>OW679198.1:146127996-146811861 GCA_940337035.1 Agriotes lineatus | reverse complement strand
ATAAAAGTAGAATAAAGAGAGAGTCAATACATGTAAAATACATTAACTACTTTAAAATGTTAGTTCGCTACGGTCTATTTTTGAGGTAACAGTAGCGCGCACTGAATTCAAATGTTTCGCAGAGAATTTTTAACGGTATTTTTATCATTTTTGCGGTAAACGGCTATACTTTATTCTCATGCGCGCAGCTCGCGCTGTTTTTTTTTGTTTTCGTGGATAAAAGTTCTATTGTGCGTAAGCGTTCTTTTCCACATTGAATGTGAAAAAAAGCAACGGTAATTGAAAATCGAAAACGCTTGGCATATTCAACCGAGAATAGCTGATTCTGGAATATTTGTGTGCCAGACAGCTTCTGCAAGCTTAATCTTGGATTTGACCACAAATTTCATAGCATTCGTATCCGTCATACGCACTGGTTAAATTGGATTTGGATGTACACAATCGACATTATGCTGCAAGTAACGACATTTCATTTGAGTAATCATTTACTTATAAGATGTATTACGTTCAATTTTGAAATTATCTACTTTTTCATTTTATTATTTATTCTACAAACATTTGTTGCAAACATTTGTTAATTGTTTAAGTTGTCAATACCTTAATAGTTAGTTTGAAACTTGATTACTACCCTTGTATGTATATGTCTGATATTACATTTCATTACGCAATAAATTTACTTTTTTACCAAATTTATAGCCAATATCAAAGCATCGCGACTACATTTGAGGGTCCGGCTAGCTAAACAGTGAAGACGGCATGTGGTTCTTTACAATAGCTTAAATTTATTAATCAGTACAAAAGAAGCGCCAGGGAGTCTTTATACAAAAAATGTGCTTGGAAACGAGAACTCATAAACTCCAAGCTTTACCAAAATCACGTAATCTGAAATGCAGTAAATATCATAACCAGATCATAACTCAGTTTGCTATAAAGGAAACAAACATAATTATTGTCGTGTATAATAGTCAATAATATTGTACTTTGACACAAACTTTAAGCACGCCGGGTGCACCCAATAAACATAAGTTTTAAAAATATAACAATCAACAGTGAATAACATGACTACAGCAGGTTAAACTTCGATTGGGCCTGACGGGCACGCTACGTGCAATACAGAACTTCCTGAGCCAATTACTACCTCCAGAATGGCCAGCAGTAAAGAGCTAGTTCTTCCTAGGCGATATTACAAACTCTAACCAGTCAGAAAAACTGATGCCGAAAACACAGTTAAGGCCGCCTTGGAACAAGCGGCGGCAGCAGCATTCAATACCAGCAACTCAGTACCGAACACATTCATGGCCGTATTCAAACGAACCATCGCTCTGTGAACAGCATTTAAGCGTTGCCAGATATCATAATGGCAGGAAATCGCAGGCAACTCGCAAAGTACAGAACGCCCTCGCCTCGACAGAAGCGGACAAAATCAGAACGACGGCGCGCACCATTAAAAAGTTACACTCGAAAATAGGTTGCTTTTCAACAGTAACAACCTAACCTTAGCTTTTTATTTGAGTGGCATTTTATGCTCCTTCATCAGTGTGCTTCATGTAAAGCCTAGTTGAGTACGTTTATTTGTCTGATATGGCAGTGGCTCCTCGAATTTGGTTTGAAGGCATGGTTTACTCAAATTTCAAAGGGTTATAATTCAAACCTGATGCCCCTTGATATCTAAAATAGTTTGTGATTTGGATTAATTTATTATAATAAATAACCCATGCCTGCTCTACGACGACTTAACTGCTTTGAGCAAATTTTATACTGGTCCTTACTTGCATTTGGCTCTTGACAAACAGAGGTTGCAAGTCGTCTAGTAATGTTACAGTTCATCAAACACAGCGATTCGGAAATTACAAGTTTTACAAAACTTATGATGAAGGTAACGGCTCCATTAGTGTTTCACATTTTTCCTTTTGGTTGAAGTCGAACAGAAAGACGTAAATAATTGCCAATTTTGAAAAATGTTATGGCGACGCTGATCGCTTCTTTAGTTTATCTTTTCCCCTCAGACTATTGAAGCCGAACAAAAAGGTATTAAGAAGTGAAAACAAGGTCGCACATTCCTCCGCAAGCTAAGATAACAAATAGCTCGTTTATTTTAGCGGCTATTAATCTCCGGCAGCTAAACCTGGAGATAAGCGCCGCGATTAAGCAGGCACAGGAATCCATAAAACAAAACTCGCCTTCCGAAAAATCAATTGTGTTATCAATTTTTCCGGCGACTTCGGCCCTTTTCTGGCTGAGCAAATCCGCAAAGGGTTGGATAGCGAAGGGCTGACGTGCCGATCCCTGCGGTAAATAAGTTGTATTAACGCCAGGACGTGCACGCACTCTAATGGGCCGACAGGGATTTGCTCTCTCTTTATACAATATTAATCAGCCCTTCGATGTTCTTTCGGCCGCCGGTTCGACACAAAAACTGTTTACCGGTCCCCGGGATGCTAATTCGAAGCACGACTCGGTTAAACGCTAAATGCTAATCTCGTCTTTGTGTTTCACTTTTTCTGTGGCAGCGAGCTTTTCTTCTATTCCACGTTTTCGAGTGAACTCCGCCAGTGCTTTACAAGCATGTAACTTTTAATGTTCTTATGCAAGCACCAGGGCAGTGCGAATTAATCCGAGGGCTTAAACCGGGCTCTCGTTTTCTTTTAAGTAGTTTCCATAAATACAGAGAATCTAAGGTCCACGTAATTAAATTGCAGAAAAGAACGCTGCGAAACCTGAAAGTCTTAATTACGTTTTATTTATGAGTACAAAAGGACATGCTGGTCGTGTGTTAAGGCAAATTGTAAATTACATTCATTTAGAAGCTAAAACGAGGTTATTTAATCTAGCACTCAGGTAACGTTGCAAAGGTTACGTCAAGCTCGAAAGCTTGAGAACCTCTAATATCACGTCGTTATAACTTATATCTCCATCGTGTACAAGACTGCCCTAAGGTTATTCTTACTTTTATAAAGCAACAAATAGACCTCTTCTTGTCGTATAAGTTGGCCAAGATAAAACTCAAATTATGATTCAAATTATTACAAAACTCACAAGAAATCCTTAAATCTTATAAGCAAACTAGCTTGAACGTCAACTGTCTGAAACTGAAAAGGGCTCTAGCGTATAAATTTTGAAGAATGCCATTCATGAAGGGAAACAATTTTTACGGCCGAGTTTCTTTCGCCGTTACTAATCACCCATGCGAGTCCCTCACGTCCATTACTTTTATTACTTTTAATGGCGTGGTCTTTCATATTTTCTTCCCTGGCGATCCACTCCCAAATCTTCCTGCTTATCTCCCAGGACCCATTACTCTCGCCTGCCGTTATCACGATAATTGTTTTCAGTCCATTACATTTTTTTCGTTGTTTTTGACTTCGCCTCAATCGTTTAATTTTTCTCTTGATTAGCCCTAAATGTGACAGTCTTGATACGTTCCATTTGGAAGAACGTATTAATTTAGGTCTTCTTTGACTATGATACAGTTGTACAGTTGTTAGTCTCGTTTACAGCAGTGTAATTTTAGAATTATAAATGACATTCCAGTCCTTCCAGAAGGGAATATGGTATGGGCCGCGGTATTAGAATATAACTAACTTAATATATTCGAATTATGTGATAGAGCTGATAAGAAAAAACTGTCAGCCCAAGAGCTCAAGTAAAACATTGCCCATTTATGCTATTCAATCACCGATTAATAATTGAATACCGTTACTCGTAGTGTCTTTAAGATTGATGTATTCTATCACAAACAATATTGCTACGTACAATCTTTAAATCTCAATACAGTGTGTACACAAGATCATAAATAATAGTTATGAAATGTAAAACGTTTTTGATAGTAGTAGTAAATATGAGACATAGGTAATCGAGAGCCGCTGTGTTCGTTCATTCTTTTCATTATAACAATGTGTACACAAGCTTTGTAACAAAATTTATGCGGACGACATGCTGATGTTTCTGATACTAAATTTTTAAAAAAACTAGAAAGTGCTTTAAATGTTAAAGAAACTGCAGCATTTAATTATAAGAAGGCGCTATGAACATTAACTGAATATATTCCAAAATGCTATATACTATTTTTAACTGCGATAATACAGTGTACACAAGCTTTAGAGCATAAATCACAGTTTATACATTCAAGATGTGTGTGATCGCTATAATAAATGGTATAATATATTCGAATGTGCTTTAAATATTAACAAAATTCAAGAAATTCCTGCATATGAAAACACTATCTGACCCGGCAAACGTTCTGCCCAAAAAGAATTTGTCTCTGAAACCCCGTTTCACCACTAAAGGGTTTTAATTTTATGTCATGTCCAGCGTCATGGACTTAAAAATAAATGCCATTTTCGCAATCAACGTCTCAAAAAGCCTTAATAACGACACACATAACCATTTTTAATCTTTTTTACCCCATTTCACCACCTAAGGGGTTGATTTTCGGAAAATCACAAAATACGTGTTTGATTATTTGTTTTTAGGATTACTCTTACGAAGTTTCAAGTCAAAATGTCTATTTAATATTATTTTTCCATACAAAATTGGAACCCCCATTTCACCCCTTTAGGGGTTGAATTTCGAAATATTGTTCCTTATTCCTTGTATACATCACTAGCTTTTACCCGCGACTTCGTTCGCGCGAGGTTCGTTATTTGTGTATTAAATAATGTTCCGCCCCGCCCCGCCCCGTCTCGACCCTTCCCGTCCCGTCCCGCCCCTTTCCCTCCCGCCCAGTCCCGTCCCTTCCCGTCCCGTCCCGCCCCTCCTCTTCCATCCCATCCCCTCCCCTTCCATCCCATCTTTTTCCTTCCCTTTCCGTCCCGTCCGTCCCGCCCCGCCCCGCCCCGTCCCGCTTTGCCCCGTCCCGTTCCGTCCCTTCCCTTCCCGTCCAGTCCCGTCCCGCTCAGTCCCGTCCCGTCCAGTCCGTCCCGTTCCGTCCAGTCTAGTCCCGTCCCGTCCCGTTTCTTCCCTTATGTTATGTTCACCGTCTTGGACTTAAAAATAAATGCCATTTTCGCAATCAACGTCCCAATAAACCTCAATAACGACACCCATGTCGATTTTTAGGCTTACTTACCCCATTTCACCCCCTAAGGGGTTGATTTTCGGAAAATCACGAAATACGTGTTTGCTTATTTGTTTTTAGGAGTACTCCTACGAAGTTTCAAGTCGAAATGTCTATTTAATATTATTTTTCCATACAAAATTGGAACCCCAATTTTACCCCTTTAGGGGTTGAATTTCGAAATATCCTTCCTTATTCCTTGTATACATCATAAAGGGAACCTCTGTACAAAATTTCAGCTTTCTAGGTCCAAGGGTTTGGGCTGGGCGTTGATGAGTCAGTCAGTCAGTCAGGACTTTTAGAAATATATATAAAGATAAGGGAACCTCTATGCAAAATTTCAGCTTTCTAGATCCAAGGGTTTGGGTGGGGCGTTGATGAGTCACTGAGTCAGGACTTTTCTTTATATACACAGTGGGCCAAAAAAAAACGGTACAATATTTAAATACTTGTATTTTCAATAGAATTTTTTGTATGACTTTGTTTCATCACTCACAACTATGAATGAGCATTGTCACTTTGTAGTAAAAGTGCTTCACTTGAATCTATAAACATTGAGCTTTTCGATGATACAATAGTCATTTGAAAATAATAATGACTTACGAGGCAATAAAATCTGTACCGCTTTTATTGGCCCACTGTGTATATAAAATTCTGTACAATCGTTACCTCAGACAGTAAGATGTACAGGGTGGGAAAATATCGATGTTTTCATAGGGAATCTCGATAACTGTAGGAGATATGGAAAAATGGACCCCCATCCTCGATCTCTTTTTTTCGAGAAAAACTTAATGGTACAAACCAAAGCTAAATATAGATTTTTCGACTTTTCGTTTTGTAGCTCGCTTATTTATGAAATTAGAGAAAAGTAATTTCTATCTCCTTCAGGCACTTTATGATGAGAAAAAATACAACGTTATGGTATAACTCGAAATTCGAAACTTTTTTGAAAAACTGACTACGCCAAAAATGCCTGAAGAACGTAGAAATTTGTTTTCTCAATTTTCATAAATAAACGAGATATAGCCAAGAAGTTAAAAGTCGAAAAATCGAATCAAATACGATAGTCAATTTTGATTTGTATCATTAAGCTTTTCCCAAAAAAAAAAAGGTATCGAGCATTATGGTTGTGGTCTTTGATAACTACAATAAATTATAAGAAATTCTGGAATTCAAGTAATTGCTCTATGGCAGGATTTCTCAACCTAGAGGTCGCCACCCCCAGGGTGATCGCTAGGAATGTGTCAGGTAGTCGCGAAGAGCGTAGCGAACATTCTACTTAATAACAATATGTTTGTTACATAAATGAACACTTTATTTAAATATATAAAATACATTGCACAAATAACTAGACCAAATATTAAACATGGATCAGAACAAAAGTAACATCTTTAGGCGTCAAAAAATATAATTCAGTACAGAACTGGGCTTATTTTAAAATAACAAAATTTTTAATTCTTCCTTCAATTTTTTAACGCACTTTACAAGGTTGTTTTCAAGTGACAATCAATTTCTTATCTTTGTTTTAACATTTAGCATTGTAGAAAATCCGAGCTCGCAGTGATATGAAGTTGCAAACGGGGATAGGGGATGATGACCTTTAAAGCTGCTGATACCAAACCGTTGCATTCCACCTTTCTGGTCATCCAAATTATATCCACTTATTCGTTGTTGAACGTCAGTTGTATCGATTTGTCTGCAGATAAAGCTCGATCAGTTGATCGTGAAGTTGTGCTGATAGTTGGGCCATCTCGCTCGTTAAAAGCATTTGAAACCATTTTATACCTAAATTTGTTTCTCCTTAAGTGGAAGTGAAAGTAGCAGATTTCTGCGATAGGAGTACCACCTTTACTCATTCCTATTACGATATTATTATTATTATATTGTCACCTTGCTATATTTTACTGCATTTCCTTATTTATATTTAGGTTACTTATCTCGATGGCAATAAAATAATAATTATTATTATTATCATCTGATTTCGAAGCGCCGTTAAATGTTTAGATATCAATACTGATAGGCAGTCTTATTAAGAACTGTAACATAATCAATAAATTCGTTAGTTAAAGAAAAGTTTTGAATTTTTTATTTTTAGCTCTAGAAGTCGAAGCTTTTAGTTTTTTCAGAAACCAATTAATCTTACCTTGGTTTTGAAATATAATTTGGTAACTTCCTTGTAAGTTGGTATTTATGTAACAAACAAATTCCGATATTGGACCGTGTCATTGTCGAAATTGAAGAACAGTGGCAAACTTAGTCATTCTGTATATCGCAAACTTACACTAACCGCTGCCTACGAGGGTGGCACCGTAAATTACTGCAATCTAATAAAAAATTATTTTTATTGCTGTTTTTCTATACATTTACGTATTCGATAAAACCAATTTTCAAAACATAAATTCCACTTTTCTTGAGTCACTTAGAAACAAGGTTTTTCAAGCTTTTCACATCACCCTCGGGAATTCCAAATCGCACACCTCGCATTTTATTCTTTAATCGAGGAAATAGAAAGTAATTGGAAGGTGTTAGGTCGAAACTGTATGGGGGTTGACTTAGCAATTTTAATCCGGAATCCTAACATTTTTCTGTTTTATGTGCGATATGAGTTGAAGCATTGTTATGATGCAGAATAATCTTACTTCTTGGGGACCCGAAACAAGCGTTTTGAAACGTCTGGCAGCCATACTGTTGTACGCCATTCTGCGGTAATAGTACGTTTATTTTCAAGCACGACGGTTGTGATTAATTTTAAAAGAAGCAAGCAATCATTTTCTTACCAACACTTCAAGATCGCTTTACTTTAACTAGATTAAAATATGTTAGAAACACCCATTGTGCAGACTGCCACTGTTGCAAACCGCTTTAGACCTACTTTCGCCATATTTCTTAAGAGTTTTCCCACACTATTTCACACGCTGTTGTGTTCGTGCTTCTGTTAAACCGCGTGGTATCCACCGATAACAGACTTTTCTTCCACCCAAATAATTACGTAAAATCTTGTTTATTGCAGTCATGTCAATGCTAAATGTGTCCCTAATAATTCTATATGTGACTCGATTATCTGCACAAGGTGTCTATGTTTGTTTTGGTAACTGCTGAAGTTGACCTTTGTTCGCGAAAATCGTTGGTGAGTGAAACTCTCTCAAATTTAAATTTATTAAACTAGCTATAAACAGTTCTCTGCGAAGGCGCTTGGTCACAAACAGAGGACGAAGTCGTCTAAAGCATTCTTTCGGAGATAGAGAACTTTTAAAATCGTAGTAAATCATGGCTCTAAAATTGTCTTTCGTTAAATTTATTTTTCCACTTATTTCAAAATTAACTTGTATAATAATTGTTGCAATTATAAAAAGCTAAATCTGACCTGTCAAACTAGAAAACAGCAAACATTTATTTTATGGCAAGTTTGATTTCCATTGTGCACTTGATCTATTAGTTTATAGAAATTATGAATGCTACCCTCACGCCGATTACCATCATCATCCAACACCAAAACTTTCCGTCATCGACTCGCTTATACACCGTGCTGTTTCCATACCTCAGCCCATAATATCCACGCTAAAAAAGTAAAGTAAAGTTTAGGGCGCTTCTTTCGACACGTAGGAAGATGCCTGAGATGCGGCGGGTCAGGGCCGCCGAAATATCTCTTTCCGAAACCCAGTAATCTGCCACACCGTTAACGGCGTATTGGATGATGTGGTTAGCATCACGCCTTCGGCGAGTGCCTTACTTTCCCTGCTTTCAAAACCGTTATTTCGGTATCCAATTTTAAAACGACTGGGTGGGCCACCCGCCAGTTGCCAGATGTAGGGAATGAACCCCGTACCGTAGCGCCGCAGCTGAGCTTCCTAACCACTCGACTACGCTGGCGCCAATATCTCCTTAAACCGTATCATATTCAGAAAGCTCCGGGTTTTTAGTTTCTATTCTTAAACTTTGCTTAGTCATGGGGATTGCCAAGTTACAGCTAATAAAATATAGGTCGCCCACACAAAAAGGTTGAGGAACACTGCTCTATAGGAAGACGCTCTATGTACAATTTCTGAATATATAATCTACACAAGCTTCGGCACAAAATTATTGTTTTGACATGCAGGATGTTTTTGATAGCTTTATTAAATGATAATAAATACTCGAATGTGCTTTAAATGTTCCCGAAATTAATGGACTTTATGTATACGAAGATGCTTTGTATACTCGTTACCACTGACAAGATGTCAGCAAGGTATGGAACAAAAATTATATTTACGACATGCAGGACGTTTTTAATAGCTATACTAAATGATAACAAATGGTAAATGTGTTTTAAATATTCACGAAATTGATGCACCTAATGTATACGAAGACGTTATGTACAATTTTTAACTGTGACTGTAAAGTATATACAATCTTTAAAACTAAAATGATAGTTGTAAACTGTTTCTGAATATGAAATGTTCGAATATGCTTGAGATGTACAAAATCTTTGGAACAAAATGTATAGTTGTGGCATGCAGAATGCTTCTGATAGCTATAATAAATGATAAGGAATGTTTAATGTGTTTTAAATTTTAAAGATATTAACACCATTACTATACATCAAGACTCTACAATTGTACAGTCGTTAACTCTGACAAGGAGTACAGAAGCTTACGAACAAAAATTATGGTTGTGATATGTAAGATGGTTTTAATAACTATAGTAAATTACAGGGAATGTTGGATTTTGATCTAAATATTAACGATATAAAATCAATTGCTGTATGTCAAGAAGCTATGCATAATTTATTCTTAATTCTGACATTAAGGTGTGCCACACATTTTGGAACAATAAATTTATTTTGACGTGCACGATGCTTCTGACAGCTATAGCAAATTATAAAAATGTGGGCGAATATCCTAGAAATATTAATAATACTAAAACAACTACTGCATGCCAAGACGCTATATTTATGTACAATCGTTAACTTTGATAATAAGGTTAACACAAGCTTTGGGGCACAAGTTATGGTTGTGGAATGCAGAATAATTCTAAGAGCTATAATACCTAAATGATAAGAAATGATTGAATGTGCTTTAAATATTAACGATAGTAAAGCCATTACTGTATACCAAAACGTTATACGTCCAATTGTTAAGTCTGACAGTAAGATGTACGCAAGCTTCGAAATAAAAATAATGTTTGTAACCTGCGAGATGGTTTCAATAACTATAGTACATAATAAAAAATCATCGAATCCGCTTTAAATATTAACGATATTAAAGTAACTACTGTATACTAAGACGCTATATGTACAATCATTAACTTTGACAATAGGGGTTTCCCAAGTTTCGGAACATAAATTATGGTTGTGGTATGCAGGATAGCTATAATAAACGGAAATAAGTGCTCGAATTTACTATAAATATTAATGATATTAAAGCAATTACTGCATACTGAGACGCTATGTACAATTGTTAACCCTAACAATCAAGTGTACACAAGCTTTGGAACAAAAATTATTGTTTACACGTATATGATGCTTCTGACAACCATAAAGTATGATAAAAGGTGCGCGAATAGATTAGAAATAGTGATGACATTAAAACAATTATGGTATACCAAGACGCTATATGTACAATTGTTAATATTGATAATTAGGTTTACATAAGCTTTGGGGCAAAAATCATGGTTGCGGAATGCAGAATAATTCTAATAGCTATAATAAATGATACGAAATGCTTGAATGTGCGTTAAATATTAACGATATTAAAGCCGATACTGTATACAAAAACAATATATATCTTGGCAGTAAGGTGTACCCAAGCTTTGAAAAAAAGTGTTTATAACATTCAAGGTGGTTCCAATAACTATAGTACATAATAAAACATTCTCGAATTTGTTCGAAATATTAGCGATATTAAAGCAACTACTATGTAGCAAGACGCTGTATGTACAATTATTAACTATGATAATAAGGTATTCTCAAGTTTTGGAACATAAATTATGGTTGTGGTATGCAGGATGTTTCTGATAGCTAAATATAATAAATAATAATAAAAGATAAGATGTGCTTGAATTTACTATAATTATTAATGATATTAAAGCAATTACTGTATACCAAGGCGCTATGTACAATCGTTAACTCTAACAATAAAGTGTACACAGGCTTTGGAACAAAATTAATTGTTTTGACGTACATAATGCTTCTGAGATCTATAAAATATGATAAAAGGTGCATAGAAATAAATAAACCTAATACACCTAGAAATATTGTTGATATTAAAACAATTATTGCATACCAAGGCGCTATATGCACAATTGTTAATTTTGATGATAATAAGGTTTACACAAGCTTTGTGGCAAAACTTATTATTGTGGAATGCAGAATAATTCTAATAGCTATAAATAAATGCTTGTATGTGCTTTAAATATTGACGATATTAAAGCAACTACTGTATACCAAGACGCTATATGTACAATCATTAACTCTGACAATAAGGTTTTCTTAAGTTTTGAAACAGTAATTATAGTTGTGGTATGCAGGATGTTTCTGTTAGCTATAATAAAAGATAAGAAGTACTCGAACTTACTTAAATATTAATGATATTAAAGCAATTACTGTATATCAAGACGCTATGTACGATCGTTAACTCTGACAATAAAGTGTACACAGGCCTTAAAACAAAAATGATTATTTTGACTGCAGGATGCTTCTGACAGCTATAAAATACGATACTAGGTGCCCAAATAACCTTGAAATATTAATGATATTAATACAATTACTGCATACCAAAGCCCTATGAAAAAGTGCTCTAATGAGCTTTAAATATTAATGGTATTAAAGCAATTATTGTATACAATTGCTTACACTGACAAGAAGGTATACACAAGCTTTGATTCAAACATTATGGTTGTGGTACGCTTAATGTTTTTGATAGCTATGGTATATGGTAAAAGTAATGGAATATCCCTAAATGATAACGAAATTGAATCACTCACTGAGCAGCAAGGCGCTATCTACAATCGCTAACTCTGACAAAAAGGTGTACACAAGCTTAACTTTGCATAAAAAATTATGAGTATGGTATGCAGGATGCTTCTGATATCTACGATAAATGATATGAAATGGTCAAATAAGCTGTAAATAATATGAAATTGAAGTAATTACTGTATAGTATGATGCTATATACAATTGTTAACTTTGACAATAAAGTGTGCACAAGCTTTGGAACAAAAATACAGATAGCATCATGATTCTACTCAATGCAAGCAATAAAGTCCGCTGCTCTCGAAATAAGTTCATCCCAGTCGATTCCTTTCCTCCAACTAATAGTAATACATCTTAGTTTGAAGCAGGACGATCGTTTCTATTTCAGAACAAGCGAACAACTCTTACCGATAATGTTCGCCTAAGAGCCAGTATAGAATTGGCAAAAGTAATAACGTTAACTTTTCAGCAAATGGCATTGCTATTTTATGGAAATTCGTTGCTGTTTTGTTAAATGTAAGGTATCAAACAATGGATGTTTACATCAATATTTTTCTTACATTAATGTATATTTAATTCATTGTTTAGATTACGTACTTAGAATAATTAAAGAAGACAAATAATAATTGATACCTTATTTAGATTACAACGATAAATGATAATACAATTTCAGTTGTATAAATAATGTAGGACTTAAATAACATTTGATTTCTTTGGGGAACTTTATTTTATGTGCATTCTTATAAAATTAATACAAATTGGTAGTTAAAAGCTGCCATTAATTTAAGAAACAGAATATAATTGTTAAATTATAATAATTTTGATAATAAAAATAAAAACGAAGTAACTATATAATTGGGTAACTAAACTGGGTGCTAAGAGATAGGAGGTATTAAAAATAACAAGCGTTTTTTTAATTTTATTTTGGCAATAAAATAATACTGAACTAAATTAAAATATTCAAAAATGTAAAGGTACCCTTCATGGATTATTGCTTGTATTAAACCATTGCTCTGACTTGACTGAAACTGGACAATGGGATGTAATAGGGATATACAATATTGTAACATTTAATATCGTGGATCATCAGCATTAATGGGGTCGTTGCAATGAACGAGTTGAAGGTGTGCAGTTGGACGTTTGTGAAAGTTCAGGGGCTCAACGTTGTGAATTGATCCGAATAGGAAGCATTGATGTGGATGGCTGCAGGTTTATCAGGAGAATTTCGCAGAGATCGCAAGATTAATATGAGTTGTAATCAGAGGTATGTGCCATAAAGTAAACTAAATTAAGGATTGTTCGTTGTGTATTGCGAGGTATGGGGTTTGATGGACTGTCGAAGTATAATTTAATTGAAAGAAAGCTACATACTTGATATGAACTTTGAACATAAAATAATATTGAAATTAGAATAAGTAAATTGGACGATCCATCCTGAGAGAGATATTGTTACGTTAAAATGATTGATGAACTGCCCTAATTTATTGAAATGTAAATAATCGCACTTAATTGGACTCTAAGTTTGACCGTGCTACAGAGCGGACTCGAACCGGTTTTAAGCTAATCTTACAGTGCACCGAGTTAAATAATTGCAGTTTTAGCATAAACAATTCGTTCTACGAATCACAGTGAACCAGAATAATCCACCTCTGGCGGAGCCTAGCGAAGAATCTCTCAACCGTACCGTATAAAACACAATCCCACGATGCCATCTGACTCAATAAAAACTCCCGTAAGTAATGAAAACATTTTCGTACCTCAGCCAAGCCAAACTCCAATGCCGTTAAAAAACCTTCGCAAAATACCGCACTTCAACAGAATTACTCCGGTAACAAAGCTCGTTCTATCAAACGTTTGCCCCTCCATACCGAACGAAATAATTCAAGCCCAGCTAAAAAAGTGGAACTAAAATTATTTTCCCCCAGGACATTCCTTAAAGCCGGAATACACAACCAGGAATACGGCCATAAAGCTATCAATCTCCCGTTTACGAAATTGGGAATTAGAACTATCACCAAGAATGTAAAATGACAAGCCTAGGCAACGACGACATCCCATACAAAATACTACAGAACCTAACTGAAAATAGTAAAGAACACTTGCATCAAATCTACAATCACCTGTGACGTTTCCTGACAAATGGCGTGAAGTCATCATATACCAATTCTTAAACCTCACAAAACCAAAACTGACCCAGCGAGTTACTGACCAATCGCCCTCACATACGTTACGTATGCAAAACATTGGAAAGAATGGTAAATCAGAGATTGATCTGGTTCTTGAAATCGAACAACCTACTAAACACAACCAGTGCGATTTCAGACGAGAACTCTCAACAGTGGGTCAACTAGTGGGCTTGGAATCAGAAATACGTAACTCATTTGATAACATACAACACCTGATAGATATATATTCCTAGACCTAGAAAAAGTGTATGGTACCGTTCGGCGAAATCACGTCGTTACACAACTTGCAAGATACAATCTAGAGGGAAACATCCTTAACTCTATCAAGAACTATTTAACAAATCGCTCCTATCAAGTTCGAATCGAAAAGATTTTATCTAACAAATACAGTCAAAATAACGGCGTCCCGTAAGAATCCATACTCAGCTTGACGCTATTCTAGAAAAAGTGTATGGTACCGTTCGGCGAAATCACGTCGTTACACAACTTGCAAGATACAATCTAGAGGGAAACATCCTTAACTCTATCAAGAACTATTTAACAAATCGCTCCTATCAAGTTCGAATCGAAAAGATTTCGTCTAACAAATACAGTCAAAATAACGGCGTCCCGTAAGAATCCATACTCAGCTTGACGCTATTCTAGAAAAAGTGTATGGTACCGTTCGGCGAAATCACGTCGTTACACAACTTGCAAGATACAATCTAGAGGGAAACATCCTTAACTCTATCAAGAACTATTTAACAAATCGCTCCTATCAAGTTCGAATCGAAAAGATTTCGTCTAACAAATACAGTCAAAATAACGGCGTCCCGTAAGAATCCATACTCAGCTTGACGCTATTCTAGAAAAAGTGTATGGTACCGTTCGGCGAAATCACGTCGTTACACAACTTGCAAGATACAATCTAGAGGGAAACATCCTTAACTCTATCAAGAACTATTTAACAAATCGCTCCTATCAAGTTCGAATCGAAAAGATTTCGTCTAACAAATACAGTCAAAATAACGGCGTCCCGTAAGAATCCATACTCAGCTTGACGCTATTCTAGAAAAAGTGTATGGTACCGTTCGGCGAAATTACGTCGTTACACAACTTGCAAGATACAATCTAGAGGGAAACATCCTTTACTCTATCAAGAACTATTTAACAAATCGCTCCTATCAAGTTTGAATCGAAAAGATTTTATCTAACAAACACAGTCAAAATAACGGCGTCCCGTAAGAATCCATACTCAGCTTGACGCTATTCTAGAAAAAGTGTATGGTACCGTTCGGCGAAATCACGTCGTTACACAACTTGCAAGATATAATCTAGAGGAAAACATCCTTAACTCTATCAAGAACTATTTAACAAATCGCTCCTATCAAGTTAGAATCGAAAAGATTTTATCTAACAAATACAGTCAAAATAACGGCGTCCCGTAAGAATCCATACTCAGCTTGACGCTATTCTAGAAAAAGTGTATGGTACCGTTCGGCGAAATCACGTCGTTACACAACTTGCAAGATACAATCTAGAGGGAAACATCCTTAACTCTATCAAGAACTATTTAACAAATCGCTCCTATCAAGTTCGAATCGAAAAGATTTTATCTAACAAATACAGTCAAAATAACGGCGTCCCGTAAGAATCCATACTCAGCTTGACGCTATTCTAGAAAAAGTGTATGGTACCGTTCGGCGAAATCACGTCGTTACACAACTTGCAAGATACAATCTAGAGGGAAACATCCTTAACTCTATCAAGAACTATTTAACAAATCGCTCCTATCAAGTTCGAATCGAAAAGATTTCGTCTAACAAATACAGGCAAAATAACGGCGTCCCGTAAGAATCCATACTCAGCTTGACGCTATTCTAGAAAAAGTGTATGGTACCGTTCGGCGAAATCACGTCGTTACACAACTTGCAAGATATAATCTAGAGGAAAACATCCTTAACTCTATCAAGAACTAATTAACAAATCGCTCCTATCAAGTTCGAATCGAAAAGATTTTATCTAACAAATACAGTCAAAATAACGGCGTCCCGTAAGAATCCATACTCAGCTTGACGCTATTCTAGAAAAAGTGTATGGTACCGTTCGGCGAAATCACGTCGTTACACAACTTGCAAGATACAATCTAGAGGGAAACATCCTTAACTCTATCAAGAACTATTTAACAAATCGCTCCTATCAAGTTCGAATCGAAAAGATTTCGTCTAACAAATACAGTCAAAATAATGGCGTCCCGTAAGAATCCATACTCAGCTTGACGCTATTCTAGAAAAAGTGTATGGTACCGTTCGGCGAAATTACGTCGTTACACAACTTGCAAGATACAATCTAGAGGGAAACATCCTTTACTCTATCAAGAACTATTTAACAAATCGCTCCTATCAAGTTTGAATCGAAAAGATTTTATCTAACAAACACAGTCAAAATAACGGCGTCCCGTAAGAATCCATACTCAGCTTGACGCTATTCTAGAAAAAGTGTATGGTACCGTTCGGCGAAATCACGTCGTTACACAACTTGCAAGATATAATCTAGAGGAAAACATCCTTAACTCTATCAAGAACTATTTAACAAATCGCTCCTATCAAGTTAGAATCGAAAAGATTTTATCTAACAAATACAGTCAAAATAACGGCGTCCCGTAAGAATCCATACTCAGCTTGACGCTATTCTAGAAAAAGTGTATGGTACCGTTCGGCGAAATCACGTCGTTACACAACTTGCAAGATACAATCTAGAGGGAAACATCCTTAACTCTATCAAGAACTATTTAACAAATCGCTCCTATCAAGTTCGAATCGAAAAGATTTTATCTAACAAATACAGTCAAAATAACGGCGTCCCGTAAGAATCCATACTCAGCTTGACGCTATTCTAGAAAAAGTGTATGGTACCGTTCGGCGAAATTACGTCGTTACACAACTTGCAAGATACAATCTAGAGGGAAACATCCTTTACTCTATCAAGAACTATTTAACAAATCGCTCCTATCAAGTTTGAATCGAAAAGATTTCGTCTAACAAATACAGGCAAAATAACGGCGTCCCGTAAGAATCCATACTCAGCTTGACGCTATTCTAGAAAAAGTGTATGGTACCGTTCGGCGAAATCACGTCGTTACACAACTTGCAAGATATAATCTAGAGGAAAACATCCTTAACTCTATCAAGAACTATTTAACAAATCGCTCCTATCAAGTTAGAATCGAAAAGATTTTATCTAACAAATACAGTCAAAATAACGGCGTCCCGTAAGAATCCATACTCAGCTTGACGCTATTCTAGAAAAAGTGTATGGTACCGTTCGGCGAAATCACGTCGTTACACAACTTGCAAGATACAATCTAGAGGGAAACATCCTTAACTCTATCAAGAACTATTTAACAAATCGCTCCTATCAAGTTCGAATCGAAAAGATTTTATCTAACAAATACAGTCAAAATAACGGCGTCCCGTAAGAATCCATACTCAGCTTGACGCTATTCTAGAAAAAGTGTATGGTACCGTTCGGCGAAATCACGTCGTTACACAACTTGCAAGATACAATCTAGAGGGAAACATCCTTAACTCTATCAAGAACTATTTAACAAATCGCTCCTATCAAGTTCGAATCGAAAAGATTTCGTCTAACAAATACAGGCAAAATAACGGCGTCCCGTAAGAATCCATACTCAGCTTGACGCTATTCTAGAAAAAGTGTATGGTACCGTTCGGCGAAATCACGTCGTTACACAACTTGCAAGATATAATCTAGAGGAAAACATCCTTAACTCTATCAAGAACTATTTAACAAATCGCTCCTATCAAGTTCGAATCGAAAAGATTTTATCTAACAAATACAGTCAAAATAACGGCGTCCCGTAAGAATCCATACTCAGCTTGACGCTATTCTAGAAAAAGTGTATGGTACCGTTCGGCGAAATCACGTCGTTACACAACTTGCAAGATACAATCTAGAGGGAAACATCCTTAACTCTATCAAGAACTATTTAACAAATCGCTCCTATCAAGTTCGAATCGAAAAGATTTCGTCTAACAAATACAGTCAAAATAACGGCGTCCCGTAAGAATCCATACTCAGCTTGACGCTATTCTAGAAAAAGTGTATGGTACCGTTCGGCGAAATTACGTCGTTACACAACTTGCAAGATACAATCTAGAGGGAAACATCCTTTACTCTATCAAGAACTATTTAACAAATCGCTCCTATCAAGTTTGAATCGAAAAGATTTTATCTAACAAACACAGTCAAAATACCGGCGTCCCGTAAGAATCCATACTCAGCTTGACGTTATTCTTGGTAGGCCTGAACGAGATAACAAAATGTATAAATTGGCCAGTTAAGGTATCATTATATGCCTTACAATATACTGCAAAGGTAAAAACTCTTTGCAAACAAACTAGCGGAATGGATCAAGAAAACTGGACTCTGATTCTCCATATCTAAATCCCAATTCATTTCTGTAGACCTGTAGCCTCAAAATAGAAAATAAACCATTACCGTTTGTGAACAAAATCAAATCCTAGGATTATTACTGATAGACAAGAAACTTCCTTGGACCCCACGCCTACGACAACTAAAAGTCGAATGTTGCAAAAGGTTGAACCTACTAAAAATACTACCACACCATGATTGGCGAGCCAGTAGCTACATGCTGATACACATTAATACGGTCCAAATTAGACTACGCCAGCATTATTTACACATCTGTACACCCAAGAAATCTACCAGCACCGCACCAGCCGCAGCCCTATAGACAGTATACTCTGTAAATCCGGTCACTTCCGTTTGCATATTGACCACGACAACTAACTATAACATAAGCAGCCAACATAGCGGCAAACCCTAACCACCCAACCTGTTACCGAACGAAAACGGTATTAACGACATAAAAATCAGCCCCTCAAGCGTGAAAACGAGGTCACACGCTTGGGAGCCAACTCTGTTACCCATGAAACGACTTTACACATAATCGGGAATTTTAACCTGATAAGCAGCTCCAACCCTCGTTACGAGATGTTCGGTAACAAAGGTGCTCGGCTTTGTTCGCTCAGCGAGAAGGTCGTGGTTCTTTACTACCTTAGAGATTAGGGTTGCGCTTCGGCACAAAAGGTAAATCATGGTAAAATTTATGCGCCTTCACATTCGGGATAAACAGGAAAACAACATCAACAACAAAGGTGAAATCACTCTCAATGCTGAAGTAAATGATTCACCTTGTTGCTTCTAGCTTGGCAGACTTTGGTCGACGAACTACGTACAACACTGACAACTCATTAATGCAGCTGCTAAACTCCTTTTACAACTGAAAAGTACACACATAAACGCATGCCAATATCATAAACAACAAATGAAAAACATAAATACTTAACAATGAACTCTATTACAATAATAAAAATATGTACACCGCCATGGGTTAGTGAAGGTTAGGTTAAATTGCGTAACACGTTGACTTAGTTACAAATAGTAAACTTGACTGCAAATGCATAAGGTGGCTCAAAAACGAAACTGCCACAACGTTACGTTAAACGGCAATTCATTAACTTTGGAAAAAAGCAATTAACATGGTTCTAACAATAAAGGTAATATTACGCAGAACTGTCCAACACTTTTGACGCAATGTTCACTATACGTTATACACAATAAAGTTACAATACAATAACAGGTTACCTGAAGATCAGCTGACTGCATTTGACGTGCGGCATTGTAGGTGGTCGCTTCTCCCAAACATACTGCCCAAAATGGGTGAAGAAAAGAAGACCAGAAAGTATTGGCGGGATGCGGGAACAAAGCCTCGGGGATGCTGGCCACAGCCGGGGTTGGGAAGGCGTACAGAATTTCCAATACAGAAACAACGGGATGAAACCCTCAACGTGCGAGATACGACATGACGTCTCACTTAAGTTAGGGTTGGTATATTTGGGAGTCCGTTAAATAATCCGCAGTAGCGATAATTTAAGGGTCTCGCAACCCTCAACGGTAATAGACGAAGCGGAAGCGGGAATATAATTTCTTCAAAAAGCAGCCCCCGGGCCTCCTAAAGCGGAACCGCTTGGGGCCGCCAACTCACGTACGTATTTTTTGGTTCAGAGACGGGATGTAATTGAATTCAGAAAACGCAGGCGGCCCCAACGACGGATGCGGCGTCCCAAAATGCATCTCTCTTCTACAACGACAGGCTAAATCATTTGTCGCATAATTTCAAACGGATTGCAACACCAATTGTAATATGACCAAATATCTCTAGGAAGCACCCAGCCTTTCAATGCGCCTACTTGTCGCCGCGAAAGCAATAAAGAAAGCGATAGTGGGCTACGTTATTGCAACCGATGCAGAAAGCGCAAATTATATGGGAATAAGTTGCATCACCCCAAACGCTCGGGGAAACTTCGAAAATGACCAAAAGCTAATTAAGCGATTTTCAGGGAACTCGAGTGTTTCGGAACAAGAAATTCTAAGAACGCAATCAGCTGAACTGCAACGCCTTGCATAAGATAACAAGGCGTGAATTTATACATTAATTTCGGCAAATGTAGATGAACTGCAGAGTGTTAATAAACAACCTACGCGGAAATAAGTTTGATAACATTACTAAGCTAAAGATTAAATAAATCGGAAAAGGCTAAAAATTACAAAAAGCACTACGTTTGGAAAATTGTTCTAACAAACATTCAAATACATTTTCTCACAATCAACGACTAGACCCGACAAAAACTATCGGAACCTCTCTATTAACTGCAAAACATATCCACCGAGTTAAACCTAACAATTCCCAAAACCATGAAACACAGTACCATAAATACAAGCACCCCTTGGGAATCCCCCGATCTTAACTGCCTTCTTCATCTAACAAAATTCCCCAAAGGAACCACCATCCCAATCCAGTTTATACAACAACTATTCAATTAAATTTGCGATAAGCGCCGAAAAGGAAACGGAATAAGGTACTCGTACAGGGTTCATAAGTGAAAAAAATACAGCGAAGTACAATCTCCCCAGCATGATAAGCTCATATAGTAGTGAACTGTTTGCTATTCTCCAAAGCCTTAAATATATTCAGAGAAACACACACTCCAAATATATGGTCTCACAGACTCACTCAGCTCGCTAAAAAAATCGAATCAATGTTTCGGAGAAGTCCACTAGCCAAAAAAATCTAAGTGGAACACCACAACATTACCTCAACACCAAAGCAAGTAGCATTCACATGGATACCATCCCATATAGGAATTCCCGGCAATGAAAAAACCAGACGCTGCAGCTGAAAACGCCACCTTAAAAACCACAGTTGGCATACCCATATGCACGAAGACATACAAAATGTGGTAAATCAGAAAATAAAAGAAAAATGGCACAATACGACAAACAACAAATTAAGACAAATAAAACCGAATATTACAGACAAATGGGAAACTAATCTGACCAGCAAAAAAGACGTTATAATCACCAGGCATACATTAATGACCCACCGGCACCTGGTTCTAAGGACACAATCAAAACAATGCGATTTCTGTCAAACAGCGATAACCGTGAAGCACATCAAGTAAAGGTTCAGGGTCATTTCAATTCCCCCAACTGGGGTCGGGCTGCTATAGGGACATTCCGTCCCTCTTCAGCGAAGAACGGGAATTATAGGATGGGTGAGAGAAAGGAGGGGTGGAGAATGGAAGAGAGGCCAGAAAAGGTGGAGAAGTACTGCCACGGCATTCGCTTCAGAAAAGGTACTCTGTTGACTCAGGAAATCACGTAGAAACCTGAATCGGAGCAGACGGCGACGGGAATCGAACCCACAACCTCCCGAATGCTCAGCAGACGTGCTAACCACTAATCCACAGAGCTAGGTAAGCTCATCAACATCACTAGATGCCGAGTCCGCAACATGTTAGGCATACCAACCACACTCTAGGAATTAGTCCCGAACATCATACCAAAATAATGAATTATCTTAAGATCACTAAAGTTCCGGAGACTTTCACGACCATTGTCATTAAGTAATAAACGACTTCCGGGATTGGACCGTGTCATTGTTGATGTCGAAGAACTTCTTCTGAACTTAACGACAATGGCCGCGAAAGCCTCCGAAATCCTCGCTAAACTGTACACAAACTGCAAACTCACAACGCCTTAATATTCAATAAAATTACTTGAAAAAAGTGAATAACCACACATATGAGAGAAAAATAAAGTTTATGCAAGAGATGAAAACAAAATAACGAATAACGATTATTATTTATTTATTTATTTTAAATAGTTAGACAAAGGTGTATTGTATTGTAAATACTCTCCATTAAATTGCGTCAAACTCAATCAGCGGAATTTAAAACAAACACACGAACAAATCGTATCAACTGATAGGGAGTAACATTAATGATTGAGATGGAAGTCCGTAGCGTGACAACATAAGTAGGTGTCGTTGGTCGCGTCGCTGATATGCAGAGCTTTAAAAGTTAAAAAAATGTGAAATATAAATGGTCTTATTTTTTGTATTTTATTGCCTCTTTAAGTATAAATAAAAATTGACGTTTGTTTTTAACTTCAGTACTGTCGAAAACAACTGCCAGCGGTTGGTAAGTACATTGTTTTCACAGAATGGGCGAACATAAATAGTCCAACACAAGCAGGTTCACCTTTTGTGCGGTAGTTTGTGCGGCCCTTTCACTGCGTCGCTTTATGACGATAACTGCGTAGCTATAGTTCTGCAAACTAAATTACGCGGTCAGTTTAGGAGTTTGTCCTGTTTAATGTGACAAAGCACTTATAAAGTTACTGGCGGTCACATACGTTGCACACAAACAGGATAATTTCTTAGGCCATAGATCAGGCTCCCTTTCAGGGATGCGCCCTCGCAGGTTGGGCTTTCTTCAATAAATCAAAGGGTCCGACAGGCCTGGCATTGTTAACTAGGCCTCTGCAGAGACGGATTTGGGCCGCAATCTGCCAGGACGAAGCTCATGAGAGGGATCTACCCATATTTACTCGGCTGTCGAAGTAGAAAAAAGTGTTTCCCGATTCTTATGCAAAAAATAATTTTGGCTTTTTATGCAATAATGGTTATGGTATCTCCGTCTCCATGTTTTGCACACTCTAAACATTGGGTTTTTTCTCACAGCATGTGCCAAAAAGTACGGGTCATATGGGAAGGTTTTTTCTTATTGCCAACAAATTGATCAGGGCTTGTAGGGTTTGTGCTGATAAAAAGACAGGAGATAGTATTTATTTATAATTCTTAATGTAGACCTGTTAGCTGATTTCTAATTAAGCTTAGTAAATGTTGATAGCAAAATCAATGTGCGTCTAAAGGTGATCACAATCACACTTACAAGAAGGCTATTCAACTATTGGTAAATGGTCAACCGTTCAATAATGTTTATATTTTCCTAGAAATAATTTTGAAATTACCCACAACTTATGCCCCCTTTTATTTATTTGTTTAACAAAAATGAACTTATTACATCGTTTTAGAGTATTTACACTACACTTTGTTGGTCGTTAAAAGCTCCAACTAGACATTAGAATTCCTGATCGAAACTGAAAGTTACTACGAAGCTGTATGTTAGGGTCACTTTTATGAGACGAGAGGCACAGCCGGCTTTACACATCAAATGCCTAACCTCCAAACGTTAAAAGTAAACAAATAAGTAATTATTTTATCTGAACTTGTTAATAGTTATATTCCTTTTATAAAGCAAACAAAACTCGATGAGGAAACGCAGTTAATAGTTCCAATCATAAGCAAAACTACTATTCCACGATAACCGTAGCGGATATCAGCATCCACATTCTGTTTATCTTTGTACAGTAATTAAGTGCGTTTAGGGTAATTCAGAAGCCCCAACTGTACACTAACTTCAAAATATGCGCAAGTTGGACGTAATTTGTTATAGCAGCAGAGACTGGCAAAAAACCTTTAAAAATAATTTGAAAAATATTCAACAAATATCGAAAGTCACGTATTTGTATTTCTTATCACTTTCCTGGTCTTGCTTGAACCACATGCTGCGTAATTTTCGGCACATACTGTATACATTGCGGTTTCGCCATAATTCAAAGGATTTTCTCATCAATTATTTGTATTTATGTACCTTAGAATTTCCTGTGGTCGCTGCTATTCGATACATTCCATACATAATCCTATCGAATCCGATTTGTACATACCCCAACGGACCAATTGTTAGCAACACAAAACCTACGTTTGCATTTTCTATTGAAGCTGCGTCTCCGGTAATTGCACCGGTTCACGTTGCACTCCGAGCGCAATAAATTCCATTATAACAGGAAAAGCCGTCCTTTATGCTGCACTTTTAAGCCGTAACGAAATTTATTTACAAATCGCTTTAGTTCAATTTCTGTGACGCATAAATTCCGATACTAAAACTACTTTCCCCATAAATTCCGCCGCCTCCAGTGAAATTATTTTTAAAGTCTAGGACGCCTAGCGTAAAAGGTTCTCGCCGCTCCTCGTGTCACCGTTTTCGAGCCCAAAAATGATCACTTTGCCCCGAACGTCTTCACGCCCGGAGCGATAAAGCTTATTTAAAGTTACGGCGGCGATAGGTTTCGCGTGTTTTTCTTCGGCACGGGGCCCTTTTCAATTAGCGGGACAGGCCGCCTTGTTAACATCGGCAAATGTCGTCCGGCCTGTATTTTTCTTTCTGACTCCACCTAAAAGCATTTGCTTCAGTGTGTGCTTTGAAATTGGAATAAAATGCGGTATTTGCTAAGGATTGGGGTAAATACGCGAGATCAACCTCTTGCCTGACGTGAAAGCTTTTGCTACTAAAATTCTATGCATATAAATGCGCGCCTACTTCATTTACCAATACGAAGGCATTTAAATAGAGTTAATATGCTCTTTCTTTGCCACTCAGACGGTGCATAATGATGTAACAGGAAACAAGTATTAAGAGCACTTTATATGGACTTTTGAATAATAATAAATAGTAAATTACGGGCTAATGTGCTACCACGGTGTCAATGCAAAACAGTGACAAAAACCTTTAAATGCGGAATAATTATAATTGGTTTAGTTAAGATAAGATTTCTTTCACTGCTTAAATTTGATAACTTGCGCAACCAAATCGAATGTACTTAGAAGTGATATTCATAACTGGTTTGGTCATTTCTAGTAGGGAAAACCTATACATTGTCGCGAATTCGTCTAAAGTCTGGCAATTCTTTTAGTCAAAATATACTTCTACACGAAGACTAAAGCTACTGTTGCGAAAGTAATAAGACACTTAAGTACAAATACTAGCATTTATTTTCTGCAATTTACAGAGCAACTTAAGTTTAACAACGTTACTTATTAACTAACTGAATTCTAAGTTCAGTTAGACCAAGAAAACTCGGTAAGCGTTCTCAAATTTTCAAATAAACCTATCACAGCAGTTCTAAATTTTGGACTTCTGTCACGAACAGACGTACGTGACAATTCATAATAACTCTATTAATTCCACAAATGTTTAGATTTCACACTCTAAAATTGGTCAAGCGGTCGACACTTCGAAAATTATCACTAATAAAGTTTTACAATTCTAATAAAAGGAATTTGCACCAGTCAGCATGTAGTTCTGCCTAATTTTTCGGCTTACGAGGTAAACGTTGCATAAATTTGCCCTTAATCATTCCGAGGATTTCGAATATTTCCATCTTCCCAGAGAAAGGCACGTTTCTAAATACCGGCTAAATACTCGCCTGTTGTAACTTTAATATTACCATTTTGCCTACTAAATTCTACCTTGAAGTATTTACGATACAAATTGCTTATGGTTAACTAAAGTACAGTCTATTCGTACAATCTCGTATAGTTCATTTTCACTCAAGAACGCAAATCGTAACAACATTTAATTCCAATCCTTCCATGGTATCATAGTTTCGAATTCTTTACGTTTTTTTTTAATTTATAAATAGATATTAACGATACAGGTTTGATTATGAGCATCTTAAAGAAACGAGTTTGATTACCAGAACGAAACGCTGAACCGAGTTCTGCTGCAATCAAATGAGTTTCGTTAAGTACCATCAGCAAGCGTGTATTGTTTAATATTTTATCTTATTTTTATTTTATTTTTATTTTATTCCGCACTCCGCCAACAGCCATTAGGCCAATTATAGGCGTCACTGTACATTTTATCAATAAATTCTAGTTTAATTTATTCTTTGTTTTATAAAAGCGTGCGGTAATTCATCTATAACCGCACTGAATGCGGTAATAATGTTCTTAACGATACTCAAATACATGTGGTAAGTAGTCTATAACAACACCTATAAAGATAAAACTTTAATAATTTTGGAGAAATATTAGGCAGCTATTGTAAACAGCTAATCAGTTCACATAAGCAAGCAACCTCTAAAAACTGACTTTTAGATGTGCAGTGGTTTATTGAGCTTTGTAATGGGTTATTATGTCACTTTGCAAATATATTAAAAAAATTAATTAACTTTTTTCCATTTTACCCTAATTGCAATCAGCTGGCAGAAAGCCTTTTTTATGTCTGATTGTTGAATAGCTTTACTTTATTTGATTTGTGAACTTTAAAATATCCAGGAAATTTAGAACACTTTACACTTTTTAGTGGGCATTAAACCATTAAATACTTCACACCAGAGCAAAACCTATAAGCTTTCATTATTAGTACTTTTATCTTAATTCTGAAGCAAACAAATAACTTAGTCTCTTTTTAGTGATATAAAATCCTTTGAAACTGTAATATATTGCCCTGGTCTGGTTAATTTTACTTATTCGCATTAACTTTGCGTTTACTGGTAAACAGTAAGCTAAAAGTTATTACTGTCGAGTGAAGTAAATCAATGCCAGTCTAAATAAAATACATATAATGGACTTTATAATACAAGTCAGAAACACCTAAATCGATATTAATTATTCAATTTACGTACATAGAATAAAAATAAATAATTTGTTCGGTTTGCCAACACATAGTCGTGGCGGTAAAAGTAACGCGTTACAGGCCGGTGCTTTGTTTGTGATTTTAAAGGTACTTAGCACCCCCTGAAGTGTTTCTCTTGGCAGAGGGATTTGTGACAGTCCTATAAAACGTAATTTGCCAGTGTGCATGGTTCGGCGGAACGAATTTGATCCCAGACGGTGCCCGGCCGGCGACGAGTTGTTTTTGCGGACTTCGTTGCAGCTCTGCAGATCAGAGCTTCGGGGTATCGTAAAGTACTCTAATGTCGCTGGAGAGTTACGTGCAAGCTTTTGCTTTGCTTAATTACAGCGGTGACTACAACCCAAGGTTCCCTTCTCCCAAGAATAACTTGTTATGGGGCCGCTTGAGACTTGGGGTTTTCAGGTAGCTTACTCGCCGCAGGGGACGACAAGGCCAAGGGAAAATAGAGCGCTGTTAAGGGTCATATTGTACCACCGATAACGGCAAGGCAAGGGTAGCTGATCCTGCAGAATAGATGTGCCATTAATCAAGGCGAGACAAGGTTTGGTTTTCAGGAAAAGGCTCTGGACGAGCGGCGAGACCGGCGGACGGTTTCGGACTGGGAGAGCTCAATTCTGCTCTGGCTGCCGTCGTCGCGGCTTAATCCCTCGCTTGGGGTTTAACGCTGCTGTCTCTGGAGCGCTGTGTGCCTTTCATAGGCCAAGCATCTTGCTTTTATACTCTTTTGGCAGTTTATCAACTGGGCTATCTTCTAGAGGAGTTTAGGTGGGACTGTGGTGCAGCGACTCTCACGCGCGCTCTTACAGCGCGGAGCTTGCCGAATGTTGTAAAAGCGCCGATTGTGACTAAATTTGGTGGCGTACATATTGTAACCTACTAATTGTGCTAACGTCAGAGCTTTGATTTTTATTTTCAATTGATTTTTTTGTTATTGAAAATAAGTTTGAAATTAATTAACATTAAAAAGCCTAATCAGTTCAGAAATTGAATGAAGAAAGATAGTTAGATTAAACAAACAACTAATATTTTATGATATATTGAAAACAAAACGTAGTTAAGGCTTTTATCAAAACTGTACCAGATGTCTTTATATTACACTTTGCAATGCCACAGCAAAATGTTAATGTTAAGCCTTGCAGCTGAAAGCGAACTTAATGGACTGTCTGTAAGTTCACACTAGCAATCAACTGCAAACTGTAGTGATAAATATACAAGTGTTTGATAATTTGTTCGTTTTTGCTTAAAATATTTTGTTTTTAAAGCATCTGTGCCCTAATATTACTTAAAGCAAAAAGAATAGTTAGTTCGCCGACTGAAACGATGACCAGTACACCGTTTAATACATCACACTGTCAAGAAACGCAACAATATATTTCTAAAGATTTTAATATTTACTTATTCTTGGTTTATAGTTTCCAGATTACTTCTTTACTTACAAATATATTACGATGGAAATCCTGAAATAAAATAGTTTTACAGCCTCACGTTAGCTTGACAATAAATTATGCTATAAAGGTGGAGGATAAAATAATTTACAGCCAATTTACTTTCTGTATTTTTAATTGAACTAAGAGAACCCAGAATTAGGGAAACTACATGAATTCAATAACCACAAAAAACATCCTTCGGCTACTTTTGAACTACACAAATAAAATAAAATGTATGATTCAATCTTTTAGGATCTTTAAGTAGTCACGTATGTGGCCTCGCCAAAATATGTCAGAACAAATTGTTATTTAGTCAATAAAATTCGCATCTCAATTATGTATCTCCATGTCGTAGTTCAAATTCAACAATAATTTCCGCTTGTTGATACTGACTTCTCGACAAAACTAGGAAAACTGCTTGCTGCTGAACCTGGCAAAAAAATTAGGACTGCAGACATTTGCATTTAGGTTAATTGGATAACTGTTCCATGGAACGCTTAAAGTTCAGTAACGTAGACTTGCTTGGTCGTAGAATTATAATCGACTGATTGATTAATACTTACTCGTGTAACTCAGAACTCAAATGATGGATAACTTTAACGGACATTAAAATAAAATTTATTTATCAAGAACTGTCACTTTCAGATATAAACAATATAAAACAAATTTCTATCTGGCAAGTATTATGCCCTTATTTTGCTTTTGGTACTACAAAATCAAACAGTTTATTTTAGCACAAGCAAAATGTAACTCTGCAATTGGCTTCAGATTCAAAATATCTTGTTTGTAACACTCGATAGTAATATGACCTGATTATTTCTTAAACAATGAGACATAACTCGTATAATGAAAATTGTATAAAAAAACTAATAACTACAAATAACACTGAGTAAAACACACATAAAATAAATCCAATTTAAATTCTAACACTATTGAAAACAGTTCATGTTCTAGCTCTAACTAAATTTGCCGGATTTCTATTTTAACTGCAAAAATTATAATAACTGAATTTCAATCAAGTAAATAAAATTGCACTCAATCCGATGTGGTTTGGCTAAGAAATCTTAAATCTTAAACTTTCCTATAAACGACACGCTATGTTAACCAAACTTTTATATTTCTGCTTATTTTGGTTGGTTCCATACAGAAATCGCAGTTTCTCATATAATTTGAAATAATATCAAACGTAATGTGCCTATGTTGGTCTTTATCCACAGCATTATCTACTCTTTGCCTTTAAAAGTGATCACGCTAGCACATGTAGCTGTCAGTTCACATAATATTGTTAAATTATCAATTATACGATAATGATTAATTTTACAAGCACCCTACGGCTTCTCTTATTTACTTTTAGAGAAAAATAAAGCTGCTATAAGATTGTATTCGTACTAAGTACAGTGCATATTAGTTTACATTGGCAAGAAACTTTAAAAACTAATTTCTAGCTCCTAGACGTGTGAAAATATCTATTACTGACATTTAAACCTAACCCTAATATAACTCCCACAACTCTTAACTTTAACTGCAATTTTTCGGCATTTGTTGTTTACCAGAGAGCCCCAACAATTTTATGATCAGTGATGGGATCATTCCTTTCGGAGGCAAAGTCCTTTCATCTGGCAGATAGGAGCAATATTGGACAACAACGCGACCCAATGGGTGAAATTTTGGTTGACACAATGCGGTTCGTAACGGAAATAAATCTAAACTCAAGGAAATAAATCGCGGTGGCAGTAAATGTTTTAGGGCGCAGTTCCGGGCGACTCCTCGCCCCTGAATTAAAAAACTGCCCGACATACGTATCGCTGGCGCTGCACACTGCGCAGCAGCTAATAAATAATCTCTTTCTGATTAGAGCATAAGGAAGCTCGTTTGCGCATTTTGCCCGTGTACCTAACCGGCTAATATAAAATCAATTCGAGCATGACGAAAAAGTGATTCGGGGTGTATCTCAGATTTCCAGGACGCAGCGCAGCCTTCATAAAGAGAACAAAGGCGTTTGTGTTTGTCATAGAAGTTGCAGGGAATGACAGAAAAATCCAATTCTGCTAGAATGTGTGCGTACGGTTGTGAAAAGCCGTGTCTTTTTCGATATCTAGATCAGTTATTTCCACTATAACTGGTTTTGATTGCTTATTCGATCCGTATACTGAGCGAGGGTTAGGTTCGGGCTGAGTGTTTGCATCACGTTTTTTGCTGAAATTATCTGCGTCCGCTGAAACGACGTGTGTTTCAACCAATCACAGCTTAATTCGAGCGTTTGCTTTGTGTTTACTTATTACTACTGAATTTTGGATTTGTAAATGGGTCGCTGGTAACGACGAACTACCCTTTAGAAACAATTAAATTCTTCACGACCTGTGAACCAGAAATGCATCCAAATTAAGTGTTAGCTTTATAGAGCATAGAAATAGAGCAACTGGGGCTTGGGAACCATGTAATTGAACACAAATCGTTAAAGCGATGTGTTGACCTTTAAATCCAAAATGATGTACCTTGGTTTACTGCTTTCGTTAAAATCAATTTAAATTTCATGTTAAAAATCAAAACAATCAAATATAGTGCCCCTAGAATCCACAGAATTATAAAAACTAGCAACTGTGACGTTGCCAATGAATGCTATTTTGGCATTCGCACAATGTTTGAGGTCTGCTAGAATTTAATGTTGAAATGATATCCGATTCAATGTTCAAATCAAATTCATCGAAATACAATGCGGCCTTTCCAGTCAATGTGTGAACAATGGAACTGATACAATTCTAAATGAACTGCGGCAACCATGAGTTTAATTTGAAATGAGGTTTTGTTAATCCCTCACTTAGGTAGTAACTTTATATTTAACTAAGACGTCTCCTATGTCTTAATATTTGAGTAATTTTTCACCCTTAGTGTTTACCTCACTAGCTCAGTAAGCAAAAAACCTTAACAAACTCCAGTTCGTAGACAGAAAGTGTAAATATTTGCTAAAACAGGAAACCGGTAGCCTTTGTAGTGTTGTCGGGCTGAAACTAACTTTTAATAATGCACAAGAAAATTTAATTTGTTTACACTTTACACATGTAAAAACACATATCAATCACATGCGATTCGCACGCGTTCTCAAAAGCTTCACACAGCTGAACGCAAACCTTATTCATTAAATTGCAAACATTTTACCTGGAAATGAGTCTGCAGACTTGCTAGGTGCCTTTGAATAAAAACATGACTAAAATTGCATCATCCAAACATTGCATGACGTGATGCGAAGAACTTCACACCACGCTGTGGAAAGTTCCGGTTCTGTGTTGAGCGTCTTTACGACGGTCTTTACGTCTCAATAATTGAATGTAACAAATGCACCTCGGTAAATCGCGCAAATTGGCGTACTCACCAAAATACTATGTAAATGGCGTTACTTGGAAATGCAAACGTAGACTTGATGCACTTAAAACTTATGGCAGAAAATTCACATACTGTCGGCTTTCGAGAAGTGGGAAAGCAGTTTATTGCAATATTTTTTATTTAAAATGATGTTAATATTAAAGGAGATTGGAATTGATTTAAAACGGACAAAGGGATATCAAGTATAGTAGTAACGCTCGAAGCTGCTACATGATCAAAAATCCTTGTATTCTTATTTTTTGTGTCCCATACTGTCTAAGATCGTCTTAGAAAGTGATTTAGATATAGATAGGTTATGTTAAGTGAGAGAACCAGATTAGTGAGATTGGTAGGTACTGAAGGATGATCAGAAAAGCTAGGTCAAACTCTCTTTTTAGACATTTGTAGTTTACGTCAACTCACAAAGAAGTGAACACAGCTACGGTTAAAACTGGATGGGTTTCTTCAAAATTAAATTTTGTATTTATACACTAAACTAGATAGATCTACAACTGTAAACATAATAATGCGATTTTACATTATCAGTTGAGCACGACCTAGTAACATTACTAATATGAAAAGTGCTGTATCATAACTTGCTTGTCATTATTGAGGAAAAAAAACTCAACGTTTCATCTACTTTGTAAGAGGCTTTATCAGGAGGAAAAGCAAAAGAGCACGGTAACTCAACGTGTAAACCACGCCAGAGGCGAAACTCTTTAGAAGCCTCCGAAATGAGTATTACAAAACTTAACTACTTGTGGTAGATACTGTATTTCCTTACTCGAACGTAATTTATATTCTTTACTTCTGCCAAACACAAGTTTGTATGCATATCAGTATAAATATCTCACATCATTATTTTCTCTATTATTGACAAGTTTTGATGTGTTTGTGTGTTATTGTGGTTCACCGCACCTTATTCCTCTAATCTAAGGTACTTTCCAGCTTATTTTTACTTTGCAAATTTCTTAAATGGATCGGCGATGGAACACCCTCATGCATCTGCTAATTTCGACCGAAACGTCTGCTTCTTTTTGCCCGGCCCTAATCAAAGGGCCCAAATTAGAATGCAAATGCCCTTTCTGAGCAGCCGCGGCATGTAGTTGTGTATGCGTAATTTTATCACAGTGAAGTAATCAAAGCATTTCGGGCGAGGCAAGCTAATGTATAGTGAAAGCTTTCGAGTGACGTCTGATAAAGCGAGCAATATTTCCTCGCACTCAGGCCAATCTTGCGCTCCCTGTTACCTGCTTCCGCCGATAAGATCAGCGAAAATTTGCAGTTGACGTCGCAGAAAAAGTTTGAAATGTTACGTTAAGTTTTTGCCAGTCTACGGGATCAGATAGCGCGGCGCCAGATAAGCCCTATTTGGGTACTTCTGGAACAAGAATCCTCTTTAAACGTGCTGCACATTTATATCGCGAACTTTGCGCTCCGAGCCACCGAAATGACAAAGTTGCATGTTACCGGTGATATTTGTGCCACTTCGCGCGCGATAGAGCCTCGCTGTTTTTATTTTCCAGCTCCTGCTCGAACTGTCTGCACTCGCAGAAAATTTCCTTTAAATGCCTGCTGTAGCAGATAAAGCGTGTTCTGGACTGTGCTGCTCAAATGTGCTAGTGTTTGAAATAGATTCGTGTAAACAGCAAACATTCCATAATGTATATAGTCTTATAACTTATTTCTACTGTTCCTAGTTCTCACTGCTTTTTACCAGTGTGCACTTAAGCAATTTGGACTTCGAGTTGGCAATACCGATAAATATTACTATTTGCATGTTTTCAGTATTTATATTGCTATAGTACTTCCACTGGATGAGCCAATTATTTAGTTTTTACTAAGCACTATCCATCGGTTAGTGGTTAACACGTCTGCTTGGCATTCGGGTGGTCATGGGTTCGATTCCAGCGACAGTCTGCTCTGATTCAGGTTTATAAGTTGTTTTATTGAGTAAACTGAGTACCTTCTGGGAAGAATTGAAATTACATTGAACCTACCCTTGCTTTCTATTTATTTATCTAATTTAATAAGTTTTGCGAGTCTTTGTATGATTTATCAAAGCAATTTTGTACTTGATGCTTTTGAATCTTACTACAAAGGACTGTCACCTCGACATCAAAAACAAAATCAATTTATTTATTCCTCTGCCCTTTATTTGTCATAATAATAATAATTGAAAAAACCTCTCAGGCTGTTAAAATGACTCCCGATTTAGCGTGGCCTCACTAAACGAATACACAATATTAGTACAACCAAATTAAATACACTCATTTCACACATCGGATATCAAAGATAACACAAAATTTGCTGACTGCGTTTCTGTTAACCGTCATACCGACAGTGCCAAATCACTGATGATGGATCCAAAGTGTTTGACCATGCTTTCCAGGTAACTTCAGCGAACTCGTTCAAAGGCCCCAGCAAATTGAGAAACACATTTCCATGTTTCCTTGAACACCTTCCGCTCGCTGTTGCCTTCTCCCCTCGTAGCACCTTGTTTTTTTGTATGCTAATAGCTTTTATCTTTGGTTTTTAGGTTAGGCTGACTTCCAACCTCAAATACCTTTGCAATATCTGGCCTTAACCATTAAAATACTAACACTCGTTGATATCGGAGCAAATAACACCAGACACAAAGTTAACACTTTTTATACAGAGATAATTAAAGATTGGCACATGTATAATTTTCTATTTTTAAAGTAAAATATAAAAGCGGTAAAAACCCCGTCATTGAAGCTTGCAAACAACAAAACATATATGTGGCTCCAATAGATTCTTAAATCAACTGTCACTTGTACAGTTAAATCTTTAAGTTTACTTACTGCCCTTATCCTTAAATTAATCTAAAAGTTATTGGTACTATTGTTAGACGCGTTATTATGTGTGTTATATTAAAATTCAATTTCCGATACTTTTGAAATGTGTCAACGTGGTGGATGCAACTCACCCATGACCACAAGGCGGCAACGGGGCGCAAACAGTGCAGGTTCGAGCATTCCTTGACCCAGTGGCGGAGGCAGGCAGTTAAATGTAAAGGAACATAAACTTACTGACCTGTAAATCTCATCGATAACAATAATTGTACTCACCGGGGGTGGCCTCCCCCTGACCCCTCCGTACTGCTGGCAGAGACGCTACAATGCTTGGCCTTGCATCAGGCGGCATCAACCCTTTCGCCCCTCATCGCTGCCTTCATTGGCTGGGTTAGCTGTCGGTACCTTTCGCTAGTACTGCCCAATAGTAATCCACTAGATTAACTATTGTTACAACCAGTACAGAGTCGGTAATAACTACCGTAGTATACTGTTCTTTCACAGTACAGCAATTACCGTAAATCGTGATATTGCTCTAACGGGGCTTATAATTCGGAAGTCCATGCTGCCGGTGCGGAACCACAAGCTTCCTCGGATCACTGTGCGAAACGTCGTGCTTTCGCGGGATTCAACTCTAGCAAAGCAAGAAGCTTTGATGAATGCCGGTCGCTGTAATTTCCAACAAGTCTATTAAACACCATTCAACTAACTACGATAGTACGTACATTCTACTCTAGCCAAATTAATTTACTACCTAGAAAATACGCATGGCCGCGTTCGCAATTTCGCCTCACATTGTTGCATCTTATCACCTGACAATTAATTATTGGTTCGCATATCATCGCTTACGACAAGAAATAACTACGCAAATAGCCCACTTTAACCAATACGTCGCACCTCTAGCACAACCCCAAACGTTCTGTCCTGTTTTTAATTACATTGCTAACCGAGCCCCCTTCGACATGGTGCATTAGTTGTACATGTTCTCCGGGTCCCTGAAACAACGGACCGCGAGCCCAATACATTCGTCAAGATTATATTACATTCCAGGGTTCAAAACATGCCAGAAATGGCAAACGTACTAATTAAAACTTAAAAATAATGCGCTCCAAAATCGTCAAACATTTCATCCCTAACACTATTGAGAAGCCAGCGAAGAACTCTGTAGTTTAAACTTTAAAAAAATACCTATTTAACTAATAACGCCAAAATCAATTGCGAGCGAGTCACACGTGTTTGGTTCGGTTTTGTAACTATGCTACAGGATAAAAACGTTACTTAGAGGAAAGAACAAAACGCGTAACAATAATTTGCTCCAACTAGCTTTCCGTCGAGATAAGGATAATTCGAGACATCTGAAATGGGTTTGTTTGCTATTTCAAAACAGAAGTACGTCGAGAATTAATTAGGGTCAGGGCGCCACAAGATTATAATCAAATTCCAGGTTCTTACAACGTTTCTAACCTTGAAAAAATATCAGCGGGTTCTCAGGAAAATGTGAGCTGGACCTCGGCGACTTAACTTTTGCCTTATGTAGTAATTTTACTATAACATACGTCTGCATATCTGCTTTACGAGGGAAAACAACAGAAACGTCCAATGCTATTTAAAAAAAACTATAATTAACTCACTAAGTTACACGAAATTCTGACAATAATAATAACTGGTTTTTTTTCTATGTGACGTCACGAAGATAGAAGGTAATATGGAAAGGTTGACTGTAAGTACTTACACAAAAGACAGCCAAAAGGTAGTTCAATTTCCTGAAGACGTTACTAAATCGTAAATACAGTACGCAACAAATTTAGATGAGAACACTTGCAATATAAACCAAAATCTAAGCATACAAGCACATCAAAAAGGACGATAAATTGGCGACACAAAACACAACATTTACACAGTATGCAAAAGTTACTCAAATACATTTTAATATAGCGGAAATGCAAAATTTATTACAATCCGTCAAGCCATGGACGGAAGGCAGTATCCAGCAGTTAGCTTGCTAGATGTAATGTACAGGTAGAACAATCGCGAATAAGGCGCCACAAGTGAAGAGAAAAAGCCTAGGCGGAGATGCAACAGGAACCGGGCTGGCGGCGTTGAAGGTTGCCAGCTCGATGGAAGAAATTCGCAGACAATATGAGCACGGCAAAGCACGACAACCCTAAATATTTATTTATCGAGTGCTCTTCCCCCCCCCCCCCACAGTTACGAATCACAACAGCGCTACCACTAGCGGAAATCTTTATCCCGACGTAATGAAACACCTCCGGCTTCGATAAATCATCAAGCCATCCCCGCGGTAGCTTGCGAATTCGAGAGCCAAACATACGGGCCTGAATAGTAAATCCCGACTGCAGGTCGAAAGATGAAACTTGTAGCTTTCTTAGTTCCCTCTTGCGGGTGTAACGACAGAAAAAGTAATTCCCTGCGAAACTATACCTACGCCAATTGCAATGCAGTCTCGCCACTGTAACGGTAGAGAAAAATGTCTAGTAAGCATGCAGGCGTTTGCCGCCTGAGCATGCTTCTCCCTGCGATAAGATGATGTTGCGTGCCTGATTTTGTGAAAACGAGCAGACAAAAGCGGTTTTGCACAAAAAATCGTAAAACTAAATGGGCTATGACTAGTGGCGTTAGAAATTAAAATTAACTTAATCACTAGTGCTTAGTCGACTTGAAAACTAACAATAACTTTACTGCATTGTAGCAAAAGTAACTGTGATTCATTGTGCTAAATTTCATTTAACTGTAATAGTGCTATTGTTGAGAAAATCTATTTTAAAGTGATTGAAAGTCGTTATGGCATCGTTAATTGAGACCAACTATGGAAATACCTGAGATGGGTTAGAGACTATATAAAATAATTTTAATGGTATCTAATCTAAGCAACGAGTTGAAAGAAATAAAGACGGAATTTTCAAACCTGGAGAAAAAAATACTGATTTGTGTACACTCATTAAAGTTATTTATTGTATGAGTGTAGAATACATCATTTTAGTAACGAAAGAAAATGTTTAACAGCAATGCATGTAGGGCGGAGTGTTTTCTTGAGCGGTCAATGTGCATTTCACGCGATTGCAATAGGGCGTGCTACCCAACACCTCTCTTAAATCTCTTTATATCATTTTAATTTTTTCTGATTTCTGACATTGACATGACATCTGAGAGGCTATTAACAAGTTTTAGAAATTACAAGGAAGCCTTGAATTAGTTTTTATACTAAAGATATACGCAAGGGGCCATAATTATATTGTTACGTTCTTAACGTTCGGGCTATTCAAAATTATACGACAAACATGGGTTCAAATATTTATTTACACACTATTGGATTAATTATTACGATTATTGTTATTTACAAGCACTAACAAACTATCAAGCAGATTACAAATTACTTTTAAACTACGGCACTATTTCTAACAACTATTTATATCACTCTTAAACACTAACGATGTATTTCTACTACATACGGATTTATTTATTTCACGCGTTTTATTTATCTGGGAGCTCGCCGCTCTGATGTTGAATACGAACTGCCCTACAGGTCTGAAAGCCGCCCATTTATATTTCACTGGGGAGATTCCAGAATCCTCGCGAATGCACTCCGGCATTCGCAGGTGTTGTTCTCGTAAGCGAGCGTGAGTCATTCAGTACACCTGGTTCTAGGGCGCTTCCCGAGCATTCGACCGCTGTGACTCATATTTCTGCAGCCGCCTCGAGAAGCTCTGGAACGCTCGCGTATTAATCGCCAAGGCTGCTGACTCATTCATCCCTCGGCCCTCAGGATCGTAACACTGCCCCCGCCTTAGGTCGTTCTGTCCCAGAACGAGTTGCGTCGGGTGCCTGTCACTCGCTCTTGTGGGGATTCGATGACGGTACTTACAGGCGGTGCCTTTCTTGCACACTGACTGGTTGAAGAAGTAGCAGTCCACCGTGGGCTCAATGCTTCGCGCCGGGCTGCAACAGCAGACCTCGATCTGGATGCCGGTCTGGTCGAAGACTACTTCCAGCATGCTGCGTACGACCCTCCAGTCCAACGAATCCAGGCCGCATGCTAATTTCGGCATCGCTAGCCGGGTTTCGCCGTTCTTCACCATCTGCTCCTTAAGGTCCAAAAGAGCAGACCAGAGCTCCTGGTAACTAGGTTTTTCGTGAGACAACCTTTTCGTCACCAGGTAATAAATGGAGCTGTTGCCTTCCTTCAGCTGCAAGGTTCTGCCAACCTGAGGTGCCTGCTCTCGCAGCTGGTTTAACCGGCCAAACTGCTCCCGGAAGGCAGCGGCGATCCCCCTAGACATCCGGAGGTCCTGGGCGACGCAGTGTGCCAGGGAATACTGCCGCAGGGTGTCGAACAGGTCACGCTGCACCTCTGTAGTAACTCCGAATCGCGCAGTCTTCGTACCCCCATAAGCGGCCATAAACTCCTGGAAGGAGGTTCCTCCGGTCCCTAGTCGTCTCAGGGGTTGTTCCGTGACAGCCTCCACTTCCTCATTCGTTCCGGCATATGGGGCCAACCGATTGAAGTGCACCACCCTGCACTTTCCTCGAGGAGGTTTCTGGATTCGGTATACCACGTCATTCAGTCGAGCAACTACAGTGTAGGGGCCTTCCCAGTTTCTTTGGAGCTTGGGGGAGAGGCCACGACGCCTCTGGGGGTTATGAAGCCATACCAAATCGCCAGGCTGGAAACCACCGGCCTCAGCGCGGGCATCATATCGGTCCTTCATTCGGTCGCTGGCACCCTGAATGTTTCGGCGTACGGCGTCGTGGATCTCTTCCATCCTCTTCTTCAGGTTCCCCACGTAGTCCTCCCCGGCCGTTTCTTCGCCAGGCTTTCTTCCAAACTTGAGGTCACATGGCAATCGCAGCTCGCGCCCAAAGAGTACCGTAGCTGGGGTGTGGTTGGTTGTCTCTTGTACTGCCGATCGGTAGGCCATTAGGAATAGGTGAATGTACTGGTCCCAGTCACGCTGATGTTCGGAAACCACCTTGGACAGATGCTTCCCCATGGTTCGGTTCATCCTTTCCACCATGCCGTCCGATTGAGGATGGAGGGCAGTGGTCCGGGTCTTGTGTATCCCCAGCAGCTTGCAAACGTTCTGGAACAGTCCAGACTCGAAATTCCGGCCCTGGTCGGAATGTAATTCCAGGGGGACTCCAAAACGGCTGAAGCACTCCTTCACCAGAACATCAGCTACAGTACCGGCCTCTTGATTCGGAAGGGCATATGCTTCAGGCCACTTGGTGAAGTAGTCCATGCACACCAAGATGTATTTATTTCCCGCTTCGGTTTCGGGGAATGGTCCAGCGATGTCGATGGCTATCCTCTCGAACGGACTACCGACGTTGTACTGCCGCATCGGAGCTCTACGTCTACCAACCGGTCCGTTTCCTGTAGCGCAGGCTTCGCACCTCCGGCACCACTCTCGGACATCATCTTTGCAACTCGCCCAGTAGAACCGGTCTCGGACCTTCTGCAACGTCTTCTTCAATCCAAAGTGTCCCCCAGAGGAGCCATCATGCAGGTGACGCAGAACCTCGGCCACTCTACTCCTTGGAACCATCAATTGTGATCTCGTTGCCCTACCGTCCTCGTCTTCCAAGATTCTAGTCAGGACGTTGTTCTCGAGCTGCAAGGAGTCCCATTGCGCCCAATAGGTCTTCACCGTTGGGTTGGTGGCGGAGACCTCCTGCCAGGTAGGTCGACGGCCATCTCGCTTCCAGGCTATAACTGTGCCTAAGTCGGGGTCGTTCTCCTGGCTGTTCTGCAACTCGTCTAGCTCCCACGAGTCGTCGACTACAGTGGTACGATTGATGGGTACCGCACGACTCTCCAGTCTCGAACAGTGGCTGCAGTCCGCAGGGCAGGGCCTCCTGGACAACGCATCGGCGTTGCGGTGGGCTGTGCCAGGTCGATGATTTATTTCAAAGTCGTACTCTTGTAGGCGCTCGATCCACCTAGCCACCTGCCCTTCAGGGTTCTTGAACTGCAGCAGCCATCTTAGAGCAGCATGGTCGGTCCTCAGTAAGAATCTTCTGCCATACAGGTATTTATAAAAATGCTCCACGGACTTGACTACTGCCAGAAGCTCCCTCCTGGTTACGCAATAGTTACGCTCTGGTTTGGACAGGACCTTGCTGAAATATGCCAGGACTTTCTCTTGCCCATCTTGGACCTGGGACAGAACACCACCTATTCCGACATTGCTAGCGTCAGTGTCGAGGATAAACTGGCCTTCCTGACGTGGATAGCAAAGTACAGGTGAACTGGTTAAGGCAGTCTTGAGCGTCTCGAAGGCCTCCGCGCACTCAGCACTCCATTCGAACTGTCGTCCCTCTTCCGTTAGACGGGTTAACGGTTTTGCGATGTTCGCGAAGCCCAGCACAAACCGTCGGTAGTAAGTACAGAGGCCCAGGAAGCTTCGCAGTTCATGCTTATCCTTCGGGATTGGCCAATCTTGCACTGCCTTCACCTTACTCGGGTCTACTGCTACTCCCTGGCGGGATACGACGTGCCCCAGGTACTGTACCTCCTTCTGGAAGATGTGGCACTTCTTTGGACTCAATCGCAGGTTGGCACCTCGCAATCTACCGAACACTTCCTCCAGGTTTTTCAGATGCTCGTTGAAGGATTTGCCCACCACTATGATGTCGTCCAAGTAAATCAGGCAGGTCTGCCAAGATAGACCCTTCAGGACGGTGTCCATCAGCCTCTCAAACGTGGCGGGGGCATTGCACAAACCGAACGGCATGACGGAGAACTGCCAGAGCCCAGTTCCGATAGTAAATGCAGTCTTCTCCCTGTCCGCGGGTTCCATTCCGACTTGCCAATAACCGCTCTTCAAGTCTAGCGTCGAGAACCATCGAGAACCGGAGAGTGTATCCAGGGTATCATCAATTCGTGGCAGAGGGTAGCTGTCTTTCTTGGTCACATGGTTCAGCTGTCGGTAGTCAACACAGAACCTCGTTGAGCCATCCTTCTTCTTGACAAGCACCACAGGAGAGGCCCACGGGCTGCTGGACGGTTCGATGATCCCTTGGTTTCGCATATCTTGGACAATCTTCTCAGCTTCTTCCCGTTTGGCGAGGGGCAACCTTCTTGGATGTTGGCGTATCGGTTGAGCATCCCCCGTATTGATTTTATGTTTAACTACGTCCGTACGGCCGCTGGGATGATCTCCGCACTCGAAGACGTCTTGGTACCGGGCCACCAGATCTTCGATCTTCTTCCGTTCTTGCTGGCTCACGCCCTTGCACGTAGACATCACGGTGTTAATTAATGACTCTGGGCAGTTCTTCGCCTTGCGGCCGCCGCCACTAGTAATCGTTCTCACAACGGCGGAGACCGGTGTGCACCTTCCCAGGATTGTGTCTCTCCTGACGGTTGCTGGTTCCCTGTTGACGTTCATCATCCTTACTGGGACCTTAAGCCCAGTCTTTACCAACGTCTTCCCAACCAGGATACCATGAGTGAGCTCCTTGTCATAATCGGGTTCAATCATGCGCACTACGTTGCCCCGGAGATCGCCATCCAGGTATGCATCCACGACTCTCTCGGTTCGTCCAGGCAGAGTAACATCTTCCGCCAATACCACTTGTACTGCGATCTCTTCTCTTGGGTGTAGGAAAAGCTCCTCCCCACCCACGTGCAACACGCCGCGTCCCAGGTCCAAAGTGAACCCACACTTATTCATGACATCCATTCCTAGGATGAACTCGTCCGCAATGTCAGCAATCAGGACCCGATGCTTGAGGGTTTGATTCCCAATCTTCAATTTCATATCCATCTCCCCATGCGTGGTCACCGCGCCTCCCGTGGCAGTGCGAAGGCGTGTCCTGGTGGGCAGCAGCTCACCCTTGTCTCGTATTACGTCAGACCTGGCGATGGACTTCGTCGCTCCAGTATCCAACAGCAGAGACCGAACTCTTCCATTTATTTTCCCATCAATGAAGAGGCTATCAGGCTGGTGTTGCACGGACGACACATGTATGGGAATCTCCGGGGCATGGCAATCACGAGTCGACTCTCGCCCCTTCTTGTCGACCCGCATTAGTTTTCCGACGGCTCGTCAGACACTCGGGCTCCTTTCTTCGGACAGCGAGCCCTAAGATGACCCATCTCTCCGCAGCTCCAGCAACGGGGCCCCTTCTCCCTCGTCTCCTGCCTTATAAGTCGTCGCAACATGTCCTCTATGGATTCAGGCGCCATCTCCGTCGTGGCGACACCGCGGACACGACCATGTCCTCTGGAAGCACTCCTTGCCGCTTCAAATTCCAATGCATGGGCTAAGGCCTCTCCCAGTGTCCTATGGCGCCCCAGACGTACCGCTTGCTGAGTATCGGCGTCTTTAACTCCATCTACGAATGTTTGGACGGCTAGCTGCTCCAGGAAGTCCTCCGGCGCCGATGGATACGCGAGCCGAACCAATCGAGCAACATCGGCCTCCAGTTCTTGCAGAGTCTCCCCCGACTTCTGAATTCTGTTCTTCAACTGGGCACAATGCACATGCTGAAGATGACCGTTGCCATAACGCCGTTCCAGACGATTCACCAATTGCTGGAAGTCCCTCTGCTGATTTTCTGGAATCATTTGCAAAACATTCAGAGCATCCCCTCGCAATGTCAGGATCAATGCGGTCGCTTTGTCTGCCATTCCCCAACCATTAGCAACGGCTGCGGCTTCAAATTGCTTCAGGTATGTTGACCATGGCGTTTTCCCATCGTAAGAGGGCAGTTTCATGTGCAAGCCAGATGTTGCGGGCCTCACTGGGGCAGTATCTTGGGACAGAGCAACCTGAGGGGCAGCAACTCGCGATAAGGTAGGCTGATTCACTGCAATTGGAGAAGAGCTGCCAGCAGATTCAGAGAGAGCTGGTTGGCCTTGGCCACTTCGTGACTGCAGCTCCAGTATGTCACTCCGAACTCCGGCCAACGCTCTCTCCATATCTTCCCGAAGTTCATCCTTGAGGTCTTCTTGAGTGACTCTCAGTTTTTCCTCAAGTTTTTCTCTAAGATCCTCTTGCGCGGCTCTCAACTGTTCCTTCAGTACTTCCTGTGCCCTTTCTGCATTCTCTTCTGCCTTATTTTGGCCGGCTTTCAATTCTTCCTGGCCAACTTGGATCTCTTTCTTAAGTTCCTCTTGCGCTTTTTCTGCCTTCTCCTGCCCAGCTTGGATCTCTTTCCTAAGATCCTCTTGTGCTTTTTCCGCCTTGTCCTGGCTAACTTGCATCAGTTGCAAAAGTTGGCTTAATTGGGCTTCCATTTTGCTGCTTTGAGATCTCGTCAAAGGCATCCACACTATCCACTTAAATTTATTTATCTGACCGTCGTTTTATCGGCACTTGTTAACAATTTATTTATTTAATGTTTGTTCAATAATTTTCTTATAGCCCCCGGTACAAAACCTCACACCGACACCACTGTTACGTTCTTAACGTTCGGGCTATTCAAAATTATACGACAAACATGGGTTCAAATATTTATTTACACACTATTGGATTAATTATTACGATTATTGTTATTTACAAGCACTAACAAACTATCAAGCAGATTACAAATTACTTTTAAACTACGGCACTATTTCTAACAACTATTTATATCACTCTTAAACACTAACGATGTATTTCTACTACATACGGATTTATTTATTTCACGCGTTTTATTTATCTGGGAGCTCGCCGCTCTGATGTTGAATACGAACTGCCCTACAGGTCTGAAAGCCGCCCATTTATATTTCACTGGGGAGATTCCAGAATCCTCGCGAATGCACTCCGGCATTCGCAGGTGTTGTTCTCGTAAGCGAGCGTGAGTCATTCAGTACACCTGGTTCTAGGGCGCTTCCCGAGCATTCGACCGCTGTGACTCATATTTCTGCAGCCGCCTCGAGAAGCTCTGGAACGCTCGCGTATTAATCGCCAAGGCTGCTGACTCATTCATCCCTCGGCCCTCAGGATCGTAACAATATATAACAGCAATGAGATAACATGAACAACAAAATAGAATGCTTGAGTAAGAAAGAGATGACCATACTATAAAATTATTTTAGTAGGCATGTTTAGTTGACTTATGTCATAATTAAAATAAGCCTCATGCCTACTCGAATATTTACCACTATGTTTATCTCTTTCTTACTCGAGCAATACTTGTTATTTTCTTGTTCATGTTATCTCATTGCTGTTATTCAGGGAATTTATTTCATTAGTTAACGTAAGCGTTTCGTTTCTATGCCATCATTTGATCATACAGGTCATTTCCATAGTTACAAATGAGACCAATAGTTTAGAGCGTGTATTTTACGAGTTAACATAGGACTTATACTTGTCAAAAAGACAATTAAAAGTTATCCTAATGTATATCACTGAAGAAACGATACAACACACAAGTTGTTCCTACATATCTACTTTTTAGTTGCATACCTACATTCTAAAACAAAGTTACAGATTCTTATTAGCAAGTACCTAATTCAAATTCGTATGTTAACTCGTAAAATAAACGCTCTAATCTATTGATTTAATTGGTAACTATGGAAGTGACCTGTATGATTAAATGCTGGCATAGAAACGAAACTGCTATGTTAACCATTAAAATAAATTAACTGTATATAATTGTGGCCCCATCGGTATAATATATAATAATTATTTTTCTGTGACATTTTTGCTCACTAGTCACTAATGACGGACTTGGCTTCTTTTAAGTTGCCATAGTAATGTGCTTATTATCAGTAGTTGTTGGATTTGAATTTAACAATAAAACTTGATTATTTTGAAAATCAGAGCAGGCGTAATAATCTGGCCTTCTACAATATTCTAGTAGATAAAGATGGAAAATCCGAATCGTGGGAAAGTGTAATCAACGAAAAGTTAAAAATCGAAATTAAGGACTTTGATATCGCAAGAGCACATCCAATGGAGAGCTCAGAAAAGTCAAAATCACTGCTTACTGATGATAGTTAAATTTTGTAATTGTAAAACTAAGACAATGGTTCTTAAAAATACTTCTAAATTCAGAGGTACAAAAATAGGAATAAACAAACATTTTCTTGAAAAGATATTACAAAAACAAAAAATACTGTAAGCTGTCCTAACAGGCGCGAAGTAAAGAGGATTTAAAGTCGATTTACCATTTAACAAATTACACTTGGGCTGTACAATCTTTATGGTTCAATACAAAGCACGTCACGTGCCTAAAATACTTTAATTTCTCAACTTGTATCATAAATAACTATTTTAGTGCTTAAAAATTGTTAAATAATGAATTTGCCAATGGACAGCAGCGTATAGAAATAATAAAACTTCGCCACAAATACGATAAACATTTTGTACAAACGTGTTATAGCGCAAAACGGAGACATCAACTAACTTTTTCCTTTGTGGCTACATGAAGAACAAAGTGTACGCCAATCATCTACAAACCATTGACAGTTATTTGTTTGCATCTCATATTGAAATGAATGGAAATTAATTTTATTTATGCAATTGTTCAAATATTTAATATAAACCAGCATCAAAAATTCTTGAAATTGTAAAAACTTATACATTATTCATTTATCTGCAAATAGATTTACTATTGCTTTAAACTTGAAATGTAGGCAATTTAACACATATGAGTTACACATATTGAATAGAATTTACAACTAATGTATAAAGTTAATAATTTTCTCATCAAATCCAGATAAAAATCACTTCTCACTAGACAGCTTTACGGGGTTATGAAAAAGGGTGCTGAAGACGTATTTTCTGTCTTATTTCTGGGAACTCTAAATCGATGAGCAAATACGAGACCGCACAGATCTTTCATCAATTTTCACCTTGTAAGAACTTGTTGCATCAAAGCTCGATTATTATCGAACTCGCTAATTGAAATTTCTAATTGATGTTTGCCAGCCCTTTATTGTCGTCGGCGAAGAATCGGGATTAGGAGATCTGGAAGGTTAATTATTCTGGAACATTTGAAAACTCCATTGCATAATTGGCATTTATCGTGTGTACTATATTGGGGATTCCAGATAGCAGGCATCTCGCATTTTAACAAGTGATAATTTATTTGACGTTTAGCTTTCCATTAACTTTGTGTAAATTAAAAATTGGCTAAAAACACCACTAATCACACCTCAAGAACCAAAGGCACATTTGGTACCAATTTGAACTAATATTGTCGCTGGACTCGGAAAATTTCTTTTGGAAGGCCCCGTAAAGCCTTCTCGTATAAATCTCCATTAGAGGCGTGCAAGTGCAGGATTTCTCGAGCTTCATACACATATGCGTCCGCGATAAATTACGTCCGCATGACTTTAGGGCTGCTTAGAGCGGAACAGTCAAAACGGCACATCTGTCAGGAAATCTGCGTTCCTTCCGCGCATAATGAAAAACGTGGGCCGATAAATTGTTATAAACATTCGTTTCGCAGCGTAAAGCTCCCCCGAATGGAGGTTTTAGCAGTAATCGGATATTCTCAGGGAGCGAAGCGTCGCTCCTTGTGTGTGATAGCTTTCGAACCTTTTTATTGAACAGACCCGTCTTACAGCGGGCTGCGCTCCCTCGGCAAAGCAGGAAAAATAACTTTGTATTAGCATGGACAAATTGGTGTTTTGGAATTAAAAGGAAGAGAGTTATTGGATCCATTGGACTGCAAACAAACTTTAGTGGAAAATAGTTAAGCGGAATGAACGAAAGTTAGATACTAAGGATGATTTGCAAAAACGTAAATCAAATTAAATACCTTTGATGCCAGAAGCGTAAACCCAGAACAAATTCAAAAATTTCATTCAAAATCTTGTTCGACCACTTTGTTAATTTCAATTCAAAAGTAATGAAATACAAAAGACGCAAGGGGAGATTCTTCAAAAGCAAGCTGTAAAACACTAAATCAGAATTGTGAAAATTTGTTATTGCATCGTATGTGACGCTAGCTTTCCTACAAACTGAAAAGAAAAATGTGTTGAGCATATATTTCAATTTACACAAAACCGTAAGACTTAGCTGATCGCACCAGACGATTCAGGTGGGGGCCCAGTGAGGTACGAGTTTGTGAAACCCCACTCTTCTTCCCCACTTATGTTCTTCCACTGCCTGCCGCACATAGATTTCCCCAGATGAGCGAAGTAGGAGACCGCTAACAGGTATAAGAGCGCGATGTCCAGGCAGTTAATGACACTTAAGTCGAGCTTTAATCTGGAGCAGTCTTGAGCCCTGGAGGGCTTAAGACCGCCAGCCTTGCTTAATCCTGCTAAGCGAGTCGCCGCTACTCGAGTACGCGAGGGCCCATGTGAGTTGTTTCATCTTGAGCAACAAGATCGCATAAAAAAGTTCTAAGTACACCTTCTCTCTGAAAAGTAAAACTGCTTAGAACGCCTGTCCGACTTTAATCTTTCTCTAGACACCCAATAACTTTGGCGTTTTGATTGTAGAGTACTGAACTCTATTCTGTAACGTGTCCAGACATTTTCCTGGAGCATAGGTTAGTAAAAATACCTATTGCTTATATCCTAGTATTAGAATCCTGTCCGATAACCCTAATACATGGATTGCAGAGCATGGAAGTCTATCCTGTGACTGGCCTCTACGTTTTTCTGAAGCCTATGTTAATAAAACTGTCTACCACTTATATCTTAGTACCAAGGTTTTACCCGATATCCTTAGCGTTTGAATTGTGACGCGGCAAAGTCTATCCTGTGACAGCACCAGACCCTTTCCCGACCGATAATCGGCTTCTGAGTCCGCTTCCCAACAATTTCTATTTGTATACTAGAGTTACGAATAAACCTATTTATCTGGTTCGTTCTAATCACTCCAGATCTTCGCGGACGTTTAAATTGTGAACAAAACGAAAATTAATGAAAATAATAAGAGCCGCCCAAAGGGTACATATATTTAGCTCAGCAGACCATACAACTCCAAGGCTTCTTGCGTTACACCTCTCCACCTCCCCTTATGCCCTGTCATTTCCAGAATTTTTAAATTGGCCTCAATCGAATCTAAACGTAGCTTGGGTTCGAGCCCCACATCCTGAAATTCATGTTATGATTATTAATGTTTTATAGTAGAATATTATTAACATTCTAGAACATAAAATAACATCTTATAAAGAGCAAACAACAAACTGACCAAATATTCTTATATAACCTGATTCGCTGTGTCGGCGATACATTCTATCTATGAAAAAATACGAAACGTAAGCTATAGAAGCTGCACATTTTGCAAATCGGGAAATCAGCAAATCTGTTTAATTTTGACGTACTAGAAGCGAGAAATTCAAAGTATTTCCGCAGACAAAATCGTTTATAGCTCGTGTAAGTGTTCAAAAGAAAATTAGAAATGCAGAATTACTACATTTACACACATACACGCACACACATACACCAAAAAGATATATAGTATGCCTATATACCAGATATATTACTCTATGTTCGATAGTTTATTCTTTTAACATTTTACAGTACAGCTATAGTCCACACGCGAGCTAGAAAATCATCTGCGCCTATATTTCATTATCTCGCAGCAGTACAAGGCCTCCCGAGACATAATTACAGTTATATGTATTACTAGCCATCAAAAATGTTACGGCCACCATGTCCGCCCACGCGGAAAATTCTACGTTTCAAACAAAGTGGCCACCTCTTACAGAAGCTGAACATACTAACTTATTACGCCTTGCAACCATGTCGCCTTTCGCACGCGCGCAACTATCTTTAGAATTCTATTTAGCCAAGTTTCGAACCAATCCAAGTGGCCTCGAAAAGACATGTAACAACAATGGACATTCTCTGTGTCTTTTAAAAACGCATAAGTAGCTACTGGTCGTACGTCTTTCAGTTTAACCTTGATTAACACACTTTTGCATCTCATGATTTCACTTAAAGCATCTACACTTTTACTTTCTACTTCTATTTTAATGTTTATTTCTTCACTATACGCATTACGTCTTGTTACCAACTTTACCAAGAAGCATCACAGCTTATGTCTTCGAAATTGTGCCATCTTCTAATACTAAATATATATTCGACTTACACATCGTTGCACTATTCAGCAACATAGCTTTTTTATTTATTCTCAATCTTAATGTCGTAGAGAATACTTCTATCTTTATCAATATCTCTTTTAGCTCATTTTTTATAATGCCAGAATGGCCAGGCTATCCGCATAGACTACAATTTGGAGTTCTCTGTTACAGAATGGTCCCACCCTTTTCATTTTGCTTTTGCTAAATAGTTGTATGCTAAAATAAAAAGTCATATCCGGCAGAGGATCTCCTCATCTTCGCCCTTTATGCTATATATACACAACTGTTCTTAACGATTTTTCTATAATTTTATTTCCTACATTTGTCAAATTAATCCTAATTAACTTCCTTAACTTCGTTGCCTCACCAAAACTGGCAAAATCTGCCAGAAAAATAAAATCTGTGAATCCACTAGATCTTTTAGTAGCTTCTTTTTTAGGGTCAAACTATGACACTGCAGTTGTGCTGCGATTCAAGCAGTGGCATTGTGGAGTCAAATTAACAAGGCGTTTTCTATGCCGCTACTTTTTTATTAACTGCCTTTGCCCTCTTTTATTACCAGCTAGCTCAATAGCAACGAGGTCTCTCTTGCCTTGTTTACCACAGTCGTGATTAAGGAAATCCCCTGTTGAAGTAAATCCCTACATTGCCAATTATTCATTTGGGGAAATGGTAAAGAAAACCAATATTTACTAATCGATGTTCCACTTTATTTTAAAATAATTGGCAAGATTTAACAAAAGAACAGTATTGTGCATTTCTGGGGTATTTCCTCTTTCTAACTCTTGTATTGCTTCTGTTAGCTGTTCTTCGTATTTGATCATATCTAACCTTCACTGGTATGTTGTCCTGATTGAGATTTCTGTCATTTTTATTATTTTCTCCTAGTTGTTAGTTTCGTTTCTTTTATTGACATTTAAAAGAAATATTCGGCCCATCTGTCAAGTAGCTCCTACTAGATTCCCATTATTGTCTTTGCAATATGTGCTTCCTTTTTCGATATTTGCACTTCTTGGTAAAATGATCTCATTGCTTTGTCGTTATATGTATCTTCCATATTTTTAAGGCTCTCTTGCTCTCACCTTGTATTCTTTTGCATACTTTTGCTGTTTTTTTTCGCGTAGTGTCTCTTAACTAACTGCTTGCTTTGACTTGACGGCGTTCCTTCCTTTACTTATATTGTTGCATCCCCCCTTGCTAAGGTTTTGCAAATGCAGTTGTTGTTTATTCAATTTCTTTATCCGTGGTTTTCTTTGTTTTTTACTCGTTTATTGATTCCGTGCTGTAACTTATTTCGCTTCTCTTAATTTTTATTCCTCACCCTTTTGATACACTTGTATCTGTTGCCTTTATTGGGCCCCGAACCTAACCTTACAAACTTTAATTCGCAGTTTAGTTCTTTAATTTTTGAAATAACTACGTGAGCTTGAACTCCAACCTTAGCTACTTTACACTTCTAATTGACTGATACACTACTGACTTTGTATTCGGAAGTGAGCTCAAGACCGACAATTTGGGTGGTTCTTGCACCTTACACGATTAAGACATATTTTACTCCAGCTAAGATAAATAAACTAGCAAAAAAAGATAAACGTAGAGACGCCGCTCAAAAGAAGCGCCCTCTCTGAGTTACTAAATGTACCTAGCTGTCAGCCAAGCTATGTGGTTTCTCAAGATGAAGGTTTAGAATCGCCCGCAAGAAAATGGACGCTATAATTTCTTTTTAACTTAAATATTATATAACGAAGGCAACTGCCAAGAATCTATGTAGACAATGCTGTAAAACATAAAAATATTTATTTATTTCCAAGAAAATCGTCATTAGGAACTTCTTATTGTTGGATACCCAGGAACTGACTAACCAACACGGGGATTACAGTAACTCTCTGACAACAGGGCAGCTTTTAATGGGAGGCTCTGTACTCCTGGGGTTGTCTTCGTGGAAGTTAAGCAGAACCTTCGATCGGAAGATTGTAAGCCAGCTACCCGTGCACACAACTAACACTTGACGTTGATTCACAACTGAATTAATGAATTGAATCGCTCACTAACGAGGACTGTAGGCTAGCTACCCGAATTCAATAACACAAGTGGTTGAATGAATTATTTATTATGCAAGTAACAGTTTCACAATCGATGTACAAACAATCTAAGTTCACTCCTGATACAATGACATGACGCGAGTACAAAATGAATACTGACTGAAGTTTGTTCCCACACTCTATTTATACCATTTATGCTTTATCTTAATTGCCTCGTTTACGGGATTATTGGTAGATTTATTATCATACGGGCATCAAAATGGTTATGCAACAATATTATACTCTTCCATCCTGTCCTTAATCATATGCCCTCTTGTGGGTTGAATGAAAGCGAAAGGAATTGCGGCACTAGTGTGTGATATCTCTTTGAACCTCTTTTTATATCAAGCGCGTGTATTAACATGGACCCATTTCTCCCAGAAAACAAGGAAGCTTGTTTTTATAACCCATCGCCCAAGTGTCATGAGGTCCACGAAGCCCTGGCGTTTTAGCGGCCGCATAAACCGGGAACTGGACTCAAATTGGGAATCAAATGAGACAGACTCGGCAAAGCCCTTAAAGCGAGCCCATTTTGGCGAGGAAGCAATCTGCGATACAATAACCTTGACTAACAGCATCCCCAAACAGCGAGTTGGCAGCCGCAGTCGGTCATTTCAATTTACCGGGGATTATCTTCATATTAATCACCCGACGAGAGCATGCGGAATAAATCTTCCTAACCTGCACTAAAACTTCATAAAACCCGCGATTAATTCGTGGACTGTTTTGGCCGGAAATTATTGTGTAATTTATGAGTGCATCGCCGCGCCCCGCCACCGACCCAACTTAACTAGAATCCTGGGAGTTATAAAGCAGATAATTGGCCATTGTATTCCGAACTGGCCGAACTTTTGTTGTTAGTATCGCGGCTTGTTATTGGCAGGTCTGCGGAGCACTTTGCTTGAGATGGATGCTGAGTCCCCCTTTTTATTGAAAGCATTTCCCATAACACTGTTTTGTTGGCTGGGGCCCAATGAGGAAATTCGTTTATTACCTTTGCACTCTAGTTGGTTCCTGATTTAAACAACGACCCACACAGCGGAACAATAACGAAAATTGAACTTGTACTTTATTGATTTGGAAATAATAAAAGTTGGTTTTATTAAAACTAGGTAGAAAGAGATGAAACGAATTCATGAACTACTTAGAACCAGACATCGGTAAGTGTATTACAATTGAACCATAAAAACATACCATAAAAAGTGGCCAGAAAAAATTAATTAGTGAGAGAAACCTCCGACATAAAGTATCTGCCATACATGTATAAACTTGATTATGCAAAATAATCAAAACCAAATTCCACAGCTTAATACCATTTGTGACAGTTTTGCGTGAGAATCTTAGTAGCATCTGAAAAAGAGACTATGAAATACATCAGCATGGCATGTCTTGGAATCAAGTAGGTGGTACAGTAATTTTAAACTAAAATACGCTGAATGAAAAAATCCTAATACCAATTTCGCAATCTAATAGTGAAGTAGCCATCCCAAAACCAAAAGTCGGAGAGGGGTCGCAGGTGGAGAAATTCAGTAAATTTAACTAATCGTTTAAACGATGGTTTAGGACACGACGTTCTAAACTTACCCAAAAAGAACCCACAGAGCTATCCGGGGTAGTCAAAATACGACAATAAATTAACTGAAAGAAGTAGACAGCAAACTAAACGATTAAGGAAAATAATAACAGCAAATACCGAACATAAACTAAAATTAAAGTTAATTAAAATAACAATCTAAATCGACTTATAAGTGTCAGTTTGTAGCAAGAATTAGAAATTTTGCTGTTTACTATAAGAAAATAACGTTAGCAACCTGTAACACTGCTCCATGATAACTATAAATATAGTAGGAGCTCCAAGTACTCGCTTAAGACACTTAATGCACGATGCGTGAGCAATCGATATGGAATTATAGCAACACGCTTATATGCATAAACCTGAAAGAAAAACTGACTTATATTTATAATATGAATTATACCTTTGGAAATAGCTTGGCTTTGTCTACAATTTAAACCTAAGAGCAAATTAATACAAATTTTTAACTCCCCTCTGGACTAAACAAAAACTGTTTTGTTTATATGCCACTTCAGCTAACGGTTGGAAACGAACCATTAAACTGCCTGTTTTTTAAGCAAATTGAATTGTCGAAAGACGCAACGCTGTTTACAAGCGGCTAAATTCACGGGTAACACAAATTTATAAACTTTACCTGGTACACCAAGGGGGGTTAATAAAATATAGGAACGTAACGCCACTGCGACGCCCACCGTTGAAAATAACGACTTCAAGGAGTTTAAATGCTCCGAGTATTAGCAGCAAAATTCAGTAAACTTCCATGAGCGAACCATTCCTTTTCGTTTAAGAGCCTAACAGCTTTTTCTGTGGTCAACCGTCCATAAATTCGACCTGAGTACGTTAGCATCTTTAGCAGACGAACATTCCTGGTCGCCCTGAAGCGACACGTCTTCGCCAAGAGACCAAACTGTTCCTGTTCGCCTAAGGACCGGGCAGCATTCTCTGTGGCCGAACCTCTATAAGTTCGGCCAGTATACACTAGCATCTTCATCCCGGTCGTCCCGAAACTGCACTTCTTCTCCAAGGAACCAAACGATTTCTGTTCTATGGCGAACTTCCATAAGTTCACCGAACGTCAACGGACAAGCATGATGTTATCATGACATCCGGGACCAACTATTTCCGTGGCAGCCGTACCACGAGGCTCCGAGAGAAACCGCCGTGGAACTCCCATCCAAGTTCCGACCAGAAAGAGCATTGCTTAACTCTACTGATCGTACTTGTTCAAGCTACACCACCCAGGACCCTCGTACCCTCCAGGAGGCCGAACTGTAGTTTATCCCCGCTACCGCCACGTCCAGGCCCAAACTCTACGTCCGGAAGTTTACGTCCTCCAGAAAGCCGCCCCGCCCCGTTGGACACTAGCTCTCAGCCTCGTCTAAGTTAAACCTCTTGTCGACCGGAATTACACATCCCCCAGGAGACCGAGCGGTTATTCATCCCCGCTACCATCGCGTCTAGTCCGAAGTAGCCCCTTGGATTTCTCTTTTTCTCTTTCCAGGCCCCGCACTGTAGTCGAACGCCTCTTCGAGCTCTTGCCAACCCCGAGCTTGTAATCACCGCTCCTGGGGGAAATAAAGTAAGAACAGCCATAACCACCACCAGCTCATCACGCACCTTAATCACTTAATTTATAATTTGTGTGCCAATATACATATAATATCAACTAATTAAGACCACACATAATCAGCCTCCGGTCCAATGTTCTGATTAACATACCAACCCCAAGAAGCTGAGCAAAGAAATCAATAAATATATTTTGTTATATGTCTAGTATCAAAAATGAAGAACATCACGTAGTTAATGTAAGCAATAATCATTACAACGAATACAGTTCGTGTCATAAGTTACACAAGTTAAATAACCAACAATGATAAGTACAACCTCGCAACATAGATTGTAACCTATAGATACTTAAGTACTAGCATTGCAAAAATCATAACCAATCCTTGCTGTAGCGTCAGTCTCAGGTGACGGAAATAACACCCCAAATGTGGCAGTCTATCCGAGCCCCGAACGAATAACTGGAGAAGAGCACGGAGGCAGTTAAAGAAATCTTGGCGTCTTGACGTAGAGAATAGTCGGGTGCGATAACCTCCACGGAGGCATTCAGCAACTATTTGAAAGATTGGCGTAGAAAAGAGAGTTTTGCTAAATTTTTGGCGAATAGGGTAGCAGATAAAAATCCACATAAAGCGAACAATACTGTACGGTTAAAAGTTCAGTTTCGAGATGTAGCAATGCCACCACTTCAAATGAATCATTCGGAATAGCAATTTTAGCTTACGCGTGTAATAATTTGTTAAATAACTGTATGCGTCCACACAGTCTAGCGAGCGAGGAAGCCACATACCAACTTGCTGTCCGAACAGAAAGGTAACGTGATTCAAATTTTATTTAAAATAAAATGTTCAACGGGTTACGCAACCGGCAGGCTCGAAAATTGGCGTGAATAAAAAAATCACGTTACCCAGTGATCCACATTCATAAAAAAACTTTCAAGACTTTAATTTTAGTTCTTACTCGCTTTTAATACTGACATAATTTTACATGTTTATCTAGAACGCCGCTGCAAAAGTTAGACGCGTCGAGTTTATTGCCTTGGTTTTCTCTGTTATAAACACAAACGGAGACAAATTGCTACATGCTAGAGATCCAAGAAGCGATTAGCCTCGCGAGAGAGAAGCCAATAAAACTGCAGGTAGAGGAACTTCCCTGAAAACTATCCAAGTTAGTTGAAATAAGTAATAAACAAAAGTAGCAACTTCTGAACTGCATGTCTGTTTGTACAAGCAGGTTTAACTGCAGTTAGTTTCAAATTAACGGATCAAGACTGATCCAGGATAAACGAGCTCTATTTTGAAACTTATTTAAATTCAAGTTGGATTCAGGAACAAAGAACCGGTTTTTTTAATTTGCACTTCTTTGGTGTACAGCAGCGACGTTGGCCACAAAGCCAACACATCTGCAAACATGTCTAAGCAACCCAATTAGCAGTGTTTGCACACGCACTGGCCTTAGTGCTTTCCTTCTAACAAAGGGATGCGATACATTTTTCCACTACTCTTATAACCGCATTCGTGATCCTTGTATGTGCAATGCCTCAAGCAAAGTTGACTTAAAGATCTTTTATTTCGAGTTACTAGTATTTTGATAGTTTTACTAAAGCAGAATCACTGGGAAATATCGTGTTTGCTGACGTATCTAGAAGCCACGAAACAGACCAATTTGCGAAATTCTTATAGTATGTAAGCTTCTAGACTCGTCGAACCTCTACATACATCTAGCAATAAATTTACTGACTATGTGCACCTTCACTTAATCGTGTTTTGGTAATAATTGCACTTTTGCATGGAAGCCGCAACGGTTCACATCTTCTTCAGGTCTTCGTACTGCAACATTTAGATTGGTCTTTTAAATACCTCACATTTTAGAACCCGCTAGAATTTATAGAAATCTTCAAGCTACAATGGTTTTCTACAGCCTTATCTTCTTAAAACTCGCAAGCTTGCTCAGTATATGATTATTCTAGAATCATGAAACCCCAGGATTCTTTTAACAACACGTTAAGTAAGATTGGATACTCACACCGTAACAAAATCTTCAGAAGTCTCGTTGCCTATTGCAAAGTTGTTAACAGAAAATTATTGGTTTTCCTTTTTGTTACAGAAAAAACCTCGTCTATGACAAGTAAGAAGCTTGAAAGAGTTCAATAGCGCAGGGTGAAAAGTGGGACTTGGACTGAAATAAAAGAGATCTCGCTCGCGATAGTCAAAACGATTGTCCTTTGAAAGATATGGGGACATATTCGTATTTTTTGTAAGAGTGCCACCTGGTTTTTGTGTACGGCTGTAGTAGGAAACTTCCTATCAGGATAATGTACCTCTTGGCGATGGGATATAGGCGTGCTCAGCTCAAGATATGATTTACCTTGTGAGATTTATAAAATGCTTATTTTATTGCAAGAAATCGCGTAACTGAATGTTGCTTATCAAATGAAAATTACACAGTAAAATCGGGAACAAAAATAACAATTATAAAAGTACATTTATGCAGTCCTCAGCGGAACCACAACGAAAAATGCTAACAAACAATTCTTAAGCATTCTACCTACTTGTGACGTCATTTTGTGTACTAAGTAACATTTCTAGCAGATGTTCGCCTATGATACAGTTTCACCGGAGATGAAAATATTGTTGAAGTTGTTATTTTTTATTCGATTTATGCAGTTCAATAGGGGTTGTCGTTTTGTCTTATTTGGATTATTGTTTTCGGTGGAAAACGATTAGTTTTCTGCTGTTTTATTGTGTCTACGACAAAATCAGTTGGTATTGGTGGATTTATAGATGCTAGTATTATTTCAAAACTTTTAAAATAGAAAAACCAACCACAACAGAATTTAGACTTAACTATTAAATGCGGCAAAGAGAAACCTGTAACGAAAGGACCAAAAGTAGGTTGCGGATAACAATTATTACAGCCTAGTAAGCCAAACTCAAGATGTTATAAAGAAATAAAACTCAGTATGGTGATAATACCATCATTTAGGAAAGACTGAACTTCAAAAAGCAAAAAGTAATTGCAATTTTCATATACAGTAAAGTCCATTTATAATGCAATATGTCCATATTGCAAACTACATGGTCCGCCCACTTTATCATTGAAATACAGGCAACCCATTATACACTAATTTAAAAATGTCATTTATGCATCGTTTATTGCACGGCCTGTTGCATTGGAAATAATTCAGCAGACCGTGGTTTATTGTTTTGTCACCTGTCAAATTATGCAATGTGTCTTTTTTAATTTTAATAAAGAATACGGTTTGAAACTAACGATTTATTAAACATGATTTATACAAACGAAGAAAAAATAAAAGTGTGTATAATGTATCACTCCGGATTATCATTAGGTAATGTTAAGGATCATTTTAGTGTAAAATAACCTAACAGACCAGTCCCTAATGTGTCTACAATATCAAGAACAGTTATAGCTATTAACATATCTAGGAATGTTATGAGTATCATAACTGCCGCAGATGTTGTATGGAAATCCGAGCTCGCAGAGCGAGGATTTTAAAACATCTGAGGCTGTTATGATTCATAACATCCGTGATTTGTTCAATACTTTATCGGTTGCTGTATGGTTATGGTTGCCATGTACGGTAATGGACTATTACCGTACAGATCAGTTAGTACAGGCTGTATGGCACTACATGAAAAAAAAATATCGACGTAGAACAGTAACACATGAACATGCCCAATTAAACGTGTTGCAAACCGTTACAGAAAATAAAAATATATCTACTAAAGAAATTGCCAATCAAGTAATTATTAGTTTTATTACTAATATCAATTATTATAACAAAATCATATGAAACGCAATAAATTAAATGAACTTATTGTATTGTTCCGCAATCAGTTTTGTTATCCTATACAACATTTTTCCAAATTACTCGAAATTACATCAGGCAGATTTATTGAATTTTCCACTATTGCTTCTGAACTGAAAATGCAGTTATTTATACCATTTCTACTTAACCTATTTACATTCTTTTATTTTTTAAATTAAACAATAAATTATTTAGCCAGAAGAAATTCTAAGAAATCGGTGATTCGTATACTTCATTAACACAAATACAAAAGCTACAAATATGGTAACCATCAACAGCTTCTTCAAAATGATTTTGAAAATAGAGTAGTGTTTTGTGAAACAGTAATGAACAGAATATTTAATGAAAACGTTCTATTGAATCACATGCTGTTTTCTGATGAATGCTCGTTTCGTTTATTTGAGACCGTAAATTCTTAAAACGTTAGGTAAGTGTCTTCTTAATCCAGTTTTCCTTAAATATTATCCACTGTTTCCCGGATCCTAGGTATTGGTCAACGGAGAATTTGCATGCATTTCAAGAATCACATACACAGTATCGACAATCTGTAAATACCTGGTCTCGTATTATGACCGCCAAGGTGATAGGACCAATATTTATAGATGGTACTCTAAATAGTGCCAAATACTTGCATTTATTACAAGTGCAGCTACCTCAAGCAATCACAGGTGCCAATATTAATATCGAGATGCGTGACATATTCCAGCACGATAAACCTCCCCCCCCCCCCCATTGTACCAGAGAGGTAGCTAATTATCTTAACGCTACATTTCCTTTGTGGATTGGAAGACGGGGCATTATTAATTGGCCTGCGAGGTCCCCCGATCTCTCTTCAAATGACTTTTTTCTATGGGGTTATTTGAAGAATAAAATTTATACAGCAGAGCCAGCTGAAAACATAGATACATTAAAAGAGAGATTAATTAATGAATGTCGAAACATACCTGTTAATTTCGTTAATAATTCGATCGCAGAATTTAACAATCGTTTAGCCTTCTGTTTGGAAGTGCAAGGTGGGCACTTCGGGCAGTTATTATAATAGTCGTAATTGCTTACTATTGCTTTTATTTCTTCACTTTTATGTAATTCATTTTCGTTATTAAATAATTCTTTTTAACTATGAACACGTTTTATTTTGAGGTTAACCTTTCTTGGTAGTTTGGTGATGATTTGGGACTAACTTCGGCTAGATAAAACTAACTAACTGGTAATGAATGGGCGCATTCAGACGACACAATAGTTGTACAACTGTAATTATTGTTAGATATTATCTACATAATTACCTACTTTCCTACTACACTAATTACTCTTAGCCTGCATTACCTTATGAGCGAACTTAAAACCGGCATCTGGCTTCCTTGTTTTGATTGTTTATTTTAACATTTACATATATAGCCTGTCTACATCCATTTTCATTGCAAATTGGGCTTAATTTTGCAACCTACCCTGACGAAAGGTGCTCAAGTACGGTCTTGTTTTATACGTGGATCACTCAATTGTGTGTATTCAGTGATCGATATGGATCCTACGAGCAATACAGGAAACTTCAAGCAGTCGAGTGCGCAGATCTGGAAGGCCCATGTCTATGCGACTCACAGTCGCCATACAGAGAGCTAAATAAAAAGCTATTGAATTCGCACAGTAAATAAGGTATACTCCATAACTTTTTGTGTGCCGCATGTCAGCGTTAACAAGTACACATTTACAATCCCACTAAAGGGTTTCGTAATGTTCTGATTGTTCTATGACGTCAGCCGCCAGTGAGGCGCTATAGCTATCCGTCATATATTTGTCGTTGCATTTGGAAAAAAGTTCTCTATAACGAGCCTTTTAAGGGGTAACGTAGGGCAGCCAATTAGCTGCGCAGCAGTTCTCAAGCATCGAGTTTAAGATGATCTGATACAGAGCATGTGTACAGTTTGAGCGCTAAGTGGTCGTTTCAGGTTGTGTTATATTTTGCGAGCCTAAAGGAATGCGCATTATAGATAAATAAATACGTACGTGAATTGCAAAGTCGGATTTTATGCATCAAAATAGCGACTGCGGATTTTGATGTAGTGTAAGATTCGCGCATTAAAGATAGTTATTTAGGCGTTTTTAGTATCTCAATGTGAATGTTTTTCAGCTACTTGTAAATGAGAGTAGAAATGAGCTATTGTACGTAGATTATTCATTTTTAGTTAACACCGTTGTGTTTAGGAATGGCCATTTATTTTAGGGTTTAGTTCTGCTTTCGTTATTATTTCATATGTGTGGATTTAAAAGGTGGATATAGCTATGTTTATTTTGTGTGAGCAAATTGGCTTTTCTTGCACATATTATTTCAAGTATTTTTACAAGTCCAGGCCATTTTCCTGTTTTTAACAGTTATTAACTTTCTCTATCCACAAACTGAGGTAAAGTAAGAATTTTATATTTACTAAGCTAGCTAAGGAAACAGCAGGGCAAATAATTTATAAAAATAATACGGCGTACGATACGTCTCCGTATATACTATTTAGCGTACGTCCTCATTTGTTCATTCATCGCACTGTTTTCCGGCAACGAAATCTTCACACAGCCTTGAGTAAGAGTTTGTCTGAGCGGTAATACTCACCTTATATTGGATTACCTGACGGTCTTAGCTTATAACCTGCTACGCGGCAAATCAGTCTGTTCACACATCACCAACCTTGAATAACACGATGTATGGAAATTAGCCACAGATGCGACGCCTTCGAGGATTTACCTCGTTGCAAGCCGAATCGGCTCTCAGGCTGATTCAATCTAGAACCAATATGGATTCTAGGAAACCCTTTAGTGGTGTCGGAAATGCGTATGTACGTAGTACACATATAAAGACATATAAACGGCACTTTTTTGAAGCGCAAGCACGGGCTTGCTAATCACATACACTTGAGACTTGAGCTAAAAATTATGTTTACTGAGAGGTTACCAGCCACTTTATCTCAATCACTGAAGACGATTTACACTTTAAGCCGCTTGCAAACGTGCGCCCTTGGGTTTAGCACGCTTACCACTGAATTCTTTCCCGCTACCATCAATCGTCGCACACACAAAGTCGAGAGGTTCACGTCCTAAATCATTGGCGCTCAAGTGCTATACTAAATTACAATAATCAAACCTAATATTTCGTCATTAACAATGAAAAAGCTTGCAAGTACACTTCGGCTTCACATGTAATTATTAAAGCACTTTAGGTGAGGGGTTCTCGTTGCAGTAACTATCGTAGCTAAAGTGTATACCGCTTGTTTTGTTTGTTGTAGATTTTTTTCATTTGGGATGTACATTTACGTGACGACTGCATCAATTCCAACGATAATTGGGGCTTACTTTTTTTAACCTTTGCAGTACTGAAAACTGTAAAATGTACCCTCTCAGCCTTATCTTTTCCTGATGCTTTTCGTTTTTTTTTCGATAATGTTCACTTACGCATTGCAGCCATAAGAATTTTCGGAATCGCACAGTGGCAAAATTCTAATTCCGGTACTGAACGTCTAGCTTTCTGGTGAATCAAAACATGCTTCTAATTCTATTGCATTTATTGACCTCAATCATGGCAAATCTATCGTCTTTCAAGATTGGACGGTTTGCCAATTTTTACTAAATAACTAATTCTTAAGACGGTTCGGTCTTATTCTCACTTTTAGAGCCGCCTCCCCTCTACATAAAGATCTATTGGAGGAAAACCCAGAACAATCTCTAAAACTGCAGTTGGGCTGGAACGTACAGCATCTGTAATTTTCAGACACGCTAGTTCCTGAACAATTGAGAATTCGGTTGCCGTAGTAACTTGTATGCATACGCTGCATATTGAGCAGCGACATTAATAGAAAGCCACACTTACGTTTTCAATCCTTATCTGCGTATGTGAAATGCAACACCCAGATGTTTAACTTCGTCTCAAAAGATTAAGAATATTTGAAGACTCCTAAAGGACAGGGTATACCCTAAAACCAAGGACTTGAACAATCGCTGTAAATTTAATTTTTAACTTACACCTCCGTTTATTTGAAATGGATCACATAAGAAACTAGTTTTGACATTTTTCTATTTCATAGCAAAAGGTAGTTTGTATTATTGTTACCAAGTGAGTTACCAATTGTTCTAAAAGCATCAAGTAGGCATGTGTGATTTCTAAGTCATATAATTTTTACTGAGTAAACGATAAGTCAACAATGCATAACTTGTAGTAAGCAGCTTGAAGATTTTGGCATTGTTTAAAACAGCATTAATTAATGATCACAATTCGTTAAAAACCCATAACCACACAAATACTTAACAATCGTTAAATACATTTTTTGGCAGCTAAGTTGTCATTTTCAATAGCCTTGGAGTGAAATTAAATACGACAAAGTTGGCCGAAGATACGCTCTTCACCAAATCAGCTGTGAAAGACGCTTTTAACGAATTGTGATCATATTCAAACCACAGGCTCCGGCAATGTTTTAAGCATTAATTAATAATTAATTAACAAGTGACCAACTTTTATCAAACATCACGTACGACCTACGCTACGGTCGAAAGTTACAAATATTGACCCTCACTCTGTTGTAGTCACCAATTACACAAGTTCAGTTTCTAAATGGCTAAGAGGTTTCTGGGCACATTAAATTGGAGGTTCCAACTTTACGATAATGTCGCAAGTAATCACAGTATAGTATGCCAATTACAAATTTACGGTACGTCGAAATTTTAAATGTTTCACAAGCGCACCAGGAATTACTGACAAACTCGGAGGTCATACAACACTAGCCGGAGATTCCAAACTTGTAATATAGAGAGAGAGAACAATATGCCCATACGTTTTACCTAGCACAACACAATTTCGTGTTCTAATACTCCCAGCAATAATCGACGTCAAAGAGCAAACAGCAGCGAACTGCGCAATTAGTCAGCAGAAGCAAGCAGGGGCACACAAAGGACTCTTGGTAAAACAGCGGCCACACCATGAAGCGTGTCTCCAGCGGTTTCAGCAGCAAAATGGGGAAACGCAGCGAAAACTTCCAACTCACGACGAAAACTTGGTACTACAAACTCAGGTGCCAAACTAACTAGCAGCTCATAAATTTTAGGACTCTAAGGTCGGCTCTAAAATGCGAGTGCCTAATTACGATTGAGAGTGAGAAAGAGAAAGCACACGCATACCTAAAATTCACATTTTTGGGGCTCAATCCGCAACGCTGATTCGCAAACAAACTCGTAGGCAAACAAAACCCAATAAGCTTCGATATATTCAACCCATAAAGTTCTGCTACATGCAAATGAATGAAATGACATTATTTTGCCTATGCAAATCACTAGCAAAAAGGCCTCAAATTCAGGTCAAGATCGACCACGTAATAGTGCGTGCGAACAGCTGGAAAGAATGCTAATAGAAGAAGGAGCCAAGGTAATAGTGCGTGCGAACAGCTGGAAAGAATGCTAATAGAAGAAGGAGCCACGGCGCGATAGATGCCGCAGATGTGCAACGAGACCTGCAGACCATTGAATATTTAACCTAGTTACACTTGACAACGGATCGATAATCCAAGGCAGCTTAAAAAGTTTAAGCATCTCGAAAACGGTAAAACAGTCAGCTAAAAAGCATAAAAACGGACGGTAATATTAATAGACCATAAAAAGTAACGCTATTTAAACGTAACGTACCTACTTCAAATGAACCGCAAAGTATTTGTAAAGGAAAGTTTTTCTTCCACTGCTAGTCCTGAAAAAAAGTGTTTTGAAATTGTCTGCCTTGCAATAAGAACTGATTCTAGTTGAAATTTTAAAGGAAGGTTTTACAAAGCTCTACACGAGGTATGAAAGACAATGTTGTTTGTACAATCAATTTAAATGTGTTTATAGACAATAAATTGTGAAAATAGAAATTTTATTAAAATAAGATAGCACCGTCTAAACCAATTTTGTCATAGACCCATTTGCATGACGTTGCGGCATTTACTACAATAAATTAATTACACAATTTGTTAAAATGTCATAAATGTATTGCCATATATAATAATTCACTACTAGATTAGATGTAGGAGATAAAGACTTGTTTTGTAAATTCAGGTAAACGCATTCGCCTTAGACGTTATTACTTGTCTTACGCTCTTAGTAGTATACGTTTTACATTTTGAGAATGCAGATATAGTTTACGGCTGGGACCACGCGATGAAAAAATATCAATAAAAACAACTTAATCTATTCAGACATGCAGATTAATTACAATAGTGGATATATATTGTAATGATATACACAGGGGTATAAAAATCAACTTTAGAAAGGATTAAGGGAGTACAATAGTTGAATATAATCAAGATCTATTTAAATATACATTGAGAATGTGAATAATTATTATGCAACTAGAAAAGAAAATAGAATTTATAATTGAGTGGAATATGGCTAATTGAGAAACAGATAAATTCAAAAATAATTTGATATTTAAAAAAATGAAGGTTTGAAGGAAATGACAAATACTTAATCGAAATAATTTATTATAAATAGTAGGTAGAAATCAAATATTAGGAGATAGAGTGTAAAAAGTAGAAAAATGATATCGTTAAACACTTTGTTTTTAATTATTAGAAATAACAAATTTGAAGAAATGTAGCTGAACTAATTTTGGTGCAATTAAAAATATTAAAATAAACCCTATTTTTTATTAAGTAATGTTTCGATAATAAACAGGGTTAAATACTAAATTGGTGTGGTGAGATAAAAGTGAAATTTAATCGAAGAGCAAGTAAAAATATAACATTAAGGAAGCTTACATGTATGTGTTAAAAAGCTAATGGAAAAGCAGAATTAATCTACAAATGTGAATAAATGGAGTAAAATACTACGTCAAGTTTATTGGAGAATTACATTTGAAATCATATATTAATCGAATTGGATTACGTCAAGCTGTTTGGTGTTAAGGGAGAGTTCAAAAGGAGGATCATCGGTTGAGGAGACACGTTTCAGGAAGTTGGCAGATGTGGTGTTGGTGACATACTGTAGGAAACGTTTGCATCACTAATTCTGGACAAGTTGGACATCTTGTCTGTCAGTGGAACCTTTTGTTGCAAAAAGGTACTTAAGAGGTTGGATTCGTAGGCAGAGGGGAGCAGGTTGGTCGACATCCAGAACATTGTTAAGTTCGAGTGAAAAGTGGGTGATATTGAGTAGTAAGGTAATTACTAGAAAAGGCAATAAAGACTATAAAGGTGAATTAGTTATTAAAGAATTACTTACTGTTTTAATATTGTTGTGTACTATAACGGCAAAAGGGACTTCGTTATATCTACATATAATGTGGAGAAATAAAACACATGTCTGTATATGATTGAATAAAAAACCAAAACTGTTTATTTATATTTTTGTAACTAAGTAATAGTCGTCACGGCCGCATGTATGCATGCATGTATGTGCACACGCGACAGCACATACCTGCATCGCTACAGTTCTAGTGAAACGATCTGGTATTTGTCATTTAATTTTCAAATCTGTTTGACATATCATTTGACAGAAGTTATTTTGACTTATAAAATATAATTAAAAATCAGAACATCAGATTTCAGAAATAAGCAATTTAGATAAAAGGAATCCACCCCTGATTTTTTAGGAGCTAGCACAAATAATAATTATTGATATTCAAATAATAAAGAGGGTAGGTAATTTCAAATTGATAAAATAAAAATATAATTCATAGACAGAATAATATTAATATACGTGAAGGTATAGCAATATTTAGGAATTGAAGTGTATTAGATAGGAAAATCCCCTGTTATGTATATCGATACCATAAAATCGGTTGTCCCTTTCTATGTATGTATCTTTGTTCGCTACCTCCTCCGAAGATACTGGACCGATTAAATTGTATAATGGCTTAAAATGTTGCTAATTGTTAGTCTTAGATCGTAGGCCGGTTATTTGCAAAAAATGTACGAAAAAGTAGAGTAAAATTAAGTTTAATTCAATTTAATTAAATCGTGTAATTAGCGAAGCGAAGCGTAGCTCGGGTGACTCGCTAGTTAATCAATAATTAATCTTCAATGTTTCTCGTTTTCTATTAATTTTTTTGCATGATGATGATAGTCGTTTTTTTTAACGAAAAATCTTGAAGAAGGAAACACTTTTCTTAACTATTTTATTGAAATTGTGAATTGCCAATTTGACAGTTATAAATTCTGCAGTTCTTTTTGGCCAAATTTCGAGTTACAAGGGATAACTACACAAAAAAGTAACGAGTACAACACGCATGAAACCAGCTTTTTACTCATTTACTTGATAAACTCGAGCTTCGCCCTAGTTATGCAAACTGCAAATTCGTGAAACAAAGTATGATTTTCATAACTAATTGCACAATATAATATTAATATTTTATTACTTGACTTTTAATTATTTAATTAACATGTTATTCCATATTTGAAATTATTCTTTCAATTTTATTTGTTTACAAAATGCAAAATATTCCATGATAATCGGAAAACATAACCGTTTTATGTTCTTTCTTTTTAGCGAACTAGATTATATCCTTGTTCCAAAATAATATACGGAGTGGTAGAACTGACTTTGCACTATATGGGAACAAAGAGCCCTTGTTACCGTCTGGCAACGCATGAAGTAGCTAAAATATAAAGATATGATTCGTAATAAATAAAAAGTTTATATTGAATTCTATGCGATAAACTAATATTACTCTTATAACTCATAAAAAAGCTGTATGAATCCTTTTTAATTTTTGACGTTTTGTTAGTGCTGTGAAAGTAATAAAACATGAGATATGTGTATACGTCTACATGCACTCTTTATATCACTTTTCATTTTTGCGTGCGAATTACGTTTTTATTGCACGTTACCATTGGTGATGTGTAATAAAAACGTAAATCGCGCGCTTTCTCGTAAATTTGTATGTGAACATAACCTCTAATCCAGTGTGACAGGAAAAGTGTTACTCAACTAAATTTTTATCTGTTACGATCGTAAAAAATATATTATAGGATCAAAACGTGTAAAGATATTTAGTAAATTGATAAAAGTTTGAAAAATTTGAAATGTTAATGGAGATAATTATATCAATTCAATAAGAGATAAGCCTGATTTTTATATAGTATAAATAAAAATCATATTGTCGTAATAATAGATTTAATGAAAATTTAAATAATATACGTTTCGCTAAATGTATTAGCTTCTTCAGTATTTGATTTATAATATAAAGAAATTGAAGTTTGCCATGCTTAACAATTAAATTGTTTATTTTGCAAATTGTAAAGCATGGCAAACTTCAATTTCTTTATATTATAAATCAAATACTGAAGAAGCTAATACATTTAGCGAAACGTATATTATTTAAATTTTCATTAAATCTATTATTACGACAATATGATTTTTATTTATACTATATAAAAATCAGGCTTATCTCTTATTGAATTGATATAATTATCTCCATTAACATTTCAAATTTTTCAAACTTTTATCAATTTACTAAATATCTTTAAACTGAATCGAATCTGCTCTGGAGATCAGCATTCTACAATCCATGCCTTACATAAACAACTACCCGCATAACAAGGATTAATCCATCACAAGTACGCCACACCTTTATCTACTACAGCTGTTAATCTGCCTTCCCAAGCCGTTTTTCAAAATGGATGACCAGCTACTTGCAAATGGATTCCTTAAATTTATTAACGCTAAATATGGACCGGATCAAGAGGACCTTTTTCGAAACTTTTGCAAAATAAACAATTTAATTGTAAAGCATGGCAAACTTCAATTTCTTTATATTATAAATCAAATACTGAAGAAGCTAATACATTTAGCGAAACGTATATTATTTAAATTTTCATTAAATCTATTATTACGACAATATGATTTTTATTTATACTATATAAAAATCAGGCTTATCTCTTATTGAATTGATATAATTATCTCCATTAACATTTCATCAAAACGTGTGTTTATAGCCATAAATATGCACTTTTGGTCTTGTTATATAAATAGCTAGATTCATGTTTATTTTACATCGAAGTTTGTTTTTAAAAAGCACTTTATTTGTACAATCAAAAACTTTACATCGATGGAGTCGCAATTTAGATACAAGTTATTAAGACGAGATCTGACTGCCAACTGAATATAATTATAAAATGATTAAACATGTACGGATGCTGCACTGCAGGAACTGAGCCAGCATAAGATAACTAATCTACTCATTCTCAGCAAGGAGATAATTCTTATGAATAGGACAATAGTGGGCACACACACATAACTCTTCCGCGCCTAAGCGATTTAAATATCGTGGAACTATATTTAAATCTGACATTGTAATAAAGATGAATTAGGTTGATTGTTTTGCAAAGTAGAATTTTCAATTGGTGATTTTAATAAAGCTATCACTTTGGCTTTGAAAGAGTTGCGTTTACAGTATACATACATTATGATACATATAAGGCTAATAATGATTAAACATACAATAATAAATGAACTAAGGCTAAAATGTAAACTTGTCATATTTGAGATGTCGTTATTCAACAATTTGTCTTTCTGGTCGGTTAACCTTAGTTGACTTCTGATCAATTCTTGAGTGTTAACAGGCGTAAGGTCGATTTTAGAAATGTTGATTATTTGAGATTCATGAACTTGCAATTTACTAATGCTTGGCAATTTTAAATTGACTTCCTTATTTGAAGACGATTTTATGCTGAATAGTAATTCTTCGTGATTGATTAGAACAGAGCAATCAGGGGTTAAGTGTATTAATTTTGTTCCCATAATTTGTTTTCTGCTCGTGGCTTGATTACATTGTATATCCAAAATAGTTTCGGTTGGTGAACTGATTAGCCATGTTGCCGTATCTATTTGCAAAGTTTTGCTTGAGGTCAAATCAAAAATGTACGGTTGACAAATCTGGTTGTCGTGAAAGGATAGTAATTGTGTTTCACACAATTTAGAATTTGGGATGCTAAAATGGTTGTCATGAGCACAAAAATAATAATTTACAGAGGTTTGTTGACAATGGTTTATTTCGACGGGGATGCTAAAATCTGTGTTATACAGCAACACTTTATAGGAGGGTATAATCATATGAAATTTGTTGTCCTTGGTTTGAGCAGGAAAAGGAATCAATTTTATTAATTGGTATTCAGAAAAGGGTTTTACTAATGGAATTTCAAAAATAAATGTAAAAGCTTTATCTTTTTGATATATTTTTGTTGTTATGATAGATTCGTATAAATGAAGGTTTTCGTGGGTTCCAGGATAGGGGAGAGCTAGATTTTTCTTTTTCGAATTCTGAAGTTGATCCAGGGATTTAGTTATAGTATTTAGAGATTGTACGAGTTCGTCATTGTCAATAAGGGAGATATGTAACTGTTGTTTCTGTGCGAAAGTAAAAGCGCTTTCTAATTCGATCCAAACGTTGATGAATAATTGTAATGTTTGGATAGATTGATTAATTATTGAATATGTCGATGTTTCAGCTATTATTTGTTCAATTTCTGCATTGTTCAACAAAATTGTGTTTAAATTTTCGTTTAATAATTTTTGATTTTCAGAAAGAGCTCGTACGGAAGATACAGTGTCATTTAGAATTTGTGCTTGTTCTAATAGGGCGTTTTTCTGATTTTCTGAATCGCGGGTTAATTTAGATATCATGTCTTCATAATGTTGTCCATCTTCTGCATTTAAATTGCCTGTGATAAATTTTACTACATTACCTAGGCCGTCTATTAATCCTCGTTTTTGTCTAATGTGTATTTCAGGAAATAGCTGCTTTAATAGTTGATCGGCTTTATTTATATATTGTTTAAGGATTAACAATTGGTTATTGTGATTAATCAAGATGTCTTTTAGTTCTACAAAATGTCTGTGACCTATAGGGTAATTTCGGTTTTCCAAAAGAGCAATTGATTTTAAGAGATTGTTCCTAAGAATTTGATAATCATTTAACATAGGTGTATAGTCAAGAATTTTGATCAAAGTCCATTCAGATTCTTTTAATAAGGCTTTACCTTTTTGTAGGGGATACAGTCCGGGGTTGTCGCTTAGCGTTTTTATTATTATGTCGGTTTTGCACTTGTTCCAGGTAAGGAGGAAGAGGATGATCGAGATTGTCCTGGAAAAGGCATTAAATCATTTGCGTGTCTCTTAAGGATAGCGTTTGTAGGAATGTTTTTTAAATCATAAGTATCGTGTCCGTGAATTTTGTCAACGGTGTAAGGTCCTATAAATTTGGGTTCTTTTTTGTTTCTGTTATTAGTTTTTATATATACTTGGTCTCCTACTTTGAATGTTCTGATTTTTCTGAGTTGGTTAATCTTTTCGTTTCGGATTTCTTTAGTGGTCACCTGTTTGTTCTGTAGAGCGTCATATAAGCATTTCATTTTTTCTTTGTGGTTAATTACGTAATTTTCGAAAAAGGATTTTTCGTAGTCTAAATCGAAAGGGTTTTGTCCATCGGTATGGCCAAATAGTATTTCAAACGGTGATAATTTTAGGTTTGAGTGAATCGAATGATTGTAAGCCATAACGCAGTAGGGGATTTTTTTATGTTCTGGCATTTCTCCTAAAAGTCGGTAATGTTCTATAAGTGTAGAATGAAAGCGTTCGATAGGGGAATTTGACTGGTGATGATGGGGTGTTGTGATATGGAGTTGAATTTTGTGTAATTCTAGAAAATTAATAAATGGTTGGTTTTTGAATTCGTTGTCTGCTATTAAAATATTGGGTGCGGTATAGGTTGTGATAAAGTAAAATAATCGATCAGTTACATCGATCATATTGCTGGAGCGTAGCTGGTAGGCTTGTACAAATTTTGAAAAAGCATCTATAAATGTTAAATATTTGGTACCTTTGATTTGGAATATATCCATATGTACTGTGTGAAAAGGACGATTAAAAGTTGGGGTTAAATGCAATGGTTGTTTTATTGGATTTCGGTTATACTTTTGAGTTTTGCAATTTTGACAATTATTAATAAAATTCTTTATATCTGTGTTCATTCCTTTCCAAAAATAATTACGTTGCAAGTGCTCGACAGTTTCTAATATTCCTCTATGATTGGTTTTTCCAAGATGGTAATTTGTTATTAAACTTTGCCGTTCGTCCGGATTCGTTATATATCTAACTTGGGTGGTACATCTATGAAATTTAGGTGTATTTTCATTAGTAATGGATTTTATATATTCGGAAAACTCTTGGTACAATGAATCACTGGAAAAGTGACAATAGTAATGAACTTTTGGTTCGCAATGTTCTATCAACAATTCACTGAATCTAAACTGTTTATTATTGGAATTTACGAAAACTGAGAAATGTGTGTTTCCATCAAATTTTGTAACTTGAATTTTTCTAGGGAGGTTAGCTTCAATGAACTCGATTTGTTTATTAAAGTGTTGTAAGGGTTTTTCGCTTATGTCTATTACTGGTGTTGAGCTTTGCTGTGTATGTATGGTATTTGCTAACGAACTTTCATCGTTATCTGAGGTAAGGACATTGTCGAGGATGGGTATGTCAAATAAATCGTCAATGTTAGGTGTTTCTGATCGGTTAGGAATTGTGCTGAAATTAGGGTCTACTGGTTTGGGTGTATCTAGTCTATTAGTGTCGTCTATAATTTCGTCAATGTCTTGGATAATTTCGTCCGTGATTGATAATGGATTAATTTGGACGCGGGACAGGGCATCGGCTACTTTGTTAGTTTTTCCGGGTAGGTACTTTATGTCGAAATTATATTCTTCCAGTCTCAAGGCCCATCTTGTGAGTTTAGAATTTGGTTCTTTGAGGCTACGCAGCCAAACTAAGGGTCTGTGGTCTGTGAATAGGGTAAATTTTGTTCCAAACAAATAGGGTCGGAATTGTTTGGTAGCCCAAACAATGGCTAACAATTCACGCTCTATTGTGCTATATTTTTGTTCCGTATCATTCAGCGTACGTGAGGCATAGCTGACCGGTTTTCCGTCCTGTGAGAGGACTGCACCAAGTGCGTATTTAGAAGCGTCTGTAGTTAACTCAAATGATTTAGTAAAATCTGGATATTTCAAAAGTGGCTCATTGGTTAGAATATTTTTGCAATATTCGAAAGAGTCTATGAAGTCTTGAGTATGAATAATTTTGTTTTCCTTTTTTAGACAGTGGGTGAGGAATTTGGTAATTTTTGCAAAATCTTTAATGAATTTTCTATAATATCCGAAAAGTCCTAGGAATGATTTTATTTCGGTCCTAGTGGTAGGCAAAGGAAATTTTTTGATGGTTTCGATTTTGGAAGGATCTGGCTTAAGGCCTGAAGGAGTTATCATGTGTCCTAAATATTTTACTGTTTTTTGCAAAAATTCAGATTTATCTAGTTGGATTTTTATATTAGTTTCTCTACATTTTTTAAATACATTTTCAAGGCGAGAAATGTGTTCTTGCAATGAACTTGAAAAAACAATTATGTCATCCATATACACCAAACACTGGCTAGGAGTTAGTCCTGTCAGGGCTGTGTTTATGGCTCTCTGAAAACTTGCCGGGGCGTTTTTTAAACCAAAGGGCATACGTTTAAAATGGTAATGTCCTTCTTCAGTAGAGAAGGCCGTTTTCTCTTTGTCTTTTTCTTCTAATTCGATCTGGTGAAATCCAGATGCCAAATCGAGAGTTGTAAAGTAATTTGCTCTACCTAAATTATCTAACACGGTTTCTATCCGGGGGAGAGGGAATTTATCGTCTATTGTTTGTTCGTTAAGTTTCCGGTAATCTATGACAATTCGCCATTTTTGTTTGCCGGAGGCGTCTTGTTTTTTTGGTACAATCCAAATTGGGAAGTTATAGGGTGATTCACTGGGTTCAATTATATTTTCTTCCAACATTTTATCGATTTGTCGTTTTACTTCTTGTCGGTGTACATGTGGGTAACGATACGTTTTCGTAAAAATTGGTGTGTCAGTTTTCGTTCTAATATGATGTTTGGTTAGGGTAGTTGATGATAAAGGAATGTCAGGTGTATGAAATATGTCTTTATATTTTGAACAAAGATTTGTTAACATTGTGCGTTCTTCGTCATTTAGATGGTCTAATCTTAAGTTTGATTTTAAATTTTGGTAAAGTACTTGTTTTTGTTTAATTGATGATACCTGGTGATTATTAATTTGGATTTCATCTTTTGCAGGTGTATAATCTTCTAAAATCAATGGTTGAGAAATTACTAAAGTTTGAGATTCGTTTGAAGTATTTATTAAGCTAGTACGAAACCAGTTGTTTTTTAATGATATAATAGCTGAAGGCATAGATACGTGTTCTGTAAAATGTAATTTTGGTGCTAATTTGTACCCATCTTTTCCTACGGCAGGTAGTACAACATATTTTTCCGTTCGAGGAGGTAACGCGATTACTTTTAAAGTTTTTTCTGAAGGTTTAATTTTTGAAAAGTTACATTGGTTACGTTTCTGTTCTTCCTGTCTTAATTTAGACTGATTGTAATAAAATGGTATCGTAGTTTTATCAGTTTGGATATGCATCCACCGATAATCTATATTTGCTGGTAGGTCGGCCAATAAATCTGTACCTATCAATCCAGAATATGTAGGATGAAAATCGAACAAATAACATAAGTGTGTACCTTCTTCTGAAAATAAATTTTTAATAGGGATATCCGCAACTTGATTATGATAAGTAGTTCCGTGGGATGTAGTGATTTCAAAAGGATGTTCAAATATTGCTTCAGGAAAATGTTTATAAACAAATTGAGGAGAAAGTATTGTACGTGAACTTCCAGTATCTATTAATAGTTTGTCATTAGTCTGAGGGATAATTATATATGGTAGGTTAGATTTAGGATTAATTGAAAATGATTCAACCGAGGCTCTTATCGAAAATTTACGGATTCTTCAGGTTCTTCATTATCTGAATCCGCGTCTGGTAGCTGGAAAAAGTCTGTAGTTGGGTCTAAGTCTTCTTGGGATGATTCGTAATAATTATATTCTAATTCGTGGTTTTCAGTAGCTTCGTGATAAGCTGGGGTCTCGGAAAAGTCTGTATTAAATAATTCTTGTGAATAAAAATTTCGAGGTTGATTTGATTGTTGTATATAATTATTTGGTTTAAAATTCGGATTGAAATTTTGGTTGAATGGTCGGTATTGTTGTGGTGGTCTCCTTAATTGTTGTGAGGCAGGACGTTTTTGGATTGTGCTCGTTTGCATTGGTTCAGGTTTGTGTGTGGGCTGATAATTGTGTTTAGGGGCAAAGACGTTCGTTGCAGGTTTTTGTATAGTTTGAATTCCAGAATTTCTCGGAGGTTGATTTGGATAACCAAATCTAAGCATAGGAGTAAAATTGGGTTTGAATTGGGGTTGATTGAAATTACTAGAATAATTTTGTTGATTATAATTTGGTTTATGATAAGTTGGTAAATGAGGGGTTTTTTGATAGCTTTGGAAGGATGGCATTTTTTGCATTGTAAATTTTGACTGTGCTACATTACTTGAAGAGTGATTTTTATTTATATCTTGAAAATAACGAATATCTAATTCTTCTTTTACGTAGGCATAAGCCTGTTCTAATGTGTTGGGTGATCGACCTCTAGTAAAACTGCCTAGGGGTTCTAACAAACCGCTCGTAAAAACTTTCAGTGCCAAATCTTTGGATGCTTCTAATTTGTAATCTTTAACTGCTTGAAGTTCAGGACCTAAAGATATTTTTGAATTTAATATTGCCAAAAGTGATCGTACTCTATTAAAAAGGTCGATGGCTGATTCTTTGGAATTTTGTCTTAGTCTAGTCATATCAATTTGGATATTCAATTCAGAGCGCTGATCTCCAAAATTATTTATGAGAACTGTCTTTAAGTCTGTCCAAGAATTATAAGTATAACCCGTGATTACTTCTAAAGCTGCACCTTTCAGTCGGTTGCGGGCAGCAGACAAAAGTAATTTGTTTATGTAAGCATTAGCATCTTGATTTTGCCAAAATTGATTAATGACATCTTCAACGGCGCGAATGTATTCGCTTAATTCCGCAGGATTGCCATAATATGTGGGAATTTCATTCAGAATGCTCATATGGAAACCTGGTGGGTATGCATTAAAGGGTTGAGGTTGAGGAGGTGCTACAGGCACCTGATTCTGCTGGTTTTGTTGCATTATTAGGCGAGGGGGTGTTAAAACAACTTCACTTCTAATTATTGTCTGTTCGAAAATGTCTAATTGTTCTGATTCACTATCAGATGACGTGTCCGTATCAATCATTAACTTTTATTTAGAGTGTTATTATTATGTTAGTACGTTTACTTAATATTAAAAAAAAATTTTTTTTCCTAATTCAGGGAAACCTACGCATGGATGCAAAGTCGGTTGGCGATTATTAAGTATACCTAACGTATACGCCAGAACCTCATCTCGTTTGCAACCACCTGATCTTAAAAATAACTTATAAAATATAGTTTTATGTTAGTATAAAATTATTTTTATATTTAATCACTTGAAAACTTTCTTGAAATTATTTAAATTAAATTCACTTACAACTTCATGTTGTCTTGACTTGGTGATCCCAATGATCTGGTGTTCGATGAACTGCCAAGTCTTGATCCCGATGATCTGGTGTCGGCGACGGACTGCAATTAGGCTGGAAACAGCGGTGCCTTGACTTGGGACGATGCTTGTTCCTCTTGCTCGGCGTTGTTGATTCTCAGCTGTGGATCTTCGGTGTTTGATTGTTGAAACACTTCGGCTCCACTGGGTTGTAGGCTCGGCAATTAAGAGTTAAAACTCAAAGAGCGAAATTTCAATTTTGATTTTTGAAAATTTCAATTAAGCCCTTTTGCCAAGTATCTGCACGACTGCGCCATTCATGTTTATTTTACATCGAAGTTTGTTTTTAAAAAGCACTTTATTTGTACAATCAAAAACTTTACATCGATGGAGTCGCAATTTAGATACAAGTTATTAAGACGAGATCTGACTGCCAACTGAATATAATTATAAAATGATTAAACATGTACGGATGCTGCACTGCAGGAACTGAGCCAGCATAAGATAACTAATCTACTCATTCTCAGCAAGGAGATAATTCTTATGAATAGGACAATAGTGGGCACACACACATAACTCTAGTTCATTCCGCACTTTTTACTTTAAAAACGTTACAAAGAATCAGGTCTGGAAAAGCTATGCTTTGATAAGATAAAGAATCTTAGTAAATTAGAAGACATATGCAATATCAGTTCAGTAACTCTCTGTAAGTAGATTTAGAACTTTAATTCGTACATTTTATGTTTTAAGAGTTTGAAGATACTTATATTGGCTTCGTTTTTTAATGGGAGGTTCTTTTAAGCCAACGCGTACTACTTTGCTATTGCTTAACACAGCACGCAAGTTCGCATATATTTGAAAAAATAAATTCCTTTTCAACTAAAAACCTTTAATATAAGGTATGTACATTATTGATTGATTTTATTGCTAATTTGTTAATACTATAAATATTCCTACTTTTACTACTACAATAGTAAACGTCAAATTAATTTTAGGGTTGCTGAACTGTCTGTATAAGTATAATAAAAATTATATACAATCTGTGAAACAGCAAACATCTAGTATTAATTGTAAAACAATCATTTTTGTTAAACTACATGTCGAATGATTTGCAACGTTGTTGCGTCTTATACCTATACAATAGCAAGAAAAACCTGAAAATTAAAACAACCGCGCATTTATTCTTAATAGTAACACAACAATCACTTGAAATTTTAAAACTCACCGAAGGTTTTTTCTTTTTAACAATTTCTAGTAAAATTTTTAATAAATGTTGCATGCATGTACTTTGTGTACGTTCTAATCGTTTTTTATGAAACTTTATTTATGGAAAAGTAATCCATTATAATGTAACGGCGAAAATATCTGACATGGCAAAACGTAGACGTTGGACTTTTACAGTAACTGATCATTTCTGTTTTTGTCGTAATTTAACATAGAACAGAGACAAAAAATAATTCATCTTTAAAGAAGTTCCTGCAAAGAAATTTATTAAAAGCAATTTATTTGTATAAGTAGTCTCTCAAATGATTAAAAATGGCAGCAGTAAATTTTACATCAAAATGCTATTTATTATGCAGTAGGGAAATATTGTCATCGACTTTGAGAGTCTTCTCAACAAAAGTAAAGAATTTAAAAAATATAAAAGGTAAAATGACTACGGGTAAATCCAATTCGCATTAAAAGTATATACCAGTTCAAGTGGGTACTACCAAACGATTCAGCGCTTCCAGTCAATTATTTTTTGCTATCTGTCATTTTCATTGGTTTTGCTCTGTGCCTTCTTATTTTTGTTTGTTAAACTTCAAACAGATTTTTTCAAGATAAACAACTCTGTTTGATCTCTTCATACAGTAAGGCAAATAAGTTACTATCGTTTATTTTTGACGAGACCATTTTTAAGTTCTGTTCAGTGGCGTGTTATAACAGAAGCTCTGGCACAAATTTTCAGAGAGCGCCAAAGTGGTGTGGTCGACAAAATATTATTTCAACTTTGTCATAAAATATTAACTTCCGGGCGTATACCTACTGGAGATTGAGAAAATATATTTTATAGAAGCGACGCCCGATTGCCCTGAAATTTTGTGGAGTAGAAAGGCCTACCTAAGGTCATTCCAAAATATACTGTGCAGATTGCGGGTATTGGGTGTTAATATGGAAAAACGTAAAAAATTTAGATTTTTGAAAATTTTAAAACCCTAGAGCGTTCTGCTCGTGAAAGGGAACATGGTTTAAATGGAGCACTTTTAAAAATTTCTTAGTTTTCCTGGTGAAAATCCAATTTGAATACCTATGAGGGATTAGAATAGAATATTTTATCAGAGAACCTAACCTAACCTAACCTTGCTCAACCTAACTTAACCTAACTTATTCTAACCTATCCTATCTTAATGAATCTTAATCTGTAAGACACTAAAAACTGGTCGAATTACGATTTTCAAAACAAAACCTATTGAAATTGTTTGAAAATTACGGAAATTTTAAAATGATTTTATTTAAACCTTGTCCCCTGGACGAGTAGAATATTTTAAGATAATAACACTTTTAATACATCGAATGTTTTTACCTCACTCCATGTTAACTACAAATTGTGGCATTTCAGCTTGGAGGATATACATTTTTGGAATTTTCGTAAGAAGAGCTTTCCAATAAAAAAGTTTTCGCGCGAACTAGTGTCGCTGCCAAACCCTAGTTTACCCAGAAGTTGCAACCAAAAATGATTGCAGCAAATAGTTTCTGGATTTTTGTAATACTAAGTAAAATATAGGCGCAAAACGTATAGGCCTGAAACGGCAAGCATGGTTAATACGCCACTGGTTCTCTTATATTAGTTATATTAAGTAATACAGCGTCGGAAGTAAAAATCAACTTAGGGATGGTTTTAGACAGTTCAAAACATCAACGTTTTTTAAGCATATTATAAAACTAAGCTCTAAGCATTTTATAGTAATGACTTTTTGATTGTATTTTTAGTTTTTAAATTACATACAAAGAAAAATTTCCCGAGCAACCGACTGTTAAAACTGTCGTCTGTCTACCTTTGAATTTCGAAAAATTCGAAATGATGTTTTTGTATAATAAATTAGCACTTTGTATTTTGAAATAGTTATTTATAATACAAGTGCTAAAAGTGAATGCTTGTAGCACGAGACATGAAAATTATGAAACGAATCCGTAGGCTGAGTTTCATAACATGTCAAGTGCAATAACACTTTTAGCACGAGTTTGCATACAATATTTTTTCTACGACCTCAAAATTTACTGTTTTAATCCATAAATATCGATTTATCAGAGGTTAAAAATTTTTACAGTTATAATAATTTGTCATAATAAAAATAGCAGTGGATAAGTAACCGCTACCGGTGACTGTTTCTGCAGCCGGTGGTTATCAAAGTTAGTTATTAAAAGTAATTAGTACACATTTTACTTTATTCATTACAGGAGGCTTTAACTATATAAAGCACTAGCTCTAAAGAAAGAAGTAAATATCTCTATAACCTCACTTTCAGTGTAAAATACGTAAACTCAAAATCAGCTGTTTAGTTTTAGCACGTGTGCTAAAAGTAAACAGCTGATTTTACTTTTCGCGCACTGACCTATAATATCATTTTTAGTTCGACATGGTAAAAGGCCTACTCTTACTAGCGGTCGTAGAAAATAGCTATTTATGCAACAAGTGCTACAAGTCGACGTTTATGCATGAAAATTATGAAACGAAGCCGAAGACTGAGTTTCATAACATGTCCCGTGCATAAACGACTTTTAGCACTCTTTGCATACAATATTTTATCTACGACCTTAATTTTACTGTTATTAATCCATAAATATCGATTTAACAAAGGTTTGCATCTACGACACTTATTTATGTCATAATAAACAGTAGGCCATGCCACGCGGGCGAATGTTTGCGAAGCCAGTACTGTCAAGGTCAGTTACGAAATGTAATTATTAATACTGCACATCTGACTGTATTCATTACATAACGCTCTAATTATTTAAAAAACACTTTACCTGTAACGCAAGACGCAACTAGAATAACTTTACAACTTCACTTCCAGTTCGAAATTGTAGTTTTATAACCTCACTTCACTTTTAGCACATGGGCTAAAAGTAAACAGCTGATTTCTTTAACCACGCTAAACTATAAAACGTCACTTTTAGTGAAACATGCTAGCGCTAAAAGACCTACTTTTAGTAGTGGTCGTAGATAATAGTAATTTATTATACAAGACGATAAAGTTAAATTTTATCCACGAGTGAATCGTTTAACGTCGAGACGAAGTCGAGACGTTAATGATTCAAGAGTGGATAGAAATAACTTTATCGTCGTGTATAATACAATATTTTTTTCTATAGCAAGAACTTTAACAATTTCAAAAGAAAATAATGACAGTCAATCACATTTCAAAATGTCAGTAGCTAGATTGGGTTGCTACGATAATACGAAGCTGTCATATTTAATTTAAACAAAAGTTAGAAAATTAAATTACTTTATCTATCCTTGATGTTAAAGTGCTACTTTATCTACCCTTGCTGTTAAAGTAAAACTTTACCTTTTGTTTTGAGTTGATAAAAGCACACTTTAACATGCGCTATAGAAAAAAATAAATTATTATCTGTTATAAAATGCTTGTAGATAAAATCTTAATTTGTTTTGTAAGAATAAATCCAAAATCTTCGGTGTTCTGAAAAACTAAGTAGGCTGACCAGGCACCTTATACAACAAAAGCTTTAATATGCCGGGTGTTTGTAACTCCCTAGACAGCTCGTAACTTCGTTAATAAGAGTTATCGAAATAAACTGTTTGTGCTTTAAATGACAGTATACAACCTACAAACTGTCATAAACAAATTTAAATCACGCCCTCCTATTTTTAAACAGTTGAAAGCTACACTAAAAGAGCTTTCCAACGATGTGCCATATTCACTATTTTGTTTAAAAGTAGCTTTAAAAATTAAGAAAACGTAAAATATAATTCAAAAATAATTGATCAATTTAAAAAACATAGTTTTCAATTGTTTTAGTATTTGTGGTGCGATAATTCGGCCATCGGAAACTTTTAGAGCAGTATAATTTCATATGCATTCGATTGTTAGTGTACGTAATAATCCGAATTTATTAGAGCAGTAACACCTTAACTCGTTTAAGATGAGTATTTCTAGTTCTGGCATTTTTTTTTACTACTACACGCACATCCATTATAGCACTACTGTATTTAATAACGCTATACAAAAATAATTGTCACGCTTGATCAGAAACAACAAATGATAAAATGTCTACTCACAACAGTACTTTCTAAACATAAATATGAGTAACTCATTTTAAAAATCGTGATATGAAATCATTAATGCCTTAAAATATTTTGATAACTTAACCCTTATGAACATGGTTAGCGTATATAATGCAACTAGTGGGTTCTTGATTATCAAATAATCATTTCTGTTTGCACGAGACATATTGTTTGGCAATCGTGCGAGTCCGAAGGACGAACGTGATTGCCTAAAACAATATATCGAGTGGAAACGGAAATGATTTGATAATCAAGAAGACACGAGTTGCATTCGGCTAGATTATATCACGAGTCAATAAACAACGTTTGAATAGTGTATTTTAAATATTAAAAGTACAGTTAATGCGGTTGTTGGACAATTGTACTGACAGCAGGTAACGTGATGTTTGGGAAGACGTGTGATTATCACCTATTAATTAGGAAGGTATGTGATTATCAGTTGCTATGTACATTATCAAAAGTTACCACATGCGTAACTATGAATTTTGCCGGTTCTCATTGGTTGATGTTAGAGGGACTGGTGTAATTAGTGAAATTTGTTTTTACCTTACTAGATAATTTCTATTCGGTTGGTGAGCTAATCGAAAGGTTTTCCATAGACATCTAAGTGCTCTATAATCGTTTGGTACGTCTATGCAGGTCTTTCGGTCCATATGGGTCAAAATCTACTTAATATAGCAAATACAACTATAAAAAACAACTGTTTTTTTACCAGATTGGGTATGGATTCTTTACTACTACAGAGTAAAAGTTGTAGAGTAAAAATAAAATGTTGTTACGGTCATTTTGAAATTTCTTACGCTCATTTTGACGCTAGCCTCCAATTCTGCGACGTTTATAAAGTTCTGCCTTATCTGAGTAGCTCTACTTGCTACTTATTTGCTAGACGTATTTAAAAAGGATACAAATAGTGGTATCATTTTCAGTTATCCTGGAGTGGCAATTTTGCTTATGATTTTCGTATCTCCTCTTCGAGTTGTGTGTTGTCTCTTGGTTTCTTTGGCCTTCTAAAAAGGATATATCGATTAACTGGCTCTGATAATTTACATACTCACCTGTTTGGTTTATGTATTAGATGTGTTGATTTTTGACGTTTGGAGGTTAGTAATACGACGTTGATGGTTTAGGCGGTGGTTTTTATCTCATGAAGGTGACTCAAGCGACAGTTTGTATCTGCAATTACAGTATTTGGCTCATCTACATCAATCTATCCGTATATCTAAAATTATCTTAGCTAATCCGGAGTTCCCTTTTGAGTTTTGACGTATTGTCTACTCTGTTTCACAAAATTGTGCTTTTGGTTACTATGAGTGTGGGCGCGGTCGATTAGGGACGTTTAGCTGACGGTTCGGTTTTAGATTTTGAACTGGGGACTAGCTGGAAACAAACCATGTTTTCATCCTTTAAGGACTTGTTTCTTGCCTTTAAAAAGTGATTCTGAAAATTTGAGGGTTGCAGTTCTCATTTAGTCTTTCCCAAATACCGTTGGTTAGTGGTAAAATATAAAAACAATACCTAGCTGGTGGAGATGGAGACTAGTTTTTGTGCAAGGCCGGCTGTGAAACCATGTTGTGGCATCTTAATCTTACGCCTTTTAATCCTATTTTAGACGGTTTTTGATAATCCAGAATCTTTTCTAGATATTAAAACACTAAGCCAATAGACAACGTACAAGGTAAGTGATCTGAGTGAATTCAACGACCAGGGCTAATTGCATTTTACTGTGCTTCTTTATGATTTGGACTTTAGAGCTTTTCTTTTTCTCTTCGGTTATTTTGTCGGCATATATGTTTTTTAGTACTTCTCGTATATGAATTGACAGTTGAGGCTAATGGATGCGGAGTAGATTTGGATATCAAACTATAGTGGTTAAATGGAAGTTTTTAGCTGAGTTCTTAGTTCTTTGGGCTCATAGTAGTAAGACACTGAATTCTACGGATAGGCCAAAACCTAGTTTTCTTTTCAATAATAACTTGGCAGCAATTTAAAGTGCATTAATTTGACTTAGTTAAGCACGCAAAAATTTTCTTGTTTATTCTGGTCATACTGCTATAGTATTGCATGATTAATTTATGTTCATTTCTTATGTACCGGTGAATAGGTGTAGTATACAAGTATTTGGTATTGATCTTACGGTGCGAACGTTACGTGATCGCGTTAAGGCAAAGGGAAGCAAAAGTATGAAGACACCTGTCTATCTTATATACTTTTAAAGATATTTCTACTAATTTAGTATAGATATAGTATATTTCGTTATTCTAAGTAAAATGGGAGTATTCCCATTCTAGTAACCGGTTTAACCGGAAGTTGCACATAACATAATTTTTTTAAATAGAAGATCCTATATGTTTTCAGTATTCGGGTAAACAATTTCATTGTGAATTCAAAAATGTCTAATTTTGTACATTTATTGAATTTTCCATCAATACATCGGTCAATATCAATAAATGGTTGTCGTCGCAATAGCTTTACAAGATAAAAACAAAACCATGCTAGAAAACAATTCTATCTATCAGATAATTTAAAGTTTATGCAATAGCTCTGACTCATTAATTTCGTTGTTACTCACGATTTACTTTATTAATGCAACCTCTTTTTTTATATCTTGATAGAAAAGTTTAATAAATGTATAAAACTATATGTTTTTGAACTTGCAATTGAATTCTCTATCTCAGTTGTGTCAACTTCTGGTTAAATCGAAAAAATCATGTTGCAATAAGAATACCACCAGTAGAATAGGGACAGTTTCCCCCCACTCCTTTTAATTGATTCGCGGATTTCGCGGAATTATTCGCGGATTTCGCGGAATTTTTGCGGTTTGATCTAATTAATTTCGCGGTTTGATCTAATTAATCACATATGAAGTTTAATATGTAATTTACATAGGTATGTGCTACTGATTAAATTATGCATTAGCTTCCGATTAAATTACGCGCGGCCATTTTTAATTTGCTTCTGGAATTACGCAGCGGTGCGCATGAATGGATTAACCAGAGTTCCATTAACCCTACCTACTATAGGAAATTTTTAGATTTTTTTTCTAAGTTCAATTTTTTGAATTTAAATCTCCCGGGTGTCCGCCATCTTGGTTTTCTGCGCGCGCACTTCTCGCAGGTGTCGTTTTTAATTTTGAATTTTCGCGGAAATATTTGAATTTCAAACTGCTAAATCTTCCGTCTCCCTCATCGAAGCTGCTCTCTCTCTCTCTCATGCACGGAGGCCATTTTAATTTCGCGCGAATATTTGAATTTTAAATTTGTTCAGATTTTTTTTCTAAGTCCTTGTTTTGGTTGGTTTATCTCTCTCTCTCTCTTCTGCTCTGGTTGTCTCTCTCTTGCAGTCATAGGATGGATGTTTCATTTTAAAAAAATCTATGGCGGACTTGGATTTGAACCCTCTACGTTTGCATACACATTGGGCTCACATCGATCGATGCCGCTAGACCACGGAGCGCTACGCGATTTAAAGGGTTTGAACAAAACGTCATTTCACAGCTCTGCAGTCACACCGCTCGAATTTAAACAACTTATTTTTTCGAAAATTTAAATTTTAAGAACTGAAATGTGCAGCTTGATGTGATTAAAGGTAGATGCAATTTTTTAAAAATTGATTTCGCGCGTGATTTCGTCATAATTAATTATTGTATTTTTATCGTTAGGCCGGGTATTACAAACAGCCAGTGAAAGTTTGCACTTCGGATTCTGCGAATATAGTCCTGAAATAGTTTAAAAATATACTCAAAAATTAATTACTTATTTTATATAGCGAGATCATAATTACGCGGCGGTTACTTTCAATTTTCAACATAAAATGTGTAATTATTCGCAATGGTTTTTGCCCCGGACGCGTTTTCAGTTAACTTGATTGTTAGCATAGACAATGGAATTTGCTATGATATCACCGACTCTGCAGAACTTTCTATTTCGTCATCCTCAAATGGCCTAACAGGTCGTTGCCTGTCGGTCACAATTATATATATCAGCAATAACATGAACAAGAAGATATACGTATTGCTTGAGTAAGAAAGAGATAAACATAGTAGCAAGTATTGGAGAAGGCTTGACTAATTTTAATTATGACATTTGCCAACTAAACATGCCTACTAATATAATTTTTGTATGGCTATCTTTTTCTTACTCATATAGGTAAGAAAGGGTGGTGCGTTGCTTTCAGCTACCGTGTTCCGAAGATATCCGAGTCTTATTGTATAAGAATGGTTGTCCCCCATAAATTTGAATAAAAACAGACAATTTCGTTGAAAAAAATAGCTTTTCAATATCGTTTGCAAATAAAACAAGGGATACTTGTAAAAATATAAGTCAAACCATTTTTCTTGTAAAAAATTTACGAAAAGACGCATGTGTTGACGACAAATTAAAATAAATTTGAATAAAAGCACGCAAAATTACGAAAATACGTATGTGTTGACTCCCAAAGTAACAAAAATTTGAATAAAAACGCACAATTTCGTTGAAAATCTTTACAAAGCGACTTTATAGTACCGAAAAAATGATGTAAACACAGTTTTTAAGAGTTATTTCTAAGCATAATTTTGCAAACGTTTAACAAATAAACCGTAATTTTTTAAAGTACATCACACAATTATGAAATCGTAGCTCAATTTATATGAATTTTCGATACTTTGAATGTGAAAAATAGCTTCAAATACTAATATTTGAATATAAACATGCAATTTCCAAAGCATTTCGTTTAAAATTTTAGAAAATCGACATCATCTCCCATGAAAATTTATAAAAATCGGCATCTTGTCACATTAAATTCTGCAAAAACGACAAAAAACAATATTTTTATACAACTTTCATTGAAAAAATAGTAAAATTTTACGAAAATACGTCTATGCTGACGACAAATTGAAATAAATTTGAATAAAAGCACGCAAAAATTACGAAAAGACGTATGTGTTGACGACAAATTAAAATAAATTTGAATAAAACACGCAATTTCATTGAAAAATCTACTACCACCTACATTTCGATAAACAAAACTTCAGTTATGTGGGCTCTTTGTGCATTTTTATTACAAAAATTCTTGTACAATTTACTAAATATGCATGTGATGACGACAAATTAACTCAAAAGTGAACAAAAATCACGCAATCATACAGCATCTCACATAAATTTTCACAAAAATCGACATCATGTCACATAAATTATACAAAAACTATCATGTCACTTGACATTATACAAAAAACGACATCTTTATTCAACACACGATGAAAATTGAACAAAAATCACGCAATCACACATCATCTCACATAAATTTACACAAAAATCGACATCATGTCACATAAATTATACAAAAACTGCCATCATGTCACTTGAAATTATACAAAAAACGACATTTTTACTAAACACACGACGAAAATTGAACAAAAATCACGCAATTACACGCCATCTCACATAAATTTTTAAAAAATTCTCTGGCGGACTTGGATTTGAACCCTCTACGTTTGCATACACATTGGGCTCACATCGATCGATGCCGCTAGACCACGGAGCGCTACGGGATTTAAAGGGTTTGAACAAAACGTCATTTCACAGCTCTGCAGTCACACCGCTCGAATTTAAACAACTTATTTTTTCGAAAATTTAAATTTTAAGAACTGAAATGTGCAGCTTGATGTGATTAAAGGTAGATGCAATTTTTTAAAAATTGATTTCGCGCGTGATTTCGTCATAATTAATTATTGAATTTTTATCGTTAGGCCGGGTATTACAAACAGCCAGTGAAAGTTTGCACTTCGGATTCTGCGAATATAGTCCTGAAATAGTTTAAAAATATACTCAAAAATTAATTACTTATTTTATATAGCGAGATCATAATTACGCGGCGGTTATTTTCAATTTTCAACATAAAATGTGTAATTATTCGCAATGGTTTTTGCCCCGGACGCGTTTTCAGTTAACTTGATTGTTAGCATAGACAATGGAATTTGCTATGATATCACCGACTCTGCAGAACTTTCTATTTCGTCATCCTCAAATGGCCTAACAGGTCGTTGCCTGTCGGTCACAATTATATATATCAGCAATAACATGAACAAGAAGATATACGTATTGCTTGAGTAAGAAAGAGATAAACATAGTAGCAAGTATTGGAGAAGGCTTGACTAATTTTAATTATGACATTTGCCAACTAAACATGCCTACTAATATAATTTTTGTATGGCTATCTTTTTCTTACTCATATAGGTAAGAAAGGGTGGTGCGTTGCTTTCAGCTACCGTGTTCCGAAGATATCCGAGTCTTATTGTATAAGAATGGTTGTCCCCCATAAATTTGAATAAAAACAGACAATTTCGTTGAAAAAAATAGCTTTTCAATATCGTTTGCAAATAAAACAAGGGATACTTGTAAAAATATAAGTCAAACCATTTTTCTTGTAAAAAATTTACGAAAAGACGCATGTGTTGACGACAAATTAAAATAAATTTGAATAAAAGCACGCAAAATTACGAAAATACGTATGTGTTGACTCCCAAAGTAACAAAAATTTGAATAAAAACGCACAATTTCGTTGAAAATCTTTACAAAGCGACTTTATAGTACCGAAAAAATGATGTAAACACAGTTTTTAAGAGTTATTTCTAAGCATAATTTTGCAAACGTTTAACAAATAAACCGTAATTTTTTAAAGTACATCACACAATTATGAAATCGTAGCTCAATTTATATGAATTTTCGATACTTTGAATGTGAAAAATAGCTTCAAATACTAATATTTGAATATAAACATGCAATTTCCAAAGCATTTCGTTTAAAATTTTAGAAAATCGACATCATCTCCCATGAAAATTTATAAAAATCGGCATCTTGTCACATTAAATTCTGCAAAAACGACAAAAAACAATATTTTTATACAACTTTCATTGAAAAAATAGTAAAATTTTACGAAAATACGTCTGTGCTGACGACAAATTGAAATAAATTTGAATAAAAGCACGCAAAAATTACGAAAAGACGTATGTGTTGACGACAAATTAAAATAAATTTGAATAAAACACGCAATTTCATTGAAAAATCTACTACCACCTACATTTCGATAAACAAAACTTCAGTTATGTGGGCTCTTTGTGCATTTTTATTACAAAAATTCTTGTACAATTTACTAAATATGCATGTGATGACGACAAATTAACTCAAAAGTGAACAAAAATCACGCAATCATACAGCATCTCACATAAATTTTCACAAAAATCCTCATCATGTCACATAAATTATACAAAAACTGTCATCATGTCACTTGAAATTATACAAAAAACGACATCTTTATTCAACACACAATGAAAATTGAACAAAAATCACGCAATCACACATCATCTCACATAAATTTACACAAAAATCGACATCATGTCACATAAATTATACAAAAACTGCCATCATGTCACTTGAAATTATACAAAAAACGACATTTTTACTAAACACACGACGAAAATTGAACAAAAATCACGCAATTACACGCCATCTCACATAAATTTTTAAAAAATTCTCTGGCGGACTTGGATTTGAACCCTCTACGTTTGCATACACATTGGGCTCACATCGATCGATGCCGCTAGACCACGGAGCGCTACGGGATTTAAAGGGTTTGAACAAAACGTCATTTCACAGCTCTGCAGTCACACCGCTCGAATTTAAACAACTTATTTTTTCGAAAATTTAAATTTTAAGAACTGAAATGTGCAGCTTGATGTGATTAAAGGTAGATGCAATTTTTTAAAAATTGATTTCGCGCGTGATTTCGTCATAATTAATTATTTTATTTTTATCGTTAGGCCGGGTATTACAAACAGCCAGTGAAAGTTTGCACTTCGGATTCTGCGAATATAGTCCTGAAATAGTTTAAAAATATACTAAAAAATTAATTACTTATTTTATATAGCGAGATCATAATTACGCGGCGGTTATTTTCAATTTTCAACATAAAATGTGTAATTATTCGCAATGGTTTTTGCCCCGGACGCGTTTTCAGTTAACTTGATTGTTAGCACAGACAATGGAATTTGCTATGATATCACCGACTCTGCAGAACTTTCTATTTCGTCATCCTCAAATGGCCTAACAGGTCGTTGCCTGTCGGTCACAATTATATATATCAGCAATAACATGAACAAGAAGATATACGTATTGCTTGAGTAAGAAAGAGATAAACATAGTAGCAAGTTTTGGAGACGGCTTGACTAATTTTAATTATGGCATTTGTCAACTAAACATGCCTACTAATATAATTTTTTGTATGGCTATCTTTTTCTTACTCATATAGGTAAGAAAGGGTGGTGCGTTGCTTTCAGCTACCGTGTTCCGAAGATATCCGAGTCTTATTGTATAAGAATGGTTGTCCCCCATAAATTTGAATAAAAACAGACAATTTCGTTGAAAAAAATAGCTTTTCAATATCGTTTGCAAATAAAACAAGGGATACTTGTAAAAATATAAGTCAAACCATTTTTCTTGTAAAAAATTTACGAAAAGACGCATGTGTTGACGACAAATTAAAATAAATTTGAATAAAAGCACGCAAAATTACGAAAATACGTATGTGTTGACTCCCAAAGTAACAAAAATTTGAATAAAAACGCACAATTTCGTTGAAAATCTTTACAAAGCGACTTTATAGTACCGAAAAAATGATGTAAACACAGTTTTTAAGAGTTATTTCTAAGCATAATTTTGCAAACGTTTAACAAATAAACCGTAATTTTTTTAAGTACATCACACAATTATGAAATCGTAGCTCAATTTATATGAATTTTCGATACTTTGAATGTGAAAAATAGCTTCACATACTAATATTTGAATAAAAACATGCAATTTCCAAAGCATTTAGTTTAAAATTTTAGAAAATCGACATCATCTCCCATGAAAATTTATAAAAATCGGCATCTTGTCACATTTGCAAATGTTTTACACTTTTTTATAAAATGTATCGTACAAAATTAAAAGAAATCACAATTTTCTAAATTATATCACGCCATTATGAAATCGTAGATTGATTTTTTGAAATTTTACACTTTGTAACTGTAAAATAACTTCAAATACTAATATTTTAGCTTTAGATTTTGTAATTATTGCAGATTCGTGAAAAACAAAAGCAGAGTAGAAATAAAAAACACAAACACTTTGTAATAAACAAATATATTGTTCTTATTTCGTATAATACTTAATAATATAAATATAAATGTACAGCTGAATGTCTTATTTTCTAAAAATTTGCTAGCAATTTACAAAACTGTAGTTTGAGGTGCACAACATTTCAAATTAAAAAGGCTGCAAGTAATAAAATCAGAATTTCATTGTGTCATTTTAAAGTTTAAGATGCACCCAATCTAGAATTCCCTTCGGTTTTGGTGTTGATGACATCTGCCTTAGAGGCGTTTTTCTAACGGCCCTTTTTTGGAGGCGTTTCCTTATCGGCGTTCTTCTGACTGAACCTTTTTGATGTGGACTTGGATGAGTAGCTGGTGTTTTTAATTTATATTCTAAATCGGACTCTCAGTTATCAGTTTCCATTTCGGTTTTTCCTGTAGTACCACAGTTACAAAGTGTAAAATTTCAAAAAATCAATCTACGATTTCATAATGGCGTGATATAATTTAGAAAATTGTGATTTCTTTTAATTTTGTACGATACATTTTATAAAAAAGTGTAAAACATTTGCAAATTTTTCAACGAAATTGTGTGTTTTATTCAAGTTTATGTTAATTTTGTTTATCGAAATGCTTGTGGTAAAAGATTTTTTTAACGAAATTGCTATTTCTTTTAATTTTGAGCGATGCATTTTATAAAAAGTGTAAAACATTTGCAAAATTATGCATAGTTTATGTCACATGATGTCGATTTTTGTAAAAATTTATGTGAGATGGCGTGTAATTGCGTGAGTTTTGTTCAATTTTCGTCGTGTGTTTAGTAAAAATGTCGTTTTTTGTATAATTTCAAGTGACATGATGGCAGTTTTTGTATAATTTATGTGACATGATGTTGATTTTTGTGTAAATTTATGTGAGATGATGTGTGATTGCGTGATTTTTGTTCAATTTTCATCGTGTGTTGAATAAAGATGTCGTTTTTTGTATAATTTCAAGTGACATGATGACAGTTTTTGTATAATTTATGTGACATGATGTCGATTTTTGTGAAAATTTATGTGAGATGCTGTATGATTGCGTCATTTTTGTTCAATTTTCATCGTGTGTTGAATGAAAATGTCGTTTTTTGTATAATTTCAAGTGATATGATGACAGTTTTTGTATAATTTATGTGACATGATGTCGATTTTTGTGAAAATTTATGTGAGATGCTGTATGATTGCGTGATTTTTGTTCACTTTTGAGTTAATTTGTCGTCATCACATGCATATTTAGTAAATTGTACAAGAATTTTTGTAATAAAAATTCACAAAGAGCCCACATAACTGAAGTTTTGTTTATCGAAATGTAGGTGGTAGTAGATTTTTCAATGAAATTGCGTTTTATTCAAATTTATTTTAATTTGTCGTCAACACATACGTCTTTTCGTAATTTTTGCGTGCTTTTATTCAAATTTATTTCAATTTGTCGTCAGCACAGACGTATTTTCGTAAAATTTTACTATTTTTTCAATGAAAGTTGTATAAAAATATTGTTTTTTGTCGTTTTTGCAGAATTTAATGTGACAAGATGCCGATTTTTATAAATTTTCATGGGAGATGATGTCGATTTTCTAAAATTTTAAACGAAATGCTTTGGAAATTGCATGTTTTTATTCAAATATTAGTATTTGAAGCTATTTTTCACATACAAAGTATCGAAAATTCATATAAATTGAGCTACGATTTCATAATTGTGTGATGTACTTTAAAAAATTACGGTTTATTTGTTAAACGTTTGCAAAATTATGCTTAGAAATAACTCTTAAAAACTGTGTTTACATCATTTTTTCGGTACTATAAAGTCGCTTTGTAAAGATTTTCAACGAAATTGTGCGTTTTTATTAAAATTTTTGTTACTTTGGGAGTCAACACATACGTATTTTCGTAATTTTGCGTGCTTTTATTCAAATTTATTTTAATTTGTCGTCAACACATGCGTCTTTTCGTAAATTTTTTACAAGAAAAATGGTTTGACTTATATTTTTACAAGTATTCTTCTTCTTCTTTTTACACCATCTCCTTTCGGAGGTTGGTGATCCAAATAGCTAACATAGTTTTAGACACCGCTGCCCGGAAGATGTCAACTGATGTGCAGCCAAACCAACGGCGCAGATCTTTTAGCCATGAATTCTGGCGCCTGCCGACTGATCGTTTTCCCTGGATTTTACCTTCAATAATGAGTTGAAGCAGTTCGTATCGATTTCCTCTCATGATATGGCCCAGATATTGAGTTTTCCTCTCCATAACTGTGAGCAGTAGTTCTTTTTGTTTCTTCATTCGTGTAAGTACCTCGATGTTAGTAACTCTTTGCACCCAGGAGATCTTAAGCATAGCCTGTAGAGGTACATTTCGAAGGCTTCAATTCTTTTTACATAGAGGGGTTAAGGGTCCAGCTCTCACATCCATAAAATAAAACTGGGAATACATAACATCTTAACATACGAGTTCTCAATTCTAAGGTTAGATCAGGTCTGACAAAGAAGTTTCGCATCGTGACAAATATTTTCCTTGCTTGTTCGATTCTAGATTTAATTTCTTTTGTCATGTCACAGTGTTTGTTTACCAGGGCACCCAGATATTTAAAATTGGTCACTTGCTCTATAATGCAACCGTTGATTGTATCCCTTGTTTTATTTGCAAACGATATTGAAAAGCTATTTTTTTCAACGAAATTGTCTGTTTTTATTCAAATTTATGGGGGACAACCATTCTTATACAATAAGACTCGGATATCTTCGGAACACGGTAGCTGAAAGCAACGCACGACCCTTTCTTACCTATATGAGTAAGAAAAAGATAGCCATACAAAAAATTATATTAGTAGGCATGTTTAGTTGACAAATGTCATAATTAAAATTAGTCAAGCCGTCTCCAATACTTGCTACTATGTTTATCTCTTTCTTACTCAAGCAATACGTATATCTTCTTGTTCATGTTATTGCTGATATATATAATTGTGACCGACAGGCAACGACCTGTTAGGCCATTTGAGGATGACGAAATAGAAAGTTCTGCAGAGTCGGTGATATCATAGCAAATTCCATTGTCTGTGCTAACAATCAAGTTAACTGAAAACGCGTCCGGGGCAAAAACCATTGCGAATAATTACACATTTTATGTTGAAAATTGAAAATAACCGCCGCGTAATTATGATCTCGCTATATAAAATAAGTAATTAATTTTTGAGTATATTTTTAAACTATTTCAGGACTATATTCGCAGAATCCAAAGTGCAAACTTTCACTGGCTGTTTGTAATACCCGGCCTAACGATAAAAATATAATAATTAATTATGACGAAATCACGCGCGAAATCAATTTTTTAAAAATTGCATCTACCTTTAATCACATCAAGCTGCACATTTCAGTTCTTAAAATTTAAATGTGGTGTGACTGCAGAGCTGTGAAATGACGTTTTCTTCAAACCCTTTAAATCGCGTAGCGCTCCGTGGTCTAGCGGCATCGATCGATGTGAGCCCAATGTGTATGCAAACGTAGAGGGTTCAAATCCAAGTCCGCCAGAGATTTTTTTAAAATTAAACATCCATCCTGTGACTGCAAGAGAGAGACAACCAGATCAGAAGAGAGAGAGAGATAAATCTACCAAAACAGGGACTTAGAAAAAAAATCTGAACAAATTTAAAATTCAAATATTCGCGCGAAATTAAAATGGCCTCCGTGCATGAGAGAGAGAGAGAGCAGCTTCGATGAGGGAGACGGAAGATTTAGCAGTTTGAAATTCAAATATTTCCGCGAAAATTCAAAATTAAAAACGACACCTGTGAGAAGTGCGCGCGCAGAAAACCAAGATGGCAGACACCCGGGAGATTTAAATTCAAAAAATTGAACTTAGAAAAAAAATCTGAAAAATTTCATATAGTAGGTAGGGTTAATGGAACTCTGGTTAATCCATTCATGCGCAACGCCGCGTAATTCCAGAAGCAAATTAAAAATGGCCGCGCGTAATTTAATCGGAAGCTAATGCGTAATTTAATCAGTAGCACATATGTAAATTACATATCAAACTTCATATGTGATTAATTAGATCAAACCGCGAAATTAATTAGATCAAACCGCGAAAATTCCGCGAAATCCGCGAATAATTCCGCGAAATCCGCGAATCAATTAAAAGGAGTGGGGGAAAACTGTCCCTATTCTACTACCACCATTTTACTTAGAGTGTGTAATACTATACATATAATAAACTTTATATGAATCCCTTCAAGATAATTGGAGATATATAGGTGTTTCCATCCTTCTGCCTACCACTGTATATTAAAGTTATAAATTTAACATTATCAAAGGGTATGAGAATCTGCCTATTTAAATATACCTATATAGATTATTTAACACCTCTGTAATATAAATAAATGTTACTTTAATTGCGCCACGTTTATGTTTTTATTATTACTATAATAAGTTATAGCGTATCAAAGAGCCTACGTTTGATGAAGACATTAGACAATTTTCCCTTCAGTATAAGTTGTGAATACCATATCACCGGAAAATCGGGCAACTTAGATGTGCGAGTTGTTTAACAATTAATTAAGTTGATGGCGTCCATATTCGATTTTGATCAGTTTAGTGTTAACCCATCCCATTCTTCGGAGTAGTTTGGCCGGCCGTTAAATGGTTTTGATTACGGGATTATTTTAAAGTGATCACTGTTTATATTGAAGTGTACGATTATTTTCGTTGGTATATTTAAGTGTATTGTGTAGTAGACCCATAAAAATCAGAACAACAATAGAGGAGTTAATGAAATTAAAACTAGCAACCGTTTCCTCCCACATTACAGTTAAACGTTGGGAACAATTGTATTTTATCACATAATAAATAGCTTACTGGTTAAACATCTAGATGGAATTAATTTACTTTATCTAACTCATTCCTTCAATGCATATAAAAAAGCCAAATCTCGTCCTTCTATAGAGCTGCCTTGAGCAGAGCTTTCATAGTAGATCGCGGACAAAACACCCGGAGCCAGCATAAACAAACGTAGCTAAGCAAATACGTAACCCACATCATAAAACATAGTGCTGAAAGCGTAGCTCCGCGGAGGCGCCCACTGAAAAGCACAGTTGTGTCCGAGAACTCTGTTATTCTAACGTAAAAAGTATGTTAATTTTTTATCCTCGCAAGGTGCGAGTGCGAGCGCGCTAAGAAATCCCATAAAAAGCAGGCCAGGATTTATCTGCAGCCCGGCGGATTCCCTTTTTCTTCGAATTAGATAAAGGTGTGCTGCTCCGTTAATATTCTAGTTGCTTTTTCCAGACGGACTTTCGGGCTCAAACTCGATCAAAACGACAGGAACCGAAATAGGAAGAACGGTCGCCGCGCGTGCTCTCTGAATTATTGAGACGAGTGTCCTAATAGTCCCCTAATTGAGAAGCGGCCTCATTAGGGTTATTTTTTATGGGGGGCAATTCGGAGATTAAAAACTTAATTTGCGCCCATGAAGCCGGCATAATAAAACCGGGAGTTAATCGCCTTACACCAAAACAACAACAGGGAGGGCTCTCAAGAATAGACAATTTATCAGGCGCCGGAGCCGTCCGCAACACCCTCACTCAAGTTTAACGACTTAATTCTATTACAGCATTAAAGCCGAAGATGAAGAGCCACTACCGGGGCCACAAAATGGCCGTCTGGCTGAACCTCATTCCACAGCTGCACCAGCCTGGAGACGACGACGTCAGCATGCGCCACCACCACTTCCACGAGCGGGAGCAGTATTACTACGCAGGTAAGATTTACCATTTGTTTTCTTCCTAAAGGTTACTTAATATTACAATTAACTTTACACAGCTTGTAATTGCACAACACATTCCGACAAGAAGTGTTAGTTGACAATTTATGCTTAGTACTCAACATTATATAAGATTATATCCAGAATATGAGGTACTGAGGTCGCGACTCCTAAACCAGGTGTAGTAGCTCTGTGCACCGTTAGATGGCAGTAGTAGCATGTACTGTGAGTCAGTGCGCCAAGTCGCACGAAACTAGGCATATGCGGGCAGGACGATGTTCTACTAAGAAATTGCTCACCAGTTCCTTTCCAGGGTCTCTGTTACACTTTTCAAGGTTGGTACAAAATTTGAGGCAAACTCTCTCTTCTTTTTTGTATCTATGTAACAAACCAACGTCAGTACTCCTCATGTCCGCCTAGCTCGGCGCTACTGAACACACTTAGGATGTTTTGATGTCAGTTTGACGCATTTGTCCTTTAACAAAGCACGGACACAAATAGCTTCCTCCTCTTCTCAATCGTATAGTAAATTAATTATTATCACGTTGGCATTGCTTTTTAATTCATATTTTCATAAACATTCCAGAAAAGAATTATTCTAAGATATTTTATTGTACTATATTAAAGAAAAATATTTATTATACGCTACATTTTAGAATATACTCAAATAAATTGCGCGGATTTTTTTCATGTTTATTTAATTTACCCTATGATGAAGTTACATTTCTTATGTTACTCCAATGTACGGGAATCACGATGAAATATAACCTATAATTTAGTAGTGTCAAATATTTAGTTATTACAAATACAAAAGTATATGTCTTATTCATAATTATTACTTTAGTGTGAGAGGGGAGAATGACGTGGCCTTACTCTATTAAAGGGAAAATGCGCCACATTGACATCAAGACACCCTAGGTACAGGAGCGGCTAAAAATCCGATGATGATCTTAGGTGTGCGCATGGCAGTCAATTTTCCAATGTTGCCATGCAGAAGTATCTGTACAAATACGCGGGAAATTTGAATGGCTTGATTGTTACATGAAATATACCCACTTTATAAATATGAATGGTGTTTCATATGAAAGTATTGATTTTATAATGCTTATTTTATGCTTATACCGGGTGGCCATAAATATCTGAGATCCCGGTAGCCATGGAATTAGCTACTTATAAATGTTGGTTAGCATTATATTTCAATTATGATAAGTATTGGTACATATGTAATCTAACAAAAGCAATAAGAGGAGGGGAATGTGCCCCAGATTCTGCAGTTTAGCCTACGACTCAATTATAAAAATCTCCTGTTCTAACTCCATTACTTATTGCAATCTGTAATAATTTTTGACAGATAGGAATTTTAGTTGTGATGACATTAATGACATTTAGTTTAGTTGGATTCATCACTTTAATAAAGCGCCGTTGATTCCAAAGGTAATGTGATATCAGATATTTATGGCCACCCGGTATATATACAGTGTGGTCCATTAAGTGTGCAACAAATGGGAAATTTTTTTATTAGTTATACAATCGAAATTTAAATATTGCCAAAAGTTGGTGCATGTTCGATAACCATATCAGATGCTCTTAGAATGGCTTCAAGTCAAACAATATACAGGGCAGGACAAAAAATATGAAATTCGTTCAAGAACAAAGTTACCTTATTTCAAAAAATATAGCAAAATTTTATTGAGAAAAGTTGTTTAGAATTAAAAGTTATGCTCAAATACGAAATCACGGCCTCCTATTCGAATTTTGATTCTTTTTTGGAAAATTTTGTAATACCCCCGTATGATACATATTTTTATTATTTTGATTTTATATGTATTTAAAGTAGCCACAACCACATCCCTTTTAAATAACTTTTAGCAACTTGAAGCGTATTTGTAAAATTTACTTGGATTTATATTTTTTTAGGTAAGCGTCCACTTCATGTTTGTTGCAACGATATTTAACAGAACTTTAGAATTTCGCAAATATTCTTTTTAACAAAGCAAATGCTTTACTAATAATAATTTACATATGAAAAACTCTTAATAAAATCAGAATAATAAAAATATGTATCATACGGGGATAATACAAAATTTTACAAAAAAAGAATCAAAATTCGAATAGGAGGCCGTGACTTTGTATTTGAGCATAACTTTTGATTCTAAACAACTTTTCTCAATAAAGTTTGCTATATTTTTTTAAATAAGGTAACTTTATTCTTGAACGAATTACATATTTTTTGTCCTGCCCTGTATATTGTTTGACTTGAAGCCATTCTAAGGGCATCTGATATGGTTATCGAACATGCACTAACTTGTAGCGGTATTTAAATTTTGGTTTTACAACTAATAAAAAAATGTCCCATTTGTTGCACACTTAATGGACCACACTGTATATATTAACAGGAAGTCCTGGAAGCATTTGGGATATTTATTTTCTGGATTTATTAGAGAATTTTGCCAAAGTTCTGAGAGGAAGGTGTTGCAAATACTTCTAAAAAACTTTAAACTTATTCAAACATTTTGAATAAATCTGGATATTTTAATCTTTCGCAACTTAAATCTAAACTAGAATTACTGCAAATATGTGAGACTTTTCAATTTCGAGATTTATTAGGAAATGTTGGAAAGATTCTGTAACTCAGGCGCTATAGGCACAAGAATAAATATAATAACCAGAAGGATATCTCGTATTACCTGACCGCCTGCGCCTCATAGCCTTGGGACGTTTCTAAACGGAAATTCTAAACTGAAATGGCCAGTGCAGTCAGTGTAGGTAGAGGCTGGAATGGAATACAATGGTTCGAGGTCACCCGTTGTCGGCATCGACATCAAAGCGGTTGTGTAGAAGATATGCTTCTGGTTATTATATTTATTTTTGTGCTATAGGCTTATCAAAAACAAAAAAAAGATAAAGTTTTTTCAAACTTTTATTTAAACTGAAATATATACGTCACAAAAGCAGTTTAACAAAACAAAAAAATATGTAGAAGGCTTTACCCAGAACTTCCCTCGTCGGCATTGTGACACTGAATAATTTTAAAAATCAAATTTAGATAGGAGTAAAAATGTCTGCACGTTTCTAATAAGTTAAATACATTTTCAAATTTAAAAAAAAATATTCCGCTGAGGTTTGAACCCGCCGCATCTGCAGAGCGATCGTAACCGCACCCCTACATAGAGATCGTATCTGCACCGATAAAGCCAACTACGCTACCGAGCTTCTTTCAAATAAATCCGGCGCGCGCCCCTCTACTGTGTTATTGTTGAAATGTTTTTACTCTTTTGTGACATTATCCTGAGTCGGTTGAGTCTTATTTTCGGCAAATGTAAAGCGTGACCTATGTGAAAGTTATTCCTTCCTTCTATTTCAAAATTTACCAAAAATTAATAAAATTTTATTTTTTAAGGTGCTCACCATGTATATATTTGTATGAAATTTTACCGGTTTCATGCGAGGTAGATATATAATATGTATGCAAAATATTGTCTTCCTCCGACAAATAGTTTTTCGTCATCTAGGGACTCTGAAACGTAAAGATCTGAAGAAATCTCGGAAGGTGATTTTTTCGTGATTACAATACTTCTTTCGTCTTTCAGACGAGGGAAGTAAAAAGAACAGTTTATTTAAGACACACCATGTATGTATTTGTGTACATAAAATATATCAGAAATAGAACATAAAAAAGATATACAATAGCAAATGAACCGCTATATTTTACTGCAACCAGAACCACATTTAGTCATTCTTTAAGTCGTCACTTTCACAAAATTCATTATGAAGGATATAGTTATGCTCTTCTAACTAATTTTTCAAAATAAATTCTGTCGAAAGTAAAGTTGATTTTGCTGCAGCAATCTCGTCATGTTGTATTTGTAACGGTTTTACAGTTTTTCTATTCTTTTTAGTTGTACAGAAATTAGGCTATTTTTTTATTTGCTGGTTCATCACTTATATATATGCAATATCAGAAATAAGACCTTTTTAGAAACACTCAGTATTTTTTAACAAATTCAAAATATTTTTCTGCATTTTTAATGCGTGTTCAATGACATCGTCATCCCTACTACTTTAAGTTTAAGTACTTCCGAACATTGTTCTTTTAGCTGCTCTCTAATAGATTTTTGTTTATTTGCATTTGCTACTGTGTTAAGATGTAGCTTTAACTCTTTTTTCTCTCCTCATCAGTCAGACTAAGAATGTTATCAGCTTTTTCTTCAATATTTTTATTTTTGCTAATTAACAAAATGACATAATGTATATGTTTACACATGGTAGCTTTATCAAATTGTCAGTACATGTACATCGGTATGCATGTGTTTTTTGTACGATTAACTTGATAAGAGGCGTCCACGAATGGGGCCCCCAATTAATCCACTGCGAATTCCGGTTCAATGGGATTGCCGGGAACTGCCACTTAATAACCCTAACTTGGGTTCAGTTAGTTGTTGGAGTGAAACAAGACTTAACAAACACGAGTATATTGAGTAACAACGATTACAAACGTCACTGATGGACCGATGGTATTTTACAAAAGCTTCAACTGTTGTGACACGCTTGGATTGGCCACGCGAAAATAGCGAATTGCGCGTAACCGAAACACAAAACAACCTGGAAACGTCTTCTCCAGGGAGTTAGAACGACCGCAACCCAGCACAAAGCATAGCTGCTTGCTTCCTCGAAGTTCTGAATCTAACTCCCTCTGAATTTACAACGAGCCGAACTCGCCAATTCAACAAGGAGGGGCAAGCTCAAACACTATTGGCTGAGGCGACCCTGCGTAGCCAATCGGAGCGTCGCACGTTATTTAGGAAAAATGCTTATTCTAAGAAACCTTAATGCTAAACTCTCTCAATGAGGCAATTGAACGAAATCCATAAACCCATGATTCCCAAATATGCTAAGTCGGCTTAAGTTCTAGTAGAAAATGTATCCATCCGCTTAAAAGCCATTAAGGGAAGCTTACAAATTCCTTTCCAACATTAACAGAGGCAAACAAATACGGCAAGATGCAAATTTGGCTTTACCACGACCTTTGAATGAGATAGAACAGTTATGAATTGAATTCCATGATTAATTATAAAAAAGGTTTTAATGCACGCATCTGTGTGAATCAAACAGCATGTATACAAGTATTGCATGCCTCACATTTTAACTCACAACATGATGTTCTTAGCACCTGATTTTTCGAAACTGCATATATTCGTTCTTCATTTTTTACATACCATATGCTCTCTTCTTGACTAACTTCAAATGAACTTTTGGATGCTGTTTCATGTCGTTGACCAATTTTATTTATATGCAGTGTATTCATTGTTCCTTTAACGTGTTCTATTATACGTTCCACAATTTTGTCACGTATATAGGTATTCACCGCATGAATACCCTTATCTAACCTTTTCACTACAGTTCCATTAAGCTGGAAGTATTTAATAAACTTATGCATTGCTTCCAAGTGCATGTTAGTGCTAATTCCTGCCGTTTTCCGATACACATATGCCCACTGTTCACACCTGTTTGCATAATTCTCTACAAAATATTTTCCAAACTTAGCTGTTTCTGGAGCTTCTAGTGGCATCTCTATAATTTTATTTAGTTCTGTTTTAAAGTTGGTCTCATCAATTTCAATTTGTAGAACTTTTAGAGCATGATAAACATATTCTTTTTTTTTCTTTATTATTAATTTTTATTAAGATTACACTTCCATGCATGATCTACATGCCAGGAACAAAACAATTGATATTTTATTAGCCCCATGCTTGCAATCCACGCATTACAAAATACATTAGTGAGTCTTTTTATTCGTAAATAAACAAGCAGTTGGAAAACCTTCTCCCCATTCATCTATTACTAAAATGGTGATAAGTTCAAAATCGTAGGAATTGAGACCATGCATTATTTTCATGAGCCTTGAGCATATACTCTTGAGAAGAATTCATAAAAATTAAACAAACATCCGTTTTATCAAACGAATCGTGATCATCTCCTTGTTTTTTAATAAAAATAGTGTCTGACTCATTTTGCCCAAATTCTTGTACCCACAACTATACACTTACACTATCAATTGTATGTCGCGCTCCATCATTAATACAAATATTATAAGTACTTTTTATGTTGTGGATGTCCTTTTTTGTAAACAAATCGGTTCTATTTAAATTGTCCGGTTCAATACTATCTCTATTTGAGTTCAAGATTCTGAAAATACATTTAATATAATAATTAGGTATTTTTAAAATATTTGAAAATGTTGGATACCTTGATACACACACGCCTATAGCTAATTTTTCGGCAACCACTGGATCACATGGTAAAAGACGTAAATGTTTAAGCTCCATGGTATGATCATAGTGTAGAGATATATATTTAACATTGCATTGGTCTGTGCTGTGTTTATTTCTTAGTTGGATTATACTGGTGCATGCACTTCCTTGTCTGCAAGATCCTTGAGTTTTAATTTTTCTTTTTCGGTCACTGGACTTTTCGGAAGTAGCCTTACTAATACATAAAAAAGTGTTTATAGTAAAACGCACAACTGAAAATATTCGGTTACTTACCAGTACGAATACAGCAGTAATACAGAGTGTCACTTTTTTCACCTTTTAGGGTTTTTTGTATAAAATACTGGACTCTTTCGGTTTGACAGATTTCCAGTAACCATCTCTCAAATTCTAAAAAAAAAAAAAATATTAAATAAGCCGCAACTTCTAAATAATAAAGTACTTAAATACCGTCTACAGTCTACACTATTGCATTCCAAGGTTTCTTCCGTAAAATTCTTATTATGGACTTGAATCAAATGTTCTCTTAATTGCATAATACTAGGCCCAAGGTATAATTATTGAGAATAGAACAATCTACTAGGCCATCAAAAAAAAAACATACAGTATTATTTAGACTAACTCTTTACCTGCCATTTAAGGTTTAGCTGTTGAAGTTACGTTAGTTAGAACCCGAGTTGTTAATTTTTCAAAATGGCATTAAAAGTCAAAAAATGGAATTAACCAAAGATAATTTTCGACTCATGATTTATTATGACTTTAAAAAATGTTTAAGCGCTTATAAGTGCAAAGAGAATTTAGACTCAGCTTTTAGCGAATACGCATCTTCTTTTGCTTCAATTTACAATGGTATAAAAAATTTGAACTCAAAGGGAATTTTGCTCAGCATTGAAAAGCATACTCCTACGACCGTTACCAAAAAAACCTTGCTGCTGTTAAGAAAATAATTGAAGAGGGCGATAACGCCACTTATACGGTAATAGAGCATCAACTCAAGATTAGATCCACAGCCGTTAACACAAACATACACGATCACCAACATTTAAAAAAGATATCAATCGTTTTGTGCCGCATTGGCTTTCTGATTCCTAAAAAACTGCGCTTTTCAGAATGGGCCATGAAACCCTATATCTCCTAAGTAATGGCAAACAAACATTTTTTTCCAATATTCTGATGAGTGACGAAACTTATATTCCCTTTTTCGACGTAGCCACCCGCCAAGTGAGTCGTGTATGGATTCAAGAAAATGAAGAACCTCCAGCAATGGACAAGAAGCAGCGAGCTATGGAAAAAGTTGTGTATGCGGTATTATTTAAAAGTACGGGTCTAGTCAATGCAAATAAGATAGATGGGCAAAATACAGTTATAGCTACATGATACACTGAAAAATGTATGCCTGAAATGTTCAACTGAGTTCCAGAGAAGGAAATTACGCGAAATTATAAAAATGCATCGTCCCATACGGTTGCTTTAACACTGCAGGTTTGACTGAAAAAAATATATAAGAAATAGAACACCCGTCGTTTTCCCCTGGTTTAGCAATGTACTACTTTTTGCTATTTTATGGGTTTAAAAGACATTTGCAGGGTAGAAGGATTTCGTCTGAGGAAGAGATTGATACCGCGGTTCACGATTATTTAGAAGGTGTTCCTAAAGAAAATCATTGGCAGCTTTCAAGCGGTAAAATGAAAGAATGCTCAAGTATATTAATGCTGAAGGGAATTACTTTGAGCATATTTTAAATTAAATTCTAAAAAATTTTAACCATTTTTTTATTCTCAATAATTGTAGCTTGACCCTCGTATTAATAAATGATGCTTGACATCCCTCTAAACACTTGTTCAAGTGAACTTTAAATTAATAGGAAACAAGGTTATTTCAACTAAATTGTCACTGTTTTAAGGTACCTGTTCAAATTACTTTGAAGCCTAAAAGGTTTTTCACAATATTTGCAGATTACACCCATGATGGTCAAAAATATCAGCACTTTGGAAATTGAAAATAAAATCAAAATACCTCCCTTAAAACACTTAACTCACTACAAGAAAAATAGCAAAAAAGGAGTTAAGAATTTCTAACCTCTTTTCCCCACTGTGAACGTTCTGCAAATACTCCCAATCCTGGCAACGTTGAAAATTGCGCATGCCTAAGGTCATCATCGGATTTTTAGCCGCTCCTCTAGGTACAATGGTTTACAACCACAGAACAATACCTCATAGAAGCGAATCCCCCATGTCAAAAGTTGGCAACACGCCACCATTTTTCCATAGAACTGCACCCTGGTGACGGGGTGGCCCAATTACACAATTTAAATGGCGCGTATAGGCAACCCTCGAATCTCATTAATTTAAAAAATGTTTTGTGATAAAATCTGATTTAAAAAATATTTCACAAGTTTTAATTGATAATGCGGAATTGGTCATTAGTAATTAAAATTTACAAATTATTTCTTAAATACAAATTACAACAGTACAACTTTTAATATAAATAAAACAATTATTTAAGGAAAACAGTACTAAAAAACTGTATTAATGTATTAAATACATTCAGCTGAAATAATATATAACAAATATTAAATTCAAGAACAAAAAATAAATGCTTATAAAACATCTAAATAAATAAAATATACGCATATTCATAAATATAATAAATAAATAACAACCTACTTCGCATCCAATGTCATATTCTTCCGATGCCCTTGGATAATCCACTTGTTTGGAGCTTATTATTCTCCTTAGCAAATTTTAAGATTAAGGAAATGGTGCACTTACTTAATATCAAATCGTCACAGATGTGGTCATCGTCGAGGTAGTACCTTTTTCCAAAACCTATCGATGATGTGTAGAACTGCCTAAAGTTATTCTCCAATGTAGGTTGAAACTCGGTAATAGAAAGAAATGCATATAAATAATCCTGAATAGTTTTGATAAATAACCTAACGTTGAACATTCTGAAAATTACTACTGTTGCTTGATTTTGTGAAGGAACGAAATTAGCTGATACGTCAAAATATGTACATATACTTGAAGTAGTCGAAGGCTAATCATAACATGAACATAAAACTGTATTAGCTTCTATCACATTTGAAGGAGTAACGATTACTTCTTCTAATACTTCCGAAGCTAAAGAACGCAGTACAGAATTTTATAAAAATGCTTAGACAGACTGACCCGTACAGTACCAATTTCTGCAGCCAGGATGTTTGCACGAATACTTCTTTTTCATGCTGACCATTATCACCATGCCAAGGACATCCATAACTGAAAAAAAATTTGTTAGGTGGACAGATAACGCAATATTACAAAAATAACTATGGATGTTTATTGGGCTATGTCGCTGCAAACATACTAAGAATATAAATTCAGGAGCTGAATCAAAGCGATAGACATTAGAATTAATAAATATTTAAACAAATATAGGTAATACTCGTACTTCACTGTCAACTATGCAGATCGCCACACTTAACCTCATAGAATTTCGTAATATGTAATACAATATCCCCATTTTTTATTTTTTGACAAATTTTTGTAAAAATTTCATTTAGCGATTTTTTCAAAATCTGTACTTCTTATAAAAAACTCTTTTGAAAAAGTTATAGACGCCTACATAATACGTAACTGTTTTAAAAAATAATAGTCCCATTATTAAATTTTAGATTTTAAAGACATTTTTTGTAAAAATCTGATATTGAGGTATACAAAAGTTGCAGATGTTTGCATAGTAGATGAATAATTTAATAATAAGTTTGACTTTTTTTATTCAAAGGTCTTTAACACTGTCTTTTTAATTATTTGTATAAAATTGTTGGATAAATAATTAAATAATTTATATTAAAGCCCATGTAGAAAGGTTTTATTTATGTAATTTTGGAATACCATAAATTTTAGGAGCAAACGCATTGTGTAAAATTAAACTTTTATCGGTAATATTTTCGATCAAAGTTTGTACCATTTTATTGATGGCCATTTTTAGAAATAGCCGGAAAGGAGGAGGTGGGGGGGGGGCATTTGGCAGATAGTACATGTCAAACATGAAATATTCTTAAAATTATGTAAAAAATAATACCTAACTATAAAATGAGACATCCTTTATAAAAAAAAATCTTTAAAATTGTTATTATTTTTACTGTCAATCTAACTTAAAATAATGAAACACTGTGTGCTCTCTTTATTTGTTTTTATGTAACGAGGATTTCCCTCTCTCGTAACGAGGATTTCCCTCTCTCAAACTTTGTAGATTGACTGTCACCTTCGTGCTCGTTGTATATTTTCTACTCAACATTACTCATTGTTTACAATTAAATGCACGAGTTACTAATACAGTGATTTAATCATAGTATTGTACAGTTTTATTGTTCATAAAAGTATTAATATTACTAAAGTAAGATGCCCATTCGATTAGTACCACCACATTTCATTGCGTGTCATTTGGTTGCCATAAAATATTACGCCGGTTCTACATAAAGATGTCGTTTGTACTTTGTAAATTCAATTGTTTTACACTAACATAATTTTATATCAGCGGTTATAGGAGCTCTTAATAAGCCGGTAGATAACTAATTTAGCTCCACTACCAATATGAGCCAGTATTCGATTAACAGAAGTTTGTATACTAAGAGCATGCGAGCAGGCAATGCACGTAATAACCTGGACTATGACATCAAACAATTAGTACAGTTAGTATGTATATACTGTAATGATATGAATACAGGGGTATAAAAATCAATTTGAATATGAATTGGGTATTTAAATAAATGGTACGTAATTAGAAAAGAAAATAGAATTTATAATTAAGTAATATGAGGCTAATTTAGAAACAGAAGGATTCTAATTTAATGTAATATCTAAATATGAAATTGGAAAATAATGACAAATACTTAATCGAGATAGACTATTGAACATGGTGGGTAGAAATCAAAATAAATATTAGTGTGTTAGAAGGAGAAAATATGATATCGTGAAAGTTTTTTGTTTTAATTATTAAGATAACAAATTTGAAAATAAAAAGCTGTAATTATTTTTTTTAATTTGAAATTGTGAAAGAAACCCTATTTAAAAAGTAAAATGTTTGGAAAATAAAAGGGTTGTAATAAAGACAAAATTCGCGTAGTAAAATAAAATTAAATTTAAAATAAGAAGATGAATATACCAAATGGAGGAAGACAAAGAAAATGGTGAGAATATTTAACTAAAGCAGTGCCAATCTACAGAAGAAAATAACTAGAAATAAATACTGAATTAAGTTTATTGTGGAATTACATTTGACATTGTGCGTCTATTGAGTTGGATTACAACAAGCTATTTACACGGAAGGAGAGTCGTAGGGAGGTCGTTAGCGGAGTAATCATGTATATGAGGCTTGTTAATTGAGATCTGGTGACTTGTCTTTGGTTGGGATTCTTGGTGCTGATTGGTGGCGTACTTCAAGAGAGTGATTTGGATTCAATATTGAAGATAAACAACTACGACTGGGGTCTGTTTGGATCCATACTGTGAGGAAGCTGTGTGGGCTTGTTTCTTATGCAAACTAGTATTTCCTGGGTTAAGTCAGTTCCTGATTCTGAACAGTTTTGGTGGTTTGGTTGTCAATGGAGGCCTTCACCGTGGTTTGAGTGGAGCGGTTGTGATCAGTAGCAGAGTAGGACGAAATTGCTTTCTGCCGAGGACATTGATAAGTTCAAAAAAAAGGTAAATGAGTTTAAATATTTAAATAAGCACTGAAAGAAAATAAAGATTAAAAGTGAATTAATTATTAAGGAATTACTTTCTGTTTGAGATTGTCATATAACAAATGTAACGATCAGGTATTGGTCATTGAATTTTCAAAGTTGTTTTAACGTACCATTTCACATTTGAATTGTCATAATTAAAATCGGAACATCAAATTTCAGAATAAGCAATCTAGATAAAAGGAATCCACCCTGATTTTCAGGAGCTAGCCAAAAGAATAATTTTTAATATTCAAATAAAATAAATAGGGCAATTTAAATTGATTAAAAGATAATTATAAACATATACTCATAGGTAACACAAAGAAAGAGCCTGAACCATTTCATATTTATGGCGCGCAACTTGGAGCCGTATCAATACTTACGTGGCAACGACTTAAATAACTGAATAGTAGAAGCAGCCCAAACTAAAACGACAAGAATATAACAATCGCATCAAATACTAATCCAAATCCTGAAGTTTCTTCTTTAGGAACGCCAACGTAAATAATATGTACATTTGCACTGTCTCTCATGTATGGCAGCAAACCATATAACACAGGAATTGCAAATATAACTTCCACAAAACTTCATGTACACATACTTCAAATTTCCCGTTCTGATAAAAGAACGTCGCCCCTTACGTATAAGAACACTATCACTGGTAGTATCAAACACCAAAATTAAGTCTTCCAAACCATCATCAATAATTAGAACGTCTTGAGACAAATCGGCTGGTAACTGTATCTATTTCCTGGTTTTACGTACTAACGCCTTGATTCATATTACGCTGTTTTCATAGATAATATAGATCAACTATTAATAAACAGAAATTGCTTGACGTTATGATAGTTTCTAAAACCCTTTTTATCTTCATTAATTATGCTAATACGAATTCTTAATCTACGCTTAACGAAATCATGCACAATTCCTCTATGAAAATCTGGAAAATGTTCTGAAATTGGTTTCCGCGAATTAATATTTCTAATGAGATCAAATTAAAATCATTAATAAGTTTGCAGTTGTTTTTTTGTGTACCAGGTCGTGAATCGAGAATCTATAATCTAATCCTGTAACGGGAGTGCATGGAATTTGCATTTGATCAAGTAGCTGAATCGTGGAAAACAAATCTTTCCAGAATGTTTTGATTGACTCTCCTGCCAAGTTGATATTGTACAAAAACACAACTCCTTCAAACCTTTCAGTAAAACTTCGAACGAATTAATTGAAATACGAAAACCTCTCTGACAAGAAGAAGATACTTCTCAGTATGTGGTTCTTAGTAAAGAACGTCTATGAGTGACTTTAATCAACTCCGTGCCAAATCCTGTTGTTTTAATTTCTTTTAAATGTGACTATTAATTGATATTTTAGAATTCATCGCATCAAATATAACACCATTGCCGTTTGCTTTTAAACTCACCAACGTTAATACTTTCAAGTAGTTCATTTACAACTGCTTTTGCTTTTCTGCGTTCAGCTCTTTGTATTTCACTGTGATCTGGCGACCCCCGTTTATTGTATGAAAATAGCTATTCAAAGTAGTTAATTCTTAAGTCTTATTCATAACCTTCAGTCGTTGCACTCATTTGGATTCGAAGTATCAGTGACTTTATTCGTAGTAGATGTTAAATCAGTAATAGGAGGTCTCCAGCGTCAGAGACTAAGTAATTATGGCTTGGAAAGCCTATCCTTGTAGAGGTGAATGAGTAGTAATCGTTAAGACTAATACTGAGTTTATTAATGAAACGCATTGTTGTTATATACAATTAATTTACATACTTAGCGTAATGACATGTTGACAACATCTGATAACCTAGTTATACCTTGGAGTTTGTTGAATAGTGTTGTGTAATAGTGTAACAGGCAACCCAGTGCTGATTGTGGCCATTCCGACACATTCTTGAGCTAATTAAACCAAATGAATTGTTTAATAATGTTGACAACAAGATTAATGTTTAAGAAGATTATACAATCGTCTAAGTGCTGAAGAAATTTAATGAACTTGGATTAATTTTAGTGTCTGCTTTTCTGCACTTGAATCCATCGTGCACACAATGATTGCCTTGACACAAAAAATGGTGAAATATTATCATGATCCTTCAAGCACAGTTTTTTCAATTTGCAAGCCCACAGTAAGAAGACATTATGAATTTAAACATTCTTTCATTGCTTGAATTCCGAAGAAGATTAATTAATAGGCAGAATTAATTCTTAAATCTTTTCACACCAAGTGACGTTACGATAATTTGTTTGAAAAATAATTTTTGCCGTTATATTATTGGCCGCACCCTAGAACTTAAGTGGTTTTGAGAAATTAATGATTGAACAAAAATGCGATTAAGTCAAAATCGTAATCGAAATCACTTGTGTCAAACAAATAAAGTGAGATTAAAAACTTCAGTCCTTTCGAAGACCTGCTTGTTCCAAAGGTTCATGTAAGTCCTACCTGTACTTGTTCTTCTTCCCTTTTCAGTGGTTGGTGTATGCTATTTAAATGTATTCAGTATAGCTTTGTAGTAAAGTGAGCATTGCTTAAAGATGGTCAGCGATACTGCAGTTTTTTAGACGATCTGCATAATCCATAGGTTCATAGTTCAACTTGCTCTTATTCTTTTTGATAAGAAACGAAAGCTAAGCACCATTCTAGTAAAGTGTGCATTGCTTCAAGGTGATCAGTGATGCTACAGTTCTTTAGCAGACCTGCCTGATCTAGAGGTTCATAGAAGTCCAACCTGTTCTTGTTTTCCTTTTTTATTGGTTTTTGGTTTGCGGCAACAGGCGAAGGCTAGGCGGAAAAGTGTATTAAGTACTGCATTCTAATAAATTATCCGTTGCTTAAAGATGGCCAAAAATTGTTACGGTTCTTACGACGCCTGCCGATGGGCAGGCACCGATCGCTAGACGAATCCGAGAAATGTGGCGCGCTCACCCTGGAAAATCGATAAAACAGGCTAAAAGCCCCAGCTGAAATGCGCTCAGGGAGATGGGCGGGGTTAACACCGATACGCCACAGGGCGAGCGTCACTTAATACGTGTTGAAAGTTATCAAAGAATGGGCGCCACCAGCTCTGACTCGGGATCCCCACGTTCTGCCGGAACTGGACGGCGGAACGGGGCGGGGTTATAAGTACTACTTCGAATAGCACCTGAATAGCTATTTCAAGAAAATATGCGAATAACTATTTCGAGAAAATACGCGAATAACTATTTCGAGAAAATACGCAAATAACTATTTCGAGAAAATTGCCGTACAATGCCAGCCGCAACTACCTACCTGAAAGGCCTACCCTCCGCTACTGGTCCTCGCCTCACAGCTGTAGTGGCACAGCGACACAGTCGCCCTGTAATATGTATACACCAGCACAATAGTGTCAAGAGGAAACAAAACGGCGATAATATTAATACGTCTATTGGATCCCTGGGGGTGATCTAAATACATACATATATACATAGGTTACAAAACATCATGGTTTTAAAAGGAACTTAATGGTTAAGCCCAGCTGGGGAAAAGCGCTTAATGCCTAAGGGATTGGAATACAGTCGAGTCGGGTACCTCATCCAGGCCAGGTGTAATGGGTAAACGTGGGCTTAAACCCAACTGCCGGTCGCCGTTACGCGTGCAAACAAAACCTGAATTCGGGCCCGAAACCTCTGAACACCCTGTACCAGGTCGTGATAAAATTGCCTGGTGGCACAAACCAACGATAGTTAATATTAAATTTAGGTGCTGACGGCGCTATCGATTAAGTGGGCTAACGGCGCGCGAGCTGACGCACACCACTGAATTTTCCAGCAGAGTGTACTTTCACTGCACTCTTTCACACAAAGTGTTCCGCCCACAACGTGCGATTATGATTCGAGACGGCGCGGCGTGGGCACGCCACAGTAAGTCTCACCACGGGGTGACTTCGCTCTGGCACCGCACTGCAGCAGCTCGCAAGCGATCAGCGGCACACATAAAGTTAGTTGGACAAAACAAGCGTCAGTACACACAAATGCTATTTTTACAAGAAGTGTACCACGCTCTGGCTTCGCATGCAGCAATTTGTATGCGAGAAGCGGTACTCACAAAATTAGTTGAACAAAGCAAGCGTCGGTACGCACAAATGCTATTTTTACAAGGAGTGTACCACGCTCTGGCTTCGCATTGCAGCAATTGGTGTGCGAGAAGCGGTACTCACAAAATTAGTTGAACAAAGCAAGCGTCAGTATGCACAAATGTTATTTTTCTAGCGTTACTTGGCTAGCTCGGCCATCTTTCAGATGGGAAACCTTCCATGGCAGCAAATGGCATGCGGGACTTGGCATTGCGACGAAGCTCAAACGATGCGGAAGGCGAAAATGGTTGGCTTACTTACGAGTCCCCTTGTCGGGAGAAGTCTGCGACGACCTACCTAGGTTATGCAGAACTTGAGGACGTCGCCGTTGCAATATATGGACACAGCGATTATTATCCCGCACGCTTACTCAAAGAACAGCGGTTATTAAGCTAATAAATCGGCATGTTGCTGTATTCCTGCGACGACTCGTTGCACCGAGAGCACCAACCGTTTCACACGTGTAGACTGTATAGCGAGCCCCTACCGGAACTCTCATCTGCGGGAAAGCATGACGCCCTCAAGCGCCGAAACGCCCGAGGACGCCCAACGCGGCAACACAATAACTAACTGCCCTGTTCACGGCCTGCGATCAACTGCCCAGAAACGACCGTTAAACTCGCACAGCTGTGGTAAAAAAAGATGCTCGCGACATCAACCAGCCAATCACACGACAAGATGCTAAGACAAGCAAGTGGCGGTGACAAGGAAAGCTAGAGGCTTCGCAGTTGCACCAACAGCTAAGATTCTTGGCTAACAAGCGAGTTATCGAAGCGGAAGGAAATCCAGACTTGCTACAGGGTGGTCGAAATTTAGAGAGAAGGATTCGGTATTTGCGAGTTTTTGCGATGAAACGCTTAAATGGTGGGAAACGGGTTTTAAATATAAATAAGCTACCCTAAAGGCGCGAAATTTAAATCGAATTACTGCCGACGGCAAAATGGCTTAACAAGATACTATAGTCCTTTCGAAGCCCTGCGTATTCTTCTTCATCATTCATTGGTTCTTGCTTTGCTGGTAGCCAACAAAGGTTAAGTGAACAATGTATTCAGTACAACATTCTGGTAAAATGAACATTGCTTGAAGGTTATCAGTGGCACTGCAGTCTAGTAATGTGCGCAGTGTTAAAAATATATTCGATGGTACTACGTTCGAGTAATGTACATAGTACTTGAAGATGATCAGTGGTACTGCATTCTAGTAATGTGCGAATGATTGAAAACTGTGAGGTTTGGGGAAGTCCAGCTTGGTTTTAATCTGCTTCATCATTTATTCGTATAGATTGTAATGGTTTTTAGTGTAAGGGTTTGATATCAGATTTTTAAAAAAATTTTAAAAATACTGAGTTAAATTACAAAGATGACTTTAAGTAATAAAAGGATATTAGAATTATTAACATGTATTTTGTAAAATAATGGAATAATTTGAATTCAGTTGAACAATGAAAAATAAGAAACAGAAGGTTCTAAAATGATTTAAAAGTTACCTGAAATAGAGTGGAAGATTGATAGCAAATACTTACTTGAGAAATGTTATTCAATATAACGGGTGTTACTGTATGTGATAATAAAATATAGGTGTTGGACTGTGAAAAGTATGCAAAATCAATTACTAAGAAGATATTAATTTTTATGTACACAATAGAAATTTTTGAAAATAAAACATGTAATAATTTTCTAAAACTAAAATTTGAAAAAGAAAACCCTTTTTCTGAAATGAATTTAATCTATTTTGGTGTGAAAAAGGGTCTACTTACGATTAAATTGAAGAGAAACTACTAAACGAACATTTTAAAAACTTGAAAAAGAGAAGACGTATATGGTAAGAGGAACATAATTTAAAATACTAGAGGCAATTGAAATAATTTCTGGAATTGGATATTGAACTTAGTTTATTGTCGAATAATTGCATCTTGTGACTTGGATAGCATCAGCTGTATTTACTGGGAATATGACACGGCAGGATTCTTGGAGTAAGAGCCTTGGGTGTGAAAGTGGTTTTTCATCTAAAGGAGTTGAACTGGGCTGCACCTTTGTTGGAGTGACATTTTGAGAGTGACACTAGTTGAGGTGACGTCCTGTGGTGTCTGACAGATTGGGATTCTCATGATTTGGATTGTTAACATCTTTTTTGGAAGGGGCTCGTGTTGCTGAACCGCATGCTGATTGAGTGTTGGAAGGAGGCATTTCCGAAGCTGTTTGCAGTTCTTGGTCATAAGGTGAGCTGGTACTGAGGTTACTCAGTAGTTGGCATACATTTGGATCTCCTAAAAGGCGGGTTAAGTTTCATTGGACGAACTGCAATCCCAGGTATTTATTGAGCAAACTAAACTAACAGTAATTGAGTGAAGTGTGGTAAAAAAATAAAAGGACTACTGACTATTTGAGGTTTATTGAATGACAGGTATTGTAACAAAGGGGTATTTGCAATTAATATTCCATGTACATGATTTGAAGTGACACTGCTATTCATTGGGGTTGTCACAAAAAATTTACATAAGTTTTCATTAACGCATCATTTTTCAGAAATAATAAACTGTCTTGATATAGCGTGAACCGACTTGTTTTTAGGAGTACATGTTCTGCTGAGCTAGTAATATTTAATAACTAAATATTAACGATTCATAAATAATGGGCATAAGAAGTACTTGAATGCATCTTAATTGAGAATCATTTTAAAATAGAATTCGTACAGTCAAATGTAAAATAATTAAATATCCCACTTATATTGCAGTGTAGTCAATCAGTGTATAATTTAAATACGTAACGTAAGGTTTTAAGAACTTCATTAAGGAGGTATGACTATTGCAATATATAAGACTAAATGCAGCATTTTAGTGTGCCCATTACTTGAATATCATTAGTGTTACTGCATTCTCATAATGTGCGCACTTCGTGAAGGCAGCCAGAGATGTGGCAGTCATTTTGAAAACTTGCTTGTTCCATGAGTTTATACAAATCTAAGCTGTTATTGTCTCATTCTTCTTCTTGCTTTATTGGATTCTGCCTTATGGTAATCAACGAAGGCAAGGTGAAAAATTTTATTTAGTACAGCATTCTAGATGATCAATGGTACTGCATTCTAATAATGTGCGCATTATTTGTACACGGTTAATGATATTGTAGTACTTTCGAGGACCTGCCTTCTGCAGTTCATAGAAGACTAAACTGTTCTTATTCTTATTCCTTCTTTAGCGATTCTTGCGTTGTGGCAATCAACGAAGGCAAAGTGAAAAATTGTATTTGGTACAGCATTCTAGTAAAGTGCGCATTGCTTAAAGATGATTAGTGGTACTGCATCCTAATAATGGACGCATTGTTTAAACACAATGGTACTGTAGTTCTTTCGCAGACCTGTCTTCTGCAGTTCACCGAAGACGAACCTGTTGTTATTCTTTATCCTTCTTTATTGGTTCTTGTATTGTGGTACTCAACGCAGGTTAAGTGTAACATTGCACTCAGTACAGCATTCTTTGAAAGCGCGCATTTCTTAAAGATAATCAGTGGTAGTTCATTATAGTATGTGCGCATTTTTAAAAACGGTCAATCATACTGCAGTATTTTTCGAAAACTTGCGTGTTCCATAGTTTCACAGAAGTAAAAAAAATAATTCTTAAGTTGTATGGGTGTTTCGCAGAACAATACATTATTTTACTACTTCTAACTTATTTGACTCTAATGTATTCGTCGCTTTTTCCAGAATAGAACTACGTCGTCTCTAATTACGTAACAAAGGAATTTGGTTTTATGTTATCTAAGTATATTTTTTTATTAAATTCTATTATGATACTTCTAATTGATATATTTTGTATTCTTAATTTATGTATTGTAATGGTATATTGCTTACAGCAATTCTGGTTGCACTGCAAACGTACGAACATGAAAGGAAGATTCAAATAGGCTTAGAATTGGTATTTTATTTATTGCAACAATAAGTCATTATTTAACATTAATAATTATACAAGACATGATTGGCAATAACTGTAATTTGATTAACAGAGGTTAGTATTTGCATAGAACGTATTGGAAGGGTTGAGTTCAGCTTATTATTCAATATGACTGACAGGTTAATATTGTAACGCCAAGACAAGATTGTGAATTTGCTTAAAATACAGAGGTGTTTTGAGGCGTTATAATAGTATTTTACATTACAAGCCCGGTAGGTAAAACAGTTTTTACTGGCGATAGGATTGGGATGACTGGCGAGCCGTTATGCGAACCTTTCATATCCTGGAGCCAGTAGAAATGGTTACCTGGCGTGTATTGTTGGATATTTTATTTGTTCCTCATTTGTAAATAACTAGAAATTTACCATTTATTCAAAATGTCAAACTGACAAGCAACTAAATTTATCAATATAACACATACTATGGAAGACAACTCTGGCTTTGCACGCTATCATTTATCTATGAGCACGCTCTTGTAGAACTGACAGTTAACTTGTAAAGATTTTACAAGTTAGTAGCTTATTAAAATAAACTTTCTTGATTAATACAGTGACTTGATAAATTGATGTTTACAAGTGATGAACAAATAAAGGTTTTATCCAGCGTTTAGTATAAATTTCATTATGCCAGCAATCGATAATGCAGCTGAAGGGTAGGAAGCAGTGTAAGAAGGCATAAAATGCAAAGAGCAATGAAGGGCAACCTAAAAATACAAGAAAGACAACAGTGAAGTGCTTATAAACTTGTAGACCAGTGTTTAATTAAACATAAAGTGTAAAAGCAAACAAGTGAGGTTAGTGCGTTCCAGATTTGACAACTATGCAAAAACAATGTAGTTATTAAGGAAAACTTTGTAAAAACTTACTTGAAAACAATTGTAACATGTTGCTAGGATACCTAGATGTTCAATTATCATTGTTTATAAAGGAAGCCAAGCAAGAATCTGTGTTGAATTTACATTAAAAGTTAGTATTTGTCCCAGTTGTTAGTTTTTTATTAATCACCAGTGTGCAGAGTTTCGCACAAATAAAATTTTACAAAGTTATAAAGTGCTATCCAAGAGAGAAGTTATCTTGAAGCTACGCCCGCTTGATTTCGACTGCGGTGCTACAATTTGACGAGTTTTGAGGTAGCGCAAGCTGATAATAGTGTGCAGAGTGTAGATGAGCCTTCCTTGTGGCATACAACCAGAAATCATCACTAGAAAGCCTTCCAGGAATAAATTACGGCCTTCGCGTCCCTAAGAAGTGTTTTCCAGGTACAAGGTCACTTTTAGAGTTCTGCAGGGGCTCCAAAAGGTGATCCAGTTAGGGCAGAGATCGTTCGTGGTCCAGAGAGAGGCAGCAGCCGCCGGGAATCTTCCAGAAGGAAATTAGAGCCGCGGCGTCACCAAATTGTGCACAATCCAAAGAAGAATTTGGCCATCAAACAAACACTTGCAGGTCCGCGTCCTCTGTGACGTTAAAAAGGGAAACCAAACAGGTTAGCCAAACAATTTGAATCGTTAAGTTACATTGCTATTTATTACCTGAGGTGGAATTGTTATTTGTTGGTGGATTTGCGATCATTTACGCTGACTTTTGTGTTCGATCAGCTCTGTGTTTACCATTCAATTTTAGAGGTTATTTGTCACTTGTTTAAAAGTGAGCATTTGTTATACAAGAATAAATTTCATACTGGACAACCCAACCTTTTTGGTTTGAGTTTTCTCATGCTAACCGGAGAAGAAATTTTGAGTTTAGTTGCCAATGAAAAAAATATATCAAAGGCAATAGAACATTTATTATTGCAATTAATAATACAAATTAGAACATTTTTAAGCCCTGAGATTCAACAATAATTCTTATTAAAACTGCTTTGTATTTGCGTCATAATCCCATTTTATTTATTTATTATAATATCAAATTCATCGATAGACAAGTGGGGCATCATTACAGTATACAAATGTGATCGTAAAGAGGATCGGGTTTGAATAGAAATAATTTAACCCAGTTATTTCGTTGTTCTGCTACTGTTTGGAACCACAGCCATTGGAGCCTCTTAACAACGACTGTGGTCGCTTCGAGCTATCTAGACCTCCGAATTTGTCCTTGCGGAGACAACTAATAAAAGTGGTTTCTGAACAACACGTGTGTAATTATGTTAGAAAGCTCTAGGAAAGCAGTCGCTGTAATTACCGAGAAACTTTCAAGTAGGAAATTTGCTGATTAGTTACCTGAAACACCAACACTCGACGTGAAGTTTAAGACCTTGTAATATGCATCAATCGTTACAAAGCACGTTTTTACCCGATTATTCCACTACACTGTTTAAATAATGGTGTCATTGTAACAATTTCTCTTCCCTAACATCTGTGATCTCAGCATAACGCTACCTGCTTTAGGAAGAAATTGTATAAAGTTCAGTAAAGTATATACAATTCTTTATACGTGACTACTGTTTCAAGATACTTTTCACAAAACTCTGATTTAATAACTTAGGTTTGATTTAGGTTAGCCGTCACACGAAACTAAATCGCGTATGTTGCAATAATTCCATTACGAAAATTGTTAAATATTAATGATTGGCTTTTAAATGTACAATAAGAAAGAGAAAACAAATATTTTTCCGAACCAAGATGGATTGTTTCCGAATATGTAAATTAGCCAAATTGCTTCGCGCAAAGCGGAATACGGAAAGTGCCCGAGAGTGCCATAAAACCCACGTACACAAATCCAATTAAAAAACAGGCAACAAGCAAGCCCGAACCCGACAACAGCACTGTCAATTTTAAAATTTACTGTTTCGGTATACATAAATCCGCAAATTGGAACAAGCGGGGTACACGGCCGCATAATTAAAAGCAAATTTGCACTTGAAAATCTAAACAAACCTCATTCGCAACCAAGTATTCCATTACAACCTCCTGGGCTGGGCATTGTTTAGCTGGAAATAGCAACTACGTTGGGATGATGAATGAATTCCTGTAAAAGGCCACATTTCTTCCTACGCGGAAGAATTGCTTGTGGTGCCAGTCCTATACAGCTTTTGGAAAATTCACTGCCTAGCGTAACTCAAATTCTCAGCGATTATTTGGTTCTTCTTAAGGATTAAAAAATATATTCCTATAGAAAAACAAAAAAAATAGTGAAGAAACAAGAAAGCTTATTGCGGAGAGAAGAAAATTAAGCCGAGGCACACAAGAATATAGGAAAATAAGTAAAAGTATAAACCAAGGCGTAAGAAAAGATACCAGAAGTTATAATACGAAAATGATTACGGACACAATAGAAAACAACAAGAACATGAGAATTCTAAAATCACAACTGACACCCCGTAAATTACATCTCAATAGAATAAAGGATACAGATGGAAAAATAATTACCGATAAGACTAAAATATCTAGAATAATAGCTAACTTTTACACCGACCTATATTCATCAAAAAACCTGTCTCTCAATGATCCCAACGAAAATCAAAAAATTATAAATGTAAACTCCGAAGCTATTCCTGAAATAACATTTGAAATCAAAGGCGCACTTAAATTAATGACAAATGGCCGATCACCTGGCGAAGACCGAATAACAACCGAGATGTTAAAATTCGGAGGAGAGACACTACTACAAATACTACAATGTTTACAAGAAGGGAAAATTCCAACAAACTGGCAAAACGCAGAAGTAATTATACTATATAAAAAGGGAAACATAGCTAACTTAGAGAATTACCATCCCATTAGCCTCCTATCACAAATGTATAAGTTGCTAACTAGGATTATAACATCTCGAGTAACAAAAAAACTCGACTTCTACCAACCAGTAGAACAGGCGGGGTTTAGGAAAGGCTACGGCACCATATCCCATTTGCAGACTGTGAGAACGATAATAGAAAAATGTGAAGAATATAACGTACCTACCTTTACATATATGTTTCGTAGACTGCAAAAAAGGCCTTTGATACAGTAGCATTATGGGCTATACTTCAGGCCCTAAACAACGCAAGGGTCGACTCAATATATACTACATTAATTAAAAATATCGACGAAAACGCTACATCCACGATAAAAATAGATGAAAACACGAATACCCAGAAAATTCCTATTAAAAGAGGCGTGAGACAGGGAGATCCGATGCCCCAAAGTTGTTTACAACGGCACTGGAAAATGTATTCAAAAAACTAAGATGGGACAGACACGGTATAAATATAGAAGGAAAATATCTTAATCACTTGTGTTTTGCTGATGACATAGTTCTTATTAGCAATGATCCCGATGAACTGGAAGACATGACGAGACAACTAAACGATGTAGCAAAAAGCATTGGCCTACAAATTAACCTAAATAAAACCAAAATCATGTGTAACACCACAAAAAAAAATCACAATAGACTCAAAACACATCGAAACAGTGGAAGAATACGTATACCTCGGACATCTCATAAAGTTGGTAAAGCAAAATCAGGTCGCGGAAATAAATAGAAGAGTGGGACTGAGTTGGGCTGAATTTTCTAAACTTAAAGACATTCTAAAAAACAAAGAAGTGCCAAGCTGTATGAAGAGAAAAGTATATGACTCTTGTATATTACCGGTTATGACATATGGGTTACAGACTATGACCCTAACAGAGAAAAGTGCTCAAAAGCTGAGAATAACGCAGCGTGCCATGGAGAAATCTATGCTTGGCATTAGATGGGGTGTTAGTGCCTCACCATTATTAGTCGTAGAGACGGTCAGAAATGTAGAAATTAGAAACCAAACCAAAGTAACTGACATTATGCAACGTGTCGCAACTCTAAAATGGAGTTGGATAGGGCATGTGGTAAGAAAATACTCTGAACAAAGGTCAAATCAAGTAATTCAATGGAGACCTAGAGCATACAAAAGAAGCGTTGGAAGGCCACCAAAAAGATGGACCGACGACATAAAGGCATTTGCAGGAAAACAATGGCATCAAATTGCACAAGACAACGTAACTTGGAGAAATCTAGGGGAGGCCTACATCCAGCAGTGGACGGACCAAGGCTGAAGAAGAAGAAAAAGAAGAATATTCCTAAGCTACGAAATAAAAACAACATGGGCGCCAGTTGCCATTAAGCGACAACGACAAACTAACTAGCAGTCTAAATCAACTTCGCTCTACGTTTATGGCGTTTATCTAAAACGATCCTAATCTAAAAAAAAAAGAACACGTATCAATAAACAGTATGAAAGAAAATACCAGAAGTAGAATTTAAGTGCTAAGGCTATAATAAATTTAAGATACCGTAATTCATGTCATCAGGATTGGATAAATGCAAAACAACCCAGATGGCTAAAATTTACTAATTACTAAAGAAACTGGTACACTATGAGGGCTATATGAGCAAATTAATTGTTCACCTGAATTTAAAAAGCAAAGATAACCCTAAGTAAAGCAGTCTCCTCAGGCACTTTAAAAAACTAGGCCCCTAAACGTAATTTGTGGATGCTCCGTTTATCACAAAGACGTTTGGACAACACAGCGCATTATAATACTTAAAATGGGTCCCGGGTGGTGTAGCTTGAACAAGCGTCTACGTACGATCAGTAGAGTTAAGCAACGCTCTTTCTGGCAGAACTTGGATGGGAGTTTTACTGCTGCTTCTCTCGGCGATTGGTGGTACGGCTGCTACGGAAATAGTTGGTCCCGGATGTCTTAATAACATCATGACAGTTGTTAGTGGGGTTGGGAGTCTCCATAAAATGTACAGCGACGCCTATAATTGACCTAACGGCAGTTGGCTGAGTACAAAATAAAAAAAAATCAAGCTTCGTCCAACAAAAATATCTTCGCCATGACCGTTCATATCAGATCAGTTCGGTCTACTACCTCAACAAACAGTTGTACAAGTCGAATGAATTCCAAAATTAATTAAAGTGACACGCTGAAAACGTGATAAAATCCAAAATTAATTATTCGTAAAACTAATAGCAGGTAGCAAATGCCGTTAACTATAAACAAGTAAATTACAAATTTAACGCTTGAAAATATTAACATTCAACAACCTACTGCTCTGTTTTCTAAGCGCCTGATGGTTTAGATGAGGCACGTATGGTTAGAGAGTCGTGCGGAGGTGAAGTAACAAAACAAAAAAAAAAACTACATTGCGTTATTGAAGAGCTTAAGTCGGACAGCGGCTCCGTAGCCTCAAATACGACTCGAAGTAGGTGGCTTCTTATTTTATTTCCACCAGACACTTCGCTTAATCATCTACCTATTATGTTTACTTGTTTTGACGTAATTATTATCGTATATTTCTAGTTAACCAGTATTGTTCCCACGACTTTTTCAAAGCTAGGTTAAAGAGAATTAACTTCGTTTCTATTTCAAAAGAATGTATTCTGTACGTATTAGGGTTTTACTCTAGCTCCTTGCATTGTTACATTTCTATCTATTGAATTATAGGTCTGTTTAAAATCCATAAAAAGATGTTGTAAGATTATGTTATGCAAGCTCTTTCCAGTTGACGGGTTGTAAAAATATAGTCAGTAGTTCATCTGTCCACCTTAAAATAGCCTTCGTAATCGCCCAATATTTCTTCTGCGTATACTATTAGTGTTTCACATATTGTTCGCGCTAGGGTTTCGTGCACTACATTTGACAAATGTATCACTAGGAAATTTTTGCAATTGATTTTCTCAGCTTTTGTATATAGAGTTACCTTTACTGTTTCTTAGCAAGTTGGTGGTTCAATGTTTGGTTCTGTTTGTTTCCATTTTAGGAACCTGTTGATCAGTTGTTGAAAGTATTCTTTCTATCTCCTTAAAATTTCAGATTTTTCACTCGCCAGCTCTCCAACTGTATTTCTTATTTTTATTTCGCCTTCCAGATGTTTACTTTTTTACTTAGGAATTCTCTCTTTTTCTCTCCTTTCTTTGTCTGTTAAGATTCTCTATGTTTTCTGTTGTTTTGGCCTCTTTTTGTTCTATCTTGCTTTTCTTTTAATAATTTCTAATTTCGCTTTTCTAAATGCGCTCCTTTTTCGTAACCAATTATACAGTTTTCCATTGGCCCAAAACTTCTAATGCTTATTTTTTTACTCTATTGTTCTTTTGTTGTTCCTCTTTATCCTTTTCTCTGACTTTCTTCTGGTTGCTTGCTTCTGTCGGTATCACGTAGCTGTTTATACATATATTTCCTTGACCTTTAGTTTGTAGCGATATTTGAAGACTTTGTTTTTCACAGGGAGTCTTGTGAACTATTGCGCATTTCGTTTCATTTATTTTGTAGATTCTGGTATTCCTAATTTGTCTTTTATAAAGTTCGTAGTCATTTCCTTCTTTTTTAATATGGTCCCTCTCTTTTCGTTCTATTTTTATTCCACTTATCACAATGGTCTTCTCTTTCTTGTAATTCCAACTCATTTTCCAGATCTTTAACTCTTGCTTAAAGTCATAGCTTTATAGATTACTTTTTAATCCATAAAGTTATTTGTTTTTTATTTGATTTTTCTAATCCAACTTGGTCCTGTTTTAGTTATTTACTATACAAGTGGGATAACAGCATCATTAATATACGTGTGTGTAAGTTACAAACGAGTGCGTAGCACGAGTTATGAAAGTTGAGAAAAGTACATTAACAGAAATGTCAGATCTGTCATTTTCAAAAATATTTTAGTAGACAAATGTCATTATGTCATTCATTTGACACTATTTCAGTTACGTAATGAAGTCATTACACAACTCAGTTGCGTAATGAAACCATTACATAACTGAGTGGTGTAATGAGCTTCATTACCTAACTGAAATAGTGTCAAATGAGTGACGTAATGAGTTACTTATCCCACTGGAGTAGATAAACTTGTTTATACATCGCTAAAAAGCATGAAGCAGCCTGCAATCAATAAAAAGGACTTCACGCCAAAAGAATATTGGCTATTTCGCTTATAGTGCATCGAGGATTATTAATTATTAATTATGGAGGTTATGAATCGCAATTCGGCATTTTAATCGCCAATCGAGTGCCGTTATAGCGAGCATGTAACTTGTAACGCATAGACTCCCCAAGCTGTGTCAAAATAACAATTACCGCAGGTGGTAGCACAAAATTACCGGCCGCAGGGCAACTCAATTTGATTCGGATTTATTAAATTGTGCTATGAACATCGAGTTTCCCGATTGAGTTTAACGTAAGTATGATGACCCAACTATTTTGGAATTATATCTTCATAATTGGGAGTCCGTTCCTGCTTACCCAGAAACTTATTTCGCCCATAATTTCAATTCAATTGAAATAAAGTACTCCTTAATATTCAGCAATAACTTTTTCGTTTCATGTAAAGTACTATAATTATTATTCTAGATATGACAAAAATGCATTAAGCAAAGTTCTTGGAAATACTCCAAGTACTAGCATGCACAATTTGAAAAAGAGTGGTTATGTTTGAGAAAAAAAAAACAGTAATGTGACGATAATAAACTACGTATTTCCGATTTACCACATTTTTCAAACCTTGCATTCAAATTGCTGTGAAAATGGCCGACAACTTTTCTTAATAAGCTTTTGCAATATTTTTGATAATTATAGTACTTTACACGAAACCGAAAAAGTTATTGCTGAATTATCAAGGATATCAAACATCTCTAAAAATAGTACATGGTCTAATTTCCGTGCAACTGTCTGACGCGATTCTGCGCAGTGTGTCGGTTTCTGAAATACTGTTTGTAACTATGTTTAAAAGTTTCATAAACACTCTTTCACCTATCCTCAAATTTTTAAGGTTACCACCATCTTCAAATTCCAATTCTTTGTGCACCATTGATAACATCTCTTGTTCTTGGTCGCACAATTGTAGCCACTTACGGGTCCACACTTTTTTAGATTTTCGCTATTTCTTGTTATACAACGGTAGACCTAAACCTACTAACGAAAGGATGATAACTTGTTTCTCCATTTTTAAAAAAATATACACACTAACAATTAACAAATCGCGTCTTGAAAGCAGATCACAACCTCACTAATAACGGCTGATTCAAACAATTGCATATAGCAAGTCTGATGGTGTGACCACCCAGTTAGACAGAATAAACCAAACATTGTTCTATGACGTCACGGAAATAAATTTGCTGAAACAAAATGATCGTATGACCTGTGCTTTACGTATACAGTGTCTAAAATTGGTATATTAACTAGCACACACTACAAGCGTTAGAATATATGAAGTAGCAAAATATAAATTTAACTGCTTGATACCTATTTATTAAAAAAGACGTAGCGACAACCTAACCAGCGCATTTGCTGCAAATATCCATTCTTAGCAACAAAACCGATGTGCGCCCGGAAAGTAAATCTCGGAAAAGTAAAAACCAAACCGAGTTACATATATTGGACGTTGCTTAAACGCTCCAGTGCTTACTTTCAGCCAAGGAATCCTATTTCACGTATTTCTCCAAGGTACCCGGCCGCAAACTTCCCAGTCGGGGAAGTTTTTATATTATTCCTGTTCGTGGCAGTAATCGTTTTCAAAGTGCAAACCGCTGTTTACGTATGTTACATGTTCAAATGAAATTCGGGAGATTTTGCATACAATATCGCCAGGTCTTCCCAGAATTTCTCAGCCTCGGGATTGCCGCCTTTGCTCCGATTCACTCGCGCTGTGGAAACTTCCATGACAGCATTTCTGGAATATTTATTGAAGATTAGGTTCGGCGTCTCGGGGATTCCGGCTTTTGAAACATTGCTAGAAACTCCGGCAAGCATAACATGTAAAAAGCAGCATCATATCGCGGGTCGCGTAGATTAATCTCGAGACGGAGCGATCTTGTGTTTAGGCAACCCGCCCAACACTGCATGAAATATCTCTTCCTTAAGCGTTTCAAGGCCGATTTTGATTGTTCCTCATAAGTTTCATATTGGAAAATATACCAAGGCATTTAGTAAATGAATTCGTATATCTTAAGTGTCTTTGTGCTCCTTTCAGTGGGCAAATGAGTGATATTGCTTTAAGGATAAGATGTACAAAGTGTTCTAAGTTTCATAAGATTAAATTAAAATTTTCATTATTACTAGAGCTACCTAAAAATAGCTTTCATATTATGCAATTATGCAAGCAACTTTGCCAGACTTATGCCTTGCAACAAAAACAACAAATGCAATATATTATTTGGTTTTTTATTTTTCATTTTTAGCCTAAGCAATATGCAACCCAGTTTACATATTTGTAGTTTTAATCATTGGTCGTTTAGCTCCTTGAGTTAAATTTTATACTGTAAGTGCTTGTGGAAAATGTGATTATCGTTATTTATTGAATTTATAAAGCAAAATGTAGTAATTTCGCATTATTGTGCAATCACATGGCTGTGTGCGAATATATTTCCCTAGGCGGTCATAAAACCTCTCTTTAAATTTGAATGTTTTATGGTATAAATTGGATTTAAAATGAATTAATGAAGTAAGATGGCATCAATCCACCTCTTACCCCCTGCAGTTGTTTATGGTTTTACCAATTCTCGACATCATACCAGGTCATATCATTACATTCTACTGTTGAATTGCTACCTATACTTACCATTTAATTAAACGGCACTGCATTTATGAGTGTGCCTAAATTTTGATATAATTATTAGTTATTTGTTAATTGTTTGGAGTGTTAGTTTGGCGCATTTATTACGACCTTTACAAAACCCGGACCAATTTAACAACGTTGACTCAGATCCGTTTTGTGTACCATTTGTGGTAAAAAATTGTTTGAAATAGCCAAACCATAAAAGAATTTAGTGTGTATTGCACCTTATCATTATATTAGCAGCATAAGTTAAATATTAATCTTCGAATTGCGCACATAGAAATTTGAAACCCTAATAGACACAGTGGTCGGAATGTACTGGAACGGACCGGAACGGCGTTCCGGTTCGTGAAATATTATCAAGAGTCGTTCCGTCTCGTGAAATTTCATCAAAAGCCGTTCCTTTTCGTGAAAAATTTACCAAAAAAAACCATTCCGTTTATTATTACACCCACGTTTTTTATGCTGAAATTCTTTGCGCGCCAGTGGCCTGCTGTTTGAAACCATCTGAATCGAAATCACACGTGAAACCCATTAATGATGACAACCCACCGGCCACCATACGGCAATAGCTAGAAACTGCTCAAAAGCGTGTGACTTGGTACTTTGGTAGTCATTACTCATTATGCTCTATCCTCCATTACCTATTTTGTTCATTCTGCGTCTGACATAAACAGCAGAAAGAGAGAGCACAAAAAGGAGACTCTGTACCAAGAAATCTGGGATCTTTTTTAACTCTTTAACCAATGTTTATATTTGTATTAGTATCAATATTGTTAATTATCTACATATAGCGGGTGACAATAAGACTAGGGCCATGCTTATATCTTCTTTATTTATGAATCGATTTGGATAAAATTTTATACAAAGATACTAGAAATAATTTCTGATTGGGTGATAGATATAGTCAAAATGACTGACTTCCGGTTTTACCGGAAATGATACTAACTTTTATTTTTTAAATAAAACACTCTGTATATTTTATGTTTTTTTGAATCTACGAGTCAAACTAAATATAATAGTCTTACCAAATTTCAATTTTTTAAACAAAAAAAATTTTTTTCAATTTTTTTTTTTATCATAGAATGCCTTGACTTGGAAAAATCTATTTTAATTTACTCTAGCAACTCTTAATACTAGCTATTTTATCAATAAGGTCAATAACAAACCTTTAATAAAAGAATATAATTTGCTAAACTCGTTTTTTAAGAAAAAGTCACTTTTTTTAAATGGCACCTACTAAGGGCCATCTTGCCATTAAACAGCAAATTTAATTAGCAATCTAACGATATGCATCATGCACTGCTCTATCTTTATCTGAAACTGAAAATTAATTAATTAATTATTTTTTTAAATATTTTTACGTATATAACTAATGATACCAAAGCAAATTTGGCAACACTGTTGTATGTAATTTGAGCCGTAGATTCCAAACACATAAAACATATAGAGTGATCTATTTAAAGAACCAAAGTTAGTGTCACCTCCGATTTCACAGGAAGTGACACTAACGTTGGTTTTTTAAATAGATTTAAACAAATAATTAATTAATTAAGTTTCAGTTTCAGATAAAGATAAAGTAGTGCATGATACATATCGTTAGATTGGTAATTACATTTTCTATCTAATGGCAAGATGGCCCTAAGTAGGTGCCATTTAAAAAAAGTAACTTTTTCTTAAAAAACGAGTTTAGCAAACTATATTCTTTTATTAAAGATTTGTTATTGACCTTATTGATAAAATAGCTATTATTAAGAGTTGCTAGAGTCAATTAGAATACATTTTTCTAAGTCTATGCCTTCTATGGTAAAAAATAAAAATTGAAAAATTTTGTTTTTGTTTAAAACAATTGAAATTTGGCAACACTGTCATATGGAATTTGACTCGTAGATTCAGAAAAACATAAAATATACAGGGTGTTCTATTTAAAAAATCAAAGTTAGTATCATTTCCGGTAAAACCGGAAGTCAGTCATATTGACTATATCTATGAGCCAATCATAAATTATGTCTAGTATCGTGGTGTAAAATTTTATCCAAATCGATTCATAAATAAAGAATATATAAACATGGCCCTAGTCTCATTGTCACCCGGTATAATAGACTTGTCTGGGACGCTGTTTCAGCAGCCAAACCGTAAGAGATAGAGAAAAAAGTTATGAAAGTTATATGTTTGGAATGGTCATGTCAGGTCAGGAACCGAATTTCAGTCTCTAACACTAATTATTATTTTAATTATCTTAATCCTAACTTTTTAGGTTAGATTCTAGGCAAATTTTATCAAGGCGAATGCGACTGGTAGTTTGCTACCAACAATGACGTCATAAACGTACGTGTGGTGAATACGCGTTCTATTTGCAAAACGGTCTTTTTTGTTTTTTTAAATAAGACATGTGTCTCACTGGGTTGCTAGTTACCTGTAATGTATTATCTGTTCTGTTACCTTACAATATTTAGAGTTTTGAATTTTGTTGAATTATTTTGATTTTATTGCCTATTTCTGAGTTATTCTAGAAGAAAATGAATACACTTTATTTTGTTGTATTTATACCGATCTTTTTTTTTCTGTAATTAGGGTCTTTTCGCTTTGAAATTAAATATTAAATTAAACTGGTTTGTGTCGACTATTGACGGAAAAACACTTATTATTATCAACATTATTATTATTTTCCACGCAAATTTTCGCTTGCGCCCCCCCCCTCCCCCCGACAGCGTTCCGGTTCCCCAAAGTTTCCATTCCGACCACTAAATAGACAAATCTAATGGGCGTCTTTTGTGACTAATTTCAATTGGTTATTTGATTATCACTGTTTTATATTTGCTCTTTTTTATTTCCAATGTAGAACGGAAACGAAACGCTAACAAAACACATCAGCCTTGCTTATTCAAATCGGTTCAATAAGTCTTCAACTGAAGCCTTTCAGCTTTGCCTGCACAAAACTGCTTCGGTTGCACAACAAAATTAAACACTTATACTACGAGAGCAATAGCAGCATGCAGCGAATCCATAACGTTTTGGCAGTAATAACCGGCAGAAAACTCCGGAAAACGCCGCACCCATGACACGATGCAAGCGGAATCCATAGGTTCAAATTTCCAGCTTCCTAACGACGCCAAGGCGCAGCCTGGAAGTAATTACTGAAATCAATTGATATGCCGCTGCCGTTTTGTCTACCTAAAGGGATTATAATATCACAAGAGCTCGTAGTTTCGCTTTTTCTCGTCTTTCCCATTTGTTTCGCCCCTGTGACAGGAAACTTGATATGGAGCGACGTTTGGATGTGTTTGTTTACTTCGGGATCTGTTTTGTAGCTTGCGAGATTAAGACGATGCAGAGATAATTAATATCGTTGAACCTTTGCTTCTCGGTCTACAGCATCCGCTTCTTTTAATGGCCTGGCGTGCGGGAAAATCACTGCTTCGGTTTGATGTATCGAAGCGAATCAGTTACTATGCTTGGAGCTCACATTTGCCAATAATTTGGCAAAACATTTCAGTGAAGCAGCTGTTGAAACAATAAGGAAGCCGACCTGCGATTAATTAATAAAATAAGCAATGGTAGTAAAAATCGCAGATCAACCCCCCTACCATTTATACACCACGGCAGCTCTGAAAAACTCTTTCTTTACTCACCGCGATGGCCGAACTAGCTCAAATATCGGCGGCCTTAGATCGTAGGTTCAGATCATCAGCTATGTACCCTGGAATGTCTTCAAAAAAGGAAAAGGAAATGGAAATGGGCGCCAGAAATCAAAAGATTTCAAATAATAAGAAGAAAAATAAATTGCAAGTGACTAGCATTTAATTAATAATTAATAAAAGTTTTGAAATGTCAGTAATCAATGATCAGGATAATTAAAATGTAAATAATGTAATAACAAAATTGTGTATCTTAACTGAAGGTTGCGACACGCATAAAATTAAGAACCCCTTTCGGGTTATTTTAATAATTTACCAAAAACATTCGTGGGATATGCATACCTCAGTCATTTAATTAAACCTTCTGTTAGGCTATTGACAATAAAAAAAGCGTGACTGTACCTTTTACAGAGGGTCGAAATACATAAAAATAGCAAATTTAAATACTGGGCATAATTAGATATAAGCATGAAAATTTAATGTACAAAGCAAGAGCATGTATCAAATTGAACATTACATTTTAATAATTGCAAAACGTAGGCATTTAAATTTTAAATAAATGTAAAATCCAGGTATTAAAACACGATAAATCTCGGAACTAACCTCGCTTCTCCAGCGCGCACAAATGGCTAACAGCAAACCCAGCCCGGGGTAGCTGCACCCTTCGGTTCAAATAAGTTAGTCGTGAACTGCGACCATATCGTTGAAATCGACGAGGATGCGCCGAAAACTGCTGCAGAAGCATCCCCAAAAAGACCGCAACGCCGAACCCAGCAGTTGTCGAAAGTGCGATAAGGCTTGGCCTCCGAGAAAAACTCGTGTATGAAGCTGGTAATTAAGAGCTAAGAAAAATATAATTACTATGGAGATAATAAGACAGAAAAGCGCAATCGTACCTGATCATAATCAGCCCTTATGAAAAACACTGCTCATTGAAATTGGTTGAGCGCACGTAATTTGACATAATTAACATAAAATCTCGGCCGCGCGAAATGCGCCGCGCGAGGCGAGAAGAATAAATGCCTCGGACGAAAATTCGTTTCCTCGAGGAAGGCTCGCACTCTGATAAGAGATAGCGCGGGTCAGAGAGGGCATTGCGCAAACGATAAGAACTTGATGCAGATACAAAATGCGTTGGTTTGGAAAATTTACGAATTCGAAATGCAAAAGGATTTATAATTTAACTAAAAATATACAGGTTAAAACTGAAATAATTGGATAAATGGCGAAACAATTAGGCTAAGCCAAAAAATTGTTTCACTGTGATGTGTTGAACTAACCTTGATACCAAAGCTTACATTTACCTCTTCATGTATGTACATCCAGTATGCAAAATATGCTAAACATGTCAAAAATCTAGACTGACGCTTAGACTTTACAAGTTCTCATAAGCAACAGCTGCTAATAATTTTCAATTAGATGCAATTTGCTGTTTGAAATCGCCCAGGGCCGTAACTAGGTATAGGCAGAGTAGGCCCCCGCCTACAGGTGCCAGCGACCAGGGGCGCCAAAATAGCAGTGGGAAAAAGATATTTCTTTCATACTAATGAAACAAAAACATATCAATGAGTGGGCAATTATACGGACAAATTAATTTGTAATATTAAGGATTTTACCCTAAATAATGCTAATTATATTCATGGGAATTGCTCCCAATCTGGTCGACACTTTACATTCCATGGTAATGATAATTTTCTAAATTATACCAGATTACGAAGTTTCTAAAGTCAATTATACTGTACGTCAAGACAGAGTGTCTCACACAGGCTTAATATCAACAGAGAAACCTCTTACAAACTATCTCATTTGAACTATATATTTCAAAATTTGGAACAGAAAAAAGAAAAACTTGTAGCTAAATAAATACCAATAAGTTAAAGTTTTAAGGTGAGGTGACAGGTATTTGCGCGGACAAGGAATGCAAACAAACTGCGCCCGACCGGCAACAATCAAAACGTGACAGACTCAGACAGGCAGACACGCCGGCCGAACACGCATCATACCTTTATAATAAAGCACAACACTACATGCCATGTTAAACCGGTAATAATACCAAGGCTTTATTCAACGGTTTACTATTTTCGAGTTTTTGTAAACAATCTTTTCATTACTTTTACTTACCTTCAACTTCAACTATTGTTGCCACCCTTATAGAATTAGTAAGTATCCGATGCCTACTGATCTTTCACACTACAGCACTTACTTTAAATCGGTAAATCCGCTCGGCTGCTACCCGCTGCAGAACAACTAGGCGGAGCAACATGTCTTCGCGGGATCCCTAGCCGGAACAACATGTCTTCACTCGTCTTAATTATAATGTAAAAACCTCTGGCATCTATCGTTTCTTGTGGGTTCCAAAAAAAAGCTACCAACATTATGAAACCAACTAATACGTGCATTCTACAGTAGCTATCATCTGACGCATTAACTAAGAATAGGCATAGCACCGCATTGTTGCAAATCATCCTATTATAATTAATTATTGCTTCGAATAATCGCGTACGGCAACAACTCCGAAAAATAGGACGCTTTGACAAACATACATCGCGCCAGCACTAAAACTCCAAACATTCTGCCCCGATTGGAATTATATCCCTGACCAGCACACATTCTTTGACGCAGTACATTACTTGGTTCTATTTGCCAATATTGTATTACATTTTAGGGTTAAAAATTTTCCAGACATGGCAAGCGTAGTAATCAAAACTTTAAAATAATGCACCTTCACAAACTACCTAATATTTTAACCTTAGCATATACAGGATGTTATGGAAATGAGTGCAAATATTTTAACCAGTGATAGAGCTCACCAAAATGAACAACTTTTCTATTTATCGTTTTTCATTTAATCGCATATTTTTTCAATGATTGATCTCCTCTAAATTTGACGAGCCGCTTGGTAAACAAATCTAATTTAAAGGTGAACGACACAAGTATATTAAAACTGCAAAGTTCTTGCACAAATAAACATGCGGTCAATAACTTACCTACCTCAATTGATAAGGTGACCAGATGTTAACTAAACGTTTTATCAGTACCTATGCAGTTTTTGTTGGTTTGCATATCAAAGAAAGGTTTTTGTGTTTTGTGCCATTAATTAAAGTATTATTCCATAGGCGGGTATGCATTTTTAGAGTAAAATTGTTTTGAATTTTAACTCAGTTTTGAGGGCGTTTTCGAAAAAATTATAAATGGAAAAATTGTTCAGTTTAGCGAATTCTATTACGAGTTAAAATATTTGCACTCATTTCCATAACACCCTGTATTATTTTAACAGTTAGTTGTTTATTTTTAAAACTTTTAAATTAAAAACGTTAGATTTCGTTTTGAATACCTACCTATTTGTTTTCAATATACATCATATATATATATACTGAAATAAATGCAGACGTCACACACTAAAATTAGTATTTGATGTCAGCTCTATCGTTAGTGTATGGAGGGGCGCAAAAATGTTGGCTTGCCTACACTAACATTTTGCTTAGTTACGGCCCTGAAATCACCACACCAAATCATATACTTCAATAGAATGCACTAATCTTTGGAGACGAATTTCTACACCTAATAAAACCATTCAGAGAGAATTGCATGGGGTTCCATTAAAGTCAGTCTGCAAAGCTGAAATTAATATTAGCAGTTGCCTTGTTCCCATTTCTTCCTAAAAACGGAGGTGAGTTTAAATGGAACAGCGGCATGACGTACTGACAGACATTAACTTAAATAAGGAAAGTTTTGAGTAGATAAGCGAATGCTAACACCGAAACTGAAGACAGAAAATAACTAATCTCAGCCGTTATTAAAGACGAGATCGGGAGATTGCAGAAGTAAATACGTCCCGGATTGTTGTACATGTCGCCGTTTAAAATCCGGAACTCGCCGGCAAATCGGTCGCTAAAAATTTAAATAACTCGCATTCACCTGCAGTGATCCCTAAGCGAAAGATTAGTATTTTAGTTGTTTTGCAATGCAATTTATTATCTGCATATGGGCTTTCGGTACTGTTCTGAGCACAGTTTTTATAATGAAACTAATAATTACTCCACGGAGATGATTATTCAGCAGAGTTGTAGGAACCTCAAGGGCCACATATTTAAGTGTTACCGAATGCGAGAAATGAGTCCATCGTTGGAGCACGACGGTATTTAATTAGCGATAACGGCACTTTCCAAAGGGTATAGGTGTCTTAAGACTTGTGAATATCCGGCGAAAACCGACAAGTTTATACGGTAATGAAGGGCCTCTTCAACCACTGTCGTATTGAGTAAAACTACGTAACCGGAATTTGCCTACTAACATGTCTAGCCTTTTTGTCTTCTTTAACAAGGTACTCGATCACGACCCGACGTCGCGTACGGCGGCGGGCAGGGCACGTCAAAGCGCTAGGTTTCCGAACAGTCTTTCTGCCTCTGGTCAAGTGTGGAACTCAAGAGTGGAAAGCTTCATTTGCTAGTAATTTCAGCGCGTCCATTCTAAATATCGCCAGACGCCGGGCGAGATCATTAGCGTGCATATGCAATTTTCCGCCGTAGAAAATGACATAACAAATTTAAAGTAACTCAACAATCCATTTCCTGCAAAATTGGAATATCATAGAAGAAATGGAACAAATTAAGACACTTGTTTGTCTAGAATTTTGGAGGTTTTACATCCTCTACTTTTACAAATAAAATTATTTTTCTTATATACATTTATTACTAACACTATTGAATGCATTAGGACTTGGTTTGTTACACTTTGATACCAAATTTATAGCCAAAATCAAACCACCACGACTACGTGGGCACATTTGAGGATCGACTAGCTAACAGTGAAGACAGACGGTGTGCGGTTCTTTACGAAAGCTTTAATTTATTAATCAGTGCAAAGAGCGTCAATGAGTCTTTATACAACAAATAATGTGCTAAGATGCAAACGAGAACTTGTAAACTCGAAGCTTAATAGAAATCACAATAATCTGAAATGCAATAAATACCTGATCCAGGTCACAACTCAGTTTGAAATAACGAAAACACACATAATACTAGGTAAATGTGTAATATTCAAAAATATGGTACTTTAAAACAAACCTTCAGTACGCCGTGTGCATCCAGTAACAGTTACATTGAATGACACAAATTAAACTTGAAATTAAAAACAAAAGTTTGTGCATTACAGACTCTTTGGGCAGATCACTAGCTTCTTGGTGATAGCAAAATCCTGCCCCGAAATAGGCCAACGAAAGAGACTCGGTGAAGGCCTGACGCCACAAATTTCAACACAAAGGAATCGGTGAGCAAACCCAAACAAACGGCAGCTTACGGAAGCAGTAAACTGAACCATGACAGCGCGTGCATGATACGGGACTAGAACATTATGGAATCAAAGCAGCTTATGTGGGATCAAAACAACGTCATTGCGTACACTAAATTGAACACTGAATCGCAGCAGCTAGAAATAACCCGAAAATTCAATCAATTCGCAAAAATAAGAAAGCATGTTTAAATGACAATGTGCAACTTATCCCAGAAATCAAAAACAGGCACCTAAGTGCTGACAGATGTCGGCATCAAAGAGACACGAAATCGCCAGCGACTAGCGAAGACAAGAAAGCGCCTTCAGAACAACGATGTGGACAATTCAAATATTACGCCAAAGTACGCCGCTTTTTGCCCGTAACAATTATCTTGTCTTTTTTTAACCTCCATGTCTTCGTTTTTATTGCTATTTCCTTTGCTTCTATCCAGATTTTTCTTTTACTTGTAGTATTTCCTTCACACAGTTGTCGTTCCACGTATACCTTGGCCTTTGTCTTTTATTTCTCCCCACCATTTCTGCCTCCCAAATTCTCTTTACTTACCTGTTGTTCATTCTTACAATGTGGTCAAACTATCTCAACTTTGGTTCTTCTAAGGTTTCACGCAAAGATTTTATTTGTAGCGCTTATCTAATAGATTCGATGCTTGTCTGTTCTCCTCTTCTTGGAAATTCTATTTCTGCCGTCTTTTTCTGTTTATTAGTGAGTACCCAGGTTTCTCTACCAACGAATGTTTATTGGCAGTAGGATGTTTATAATTAATAACAATACCAGAGTTAGATATAAGACAAGGAGGCAAAATTGTGTCATTCTGAGAAAATATCTAAATAAACTTTAGAAGAACTTCAAGATGTGAAAATTGATGGTGTAAACACTACCCACGTGTTTTTCTTGTACTTTAAACACTTAAGGTACACAATCATTATTATTCTAATAACAAATAACCTAGGTTTTTGATCGATAAAGCTGTGGAAAAGGTTATGATACAGTACTTTTAATTGCTACTAGGTCGTGCTGACTTAAGCAGTTTTAATATTCAGAATCACAGGATTATGTTTACAGTCGTAAATTTAGTTTTATTATTGCATAAAGCGTTGCAGTTTTAACCCTTAACCATAGTTGTGTTCACTTCTCTGTGAGTTAACGTAGTCTACAAATGTCTTAAAGGGACATTCTAATATCATTACAATCTAATTACATTTAGGTGCATGGAATAAAACCTGGAATTGCTATATATTGGACTTGTTTCCACGCGTCTGATCTGTAACGTATATTGATCTTGTTATATTCGGCAAAACCTAATTCCAGAGAGATGTAGAATGACGGTACTACTATAATTACAAAATTATTGATAACAAACGTTAAATTAATTTAGTTTTTTAATAAATTATTTACTTTGGAATATGTTTAGCTGAAGTTATAATTCGAGTTTGTGGTTGCCAGTTTGTTACAGTAGAAATCTTTCATATAGCTGTTCTGGCTAATGATTTCATTTGAAAAGCTCCAAAGTACGCAATGAAATATGTTAATACATTTGCTATGTGTTTCCATTGCCTTATTTTATTTAAAAACACCAAATCCACACATTTTTAACAACTAAGTCACTGCTCACTTTATCCATGTTTTACCTAAGCTTCAGACGTCCCAGACACCCAACTGTCTCGTATATTTGAATTTCAAACAATAAATTATCCACACGCTGCGAGAGGCGCGAAAATCCAAAAAATCGGCCGGAACCAGGCGTTCGTCTCGATTTCTGAAATTTATAGGCGGCATCGAATTTTTCTCCTCATTTTATTTTCGTTTTTATTATGGGTTTGATTTACTCTTTCCATTTTTCGGTTGACGATATCCGTAAATGATTTTCTTTCTGCTGGCTTATTCAGCGAGAGCAATCACAGATTTCATTTTCTCTTCCATTCCCCTCGCAATCGCTTAAGATGTGAATTCCGGAGGTGCAATCTATCTCCGCAGACAACGTCCGAACAGGGCCGCAGCCGTGGGGCGACCAAGGGGCGCTGACCCCGGTTATATGATTTTTTAAAGATTATGGAGGAAAATGGGACAAATAAAGTGATGTAGCAAATATGATTTTTAACAGAAATAACTACGCGTTTTAATAAATTGATGTAGCTATTTCAGCTGCAGAAGAACATATTTTTATTATTTAGGGAGTGCATTATTGACTACAAGTAGTTAAGTTTTAATATCATTTATTATTGTTTAATTTCGTCAGTATAGGTACGTTATGATACAACACTTATAAGATAAATAATGTTACTAGATCGTGCCGAATTGACAGTGTAGAATCGCCTTATTATGTTTACAGCCCTAGACCTAGTGTAGTGTATAAATAAATACAAAATGTATTTTTTAATAAACCAATACATTATTAACCATAGCCGTGTTTACTGCGTGAGTACAACAAATGATTTTGGCTGCTTTTACGGCCATTGTCAACGACTGGCGGGATTGGACCATGTCATTATTGAGACTGAGGATCACAACGTTTTACCCACTTTCATAAAGGGCGTCATCAGGAGGTAAGCAAAAGAGCACTGTAACGCAACGTGTAAACTACGCCAGAGACGAAACCCTTCTAACGATCGAAAGAAGAAAGCCCCTTCGACTGTATAGTCTTCCCAAAATTTACAAACAGGAGAATCCTCTCAGGCTTATCGTCAGTGCCATAGATTCCCCTACCTACTCATTGGCTAAATACCTGACTAATGTCCTCAGAAAGTTTACTGATAACACCCCATCGTATGTTCGCAGTTCAGCTCATTTCATTGAATTTCTATCCAATATAAGCGTTGAACCTGAGGATTTGCTCGTGAGCTAAGATGGCACTTCCCTTCTCAGTAAAGTTCATATTTTCGATTCCATAGTCACGATTTAACAGTTGTTATTAGAGCATCAGACGTCTTCAATTCTACCTGCCCTTATAGAAAAATGTCTCTTTTCGACTTATTTCCTATTTCAAGGACAGTTCTTTAAACAAATCTCGGGATTTGCCTCCTTCACCTGTCGTTACCAATATCATTATGTAATGCTAGCTACTTTAATTCGTTGGTCATTCTTTCAAAAAATTACTTTGTGCACTCGGGTGCAATAGCCGGCCGCCAGCTCAGTCGGATGGAGGCGTGCAGGTTTTTAACAAAACAGTCGGTAGAACGAAATAATAGAAATAAATACCCAGTGCGCCAACGAATTTTTTTGTATTACAATGCGGCGAGTGCACCAAGATGTTCAAGAAAATTCGTAGACTCACAATGCTTAAGCACAAATACAATTCCTGAAAGAGGAGCTTCAAATACAACAGACAGCCGCAACTAAATTAAACCTCCATAGTTGACAAAATCACAGTATAATTTTCATAAGTTCGGGATCACAGTACATGTTAATATCACAAAATTATCGATCCACGGCCGAATGATATCACGATTCTCGGAGTCGTTTCGCCCCAAATTCATGCTGCCCGATGCTGGTGGTTCAGAGGGGAGTTGTCCGTTTCGCAAGCGAGATCGGAAAGGGACACGCCTCGAAACAAATGCCAGTACTTGAAAAATTATCTCCACGAGGCCAAATGGGCGTGGAGCAGCGCGGGAAATACAAACGGCGTGCTCACAGACAACCGCGCGAAAGGATGCGTAACAAAGCAAAGTAAATACTACAGAATGCGAAATTATAAGGCGGCGCAAATAAATCGTAACAGTAAGCTTTCGAAAAAGTGGCTCTGGAATCCTTAGAATTGAACCTCAATGTCTAATTCAGATACGTTAACGAAACCTTTATCATTTGACCACATGGTAAAGACACTTGACCCGTCTTCTTAAACCATCTCAATAGTCAACATCCTAACATTAAATTTACCAGGGAAATAGAAAGGAACAGCTCTCTTCCTTTCTTGGATGTACATATATTAAAGTAACTGTGGGTAGCATCAAAAATTTGGATGAATTAAACTTTCCACTGTAGTGATGCATATATAATTTATAAAAGAAATGTACGAGTAATTTGCTGGCCAGTAATACGTATGTTTGCTATTAATTTTTGTACTTAGCCTTTAAATTGCGCTAAATAATCACTAACAAACCATACCTATACTATATCTATCATATATTTATCTTACACCTTACACCTGCTATACATGTCTTGTATTGTTTATTTGCTTTTACCTTGAATTTACGTTATTTACTGTCGAATTTTGAGGGTAAATATCTTAGTGAATGTTATTTTTTTTTCTTACATAAATAAGCAATTCTATGAAATTTAGAGTTTTATCAACCAATGTTGTTTACTGTTAAATTTTAGGTGTTATAGTAAGTTTAAAAATTTATTACTTTTCGTATTTAGTTCGTGTATTATGTTAATATATTAAAACATTAATTTTGAGTATTCCAGTAAGTTTAGACATTTATGACTTTTCGTATTTGGTTTACATATTATATTAAATATTAAAATATTAATTTATTCTGGAGAGCTACAAGTATTTTTTTTTTAAATAAAATGTACACCGTTAGTAAATAATTTAGTTTTATCTTAGTGGTTCCTGGTATGGCACAGAAACGTCTCGAGGTCGCACACTTTAACATACGTTCCCTTTTACCCAAATTTAATAAAGTACGTGAGTTGATTGAAACTGCGAATTACAACATTGTTGCAATATCTGAAACATGGTTAAGTGAGAACATTAATTCGGACAATATTTCTCTTAACAACTAAAACCTATTTCGTAAAGATAGATTTAATCAAGGGGGCGGAGGCGTTGCTTTGTATGTAAAGGGTACTCTGAACGTCATGAGTATTAATACAAATGATAACATAGAACAATTGTGGATACAAGTAAATATCAAATCAAAAACATTAATTTTTGGCGTAGTGTATAGACCGCAAACGTGTAATTTCAAAACATTTATTAATAAACTTGAAGAGTCTCTTATGAGATGCACGTCGATAACTGAAGGAGATATTATTTGTTTGGGCGATTGCAATATAGATTTCTTGTTACCTGACGATCCTGCTACGGAATACTTTGATAACATACTAGTCTTTTAATTTTTCTCAGATAGTGAAGGAACCTACAAGAATTGGAATAAGTAAAAATTCATTACTAGATGTCATTATCGTTTCTAATGAGTCTTCTATCTTAAAATCTGGCGTTAATAATTTTCATTTATCAGATCATTAACTTGTGTACTGCAGCATTGTCACTGAAGTTCAAAAACAAGAAACTATTTTTCGCACGTTCCGTGATTTAAAAAATTTGAATTCTGATAATTTCTTAAATGATTTAATGTTGCTTCCGCTACATTATATATTTTTTATTCCTGAATTCAATGGGAAGGTTGAATTTTTAAACAGTCATTTAACACAATTATTCGATAATCACGCGCCGTGGCGTACAGTGCGAATTAAAAAACAACCTGCACCTTGGTTAACCGACAATATAAAACTTTTAATGAAATTAAGAGACAAAGCAAAGAGTAAATTTAAAAGATTAAAAACGCCAGGCAGTTGGGCATATTATAAATTGTTGCGGAATTTTACAAATTCAGCTATTAAGAACGAAAAGAGGGCGTATTTTCGATATGCATGTGCAAATAATAATTCTAGATTAATGTGGAAGGAATTAAAACGCTTTAATATAGTCAGCAAAATTAAAAATGATTCTTCTCAATTTCCCGCAGAAAAAGCTGACGAAATAAACAATTACTTTATTGATAATGTTACGTTTTTACGTTCGGGCTATTTAAAAATTATAAAGACGCTTCTTGTATTAAACATTTATTTACAACTATTGGATTAATTATTATTATTTACAAACACACGAGAATTATCAAGCCGATTACAAATTACTTAAACTACAGGCACTGTTTCTATCGATACATTTATTTAATATTTACACTGGTTAAACTTCAACTATTTATTTATTTCACTCTTAACACTAACGATTTATTTCTATTTATATGGTTATGTTTATATGGTTATTTATGTCCATAGTTATATGTACACACGGGCTTTTATTTATGTGGGAGCTCTACACGGCTCTACGCGAATTCCGAACTAAACGCAGGACTGAACTAACTGCGGGTCCGACGGCCGGGTATTTATATGGCCAATAATTCCCTTCCGGAAGCTTTCAGATAGTCTCGATATGCACTAGAAACTCCAGACGGAAGCATGACGCATTTGACCTCGGGCCCGTTCTCGGGGCATCTGTTCGAAGTGACTCATCGCGCACACCTGCTTCTAGATCGATCCGGAAATCGTTCTCGCATTCGTTACACTGCCCCCGCCTTAGGTCGAACGAGTTGCGTCGGGTGCCTGTCACTCGCTCTTGTGGGGGTTTGATGGCGGTATTTGCAGGCGGTGCCCTTCTTGCACATGGACTGGCTGAAGAAGCAGCAGTCCCCCGTGGGCCCCATGCTTCGTAACGGGCTGCAACAGCAGACCTCGATCTGGACGCCGGTCGTCCCTTGTACTGCCGCTCGGTATGCCCTCAGGAACAGGTAAATGCACTAGTCCCAATCACGCTGATGCTCGAAAACCACCCTGCACAGACGCTTCTCCATGGTTCCGTTCATCCTTTCCATCATGCCGTCCGATTGCGTATGGAGGGCATTGGTCCGGGTCTTGCGTATCCCCAGTAGCTTGCAGACGTTCCGGAACAGTCCAGACTCGAAATTCCGGCCCTGGTCGGAATGTAACTCTAGGGGGACTCCAAAACAGCTGAAGCACTCCTTCACCAGAACATCAGTGCCAGTACCGGTCATACACACCAACATGTATTTATTTCCCGCTTCGGTTTCGGGGCATGGTCCGGCGATGTCAATGGCTATCCCCTCGAACGGACCACCAACGTTGCACTACCACCTCGGAGCTCTACGTCTTCCAACCTGTTCGTTTCCTGTAGCGCATGCTTCGCACCTCCGGCACCACTCTCGGACGTCACCTTTGCAGCTCGCCCCGTAGAACCTTTCTTGGACTTTTCGCAACGTCTTCTTCAATCCAACGTGTCCCCCAGAGGAGCCATCACGCAGGTGGCGCAGAACCTCGGTCACTCTACTCCTTGGAACCATCGATCGTGATCTCGTTGCCCTACTGTCCTCATCTTTCAAGATTCTGGTCAGGACGTTGTTGTCCAGATGCAAGGAGTCCCATTGCGCCCAATAAGTCTTCATCATTGCGTTGGTGGCGGAGACCTCCTGCCAGGTAGGTCGACGCCCATCTTGCTTCCCGGTATAACCGTGCCTAAGTCGGGGTCGTTCTCCTGGCTGCTCTGCAACTCGTCTGGCTCCCACGACTCGTCGACTACAGTTGTACGATTGGTGAGTACCGCACGACTCTCCAGTCTCGAACAGTGGCCGCAGTCCGCAGGGCAGGGCCCCCTGGATAACGCATCGGCGTTGCGGTGGGCTGTGCCAGGCCGACTATTTATTTCTAGGTCGTACTCTTGTAGGCGCTCGATCCACTTAGCCATCTGTCCTTCAGGGTTCTTGCACTGCAGTAGCCATCTCAGAGCAGCATGGTCGGTCCTCAGCAAGACTCTTCTGCCAAACTCGAATAATTTATGTTTTCCTACGTCAGTACGGCCGCTGGGATGATCTCCGCCCTCGACGATGTCTTGGTACGGGGCCACCAGATCTTCTATCTTCTTCCGTTCTCGTTGGCTTATGCCCCTTCCCAGTATTGAGTTCCTCCTGACGGTTGCCAGTTTCCTGCTGACGTTCATCATCCTTACTGGGACCCCAAGCCCAGTCGTCACCAACGTCTTCCCTACCAGGATACCATGAGTGAGCTTCTTGCCACCAACCGGCTCGACCACGCGCACCACGTTGCCCCGGAGATCGCCATCCAGGTATGCATCCACGATCCTCTCGGTTCGTCCTTGCAGAGTAACATCTTCCGCCCATACCACTTGTGCCGCGATCTCTCCTCTTGGGTGTCGGGAAAGCCCCTCTCCACTCACGTGCAACTCTCCGCGTCTCAGGTCCAAAACGCACCCACACTTATCCATAACATCCACTCCCAGGATGTACTCGTCCGCACTGTCAGCCATCAGGTCCCGATGCTTGAGGGTTTGATTCCCAATCTTCAAATCAGTTTTCCCATGTGTGGTCACCGCGCCCCCCGTGGCAGTGCAAAGGCGTGTCTTGTTGTGCAGCAGCTGACCCTCCTCCCTTACTACGTCGGACCTGGCGATGGACTTCGTCGCTCCAGTATCCAACAGCAGAGACCGAACTCTTCCATTTATTTTTCCATCAAGCTTTTGGACTACTTTCTCTTCTGCGGCTTCCAGCTCTTCCTGCCCGGCTCTCAGTTCTTTCTGTGCTTCCTGCCCGGCTCCCGGCTGTTCCCCACGCTTATTATTAAGATCCTCTAGTCCTTTCAAGATCCTCTTTCGGCCGGCTCTCAATTCTTCCTTAGGTTCATCCTTGAGGTTTTCTTGAGTGGCTTTCAATTTTTCCTCAAGTTTTTCTGCCTTCTTTCGGCCGGCTTTCAATTCCTTAAGTTTTTGGACTGCTTTTTCTTGCTCGGCGTTCAGCCATTCCTTAAGTGCTTTCGCGGCTTTCCGCTGTTCCTCAAACTTATCTTTGAGATCCTCTAGCGCGGCTTCCCGCCTGGATTCCAGCACTTTCTCAAAAACCTCTAGCGTTTTTTCTGCTTTCTCTTGCGCCTTCTCTGCCTTGCCTTAGCTAACTTTCAACTCTTGCAAAAGTTGCCTTAGTCGGGCTTCCATCTTGCTGCTCGTCAAACGCATCCAACTCTATACACTACAATTTATTTATCGGATGTCGTTTTATCGGCACTTGTTGACAATTTATTTATTTAATGTTTGTTTAATAATTTCCTTATAGCCCGCGGTACAAACCGCACACCTGACGCCACTGCTACGTTTTTACGTTCGGGCTATTTAAAAATTATAAACGCATCACAAAATCAGCCGTAGCTGAGCATACGTTTACAAATGGGCACACTTTAGAATTTGAGCATGCCAGAGTACTTGCCAGAATACCTCATTACTTCCCGCGAGTGATACGTGAAGCCACAGAAATAGAAAAACATCCAAATAATATCAACAGGGAAGATGGCTTTAAGCTTAGTAAAACGTGGACCCCTGTATACACGATCTAAAGCGTTACAACCACTCTGCGTCATACGGCCACGCCCCACGGATTACGTTGCACTCGGACGGCCAACCAGCGCCAGCGTTACGCCACTCCGCGCGCCTGGCACAGAGGACTATAAATAGCTCCACACCGACCTTCGATTCTTAGTGCGACTTTCACTCTGATGATGCAAGCTGCAAGGTCTTGCGAAACGTTAGTGAATATGGATGCACAAACAGCAAAACGGCCAAATCTGCCTAAGTATCCTCGTTCTCAAGATACTCAAACAACACGAGCCACCAAAGAGCATGGCCATCGCGCGGGTTTTTGCTCGACTTCACAAGGTGCAAGGCACATTAAGCCAGAAAATGCTGGGTGTTCATATACAAATACTACGCGGTCTAAGCCGAAATTCTATGCTAAGGAGAATAATTCGAGTAACCGCGAAAGCCTCAAACAATACACAATTATAAAGACGCTTCTTGTATTAAAAAGTTATTTACAACTATTAATTATTATTATTTACAAACACACGAGAATTATCAAGCCGATTACAAATTACTTAAACTACAGGCACTATTTCTATCGATACATTTATTTAATATTTACACTGGGTAAACTTCAACTATTTATTTATTTCACTCTTAACACTAACGATTTATTTCTATTTAAATGGTTATATTTATATGGTTATTTATGTCCATAGTTATATGTACACACGGGATTTTATTTATGTGGGAGCTCTACACGGCTCTACGCGAATTCCGAACTGAACGCAGGATTGAACTAACTGCGGGTCCGACGGCCGGGTATTTATATGGCCAATAATTCCCTTCCGGAAGCTTCCAGATAGTCTCAATATGCAGTAGAAACTCCAGACGGAAGCATGACGCATTTGGCCTCGGGCCCGTTCTCGGGGCATCTGTTCGAAGTGACTCATCGCGCACACCTGCTTCTAGATCGATCCGGAAGTCGTTCTCGCATTCGTTACAATAATATACCCGTTCTACCAGTTGATCAAAACGTCTTAAATTATTATATAGATACCGTTCTAACAAACAACTTGTTAAGTCATTTTGCTGTCGCAGATGCTTAATTGCATTTCACGCCTTTATTTAGGTCATTTTGGTATTTTAAATAGCCACCTAGGCTTTAGGGCAGCGTGCCCGTATGCTAAGCCCTTTTAGTTCTTTATTTGGCTCCATCGCCTAATTTCAGAATCACGATGTCGCACATATTTAGCCCCAAAAGCAGTATTTTTCGTCGGTTGGAGCTCCCCTCTGATGGCGTTTTTCCGAATTCCGAATCTTCTAGAAAGCACGCTGTTGTGGCGTGATACCATCGTGGCCCGCATTGGTTTGTTTCATTTTGTCGCCTTGCGATTGGCCGCCGAGGTTTAGTCACGTGGGGACGCGACCAAGGTGACCTTTGCCAACGCTTCCCTCGGGGATTCAGCCGAGAGCCGTCGAACGAACAAGAGGTCGCAGAGTGTGTGCTTTCGTGCGGCGCTTCCGCCCTTGGCGGGGGCGTCAGCCCTTTTTCCCGTCAAGTGCTGCTTCAGCAATCATGTGATATACTGTTTCGCCTTAAGTGGCAGTTGTCCGCAGCCCGTTGCAGAGAACGCTCGTGTGGTTGTGAGTCGGTTTTTTCGAATTGTCTTCGGCGTAGCGTGGGTGTTTTTGAGCCCAGTTCCTGCTTCCGTAAGTAAGGGGTCGTGCCCCCTTCATCTCGACCTACGAGGATTTGTTCCGCAGAACGAAAGTGGCCCATTTTGTTTCGTCGTCCCGTTGCACGCGTCTTGACGCGTCTCCCGTCGCCATTAAGGCGGTTGTGCATTCACCCCTATAGCCGTTGTAACATCGAAGGTACCTGCCACCTACGACTGCAGCCTGTCGCAACTCAACTGTACCAGGCTCCCTCGCCGCCTACGCATTAAGGTATGTGACTTTAACCTGATTACCGCTGTGAACGCGAGTGCTAATTTAAGTCTTCGCTGTCCGCCGCATATTCGTACTCATTACTGCGCTAGTGCATTCATTCAGACTTGCAGACTGTTCATGCCGCGAGTGCTAATTTAAATCTTCGCTGTCCGCCGCATAAGGCGACGCGCATATTTGTACTCATTACTACTTATTACTGCTCTTGTGCATTCATTCAGACTTGCAGACTGTTCATGCCGCGAGTGCTAATTTAAATCTTCGCTGTCCGCCGCATAAGGCGACGCGCATATTTGTACTCATTACTACTTATTACTGCTCGTTACTGTTCAACATCTGTCGTTAAGTTTAGAGCGCGCGTGCCAGCTGGTGCCCTTAATTATAGGTTAAGTATAGATATAGGGCGACGCACTCTGCTGCCCCATTGTAACCCGAAGTTCAATAGATGATTGGTTAGTTAAGGGAACTATTGTTTTGTTTCGACTTGTGCATGTTCTGTTACAGATAGACGCCCCCTTCATTGTACTGTTTATTGTACGACGGAACGAGGAAGCTTTGAGCGTGCAGGTGGGTGAGACAGCTGCATAGTCGCGGTCGGATTGACACCTAATTACAATCCTTGCATAAGGCGATCCCGAAATTGTTATTTGACCTTGCAACTCTTGAGTAATCCTATTGGCGGAGTATTCTGCATGCTTCGCTCCCGTCTAACCGTCCAGGCCCGGTTAGCCGGGTTAAGACAGGCTTGGTGGCGCCCTCATAATTTCGACATACCCTGTATATATTATGTCACCACACGCTTGCCCAGAACGTATCGTGTGACTCACGCCCGACTCCCTGAGCGTCCCAGCCGTGGCCTTTTAGCCTATTTCGAACCGATTTCAGGGCAAGTGTGCCAGTTTTTCAGGACTGATTCCGTGGTGCGATGCTCACCTTGGGTTGGTGTCGTAAAGTTCTTTTAATACCGTAACAGGTTAATTTTGGCTATCCCAACGTGTGGGCCTGTTTTTTTTTTTCTGATATTCGTCTTCTCGTCAAGCCCCTTCGTTGTGCGTCTTAATTTTGGCGTCCAACATCGGGGGCCTTGTATGTTCGTTTTTCTTATTAAGCCACCCGTTGTCTGCCTAATTTTGGCAGCCCATCGTGTGAGGCCTTGTGGGGCCTTGTGGCTCCTTTGTTCTCGTCAACGCGCCTAATTTTGGTGCTCCAACGCCTGGAGCCTATTGGTGCACGACAACGCCCGACCTCATTTTGGGGTTTTCTTTTTTCTTGCGTTGTGTGTCTTAATTTTGGCGCCCAATGTTTTTTTTTCGTCATTTCGAAGTGGTATGGACTGGTAAACCGTTTTTTTTCTTAGTAGAATACTTTACCGAGCTTCTTTTCTTGTTTTCTATTTGTCTTTTCCTGTTTTCTTCTGTTTTCTATATGTCTTTTCTTGTCTTTTCCTGTTCTTAGTTTATTTTCATTAGTTTTCTTGACCGTATATGTTTTTTCTTAGTTGTCATTTGTCTTTACGTTTCTTTTCTTGTTTTCTATGTTTTTTCTTGTCTTTTCTTATTTTCTATTTGTAGTTTTGTGTTTTCTTGTTGTTTATCGCCTTTTTGAGTTTTCTTTTTGTGTTTTTCCATGTCTTTTTATATTTTGAGTATCTTTTCCGTCATTTTTACCGTCGTTTCTTGTTTTTCTTAGCCAGTTCATACTACCGAGACCTCTAGTTGCATTTAGTGCAGATTTTATCCCGTATTAGTCGGATTTAGTACCAGATGTTGTTGAGTGAAGGTACCGACCTTGTTTTTTTTAAGTCTTTTCGAAGGCTTAGTTGGGAGTTTCGATTCCCTGTCGTTTACATTGTTTAGCCTTGGGCTAAGTTGACACTTTTGTTGTACCGAACTGACGTTTATCGATTTTGACGTTCACGTTATCGAGGTTTATCGATTTTGACGTTGATGATTACCGATTTTGACAATTTTTTTTTCTCTATCGTTTGGTGTTGTACCGAGTTGATTTTTGGTAAGCAGGTTGGAATTCTTTTTCACCTTCATTACCGTGTCTTGGTTTGTTGATAAGTTTTGGTGTGCTGTTGGTGTGCTTGGGGAGATTCGCTCGTGCGGTTATTACGTCCCTCAGGCCATCGTCTTAGTTGGTTTGGTGTATTTATTTTCGTTGGCCTTTATCTCATACTCATTATTATCATGTACCGCCCAACTTTGTTTACCGACTTCTTCATGGACACCCCTAACAGTTATCGCAGTGTTTTGTACACTTTCCGTTAGCATTTAACGAGTCTTTACCGCTGGTCGGAATGCTTCGTACTTGTTGACGTTTTGTTGTCATTTACCGTACCCTTTTTGTCTGATGACGTCATGTTGTCAAGTGTCGTGTTCCTTGTGAACAGTTTCGTTGAAGCTTCTGAGCTTTGTGTGGCGGCAGTGCACGGCTGTTCGCATGAGGCCTCTTTGGTTTTCAAGAATTTAAGTATTTAAAGGTTTTTGACTTTTTTTGTAGTGATGCCCTGTTGTTTTCGTGGCCTAGCGCTCTTTTACCGTACCGTTGGCCGTCGCCATTTTCAACCACCTGTGTGGGATTACATAAAGAGAGCGTGTTTCTGGTCATTTTGGTTTCGTGCGGACCCTGTCGTCGTAAGGTAGTCCCTTTGGGCCGCATGGATTTCTGAAAAGGATTTATTGGGCATGCGTCATCGAACGCCTACACCCTTGGAGACTTGGTTCTTCCGGATTTTCTTTTGGTGTTCGGTGTTGGAGTCACTTTCCAGCTCGCGCTTTGCGGTTTAATAGTCGACTTGGCTCCGTCATCGGCATTGATTGAGGATTTCGGTGGACTGAGTTTTTCCTATTACTGATTATGACTATTTTTGACAGTTTCTGTCACAACCATTTCCCTTTTTTTGGTTGTTCATCCTCTTCTCTTGGGTACTCATACCAGTTGTGGGATCCACACAATGCGCCGATCTCGTGACGCGCAGCGTGCCCTCTTCAGGTAACCCTTGGGTGGGACTTTGGACTTCCATTTCTATGCCCCCCCCCTCCCTGTGTTCTTTTGGAACGGTTGGTCGGAAGTGTCCACAGGTGTAAGACCTATTTTACCCGATTTTGACCCAAACAATTTACGTATTTTCTACTGGCGTATCCAGTCTTTCTTCTTCCTCTTCTCTCTTCCCACCTTTGCACCCTATCTGGTGGCCAGTGTGCGTAATCCCTTTGGGGGTGCACTCTATCGTATCGAACGTTTTTTTTTTGTTGTTTCGTTCGTTTTTCGTTGTTGAGTTTTCGTTTGAGTTCTCGTTACGTTGTCGCAAAATGCCTCGTTGTTTTATAAGAGACTTCGGGGAACTCTCTTTCAAGTAAGGGGAGTGTTAAGTCATTTTGCTGTCGCAGATGCTTAATTGCATTTCACGCCTTTATTTAGGCTTTAGGTTTTAGGGCAGCGTGCCCGTATGCTAAGCCCTTTTAGTTCTTTATTTGGCTCCATCGCCTAATTTCAGAATCACGATGTCGCACATATTTAGCCCCAAAAGCAGTATTTTTCGTCGGTTGGAGCTCCCCTCTGATGGCGTTTTTCCGAATTCCAAATCTTCTAGAAAGCACGCTGTTGTGGCGGGGATTCAGCGGAGAGCCGTCGAACGAACAAGAGGTCGCAGAGTGTGTGCTTTCGTGCGGCGCTTCCGCCCTTGGCGGGGGCGTCAGCCCTTTTTCCCGTCAAGTGCTGCTTCAGCAATCATGTGATATACTGTTTCGCCTTAAGTGGCAGTTGTCCGCAGCCCGTTGCAGAGAACGCTCGTGTGGTGGTTGTGAGTCGGTTTTTTCGAATTGTCTTCGGCGTAGCGTGGGTGTTTTTGAGCCCAGTTCCTGCTTCCGTAAGTAAGGGGTCGTGCCCCCTTCATCTCGACCTACGAGGATTTGTTCCGCAGAACGAAAGTGGCCCATTTTGTTTCGTCGTCCCGTTGCACGCGTCTTGACGCGTCTCCCGTCGCCATTAAGGCGGTTGTGCATTCACCCCTATAGCCGTTGTAACATCGAAGGTACCTGCCACCTACGACTGCAGCCTGTCGCAACTCAACTGTACCAGGCTCCCTCGCCGCCTACGCATTAAGGTATGTGACTTTAACCTGATTACCGCTGTGAACGCGAGTGCTAATTTAAGTCTTCGCTGTCCGCCGCATATTCGTACTCATTACTGCGCTAGTGCATTCATTCAGACTTGCAGACTGTTCATGCCGCGAGTGCTAATTTAAATCTTTGCTGTCCGCCGCATAAGGCGACGCGCATATTTGTACCCATTACTACTTATTACTGCTCTTGTGCATTCATTCAGACTTGCAGACTGTTCATGCCGCGAGTGCTAATTTAAATCTTCGCTGTCCGCCGCATAAGGCGACGCGCATATTTGTACTCATTACTACTTATTACTGCTCGTTACTGTTCAACATCTGTCGTTAAGTTTAGAGCGCGCGTGCCAGCTGGTGCCCTTAATTATAGGTTAAGTATAGATATAGGGCGACGCACTCTGCTGCCCCATTGTAACCCGAAGTTCAATAGATGATTGGTTAGTTAAGGGAACTATTGTTTTGTTTCGACTTGTGCATGTTCTGTTACAGATAGACGCCCCCTTCATTGTACTGTTTATTGTACGACGGAACGAGGAAGCTTTGAGCGTGCAGGTGGGTGAGACAGCTGCATAGTCGCAGTCGGATTGACACCTAATTACAATCCTTGCATAAGGCGATCCCGAAATTGTTATTTGACCTTGCAACTCTTGAGTAATCCTATTGGCGGAGTATTCTGCATGCTTCGCTCCCGTCTAACCGTCCAGGCCCGGTTAGCCGGGTTAAGACAGGCTTGGTGGCGCCCTCATAATTTCGACATACCCTGTATATATTATGTCACCACACGCTTGCCCAGAACGTATCGTGTGACTCACGCCCGACTCCCTGAGCGTCCCAGCCGTGGCCTTTTAGCCTATTTCGAACCGATTTCAGGGCAAGTGTGCCAGTTTTTCAGGACTGATTCCGTGGTGCGATGCTCACCTTGGGTGGGTGTCGTAAAGTTCTTTTAATACCGTAACAAACTGTCTTAACTTTCAACCTATCAATTCAGACCTTGTTCTGAAATTAATTATGGGATTGAAAAGCAATGCGACAGGTTCTGACGGTTTAAACGCTTATATGATCAAGCTATGTTGTCCATATATTGCGCAGTTTATAACTCATATTGTTAACACCTGCATTATTGAAAGTAAGTTTCCTAATTTCTGGAAAAGTGCCATTGTAGCGCCGTTGCCAAAGGTTACCGAACCTAAAGAATATAAAGACTTAAGACCAATAATAATCTGTCAAAATATAATCTAATGCCAGATACACAGTCCGGGTTTCGTTCGTCTTACAGTTGCACCACAGCATTTTTACATATTACCGATGATATTCTTCATGCTTATGACAGGGGCAACAATACTTTGTTGGTACTTTTAGACTTTACAAAAGCGTTTGACACTATCAATCATAACTTACTCCTTGCTATTTTGCATTACATAGGTCTCAATAAAAATGCGGTCACTTTAATGAAAAATTACCTGGACAGCAGAACACAAAGAGTTAAAATATCGAATTTTATTTCTAAATCTAGAGTTCTTACAAAAGGAGTACCTCAAGGATCGATTCTAGGACCGTTACTGTTTACTATTTATATTAGTAATTTTCATAGTAGTGTCAAGTACCTACTGCAATTTGCATATGTATGCAGATGATACTCAGTTATATCACAGTTTTAGTCCTAGTGACGTATATCGCACTGTAACAAATATAAATACCGATTTAAGTGCTATTTCACAATTGTCTCAGCAACATGCTCTTTTGTTAAATCCTAAGAAATCTTGTGTGCTGTTATTAAGTAAAAACAATGACGACTTAGAAGTTCCGCCAATAAGAGTAGACAATGCTGCAATACCTATTGTAAGGAACGCTAGAAATCTGGGTTTGATTATGGATAAATCTTTTAGGTACAAAGATCAAATTTGTAAATATATACAAAAAGCGTTCTGTGCTCCATTATACGGACCATGCTTGGATTTAGATACTACTTCACAAAGAATTCAACGTGTCCAAAATTCATGCTTGCGACTCATTTACAGTATACGTAAATATGAGAATATATCGCATAAATTAGTTGATATAAAATGGTTAAGTATGAAAAACAGAAGATATTTGCAAACTGCAGTCTTGTATCATAGACTAATATTAGAAATTTATTGCATGAAAACAAAATACACGGTGTGACTACTTGTAAATAATCAATTTTGGATAGTCCACCTACTCTTATTTGAGTTGCCTATTTTATTTGCGTGCCCGTTGCGAGCGGAGGGTTTTGCCGCCGCGCGTTTATCAAGATTTTAGCTAGCTGCAATGTTTGCATTTTTTTAATTTACAGTCTCATTCGCCACATTGTTTTAACCGCAGCGTTTCTAAGGTTTAGCGTAACAGTCCCAGACCCCTACTTTTAAAAGGTCGCCAAGAGTGATTCACAATTTGCTATGTTTCAGGGCCGGTACGTCCGGAGTCCTTTACTCGGCTACCGCCGCCGATGCACCCAGCATCCATGGCGGACCCACAGCTCTCAGCGCGGGACAGCACGGAGTGCATCCCGAACACGACGTCCGATGAGGACCTGGTGGACGTGGACGTCGTCATCGACGGCGATGACGAGGAGTCAGAGCTGCTGCAGCGGCTGGCGACGCGCCACTACTATAGCTACACCACAGCGCTGGGGGTCACCGTGGGCGTGGGCTGCCTCCTGCTGGTGCTCAACATGCTCATCTTCGCCGGCATCTACTACCAGCGGGACCGCGACCGTCGGCGGAAGCGCTCGGCGCGCTCCAGCCTCTCGCCCTCCACGGAGAGCATTCCCATGTCGCAGCGGCCCGCGACGCCCGTAGGATCGTCCAGACCACAGTCCCCCGTCATGGGGCACAAGGAGAAGCAAGAGCTGCCCCCGTGCTACACCATGGTCTCCAAGAACGCCTGCCTCCCGGAGCCGCCGCCGCCGCCCAAGCAGAACACGCTGCCGCGCAAGGGCAAAGACCGGCCCCAGCCCCCGGTGCGGACATCGAGCAACCCCCCGGTGGGCACCGTCAAGAAGAGAGTGCAAATCCAGGAGATCTCCGTATAGCAGTCGCTGAACAGGGAGGGCCCTAATCCGGCTAATCCCAGCCCCAAGCCCGACGTGACGCCCGAACACGAAACGGTGGACTTAAACAGCTGTGATTTAGTGTCTGTCCAGTTATAACGGCGAACTAATTGCGTGCTTTTGTTTGTTGACTACTAGGTGCAGGTGGCGCCGACGAGTTTCCAATAACTAATTTGTAGGATGTTCATATTCGTACGCACGTAAAGGGTCCCCGAGGATCCGGCTCTTCGGACCGAAAGTGACACGAGTTCCGGTTACTTCTCAGAGGTTCTATAGTTTGACTTTGGTTTCATTGTTACAGCAACGGTCGCGTTTGTACACTTATTATATCACAATTCTTTATCATGTTATCTAAATCAGAACTGTTTTATTAGATTGGATTTCTAGTTGATAATTGTTAAGATTTTATAAACTGTCACTTCATTCTGTACTTCGTTTGTAAATACAATACGTCTGTTTTTGTAAATAAATATGAAACTAAAATCTTTTACTTCATCAAACGTACAACTAGAACTAGATATACTACTTCAACCAATAGGGGAGAGAGTCGTAGATTGGTCCACTTAGCGCATTTAATTATTTAACTACACTAATAATGGTTTTAAACTTTTGCGGGATAAAAAATGTTGTTGCATATAAATGTATATAACATCTCATATTTCTCGGTATTTTTTGACCAAACCATAACATTTTTTAAATCGTACAAATGGATAATTTCACGTGACTAGAAGACATATGTAGGTATATACAAATATGTATTATTACCATAGAAATAATCCTGTACATTACATAGCATATTTTAGCAAACATTAATTCCTTCAAATTTGTAATTGAAGGTGAATAACGATTAAGTTCTAGCAGTGGAATACTTATCTATTCTTGATGTGAGTGGTACACTTGTAATCGACGTATCAAATAACAATCAAAATTAATGCAAAACAGTTTTATTGACAAAATTAATATTGAAGAATAATATTTAATGAACTAAACATGCATTGCCGCCAATGTTCCGAAAGAAACTGAGTAACCCACTCATGTGATATGATGCAAAAAGGCCGGTGAATCAACCGATAGCTACCATCTGGATTACGTGACGGTACACGATGTTGCTTCTATTTTCACTACTAACATCTTCAACTGCGGGGAGCACAAATGTGTTGGATTTTTGACCTCGAATTCCAATTCTAAAGATTTCATTATTTGATAATAAAATAAGAGCCAGCTACGAACTAAATTTAACAAATATTAAGTTGCCAATATCATATGTGGCATCATTTTGCAAGTTGGAGAGATATGACTGAAGCTCTTCATCAAAGCTTGCAAAAAATGTGCATCATAATCACTTGAGCTTAAATCTTCTTTTGTTTCAATCTTCTTTTCTGGTTTAGTACAAAACAATTTCTTTTTTAGTTTCGGTAGCTTTTTGTTACAAGACCAAAAGGACCCCGCGAACTCTTAGGGCAGCTCTCTTGCTCAAAATGAAAAATTTCAATTCTCCTCCAGGGATGGAAAATCGGATGTTTTGATTACTAGAAAGGCTACGCAACCCCAACGTTATGTAACAAGGACCTGCACGGCTAGATACAGTCGAGACGAAAGGGGTGGGATGGTAAGTGTTATTTGCTTAGAGCGACTCAAGTTCTTAACTCAATCTGCATTAACTCCGTCAGATTTAGAGAAATAAGCGGGAAAAAACCTCCTCCCCTTCGCCAACGAGTACCTACCTTCGTTGATACTCGATGTGCTTGTTATCAGTCCCTGTTATAACCAATAATCGCAAATACACAAATAATCAGCGGTTATCTATGGAATAGAGCAAAATCCAAGTGACCTGTACACTTTAAAATTAGCCCTGAATCCTAAAAAACGTCATAGTAGTTACAAATTATGCAACTATACTTGCATCCAGCCACTGCCGGTACCTAATTGTTAAAACGGCAAGCAATACATTGAAAGGGCTAATTAAAGTAGCACACCAAACGCTAATAAAAAAGCTATATTTAGTTCGAAATAGGTGAAACTCTCGTATATCGACGCACTTTGTGATATACATGCCTATAAAATCAAGAAATTACAGAGAATTCTACCGGGGCCGAATGCAAAACGTCTTAGTTTAACTGCGGCGTTGTTCACACATCTCGACGATAGGGATCGCCCGTTGCCCAGTCAGCGTTGGAGCGACTTGCTGACACCAACACCTAAACTTGAATACTGATCAAAAAGGTAAAAGGTCGTCGCGGGGTGTGACGGCAGAAAAGGTATTTTTCCATGGAACTATGCAGACATTGTTAACAGCAGTGGAAAATTCCAAAGAAAAATCTTCACCTTTGAAACAACGTAAGTTGCTCACATGTTTTCGGAGTACTCCACCGATGCATTGTCAGCGGTCTGCAACGAGGAACATTACATTACGCAACAGGCTAGCGTCATGCTCTTAAGTTGCATTGAAGCCTACAGAACTATACGGCAGGGCCGGCTTAGCCTAAAGTGACCAAGAACTAACTAATTTACTCAAGCGATGTTAACAATATAAATGAACCTAACATTTTTTTAGTTTCATCAATTCTTGGCTTTGTTATATTAACATTTGTGGCGTATCTGCTTATACACAAGATTTTAAAGTTGCTTTCTTTAGAAGTGGAGGGATGATGTTGTTTTGGTGTTATATTCCCTACAGATCAAAGGGGATATAATGTTGTTTCAGTTTTGTGTGGATGTTTATAGGATTGAATTGATATCTTCAAAATTATTTTCTTGAGATGGAATTCAAGACCCCGATCATTTTCGTTAGAAATAATAACAGCTGCTGTTTCGGCGTTGTTGGTATTCTCTGCCACTGTGTTGGGCATAAAAGTAAAGTGTTGTGCAGCATTTGTGTTTTGTGAATATGAATTAATTATACAAAGTTCAAAAAAGTGTTGTATATACAAATATTTTGAAAGTATACATCTAGGTCTACTTAGTATGAGCCGTTGTTGAGTAATAACACAACAACCAATAAACATACAACTGTCTCTGTACAACACATTTTTGAACACGACTGTACCTATTCAACTCTACTTAAAACTTTGAAAACAATTAGAGAAAACGCCACAAATGTTTATAATACCATTTGGGAAGATGTCTTGCCAAGACTTTTTTAATTTAGTGCTTTTGAGTTTTTTGTATTAAAAGTTTTCATTTAATTCTATTTGCCTTAACACGCCGCAGGCGTTTTGCTGACTTGGTGCTTTTCGCAGGTAAATCTTCGGTGTACCCATCAAAAACAACAATAGCGGCTTCTTTGCTATAATGGTTCTTTATGTATTCAACGTAGTTGTTGATAATTGCTTCAAACGTTTCACCATTCTTCCAAATCACACGATTCAGGAGGAATCCTCCATCAATAATATAGGCTTCACCAAGAAGGTTGACACTGTCAGTTATTGGAGCGACAAATCATAAAACACTGACTTAGGAGACTTCCTCATACCAGTTTCATCAAAAAGTGACAATGGGTAGGGTGCCAACTCAAATTCAAAGTATTCCCTAAACTCATCGTACGTTTTCTTTAGCAGGGCAATTCGGCAGAAAATAGTTTCGGGATTCACGGGTAAGTCTTCACTAGCAATGTTCACTTTGGACTTGAATCCTCGGATGAGCATCACTCGATTTTTCCTATAACTTGACTTGCTCAAAGTTTTTCCCGACCATGGTGTGGATAGAAGGATTTCCAATTTCAAAAACGCTGTGGCAGTTCATTGTCTCATCCCCCATAATGCCTGTGTTGATAACATCACAAATTCTGAAGTAGGAAGTGGATCATGGGATTCAAACCAGTTCACAAACTTTAGTATATCTGTATTACCTGTAAGTGTCACATGTCACATAAACACTTGCAATTATAAACAAAACGTTTAAGTCTGCATCTTGCGTTGCTAATTTTATTATCTTAGGAACTTAATAATAATATTAAGTTTCGTTGTCAAGGGAAAGCAGCAAACAAATATAATCACCGACTTGCAGATTTTGTTACTAAGGGGGTTGAGCATTGCCAGCTGAACTGAACGGCTATAAACGCTGTGAAGATTCATGCCGAGGCAGCGCAGCCCAGTTGTTCAGGTCTTGCACCTCCCGCCTGACAATAAGGAAGACCGCAGGGTATCACTGGCAACGATCAGTGATATGCGATCCTAGCGATTGCATCCTTCTCGTGGTGGCCCCGTTGAGACTGAACCCCGCGGATCTAGACTGGGAAGTTGATAAACATCCCCCAAGCCCAGCTGTCGTGTCGTGGCTAAGGGTCTGCACTTGGGATAACGATGCCGGCAAAGACGAACCTCTGGTCACATCATTGCCGTTATACCATACATGGATATCTCTGCTGTAGGCATGTATTACGGGAGATATCTGTGCTGGGAGTCTTGGCTTCACCGCCCGGACCAAGAGGAGAAAACCTCAATAAAAATCCTAAATCTCACGGCGGGGGACCAGGCTCAAGATCAGCCTTTCTGGTTCCAAAATCCCCTTTTCGAATGTGTTATGCGACCCGTGCAAAGCAGAGCACCAGCAGGTGTAGGCGCAGGGGCTTATAATATGCGTCATGAACGGAGCCTTCTGGATACCAGGCGCCCTCCAGAAGTATTTAGCCAAACCTCTTACAGTTGAATTAAATACTCACTTGTATGGATTTATCAACTGCTTTTTTACAGGGTGAAGACGACACGCCGATGGAGTCATCACCGCTTCCGATCACTGATGCTCAGACTTCGGTGACCGAGACAAAAATGGAACAGTGTGCCTCTACTGCAGAGTCGACAGTCCAGACTTCTAGTCAAGGACAGTCTTCCGAGCAGAAAAAGGCCGCAACCGGAGCGGACATAGCCGATACACTTGGCAAAGTGTCCCTCAAAAAGGTCCAACTTACAGCCAAGGAACGCAGAGAACGCGCCAAGCGAGCCTGCGAAGCCAAGGGCATTAAGTACGACCCAAACTTTAAAAGAAAGCAGAAGATGGAGAAGAAGAGGGCAGCAGGCCCAGCTTCGAAATCGGAAAAAACTGCAACCAACCAGGGACAAAAGAGGCAACGCTCTGACGAAGCCACTCCCTCCCCGGCAAACGCCAAAAAGAGGCCCAGGCAGAAAGTAGACAAGCCGACCTCACCAAAGGCAGCCACTACGGTGAAGATGGCCATCTACCCTGCTGCATATCCAGACGTCAAACTGACAAAGGAACAAGGTGACCTAGTCAGAGACAGTCTGATTAATCTCATCTTCCAGATGGAAGAAGAAGAGGACAAACCTCTCTTTACCAGCCACTAACTCGAAGCTGGTACATACGTGGTTGCGTGCAAGTGAAGTGAGCAAGTACCTAAGCTGCACCCGTGGACCAATGCCAAGCTGTAGGTAAAAGAGCGGGCAAAAGTTATTAACTCCGTCCGGGTAGTGTTCAACGTCCCCAAGTGGTACGACAAACAGAAACCCGAGGTTATTCTCCGTTTGATAGGAAAACAGAACAAACGGAAGGCAGACCTCCAGACCGATACCTGGAGAATACTCAACGTCACTCCACTAGAAGATGGCGGTAGAACGTTCGCAGCAATGATAGATGACAGGGCAAAACAAGCTCTAACATCCATCAACTGTGTACTACACTCTTGTAAACTATCGAATTTTTTATTCTTCAGGAAAAAGTCATTCTTGATAGAAAGTTTTACTTGTCTTAGGAAGTCACAGTGATTAAACTTATGATAAAGTATACAAAACATTAAAAAAAAAATTAAATGTAATATTGAACTAAAGCAAAGTACTGACTCTTATTTTTAACTTTTATGAAAATTTTTATTTAACAAAGTTGTTACAAAACTGAAGAAAAGCTCAACTATGGAGTTTGGTTAAAAATAACAAAACTAACTTTTTCCTAAGAAAACTAAATTTTTGAGGTCGATCTAGAACTCGTTTATACTTTCTCATTCTTGACAGAAAAAATAGTTCGAGTGAGAACAGTAAACAGTAAAAAAATCAACTATGTTACGAACTTTCAACATAAAGATCTACTAGAACTTACACATTTTGTAATCTTTTAACTTCTTCATACACATTCATATCTTTCTTTATGGTGACAAATTCAAACAAGCTCCTGTCATATGACACTGACAATTTTAACGACAAGTTAAGATGGCACCTTTAAAAAAGCTCATAAAGCAATAAATCGAACCAGATTGAGGAATGGGATGAGCATATGGGTCTTGCTCAGAAAAAAAAATCTGCGATACTGAAACAATAATTAGAAGAAAACAAGGCACAACCAAAATTTTCGAAAATTAGGGTATCTTGATATTTTCACCGCTTAGTTTACTATGAAGGCGCTGGTACATACATGTTTTCTATAGCAACCGGCACAGAACTTCAGAAAAAGTTATCTTCGTGCAGCATTGAAGGTAGAGTTTTCCATTTTAAATAGTAACCATGTGTTGATACGCAGGTTAAATGAATCAATGCCGTTTGATCCTAACTCACAAGACCAACCGAATTGTGTACAGGTAGGTGTAGGTATATACAAACCTACCTGCGCTAAAATTCTTAAGGTTCCGCGCCAGTTGCTATATTTTTTTGATAGTATACATATCTATATATTTAGCATGTGAAAAGTTTTCTTTCGGCACCTATTTTGAGACTTCCACCAAGCCGATTTATATATTTTTTTTAAATAGAAGCTGCCACCATGTGGGTTTGCAAATATATACTGCTCAACAAATGAACTGAACCATTTGCATATATTGGTGCAATTTTATGAATATTTCCAAAAGGGCAGTCATGGCATTTTTGGTAACCTTTCAGGATTGTATCACTATAAAAAGCATTTCTTTTCGTAATTTTGTTTAAATAAAACTAAGTCCATTAATAAAATATTATCATTTGAAAATTTAGAGTTTTTCCCAAATGTTGATAGCACATTGCATACAAAGTATGCCAAAAAATTGTAAATGTTCCAAAAAGACTCGAAAAACTCTTAATTTCTTTTATTTCATGCTGATGTCAAAAATGGCATTTTTTGGATTACTTCCAGTACAAAAAATGGAACATTCAAGTCTTAGTAGGTACATTAAAGTAAAATATTAAAGTTCAAGTACTTTAAAATTATACGTCAGTTGTTAACATTAAATTTGAAACGATTTACAATTTTTTATTTAAAATTCATTAAACTTGCAGTATGAAATAAACTGTTGTATTCACCACGAACGAAAAGTGTTTTTAAAGGTCCTCGCAAGTAATTCCGTCCTTGGCTGATGCCTCGGCCTTTAAAATGTCACTTTTCATTCTAGATAAATAAACTACTATTTTTTGCTCTTCCTCTTATTTTTGTTAAATAGTATTTTTTATAGTGGTATTGTTTTTTAATTGTATTAATATGCTTCAGTTGATATTATCCAATTATAAAAATACAAAACTTGTTTTAATTAGAATAGTTTGTAAGTATATGTAGTAAATCCCTGTTATTTTTATAAACAAAAACATATTTCAAATAAATTTGATATTTAAATAGCAGCTTTGTGCTTTATTATATGTATATCCACATATTATGTATCATGTACAAAATATATTCACGATAAGCATTACTTAAGTATCTTTAATTTCATTGCAACGTTGGGAAATATTTTAATTTGAAGCATTGCCATATTACTAGTTTTAATTTTTTAGTGTGACACAACAACCTTTCAATGAAAAACGTTATAAAATCTAACTCGGAAAAACTTGAAAAATTCAAGAAAGATTGAAAACTTCACAGCCTAACACAGGAGTTTATTTATTTATTTATTTTTCAATATAATCCCTTTTTAAGCTGTGATCCCAGTCTGATAAAGCTTTGTCCTGGTTTTTAAAATACCCCATTATGGCTGCTACAGCTTCTTCCGTGGACAAAAATCTTTGCCCTCCTAGGTGTTTTTGAGCTTCAGAAATAGATGGAAGTCTGAGGGAACATGAAGTACCAATTCAAAACCGTACCGATGAATTTCACCCATTGCAACTGTTGATGTTTACGCCAAAGCTTCATTTTGATGGTGTAGGATACGTTTCGTTAGCATTTCAGTTTGCTTTCTTTGAATTTCTTCACGAAGTTGATGTAAAAAGTTAGAGTAGTATTGTCCTGTTATGGTTTGATCCTTAAGAAAGGAATCCACCAGCAATATTCCCTTCCCGTCCCTAAAACCAAAGCCATCACTTTACTAAAGGACGGCACCACCATTGCTTTTTTGGGAGGTGGTGAGCCCTTATGCTTCCACTGTTTCGACTGCTGCTTTGAGTTAGGCTGATAATACTGAATCTATGTGTCATTGGTGGTAGATAACAAATCTTTAAATAAAATTATTAGGATCAGCCTCATAACAGAGCAGCGACGTTTGAAAACGAACACATTTCTAATCAATTATCAGAAGCCAAAAAGCCCACCTCGCAACAACTTTCGACTGTCCTAACTCATTACTTAAAATGTTTTGAACCCGTTCATAGGATATGCCCACAGCCTCTGCTGTTTCTCGAACCTTGATTCGCCCGTATCGTGAATAAAATCGATGTTTTCTTCAGTGGTAGCAGAAGCAGGTCCTCCACTGCGAGAATCATCTTCAATGCCGTTTCTTCCCCTGTTTCAATTCGGCTGCCCACTTTTTGACCATTGTGTATGGAGGACAAGATGTTCCCAAAACGTTTGCCATGTCTTCATGAATTTGTCCTTTTTGTGCACACATTGCTCCACAAAATTCCACAAGTCTCAAATTAACAGAATAACGTAAAGCTTTGCATATAACCAATAACAGTGCCCATAACCTCACTACGAATAATTGTAGCTATAATTATAATGTTGCCCTCTCTCTGTCATGTAAAATTTTCAATCTATTCGCATAGAAACTTTCTGCAGTACATATGGGGTGCTCATTATTTTGAAATTAATTGAAAAATACATGACTCATTGGTGTCTGTTTGACATATCTGTCACAACTATAACATCTTGACAATTTTAATTTTGGTGCTTTTGCTTCAGGGTTGGTAAAGTAACTGCAACAAAGATAAATACATACACATTCTTTTGCTTGAGAAAGAGATGATAGCAAAAAAGTATGTCTTGGTTATGTTGGCACATTAGATGAACCTTGTGTTTGTATCTATATCCTTCAAAATCACTGGTTGTGACCAAGCCATTATATGCTCCGTCTACCTTCCATCCGATTCCAGGGACTCACCGCCTAGCGAGGAACTAGAGAACCTAGTATCATCTGCCCACGGCCTCCTGGATTAGTGCGAGACTGACGTCTCTAAGCGGCCCGCCGCATTTTTAGTTCAAGGCGTTTTTTCTGGTTTGTAGAGGCGCTACAATACGTTGCGCTTGTGCCCTTGATTGCATTCGTCCACGGCCTCCTGGATTAATATTAATCTAGAAAGTCCCGCCTACGTTACACATAATTTATCAAAAACCCAACAGATGGCGCCAAAGTACGTTGGCCTCAGAATCACAAAAATTATGCAAATGTGGCGGGCCGCATAGAGACGTCAGTCTCGCACTAATCCAGGAGGCCGTGCATCTGCCTCCCAAGACGATCTAGACCTCATCCTAGGCTGCGACGCAAATTCTCACCACACCATTTGGGGCAGCACCAACTGCAACATAAGAGGTGAGTCACTTTTAGAATTTATCTTAACTAACAATCTAGTAGTAGTCAATAAAGGTAACACTCCAACCTTTTATAACGCTAATAGACATGAAGTTATAGATATTACCATAACCACTATGAGAATTAGTCAATCAGTGAATAAATGGCAAGTTTCAGACGAACCATCACTCTCACAATTATATAACCTTTGAACTGTCTCAACGGGAAGTAAGCCAAAGAGTTTACTACAACCCAAGAAAGACAGACTAGAGTAGCTGTCCTCTAATAGACCCAAGTCAGCAAAGAGCAAAAAAACACACAAATTGGTGGAATAAAGACCTAGAAAAGACCAGACAAGAAGTCAGATGTCTGTTTAACAGGTCTAAAGCCACAAATAACTGGGAGAACTATCACAAGGCTCTCACAGACTATGGCAAAAAGATCAAGGCAGCTAAGATAGCAGCCGGGAAAAAGTTTTGCCAGGAGGTGGAGACCACGCGATCCACAGCTAGACTTCACAAAATCATCTCAAAGCAAGCCATAAACCCAGTAGGCACTCTTAAAAAAGAAAGCGGAGAATACACTACAACGGAAGAGGAGACTTTATCTCTTTTGATAAAAACTCACCTACCCGGAGCAGTGGAACAACCTACTCTGGCTGAACCCAATCATACCCCTAGGAGGGAAGACTGGGAAACAGATAAGAGAATAGTCAGCAAAGAAAGGATTAGATGGGCAACTAGCCTCTTCAGTCCTTCCAAATCTGCTGGAAAAAACGGCATACAACTCGTAATGCTGCAGAAAGGGATAGATATACTGCTGAACCCACTCAAAGACATGTTCCAAGCAAGTCCTGCTTTGGGTTACATTCCCCAATCCTGGAGAGTGACTAAAGTAGTATTTATTCCTAAGCCTGGTAAGAGCAGCTATGCAGAAGCTAAATCTTACAGACCTATCAGCCTAACGTCATTCCTTCATTCCTCCTTAAAACGTTGGAAAGATTTGTAACGTTTCGCCCCGCGCGAACGCGTTTTTAAATTAAAATTAATTAGCACGTTCTTTCTCAGCGATTTTTGATTATCAGGGGCTGTAGATCTGGAACGCCCGTCCAGCGATAACGGCGCGTCATCAACGGATCCCCCGCTCCACGTTTGCGCATCTCTGCGCCGATCCCCCTCTTAAACCCTCCGAGGAAGTTGTTCGCTGCACGAAGCCCGAAGGCGAACACTTATAAGCAGTTCCACGACCGCTCCTGGAGGCATTCATCCACTTGTACACCGACACCTTCACCAGCATCCATTCCCCTCCTAGATCCCGATCCCGTTCCGTCCTGGCTAGTTATTTAATGACGAATTAATTTCATTTTCCGACCTGACCCGTAGTCGGCGATAGGCGAAGACTTCTCCTAGGAGTAGGCCGCCTTCACGGTTACAAACTTAAATCCTTTCCTTATCCTGCAGAATAGGTACGGGACGAAGTCCGCTATAAAGCCGCTCCGCCGTTCTGCTACCATTTGTTAATAATTTAATTTGACAAATCCTTAAGACGTGTTTGCAGGCGAAGACTCTATTTAGAGACCGCCAGGCCCGTCTATTTGAATAACTTGCGTAGCAAGCAACCTAAATGTCATTTTGCTAATAATAATCTCCCAAAGGTCCTTAAAATTAAAATTTGACAAAAGCATCTCGCAATATCTATTTTAAAAGCCCAAATAATTACTAAATTACGGCCTTTGAAAGAATTGGTTAATGTTCTTATTAGCTACAGAGTTCTACCTACCAGGGGAATCTGATATCAACATCTCCAGGCCGTCTCATCGTGGAGGAAATCTCCTCGTCACCGGCACCGGCTCGAGGAAGATCACTAGGTGGACATCTCCACCAAATCCTCGGGGTAACGCACCTTACACCAAGCATCACGTCGCGAAGTCGCCGAATAAGGGCTAACCTCTTAAACGCTACCGTCACGTAAGCAAAATCCCGGTATCTAGCTGATTAACCTGTCATTACAGCAACATGTGCTCGTAAACTTTCCGCCGAGTGCCAAGTGAAGAACGCCGGGGCTAACTTCAAGCCGTTCCAGAAGCCACCAGCGGCGTACCCGCAAGAATTCCCGAGGGAGCAACCAGAAACAACCGTTTACACGGCTGTACGACGGGTTGCAGCAAAAAGGGGCAAAACGCAACAGAAGACCGAAGATTATTTTTATTAACAAAATACATGTTAATTTTCAATTATACAATTATGATTACGTTTGTAAATAGTTCTGAGCACCAATATTAAATTGTTTAAAGCTATCCTGTGTTTGGTTTGCTACGCTTCTTATGTATATCTGGAAATCTTGACCCTGTCTCCGACTCGACTAGCTACCAGAAAGTTAATTAGTAATTATCTTTGTACCCTTAATGAGCACAAGGGTGAAATATTATAGATTAGTAGACAGATACTGGAGGGAGGAAGTCCTAACTTCACTCCCGATTCACAAATATCAACATGCTTACCAAGCAGGGAAGCCATGTGAAACCGCTCTACACCAACTAGTGGGGAAAATTGAGAGAACCTTGGAGTACAAGTACACAGTCGGAGCATTTCTAGACATAGAAGGTGCCTTCGACAACACCTCCTACCACTCTATTGAAAGAGCAATGACAAACCATCAGATCGATAACACCACGATAAGATGGACAATGGCAATGCTCAACACTAGAGTTGTAAAAGTCAAGTTATTTGACAAGGAAAAGACAGTGCAGGCGACAAGGGAATGTCCAAAGGGAGGAGTTCTTTCTCCACTCCTGTGGTGCCTCACAGTTGATGAACTGCTGATCCAACTCAATAACAAAGGCTACTACACTCAAGGATACGCTGATGACATTGTCATACTGATTCAAGGGAAATACCAAAGAACCGTAGACAATGTAATGAAATCAGCACTAAAGATAACCGAAGAGTGGTGTCTAGAGGATAATCTTAGAATTAATCCCAGCAAAGCCACTCTCGTCGCTTTCACTCGTAGAAAGAACATGAGAAGCAGAATCAACATAAAACTGTTTGAGACAAATGTCAACTGGGAGAACGAGGTTAAGTACCTAGGTCTAATCATCGATTCCAAACTAACTTGGAACTCCCACTTAGACAAAACAATCACCAGGTGCATACAAACATTAGTTATTGGGAAAAGAGCCATAGGTAGTACGTGGGGGCTCAAACCGGAACTGACCTTCTGGCTGTACAAAACCATGGTTCGACCAATAATTTCATATGGAATAATTGCCTGGTGGCCCAAAAGAAAACAAGCAACTGCGATCCACAAAATCAGCAGAATACAATATCTAGCTAATCGGTGCATCACTGGAGCCTTTAAAGACACCTCAGGACAAGCACTGAATGCTATTTTCAATCTGTCACCTCTGCACATCTTCTTGGAAGGTGAAGCCAGAATGGCAGCCTACAGATTACAAAGTACTGGTTACTGGATGACCACAGCTAATAATCTAGGAAATGGCAAGATCATGTCACACATCAACAACCCAATATTAGAAATGGGTTCTGATCTTATAATCAAAGCCTATGACTTTGAAAAGAACTTTACTGTACACACAAGTTGGAATCCGGACCAACTACCAACTCCAACAAATAAGAACATCATTTTTTACACTGATGGATCTAAGCTTGAAGGGGGTACAGCCTCCGGTGTGTACAGTACCAATCCTAGAACCAACGAAAAAGTCAGTCTAGGAAAGTTTTGTAACATCTTTCAGGCTGAAGTGCAAGCTATTAACGTATGCGCAAACATCAGCATAGAAAAGAAGCTGCTCAATCGAGACATACACATTGTCTCAGATAGTCAGGCAGCACTGAAAGCGCTAAACGCTTTCAGTACTTCATCGAGACTGGTCAAGGAATGCAAATCCAAACTTGAAACCTTAAGCCAAGGAAATACAGTAAAATTATGCTGGATCCCAGGTCACCAAGGTATTGAAGGAAACGAAAATGCGGACAAGCTCGCAAAAGAAGCAGCCCGTAATGCAATGACCGGTCCAGAACCTGGTCTAAGCATTCAGAAAAACCAAGCCCGCTCAACCATTAATGAATGAGTCAACACCGCACACCAACTAAGGTGGAGAAACTACAATCAAGCAACACACTGCAAAAGATTGCTGAAAACTCCGAATCCACAAACCACCAAAACCCTGTTGAGACTGAACAGAACTCGAATCAAGCAAGTAGTCAGTCTACTAACAGGCACTGGAGCATTCAGAGAATTTATGCACAGGATCAATATCTATAGAGATCAACCTGTTTGCAGACTATGCCAAGAGGATGATGAAACAGCCTATCATATCCTCTTTGAATGCCCAGCATTAGAGCGTAAAAGACACCAACTCGATTAGAGCCTTAACTCTATTGACAACCGCACGCTAGTAGGGGACATTGCAAATCTAGTAAAAGATACGGATGTGAGCCTCCTAACTTGAAAACTCCCGACAGTACAAAAAGCCCAAAGGGCTGACGTGCGCACGCCAGCAAAAGGCAGTCGTGGAATCTAAATCTAATCTAATCTAATCTACTAAGGCTGTATCACTGACTTACATGATCAGCAGCGGGAAAAATCTATTATTAAAAGACGAAGCAGTTACAACAAAAATTTAAAAAAACCGAAAAATGGATTACGACAAAATATCAATGCAATATATGTTACAGACAAATTAAAGCAAAAGGTTTTCAAAATCTCAAAGACGGTGACTTAAAATACTACATTGCGCAACTAGTTGAGAATAATGATATTTTATTGAACAAGTATGGCTGGTTTTAATAGAAGCGTCAGCGTCAGCGCGTAATAAAATCACTTTTCTAACGAGTTCCGTATACTTATTTATTTATTATAAAAGTGACACTAAACGTCAAAACGTAACCAAGCTGAGCAGAACTATTTTCTATGTACCATCAGCAGCTGCAGTATATGTTATGCGTTTGGCAGCAAGGTTCGTAAGTATAGCAAGATTTTAAATATAGGTCATGCCATGTATTTCCACTATACAGTGAACATGAAAATGACGCCAAATGGCGGGAAATCTAAACCTTGCAGTGTAATAAATATTAAACCCAGATTTCTCTCCTTTTTTAGTCAGCGCGGAAACCAAATAAACGAAAATCAGGTCTTGAATGGTTAAAGCAGTTCAAAGTTAAATGCCAAGCTGTGACGTTTCCCACTCACAATCGCGACAGCTTTGCCAAAAAGTAATTTTCGGTGAGCACGAAATAGACTGTTACTGAGATGACACATATCTCCAATCTTATATTATAGGAGCTGATGCCGCCGGTCGCCGGTCGCCGGCCGTCCAGACCGTAAGCACTAGCGCGCGCACATGCCGACCGCGCACAAGTGGCGACGCAGCAAGCATTTGTATTGTTAACGCTGGCAGGGCCGGACGTCGGCTGGCTACCAGCTTAAGCAAGCATTTTTATTGTTAACCGTTTCTTTACGCTGGCAGGGCCAGACGTAGGCTGGCCAACGCGTTCTAGTCTTGCTATATTTACGAACCTTGTTTGGCAGTACAGGGATGTGTTCGACAATGTCGCACCATCGCACTGGTGTGTCGGTCAACTCTCTCATTCTTACAATGAAAACAAGGATGTCCAACGCACCAGTGTGATCAGGCGTGGTTCTCTAACATAGCCCTGAAATGTATTGTTGGTGACACTGTAAGTCTTTGTCAAATTTAAGGTTAGCAGCTTAAGTTTTGCGTCAGTCTGTGTCAAAACTTACGCAAAACCTAACTTGATAACTTGGAGTATTATATAGACTGACAGCGCCACCAAAACTACACTTGAGCGTTGCCAAATGTAAAACGAATTGCCATTACTATACTGTAATGGTTGCTATGGTGAAAAATACCGCGTTACTCAACGATTTTGAATATAGAAATGTAGTACATTAGTTTATGACATGTGATAAACTATGGTGAAAAATACCACGATAAATTATGTTTCTCCATGTTTGCCCGGAACACAAGACGTTGGCCAATGGTTGTGTTTTTTCTATGCTCAATGTAAAAGGAATAAACTCTCAAGTTATTCATATGGCGAACGGAAATGAAACAAAAAGTCGGCGGCATTTTCTGCGAATTCTTGGTAACGAAATGATGAAACCACACCTCCAAAGACGTAGTACCTCCAACACTGGTCTACCTCGTGAGCTATCAACTAGACTCAAAGAAGTAGTCGGACAAGAAGAAGAAGTGCAACAACCAAATGGTCAAAACAATGAGCAAAAACGTAAACGTTGTGTGCCATGCCAACGAGAAAAACGCACCAGGTTAACAAAATTCCAATGCTTCTTCTGTCGAAAACGTCTCTGTCTCCGACACACGTCGTTTGTCTAGACCTCTAGACGATTGTGGAGCGCCTACCAAGAAGAGTAGACTAGCAGATTAAGGATATGTGGATTACTGGCACCCCATTCGCAATATACGCAAATATGAGCAAATGATTTCAGTTTTAAAATATTTTAGGAATTATTGATTTATGTAATCTTTTTTAAGCAAAATAAATATATTAATGTATTTAATCATTGCTCTCTATCATCCACTAGCGCACTAGCCCATAAAATTTACCGTTTTAAATATTGGAATGGTATTTCAATAATTAAAGTTATGTATCTGTCGGATACATCGGCGACCATTTTTGTTGCGCCAGCACCCGCGACTACTCGAAGGTTAATTACATTTCCGGTAAAACCGGAAGTTGCATGTTTTGATTATATCCGTCTATCAATCCGAAATTATGTTTAATATTCTTGCAACAAGTTTAATGCAAATCCGTTGATAAGTAAAGGAGATAGAGGCATGGCTCTTATCTCATTGCCACCCGGTATACCTCGTACATCAGACATAAACAACAAATAACAGATCAGTGGAAAATTACAGTTGTTTCAATTATAGGGCATTCAGTAACCACAAAAACATTTTAATTTTTTTTAAGTTGGTATGTGCATATAATTTTTGTATTAGGGATTCTGTATTTTGTTTTGCAAAGGTTTCCACAGCTGCATACAGGCAGATTTGAATTTAAAAATGACAATTAGTATTTCTCATTGTCGATGTCAAAGTAGATATTTTTCTAGAAATTTTCCTGAAGTTTTATAAAATCTAATAAAAATATTAATTAATAAACGCTATGTCAATGGTATCCAACACAGTATTTGTATATTATCATTAAAAGTAGTTAATTACAATATTTATGACAGATGGTAAGTAACTGTCACACCCTTAACCTATTTTTTAGTAACTTTTTTGTAAGTACATTCCTAGACAAAGATAAATTCTGGAAGTACTCTCATGAAATTTTGGAAATCAAAGGCCACTTTGTGTTTTTAAGTTTACAGACTATAAGTGCTATATCTATGAAAACATTTTTTTAAATTGACCAATACTGAACTGATTACCTGATAAACACTCTAGGGATGCTTATCAAGCGATAAGCGCCCTAGGGATGACTATCGACCCCGTGGATGGTGTCATTATTGGAAGTAGAATGGCAAAAAACAAGCAACTTGAGCTTTTTGCGTTATTAGGTCAATTCTAAATCATAATTCGTATACTGTTTTTATATAATAATATTCAAAATATAAACGCGGGCGACATACTTACAAAACAAATAATTTTGCCCATCAAAAGGGTTATCGCACTGGTCTCGCCCTTGTTATATTACTAATGATAACACGTACAGTCGTGTTCAAATAAATCTGGGACAATGTTTTTTTTTCATATGCAAGTTGAGTTAAGAATTGAAGAATATCTCCATGGATTTCCTGCTATCAGAAAGAGTTACAGATTTCAGTACCTGTTCAAGTTGAATGTAACTCTTTCTGATAGCAGGAAATCCATGGAAATATTCTTCAATTCTTAACTGAAGCTACATATGAAAAAAACATTGTCCCAGATTTATTTGAACACGACTGTATAACCACGTTTTTTCAGTGACGTCAACCTTTTTAGTAGAGTGCTGTATTACTTTTTAGGTTTTAGGGACTTGTAAATACTTACCTACTGGTACAATAAACAATAAGGAAACGTTTTTTTCGAATGAGGTGTATCGCAAACCAATGAATCTTTAGGGATATTTAGTGTTATAATAGGACCCTTATCTTTCGTATACCTACCGATTTATATGAGAAACGAGCGGGAATGCATACGCTAGGCAAAAACCATCATAATATAAAGAGAAAATCGTTAAGTATGCGGAGGAAATAGTTGAAACTATACATTGATTAAAAAAATACATAAAATAGCCTAAAACCAACATTTTCAAATTCTAAACAACATTAGATAAAAGGCATTAAAGAAGGCAGTTAAAGGTTGATTAAATAAAAAGTAAAACAAAAGTGGGCGTTGTGTCCAAGGTGGACGTTATGACCAAATGCGAAGGTGGACGTTGTGACCAGAGTGGGCGTTATGGCGGTGGACGTTGTGTCCAAGGTGGACGTTGTGGCCAAATATTAAAGTGGACGTTGTGACCAGAGTGGGCGTTATGGCGGTGGACGTTGTGTCCAAGGTGGACGTTGTGACCAAATGCGAAGGTGGACGTTGTGACCAGAGTGGGCGTTATGGCGGTGGACGTTGTGTCCAAGGTGGACGTTGTGACCAAATTTGAAAGTGGACGTTGTGACCAGAGTGGGCGTTATGGGGGTGGACGTTGTGACCAGGGTGGACGTTACGACCAACGCCGTAAAATGCTATTCTCAACAGGGGCCGGTGGACGTTGTGACCAGAGTGGGCGTTGTGGCGGTGGACGTTGTGTCCAAGGTGGACGTTATGACCAAATACGACAGTGGACGTTGTGACCAGAGTGGGCGTTGTGGCGGTGGGCGTTGTGACCAGGGTGGACGTTATGACCAAAAATAGCGGTGGACGTTGTGTCCAACATGGCGGCCATACTAGGTGGTGGACGTTGTGACCAGTGGGCCCCTATATATTCAGTGTATATGCGCCAGAAGACTGCAAACCAATAAGTGAAAAAGAAACATTTTATAATAGCTTACAAGAACAGTTAGATAAAATTCCTAACAATGCGTCCATCATAATTTTAGGAGACCTAAATGCCAGAGTCGGCAATCAGACTATATTGGGGATAAAGCAGCGATTTAACGAAGATGTATACATATAACAGCAATGGTAAATTGTTAGTACGGTTCTGCACAGAGAACACGTTAAGAATAAACAACACCTATTTTAATCACAAACCTCAATATAAATACACGTGGCAAAATTTAAGAGAGCAGCCCTCAACCATCGACTACTGTATAACAAATAGGCAGATACATCCGACTCAGGTTCTGGATGTGGGAACATTGAATTCAGCAAACATAGATAGTGACCACAAACTATTACTATGCAAACTACGTTTGAAACTACAAAAAGTCAAGAAAAAAAAACCAGAGTATGAAGAACAAATAAACCGAGAACAACTAGAAGATGAAAGTGCTAGACACCTCTACCAAAACAGATTGAAACTGCTTATAGCAAATAACAAGATATGCGACACAGATGACATAAATGTAGGCTGGTTAAAAATTAAAACCAATATACTCGAGGCGGCCAAAGAAGCACTAGGTACTAGAAAAGTAAATATAAATAAAGAGACGAATCACAAAACTCCTTGGTTCTGTGAGGAAGTAAAAATGTTAGCAAGTAAGAAAAAGACGGCATACCTAAATTATTTAACAAGGAAAACTGGAGAAGCATACGAAGACTATAAGCAAGTTCGGAATGACATAAATGCAAAAAAGAGAAAAATTAAAGAGGACTATTGGGAAGGGTATACTGGAGGACTTCAAAGAGATCTATATGGAGCACAAAAGAGAATGTGGAGAATGATACGCAATCAGCGGAAAAAAACCAATGAACTATAGTTCATTCAAATTCAAGATAGAGCAAAATCTGCAACCCAAGTTACAAATATCAGCGGTCAGTTGATTACTAATATGATTTTATTAAAATTTAGATCAGAGAGATGTGGCTTTGTTGATGTCTTGATGAGTGTCAAAATCAAATTCGAGGTTAGCAGGTTAGGTTTTGCGTCAGTTTTGACACGAACGTTACGTTGTCGCAAAATGCCTCGTTGTTTTATAAGAGACTTCGGGGAACTCTCTTTCAAGTAAGGGGAGTGTTAAGTCATTTTGCTGTCGCAGATGCTTAATTGCATTTCACGCCTTTATTTAGGCTTTAGGCTTTAGGGCAGCGTGCCCGTATGCTAAGCCCTTTTAGTTCTTTATTTGGCTCCATCGCCTAATTTCAGAATCACGATGTCGCACATATTTAGCCCCAAAAGCAGTATTTTTCGTCGGTTGGAGCTCCCCTCTGATGGCGTTTTTCCGAATTCCAAATCTTCTAGAAAGCACGCTGTTGTGGCGGGGATTCAGCCGAGAGCCGTCGAACGAACAAGAGGTCGCAGAGTGTGTGCTTTCGTGCGGCGCTTCCGCCCTTGGCGGGGGCGTCAGCCCTTTTTCCCGTCAAGTGCTGCTTCAGCAATCATGTGATATACTGTTTCGCCTTAAGTGGCAGTTGTCCGCAGCCCGTTGCAGAGAACGCTCGTGTGGTGGTTGTGAGTCGGTTTTTTCGAATTGTCTTCGGCGTAGCGTGGGTGTTTTTGAGCCCAGTTCCTGCTTCCGTAAGTAAGGGGTCGTGCCCCCTTCATCTCGACCTACGAGGATTTGTTCCGCAGAACGAAAGTGGCCCATTTTGTTTCGTCGTCCCGTTGCACGCGTCTTGACGCGTCTCCCGTCGCCATTAAGGCGGTTGTGCATTCACCCCTATAGCCGTTGTAACATCGAAGGTACCTGCCACCTACGACTGCAGCCTGTCGCAACTCAACTGTACCAGGCTCCCTCGCCGCCTACGCATTAAGGTATGTGACTTTAACCTGATTACCGCTGTGAACGCGAGTGCTAATTTAAGTCTTCGCTGTCCGCCGCATATTCGTACTCATTACTGCGCTAGTGCATTCATTCAGACTTGCAGACTGTTCATGCCGCGAGTGCTAATTTAAATCTTTGCTGTCCGCCGCATAAGGCGACGCGCATATTTGTACCCATTACTACTTATTACTGCTCTTGTGCATTCATTCAGACTTGCAGACTGTTCATGCCGCGAGTGCTAATTTAAATCTTCGCTGTCCGCCGCATAAGGCGACGCGCATATTTGTACTCATTACTACTTATTACTGCTCGTTACTGTTCAACATCTGTCGTTAAGTTTAGAGCGCGCGTGCCAGCTGGTGCCCTTAATTATAGGTTAAGTATAGATATAGGGCGACGCACTCTGCTGCCCCATTGTAACCCGAAGTTCAATAGATGATTGGTTAGTTAAGGGAACTATTGTTTTGTTTCGACTTGTGCATGTTCTGTTACAGATAGACGCCCCCTTCATTGTACTGTTTATTGTACGACGGAACGAGGAAGCTTTGAGCGTGCAGGTGGGTGAGACAGCTGCATAGTCGCAGTCGGATTGACACCTAATTACAATCCTTGCATAAGGCGATCCCGAAATTGTTATTTGACCTTGCAACTCTTGAGTAATCCTATTGGCGGAGTATTCTGCATGCTTCGCTCCCGTCTAACCGTCCAGGCCCGGTTAGCCGGGTTAAGACAGGCTTGGTGGCGCCCTCATAATTTCGACATACCCTGTATATATTATGTCACCACACGCTTGCCCAGAACGTATCGTGTGACTCACGCCCGACTCCCTGAGCGTCCCAGCCGTGGCCTTTTAGCCTATTTCGAACCGATTTCAGGGCAAGTGTGCCAGTTTTTCAGGACTGATTCCGTGGTGCGATGCTCACCTTGGGTGGGTGTCGTAAAGTTCTTTTAATACCGTAACAAACTGTCTTAACTTTCAACCTATCAATTCAGACCTTGTTCTGAAATTAATTATGGGATTGAAAAGCAATGCGACAGGTTCTGACGGTTTAAACGCTTATATGATCAAGCTATGTTGTCCATATATTGCGCAGTTTATAACTCATATTGTTAACACCTGCATTATTGAAAGTAAGTTTCCTAATTTCTGGAAAAGTGCCATTGTAGCGCCGTTGCCAAAGGTTACCGAACCTAAAGAATATAAAGACTTAAGACCAATAATAATCTGTCAAAATATAATCTAATGCCAGATACACAGTCCGGGTTTCGTTCGTCTTACAGTTGCACCACAGCATTTTTACATATTACCGATGATATTCTTCATGCTTATGACAGGGGCAACAATACTTTGTTGGTACTTTTAGACTTTACAAAAGCGTTTGACACTATCAATCATAACTTACTCCTTGCTATTTTGCATTACATAGGTCTCAATAAAAATGCGGTCACTTTAATGAAAAATTACCTGGACAGCAGAACACAAAGAGTTAAAATATCGAATTTTATTTCTAAATCTAGAGTTTTTACAAAAGGAGTACCTCAAGGATCGATTCTAGGACCGTTACTGTTTACTATTTATATTAGTAATTTTCATAGTAGTGTCAAGTACCTACTGCAATTTGCATATGTATGCAGATGATACTCAGTTATATCACAGTTTTAGTCCTAGTGACGTATATCGCACTGTAACAAATATAAATACCGATTTAAGTGCTATTTCACAATTGTCTCAGCAACATGCTCTTTTGTTAAATCCTAAGAAATCTTGTGTGCTGTTATTAAGTAAAAACAATGACGACTTAGAAGTTCCGCCAATAAGAGTAGACAATGCTGCAATACCTATTGTAAGGAACGCTAGAAATCTGGGTTTGATTATGGATAAATCTTTTAGGTACAAAGATCAAATTTGTAAATATATACAAAAAGCGTTCTGTGCTCCATTATACGGACCATGCTTGGATTTAGATACTACTTCACAAAGAATTCAACGTGTCCAAAATTCATGCTTGCGACTCATTTACAGTATACGTAAATATGAGAATATATCGCATAAATTAGTTGATATAAAATGGTTAAGTATGAAAAACAGAAGATATTTGCAAACTGCAGTCTTGTATCATAGACTAATATTAGAAATTTATTGCATGAAAACAAAATACACGGTGTGACTACTTGTAAATAATCAATTTTGGATAGTCCACCTACTCTTATTTGAGTTGCCTATTTTATTTGCGTGCCCGTTGCGAGCGGAGGGTTTTGCCGCCGCGCGTTTATCAAGATTTTAGCTAGCTGCAATGTTTGCATTTTTTTAATTTACAGTCTCATTCGCCACATTGTTTTAACCGCAGCGTTTCTAAGGTTTAGCGTAACAGTCCCAGACCCCTACTTTTAAAAGGTCGCCAAGAGTGATTCACAATTTGCTATGTTTCAGGGCCGGTACGTCCGGAGTCCTTTACTCGGCTACCGCCGCCGATGCACCCAGCATCCATGGCGGACCCACAGCTCTCAGCGCGGGACAGCACGGAGTGCATCCCGAACACGACGTCCGATGAGGACCTGGTGGACGTGGACGTCGTCATCGACGGCGATGACGAGGAGTCAGAGCTGCTGCAGCGGCTGGCGACGCGCCACTACTATAGCTACACCACAGCGCTGGGGGTCACCGTGGGCGTGGGCTGCCTCCTGCTGGTGCTCAACATGCTCATCTTCGCCGGCATCTACTACCAGCGGGACCGCGACCGTCGGCGGAAGCGCTCGGCGCGCTCCAGCCTCTCGCCCTCCACGGAGAGCATTCCCATGTCGCAGCGGCCCGCGACGCCCGTAGGATCGTCCAGACCACAGTCCCCCGTCATGGGGCACAAGGAGAAGCAAGAGCTGCCCCCGTGCTACACCATGGTCTCCAAGAACGCCTGCCTCCCGGAGCCGCCGCCGCCGCCCAAGCAGAACACGCTGCCGCGCAAGGGCAAAGACCGGCCCCAGCCCCCGGTGCGGACATCGAGCAACCCCCCGGTGGGCACCGTCAAGAAGAGAGTGCAAATCCAGGAGATCTCCGTATAGCAGTCGCTGAACAGGGAGGGCCCTAATCCGGCTAATCCCAGCCCCAAGCCCGACGTGACGCCCGAACACGAAACGGTGGACTTAAACAGCTGTGATTTAGTGTCTGTCCAGTTATAACGGCGAACTAATTGCGTGCTTTTGTTTGTTGACTACTAGGTGCAGGTGGCGCCGACGAGTTTCCAATAACTAATTTGTAGGATGTTCATATTCGTACGCACGTAAAGGGTCCCCGAGGATCCGGCTCTTCGGACCGAAAGTGACACGAGTTCCGGTTACTTCTCAGAGGTTCTATAGTTTGACTTTGGTTTCATTGTTACAGCAACGGTCGCGTTTGTACACTTATTATATCACAATTCTTTATCATGTTATCTAAATCAGAACTGTTTTATTAGATTGGATTTCTAGTTGATAATTGTTAAGATTTTATAAACTGTCACTTCATTCTGTACTTCGTTTGTAAATACAATACGTCTGTTTTTGTAAATAAATATGAAACTAAAATCTTTTACTTCATCAAACGTACAACTAGAACTAGATATACTACTTCAACCAATAGGGGAGAGAGTCGTAGATTGGTCCACTTAGCGCATTTAATTATTTAACTACACTAATAATGGTTTTAAACTTTTGCGGGATAAAAAATGTTGTTGCATATAAATGTATATAACATCTCATATTTCTCGGTATTTTTTGACCAAACCATAACATTTTTTAAATCGTACAAATGGATAATTTCACGTGACTAGAAGACATATGTAGGTATATACAAATATGTATTATTACCATAGAAATAATCCTGTACATTACATAGCATATTTTAGCAAACATTAATTCCTTCAAATTTGTAATTGAAGGTGAATAACGATTAAGTTCTAGCAGTGGAATACTTATCTATTCTTGATGTGAGTGGTACACTTGTAATCGACGTATCAAATAACAATCAAAATTAATGCAAAACAGTTTTATTGACAAAATTAATATTGAAGAATAATATTTAATGAACTAAACATGCATTGCCGCCAATGTTCCGAAAGAAACTGAGTAACCCACTCATGTGATATGATGCAAAAAGGCCGGTGAATCAACCGATAGCTACCATCTGGATTACGTGACGGTACACGATGTTGCTTCTATTTTCACTACTAACATCTTCAACTGCGGGGAGCACAAATGTGTTGGATTTTTGACCTCGAATTCCAATTCTAAAGATTTCATTATTTGATAATAAAATAAGAGCCAGCTACGAACTAAATTTAACAAATATTAAGTTGCCAATATCATATGTGGCATCATTTTGCAAGTTGGAGAGATATGACTGAAGCTCTTCATCAAAGCTTGCAAAAAATGTGCATCATAATCACTTGAGCTTAAATCTTCTTTTGTTTCAATCTTCTTTTCTGGTTTAGTACAAAACAATTTCTTTTTTAGTTTCGGTAGCTTTTTGTTACAAGACCAAAAGGACCCCGCGAACTCTTAGGGCAGCTCTCTTGCTCAAAATGAAAAATTTCAATTCTCCTCCAGGGATGGAAAATCGGATGTTTTGATTACTAGAAAGGCTACGCAACCCCAACGTTATGTAACAAGGACCTGCACGGCTAGATACAGTCGAGACGAAAGGGGTGGGATGGTAAGTGTTATTTGCTTAGAGCGACTCAAGTTCTTAACTCAATCTGCATTAACTCCGTCAGATTTAGAGAAATAAGCGGGAAAAAACCTCCTCCCCTTCGCCAACGAGTACCTACCTTCGTTGATACTCGATGTGCTTGTTATCAGTCCCTGTTATAACCAATAATCGCAAATACACAAATAATCAGCGGTTATCTATGGAATAGAGCAAAATCCAAGTGACCTGTACACTTTAAAATTAGCCCTGAATCCTAAAAAACGTCATAGTAGTTACAAATTATGCAACTATACTTGCATCCAGCCACTGCCGGTACCTAATTGTTAAAACGGCAAGCAATACATTGAAAGGGCTAATTAAAGTAGCACACCAAACGCTAATAAAAAAGCTATATTTAGTTCGAAATAGGTGAAACTCTCGTATATCGACGCACTTTGTGATATACATGCCTATAAAATCAAGAAATTACAGAGAATTCTACCGGGGCCGAATGCAAAACGTCTTAGTTTAACTGCGGCGTTGTTCACACATCTCGACGATAGGGATCGCCCGTTGCCCAGTCAGCGTTGGAGCGACTTGCTGACACCAACACCTAAACTTGAATACTGATCAAAAAGGTAAAAGGTCGTCGCGGGGTGTGACGGCAGAAAAGGTATTTTTCCATGGAACTATGCAGACATTGTTAACAGCAGTGGAAAATTCCAAAGAAAAATCTTCACCTTTGAAACAACGTAAGTTGCTCACATGTTTTCGGAGTACTCCACCGATGCATTGTCAGCGGTCTGCAACGAGGAACATTACATTACGCAACAGGCTAGCGTCATGCTCTTAAGTTGCATTGAAGCCTACAGAACTATACGGCAGGGCCGGCTTAGCCTAAAGTGACCAAGAACTAACTAATTTACTCAAGCGATGTTAACAATATAAATGAACCTAACATTTTTTTAGTTTCATCAATTCTTGGCTTTGTTATATTAACATTTGTGGCGTATCTGCTTATACACAAGATTTTAAAGTTGCTTTCTTTAGAAGTGGAGGGATGATGTTGTTTTGGTGTTATATTCCCTACAGATCAAAGGGGATATAATGTTGTTTCAGTTTTGTGTGGATGTTTATAGGATTGAATTGATATCTTCAAAATTATTTTCTTGAGATGGAATTCAAGACCCCGATCATTTTCGTTAGAAATAATAACAGCTGCTGTTTCGGCGTTGTTGGTATTCTCTGCCACTGTGTTGGGCATAAAAGTAAAGTGTTGTGCAGCATTTGTGTTTTGTGAATATGAATTAATTATACAAAGTTCAAAAAAGTGTTGTATATACAAATATTTTGAAAGTATACATCTAGGTCTACTTAGTATGAGCCGTTGTTGAGTAATAACACAACAACCAATAAACATACAACTGTCTCTGTACAACACATTTTTGAACACGACTGTACCTATTCAACTCTACTTAAAACTTTGAAAACAATTAGAGAAAACGCCACAAATGTTTATAATACCATTTGGGAAGATGTCTTGCCAAGACTTTTTTAATTTAGTGCTTTTGAGTTTTTTGTATTAAAAGTTTTCATTTAATTCTATTTGCCTTAACACGCCGCAGGCGTTTTGCTGACTTGGTGCTTTTCGCAGGTAAATCTTCGGTGTACCCATCAAAAACAACAATAGCGGCTTCTTTGCTATAATGGTTCTTTATGTATTCAACGTAGTTGTTGATAATTGCTTCAAACGTTTCACCATTCTTCCAAATCACACGATTCAGGAGGAATCCTCCATCAATAATATAGGCTTCACCAAGAAGGTTGACACTGTCAGTTATTGGAGCGACAAATCATAAAACACTGACTTAGGAGACTTCCTCATACCAGTTTCATCAAAAAGTGACAATGGGTAGGGTGCCAACTCAAATTCAAAGTATTCCCTAAACTCATCGTACGTTTTCTTTAGCAGGGCAATTCGGCAGAAAATAGTTTCGGGATTCACGGGTAAGTCTTCACTAGCAATGTTCACTTTGGACTTGAATCCTCGGATGAGCATCACTCGATTTTTCCTATAACTTGACTTGCTCAAAGTTTTTCCCGACCATGGTGTGGATAGAAGGATTTCCAATTTCAAAAACGCTGTGGCAGTTCATTGTCTCATCCCCCATAATGCCTGTGTTGATAACATCACAAATTCTGAAGTAGGAAGTGGATCATGGGATTCAAACCAGTTCACAAACTTTAGTATATCTGTATTACCTGTAAGTGTCACATGTCACATAAACACTTGCAATTATAAACAAAACGTTTAAGTCTGCATCTTGCGTTGCTAATTTTATTATCTTAGGAACTTAATAATAATATTAAGTTTCGTTGTCAAGGGAAAGCAGCAAACAAATATAATCACCGACTTGCAGATTTTGTTACTAAGGGGGTTGAGCATTGCCAGCTGAACTGAACGGCTATAAACGCTGTGAAGATTCATGCCGAGGCAGCGCAGCCCAGTTGTTCAGGTCTTGCACCTCCCGCCTGACAATAAGGAAGACCGCAGGGTATCACTGGCAACGATCAGTGATATGCGATCCTAGCGATTGCATCCTTCTCGTGGTGGCCCCGTTGAGACTGAACCCCGCGGATCTAGACTGGGAAGTTGATAAACATCCCCCAAGCCCAGCTGTCGTGTCGTGGCTAAGGGTCTGCACTTGGGATAACGATGCCGGCAAAGACGAACCTCTGGTCACATCATTGCCGTTATACCATACATGGATATCTCTGCTGTAGGCATGTATTACGGGAGATATCTGTGCTGGGAGTCTTGGCTTCACCGCCCGGACCAAGAGGAGAAAACCTCAATAAAAATCCTAAATCTCACGGCGGGGGACCAGGCTCAAGATCAGCCTTTCTGGTTCCAAAATCCCCTTTTCGAATGTGTTATGCGACCCGTGCAAAGCAGAGCACCAGCAGGTGTAGGCGCAGGGGCTTATAATATGCGTCATGAACGGAGCCTTCTGGATACCAGGCGCCCTCCAGAAGTATTTAGCCAAACCTCTTACAGTTGAATTAAATACTCACTTGTATGGATTTATCAACTGCTTTTTTACAGGGTGAAGACGACACGCCGATGGAGTCATCACCGCTTCCGATCACTGATGCTCAGACTTCGGTGACCGAGACAAAAATGGAACAGTGTGCCTCTACTGCAGAGTCGACAGTCCAGACTTCTAGTCAAGGACAGTCTTCCGAGCAGAAAAAGGCCGCAACCGGAGCGGACATAGCCGATACACTTGGCAAAGTGTCCCTCAAAAAGGTCCAACTTACAGCCAAGGAACGCAGAGAACGCGCCAAGCGAGCCTGCGAAGCCAAGGGCATTAAGTACGACCCAAACTTTAAAAGAAAGCAGAAGATGGAGAAGAAGAGGGCAGCAGGCCCAGCTTCGAAATCGGAAAAAACTGCAACCAACCAGGGACAAAAGAGGCAACGCTCTGACGAAGCCACTCCCTCCCCGGCAAACGCCAAAAAGAGGCCCAGGCAGAAAGTAGACAAGCCGACCTCACCAAAGGCAGCCACTACGGTGAAGATGGCCATCTACCCTGCTGCATATCCAGACGTCAAACTGACAAAGGAACAAGGTGACCTAGTCAGAGACAGTCTGATTAATCTCATCTTCCAGATGGAAGAAGAAGAGGACAAACCTCTCTTTACCAGCCACTAACTCGAAGCTGGTACATACGTGGTTGCGTGCAAGTGAAGTGAGCAAGTACCTAAGCTGCACCCGTGGACCAATGCCAAGCTGTAGGTAAAAGAGCGGGCAAAAGTTATTAACTCCGTCCGGGTAGTGTTCAACGTCCCCAAGTGGTACGACAAACAGAAACCCGAGGTTATTCTCCGTTTGATAGGAAAACAGAACAAACGGAAGGCAGACCTCCAGACCGATACCTGGAGAATACTCAACGTCACTCCACTAGAAGATGGCGGTAGAACGTTCGCAGCAATGATAGATGACAGGGCAAAACAAGCTCTAACATCCATCAACTGTGTACTACACTCTTGTAAACTATCGAATTTTTTATTCTTCAGGAAAAAGTCATTCTTGATAGAAAGTTTTACTTGTCTTAGGAAGTCACAGTGATTAAACTTATGATAAAGTATACAAAACATTAAAAAAAAAATTAAATGTAATATTGAACTAAAGCAAAGTACTGACTCTTATTTTTAACTTTTATGAAAATTTTTATTTAACAAAGTTGTTACAAAACTGAAGAAAAGCTCAACTATGGAGTTTGGTTAAAAATAACAAAACTAACTTTTTCCTAAGAAAACTAAATTTTTGAGGTCGATCTAGAACTCGTTTATACTTTCTCATTCTTGACAGAAAAAATAGTTCGAGTGAGAACAGTAAACAGTAAAAAAATCAACTATGTTACGAACTTTCAACATAAAGATCTACTAGAACTTACACATTTTGTAATCTTTTAACTTCTTCATACACATTCATATCTTTCTTTATGGTGACAAATTCAAACAAGCTCCTGTCATATGACACTGACAATTTTAACGACAAGTTAAGATGGCACCTTTAAAAAAGCTCATAAAGCAATAAATCGAACCAGATTGAGGAATGGGATGAGCATATGGGTCTTGCTCAGAAAAAAAAATCTGCGATACTGAAACAATAATTAGAAGAAAACAAGGCACAACCAAAATTTTCGAAAATTAGGGTATCTTGATATTTTCACCGCTTAGTTTACTATGAAGGCGCTGGTACATACATGTTTTCTATAGCAACCGGCACAGAACTTCAGAAAAAGTTATCTTCGTGCAGCATTGAAGGTAGAGTTTTCCATTTTAAATAGTAACCATGTGTTGATACGCAGGTTAAATGAATCAATGCCGTTTGATCCTAACTCACAAGACCAACCGAATTGTGTACAGGTAGGTGTAGGTATATACAAACCTACCTGCGCTAAAATTCTTAAGGTTCCGCGCCAGTTGCTATATTTTTTTGATAGTATACATATCTATATATTTAGCATGTGAAAAGTTTTCTTTCGGCACCTATTTTGAGACTTCCACCAAGCCGATTTATATATTTTTTTTAAATAGAAGCTGCCACCATGTGGGTTTGCAAATATATACTGCTCAACAAATGAACTGAACCATTTGCATATATTGGTGCAATTTTATGAATATTTCCAAAAGGGCAGTCATGGCATTTTTGGTAACCTTTCAGGATTGTATCACTATAAAAAGCATTTCTTTTCGTAATTTTGTTTAAATAAAACTAAGTCCATTAATAAAATATTATCATTTGAAAATTTAGAGTTTTTCCCAAATGTTGATAGCACATTGCATACAAAGTATGCCAAAAAATTGTAAATGTTCCAAAAAGACTCGAAAAACTCTTAATTTCTTTTATTTCATGCTGATGTCAAAAATGGCATTTTTTGGATTACTTCCAGTACAAAAAATGGAACATTCAAGTCTTAGTAGGTACATTAAAGTAAAATATTAAAGTTCAAGTACTTTAAAATTATACGTCAGTTGTTAACATTAAATTTGAAACGATTTACAATTTTTTATTTAAAATTCATTAAACTTGCAGTATGAAATAAACTGTTGTATTCACCACGAACGAAAAGTGTTTTTAAAGGTCCTCGCAAGTAATTCCGTCCTTGGCTGATGCCTCGGCCTTTAAAATGTCACTTTTCATTCTAGATAAATAAACTACTATTTTTTGCTCTTCCTCTTATTTTTGTTAAATAGTATTTTTTATAGTGGTATTGTTTTTTAATTGTATTAATATGCTTCAGTTGATATTATCCAATTATAAAAATACAAAACTTGTTTTAATTAGAATAGTTTGTAAGTATATGTAGTAAATCCCTGTTATTTTTATAAACAAAAACATATTTCAAATAAATTTGATATTTAAATAGCAGCTTTGTGCTTTATTATATGTATATCCACATATTATGTATCATGTACAAAATATATTCACGATAAGCATTACTTAAGTATCTTTAATTTCATTGCAACGTTGGGAAATATTTTAATTTGAAGCATTGCCATATTACTAGTTTTAATTTTTTAGTGTGACACAACAACCTTTCAATGAAAAACGTTATAAAATCTAACTCGGAAAAACTTGAAAAATTCAAGAAAGATTGAAAACTTCACAGCCTAACACAGGAGTTTATTTATTTATTTATTTTTCAATATAATCCCTTTTTAAGCTGTGATCCCAGTCTGATAAAGCTTTGTCCTGGTTTTTAAAATACCCCATTATGGCTGCTACAGCTTCTTCCGTGGACAAAAATCTTTGCCCTCCTAGGTGTTTTTGAGCTTCAGAAATAGATGGAAGTCTGAGGGAACATGAAGTACCAATTCAAAACCGTACCGATGAATTTCACCCATTGCAACTGTTGATGTTTACGCCAAAGCTTCATTTTGATGGTGTAGGATACGTTTCGTTAGCATTTCAGTTTGCTTTCTTTGAATTTCTTCACGAAGTTGATGTAAAAAGTTAGAGTAGTATTGTCCTGTTATGGTTTGATCCTTAAGAAAGGAATCCACCAGCAATATTCCCTTCCCGTCCCTAAAACCAAAGCCATCACTTTACTAAAGGACGGCACCACCATTGCTTTTTTGGGAGGTGGTGAGCCCTTATGCTTCCACTGTTTCGACTGCTGCTTTGAGTTAGGCTGATAATACTGAATCTATGTGTCATTGGTGGTAGATAACAAATCTTTAAATAAAATTATTAGGATCAGCCTCATAACAGAGCAGCGACGTTTGAAAACGAACACATTTCTAATCAATTATCAGAAGCCAAAAAGCCCACCTCGCAACAACTTTCGACTGTCCTAACTCATTACTTAAAATGTTTTGAACCCGTTCATAGGATATGCCCACAGCCTCTGCTGTTTCTCGAACCTTGATTCGCCCGTATCGTGAATAAAATCGATGTTTTCTTCAGTGGTAGCAGAAGCAGGTCCTCCACTGCGAGAATCATCTTCAATGCCGTTTCTTCCCCTGTTTCAATTCGGCTGCCCACTTTTTGACCATTGTGTATGGAGGACAAGATGTTCCCAAAACGTTTGCCATGTCTTCATGAATTTGTCCTTTTTGTGCACACATTGCTCCACAAAATTCCACAAGTCTCAAATTAACAGAATAACGTAAAGCTTTGCATATAACCAATAACAGTGCCCATAACCTCACTACGAATAATTGTAGCTATAATTATAATGTTGCCCTCTCTCTGTCATGTAAAATTTTCAATCTATTCGCATAGAAACTTTCTGCAGTACATATGGGGTGCTCATTATTTTGAAATTAATTGAAAAATACATGACTCATTGGTGTCTGTTTGACATATCTGTCACAACTATAACATCTTGACAATTTTAATTTTGGTGCTTTTGCTTCAGGGTTGGTAAAGTAACTGCAACAAAGATAAATACATACACATTCTTTTGCTTGAGAAAGAGATGATAGCAAAAAAGTATGTCTTGGTTATGTTGGCACATTAGATGAACCTTGTGTTTGTATCTATATCCTTCAAAATCACTGGTTGTGACCAAGCCATTATATGCTCCGTCTACCTTCCATCCGATTCCAGGGACTCACCGCCTAGCGAGGAACTAGAGAACCTAGTATCATCTGCCCACGGCCTCCTGGATTAGTGCGAGACTGACGTCTCTAAGCGGCCCGCCGCATTTTTAGTTCAAGGCGTTTTTTCTGGTTTGTAGAGGCGCTACAATACGTTGCGCTTGTGCCCTTGATTGCATTCGTCCACGGCCTCCTGGATTAATATTAATCTAGAAAGTCCCGCCTACGTTACACATAATTTATCAAAAACCCAACAGATGGCGCCAAAGTACGTTGGCCTCAGAATCACAAAAATTATGCAAATGTGGCGGGCCGCATAGAGACGTCAGTCTCGCACTAATCCAGGAGGCCGTGCATCTGCCTCCCAAGACGATCTAGACCTCATCCTAGGCTGCGACGCAAATTCTCACCACACCATTTGGGGCAGCACCAACTGCAACATAAGAGGTGAGTCACTTTTAGAATTTATCTTAACTAACAATCTAGTAGTAGTCAATAAAGGTAACACTCCAACCTTTTATAACGCTAATAGACATGAAGTTATAGATATTACCATAACCACTATGAGAATTAGTCAATCAGTGAATAAATGGCAAGTTTCAGACGAACCATCACTCTCACAATTATATAACCTTTGAACTGTCTCAACGGGAAGTAAGCCAAAGAGTTTACTACAACCCAAGAAAGACAGACTAGAGTAGCTGTCCTCTAATAGACCCAAGTCAGCAAAGAGCAAAAAAACACACAAATTGGTGGAATAAAGACCTAGAAAAGACCAGACAAGAAGTCAGATGTCTGTTTAACAGGTCTAAAGCCACAAATAACTGGGAGAACTATCACAAGGCTCTCACAGACTATGGCAAAAAGATCAAGGCAGCTAAGATAGCAGCCGGGAAAAAGTTTTGCCAGGAGGTGGAGACCACGCGATCCACAGCTAGACTTCACAAAATCATCTCAAAGCAAGCCATAAACCCAGTAGGCACTCTTAAAAAAGAAAGCGGAGAATACACTACAACGGAAGAGGAGACTTTATCTCTTTTGATAAAAACTCACCTACCCGGAGCAGTGGAACAACCTACTCTGGCTGAACCCAATCATACCCCTAGGAGGGAAGACTGGGAAACAGATAAGAGAATAGTCAGCAAAGAAAGGATTAGATGGGCAACTAGCCTCTTCAGTCCTTCCAAATCTGCTGGAAAAAACGGCATACAACTCGTAATGCTGCAGAAAGGGATAGATATACTGCTGAACCCACTCAAAGACATGTTCCAAGCAAGTCCTGCTTTGGGTTACATTCCCCAATCCTGGAGAGTGACTAAAGTAGTATTTATTCCTAAGCCTGGTAAGAGCAGCTATGCAGAAGCTAAATCTTACAGACCTATCAGCCTAACGTCATTCCTTCATTCCTCCTTAAAACGTTGGAAAGATTTGTAACGTTTCGCCCCGCGCGAACGCGTTTTTAAATTAAAATTAATTAGCACGTTCTTTCTCAGCGATTTTTGATTATCAGGGGCTGTAGATCTGGAACGCCCGTCCAGCGATAACGGCGCGTCATCAACGGATCCCCCGCTCCACGTTTGCGCATCTCTGCGCCGATCCCCCTCTTAAACCCTCCGAGGAAGTTGTTCGCTGCACGAAGCCCGAAGGCGAACACTTATAAGCAGTTCCACGACCGCTCCTGGAGGCATTCATCCACTTGTACACCGACACCTTCACCAGCATCCATTCCCCTCCTAGATCCCGATCCCGTTCCGTCCTGGCTAGTTATTTAATGACGAATTAATTTCATTTTCCGACCTGACCCGTAGTCGGCGATAGGCGAAGACTTCTCCTAGGAGTAGGCCGCCTTCACGGTTACAAACTTAAATCCTTTCCTTATCCTGCAGAATAGGTACGGGACGAAGTCCGCTATAAAGCCGCTCCGCCGTTCTGCTACCATTTGTTAATAATTTAATTTGACAAATCCTTAAGACGTGTTTGCAGGCGAAGACTCTATTTAGAGACCGCCAGGCCCGTCTATTTGAATAACTTGCGTAGCAAGCAACCTAAATGTCATTTTGCTAATAATAATCTCCCAAAGGTCCTTAAAATTAAAATTTGACAAAAGCATCTCGCAATATCTATTTTAAAAGCCCAAATAATTACTAAATTACGGCCTTTGAAAGAATTGGTTAATGTTCTTATTAGCTACAGAGTTCTACCTACCAGGGGAATCTGATATCAACATCTCCAGGCCGTCTCATCGTGGAGGAAATCTCCTCGTCACCGGCACCGGCTCGAGGAAGATCACTAGGTGGACATCTCCACCAAATCCTCGGGGTAACGCACCTTACACCAAGCATCACGTCGCGAAGTCGCCGAATAAGGGCTAACCTCTTAAACGCTACCGTCACGTAAGCAAAATCCCGGTATCTAGCTGATTAACCTGTCATTACAGCAACATGTGCTCGTAAACTTTCCGCCGAGTGCCAAGTGAAGAACGCCGGGGCTAACTTCAAGCCGTTCCAGAAGCCACCAGCGGCGTACCCGCAAGAATTCCCGAGGGAGCAACCAGAAACAACCGTTTACACGGCTGTACGACGGGTTGCAGCAAAAAGGGGCAAAACGCAACAGAAGACCGAAGATTATTTTTATTAACAAAATACATGTTAATTTTCAATTATACAATTATGATTACGTTTGTAAATAGTTCTGAGCACCAATATTAAATTGTTTAAAGCTATCCTGTGTTTGGTTTGCTACGCTTCTTATGTATATCTGGAAATCTTGACCCTGTCTCCGACTCGACTAGCTACCAGAAAGTTAATTAGTAATTATCTTTGTACCCTTAATGAGCACAAGGGTGAAATATTATAGATTAGTAGACAGATACTGGAGGGAGGAAGTCCTAACTTCACTCCCGATTCACAAATATCAACATGCTTACCAAGCAGGGAAGCCATGTGAAACCGCTCTACACCAACTAGTGGGGAAAATTGAGAGAACCTTGGAGTACAAGTACACAGTCGGAGCATTTCTAGACATAGAAGGTGCCTTCGACAACACCTCCTACCACTCTATTGAAAGAGCAATGACAAACCATCAGATCGATAACACCACGATAAGATGGACAATGGCAATGCTCAACACTAGAGTTGTAAAAGTCAAGTTATTTGACAAGGAAAAGACAGTGCAGGCGACAAGGGAATGTCCAAAGGGAGGAGTTCTTTCTCCACTCCTGTGGTGCCTCACAGTTGATGAACTGCTGATCCAACTCAATAACAAAGGCTACTACACTCAAGGATACGCTGATGACATTGTCATACTGATTCAAGGGAAATACCAAAGAACCGTAGACAATGTAATGAAATCAGCACTAAAGATAACCGAAGAGTGGTGTCTAGAGGATAATCTTAGAATTAATCCCAGCAAAGCCACTCTCGTCGCTTTCACTCGTAGAAAGAACATGAGAAGCAGAATCAACATAAAACTGTTTGAGACAAATGTCAACTGGGAGAACGAGGTTAAGTACCTAGGTCTAATCATCGATTCCAAACTAACTTGGAACTCCCACTTAGACAAAACAATCACCAGGTGCATACAAACATTAGTTATTGGGAAAAGAGCCATAGGTAGTACGTGGGGGCTCAAACCGGAACTGACCTTCTGGCTGTACAAAACCATGGTTCGACCAATAATTTCATATGGAATAATTGCCTGGTGGCCCAAAAGAAAACAAGCAACTGCGATCCACAAAATCAGCAGAATACAATATCTAGCTAATCGGTGCATCACTGGAGCCTTTAAAGACACCTCAGGACAAGCACTGAATGCTATTTTCAATCTGTCACCTCTGCACATCTTCTTGGAAGGTGAAGCCAGAATGGCAGCCTACAGATTACAAAGTACTGGTTACTGGATGACCACAGCTAATAATCTAGGAAATGGCAAGATCATGTCACACATCAACAACCCAATATTAGAAATGGGTTCTGATCTTATAATCAAAGCCTATGACTTTGAAAAGAACTTTACTGTACACACAAGTTGGAATCCGGACCAACTACCAACTCCAACAAATAAGAACATCATTTTTTACACTGATGGATCTAAGCTTGAAGGGGGTACAGCCTCCGGTGTGTACAGTACCAATCCTAGAACCAACGAAAAAGTCAGTCTAGGAAAGTTTTGTAACATCTTTCAGGCTGAAGTGCAAGCTATTAACGTATGCGCAAACATCAGCATAGAAAAGAAGCTGCTCAATCGAGACATACACATTGTCTCAGATAGTCAGGCAGCACTGAAAGCGCTAAACGCTTTCAGTACTTCATCGAGACTGGTCAAGGAATGCAAATCCAAACTTGAAACCTTAAGCCAAGGAAATACAGTAAAATTATGCTGGATCCCAGGTCACCAAGGTATTGAAGGAAACGAAAATGCGGACAAGCTCGCAAAAGAAGCAGCCCGTAATGCAATGACCGGTCCAGAACCTGGTCTAAGCATTCAGAAAAACCAAGCCCGCTCAACCATTAATGAATGAGTCAACACCGCACACCAACTAAGGTGGAGAAACTACAATCAAGCAACACACTGCAAAAGATTGCTGAAAACTCCGAATCCACAAACCACCAAAACCCTGTTGAGACTGAACAGAACTCGAATCAAGCAAGTAGTCAGTCTACTAACAGGCACTGGAGCATTCAGAGAATTTATGCACAGGATCAATATCTATAGAGATCAACCTGTTTGCAGACTATGCCAAGAGGATGATGAAACAGCCTATCATATCCTCTTTGAATGCCCAGCATTAGAGCGTAAAAGACACCAACTCGATTAGAGCCTTAACTCTATTGACAACCGCACGCTAGTAGGGGACATTGCAAATCTAGTAAAAGATACGGATGTGAGCCTCCTAACTTGAAAACTCCCGACAGTACAAAAAGCCCAAAGGGCTGACGTGCGCACGCCAGCAAAAGGCAGTCGTGGAATCTAAATCTAATCTAATCTAATCTACTAAGGCTGTATCACTGACTTACATGATCAGCAGCGGGAAAAATCTATTATTAAAAGACGAAGCAGTTACAACAAAAATTTAAAAAAACCGAAAAATGGATTACGACAAAATATCAATGCAATATATGTTACAGACAAATTAAAGCAAAAGGTTTTCAAAATCTCAAAGACGGTGACTTAAAATACTACATTGCGCAACTAGTTGAGAATAATGATATTTTATTGAACAAGTATGGCTGGTTTTAATAGAAGCGTCAGCGTCAGCGCGTAATAAAATCACTTTTCTAACGAGTTCCGTATACTTATTTATTTATTATAAAAGTGACACTAAACGTCAAAACGTAACCAAGCTGAGCAGAACTATTTTCTATGTACCATCAGCAGCTGCAGTATATGTTATGCGTTTGGCAGCAAGGTTCGTAAGTATAGCAAGATTTTAAATATAGGTCATGCCATGTATTTCCACTATACAGTGAACATGAAAATGACGCCAAATGGCGGGAAATCTAAACCTTGCAGTGTAATAAATATTAAACCCAGATTTCTCTCCTTTTTTAGTCAGCGCGGAAACCAAATAAACGAAAATCAGGTCTTGAATGGTTAAAGCAGTTCAAAGTTAAATGCCAAGCTGTGACGTTTCCCACTCACAATCGCGACAGCTTTGCCAAAAAGTAATTTTCGGTGAGCACGAAATAGACTGTTACTGAGATGACACATATCTCCAATCTTATATTATAGGAGCTGATGCCGCCGGTCGCCGGTCGCCGGCCGTCCAGACCGTAAGCACTAGCGCGCGCACATGCCGACCGCGCACAAGTGGCGACGCAGCAAGCATTTGTATTGTTAACGCTGGCAGGGCCGGACGTCGGCTGGCTACCAGCTTAAGCAAGCATTTTTATTGTTAACCGTTTCTTTACGCTGGCAGGGCCAGACGTAGGCTGGCCAACGCGTTCTAGTCTTGCTATATTTACGAACCTTGTTTGGCAGTACAGGGATGTGTTCGACAATGTCGCACCATCGCACTGGTGTGTCGGTCAACTCTCTCATTCTTACAATGAAAACAAGGATGTCCAACGCACCAGTGTGATCAGGCGTGGTTCTCTAACATAGCCCTGAAATGTATTGTTGGTGACACTGTAAGTCTTTGTCAAATTTAAGGTTAGCAGCTTAAGTTTTGCGTCAGTCTGTGTCAAAACTTACGCAAAACCTAACTTGATAACTTGGAGTATTATATAGACTGACAGCGCCACCAAAACTACACTTGAGCGTTGCCAAATGTAAAACGAATTGCCATTACTATACTGTAATGGTTGCTATGGTGAAAAATACCGCGTTACTCAACGATTTTGAATATAGAAATGTAGTACATTAGTTTATGACATGTGATAAACTATGGTGAAAAATACCACGATAAATTATGTTTCTCCATGTTTGCCCGGAACACAAGACGTTGGCCAATGGTTGTGTTTTTTCTATGCTCAATGTAAAAGGAATAAACTCTCAAGTTATTCATATGGCGAACGGAAATGAAACAAAAAGTCGGCGGCATTTTCTGCGAATTCTTGGTAACGAAATGATGAAACCACACCTCCAAAGACGTAGTACCTCCAACACTGGTCTACCTCGTGAGCTATCAACTAGACTCAAAGAAGTAGTCGGACAAGAAGAAGAAGTGCAACAACCAAATGGTCAAAACAATGAGCAAAAACGTAAACGTTGTGTGCCATGCCAACGAGAAAAACGCACCAGGTTAACAAAATTCCAATGCTTCTTCTGTCGAAAACGTCTCTGTCTCCGACACACGTCGTTTGTCTAGACCTCTAGACGATTGTGGAGCGCCTACCAAGAAGAGTAGACTAGCAGATTAAGGATATGTGGATTACTGGCACCCCATTCGCAATATACGCAAATATGAGCAAATGATTTCAGTTTTAAAATATTTTAGGAATTATTGATTTATGTAATCTTTTTTAAGCAAAATAAATATATTAATGTATTTAATCATTGCTCTCTATCATCCACTAGCGCACTAGCCCATAAAATTTACCGTTTTAAATATTGGAATGGTATTTCAATAATTAAAGTTATGTATCTGTCGGATACATCGGCGACCATTTTTGTTGCGCCAGCACCCGCGACTACTCGAAGGTTAATTACATTTCCGGTAAAACCGGAAGTTGCATGTTTTGATTATATCCGTCTATCAATCCGAAATTATGTTTAATATTCTTGCAACAAGTTTAATGCAAATCCGTTGATAAGTAAAGGAGATAGAGGCATGGCTCTTATCTCATTGCCACCCGGTATACCTCGTACATCAGACATAAACAACAAATAACAGATCAGTGGAAAATTACAGTTGTTTCAATTATAGGGCATTCAGTAACCACAAAAACATTTTAATTTTTTTTAAGTTGGTATGTGCATATAATTTTTGTATTAGGGATTCTGTATTTTGTTTTGCAAAGGTTTCCACAGCTGCATACAGGCAGATTTGAATTTAAAAATGACAATTAGTATTTCTCATTGTCGATGTCAAAGTAGATATTTTTCTAGAAATTTTCCTGAAGTTTTATAAAATCTAATAAAAATATTAATTAATAAACGCTATGTCAATGGTATCCAACACAGTATTTGTATATTATCATTAAAAGTAGTTAATTACAATATTTATGACAGATGGTAAGTAACTGTCACACCCTTAACCTATTTTTTAGTAACTTTTTTGTAAGTACATTCCTAGACAAAGATAAATTCTGGAAGTACTCTCATGAAATTTTGGAAATCAAAGGCCACTTTGTGTTTTTAAGTTTACAGACTATAAGTGCTATATCTATGAAAACATTTTTTTAAATTGACCAATACTGAACTGATTACCTGATAAACACTCTAGGGATGCTTATCAAGCGATAAGCGCCCTAGGGATGACTATCGACCCCGTGGATGGTGTCATTATTGGAAGTAGAATGGCAAAAAACAAGCAACTTGAGCTTTTTGCGTTATTAGGTCAATTCTAAATCATAATTCGTATACTGTTTTTATATAATAATATTCAAAATATAAACGCGGGCGACATACTTACAAAACAAATAATTTTGCCCATCAAAAGGGTTATCGCACTGGTCTCGCCCTTGTTATATTACTAATGATAACACGTACAGTCGTGTTCAAATAAATCTGGGACAATGTTTTTTTTTCATATGCAAGTTGAGTTAAGAATTGAAGAATATCTCCATGGATTTCCTGCTATCAGAAAGAGTTACAGATTTCAGTACCTGTTCAAGTTGAATGTAACTCTTTCTGATAGCAGGAAATCCATGGAAATATTCTTCAATTCTTAACTGAAGCTACATATGAAAAAAACATTGTCCCAGATTTATTTGAACACGACTGTATAACCACGTTTTTTCAGTGACGTCAACCTTTTTAGTAGAGTGCTGTATTACTTTTTAGGTTTTAGGGACTTGTAAATACTTACCTACTGGTACAATAAACAATAAGGAAACGTTTTTTTCGAATGAGGTGTATCGCAAACCAATGAATCTTTAGGGATATTTAGTGTTATAATAGGACCCTTATCTTTCGTATACCTACCGATTTATATGAGAAACGAGCGGGAATGCATACGCTAGGCAAAAACCATCATAATATAAAGAGAAAATCGTTAAGTATGCGGAGGAAATAGTTGAAACTATACATTGATTAAAAAAATACATAAAATAGCCTAAAACCAACATTTTCAAATTCTAAACAACATTAGATAAAAGGCATTAAAGAAGGCAGTTAAAGGTTGATTAAATAAAAAGTAAAACAAAAGTGGGCGTTGTGTCCAAGGTGGACGTTATGACCAAATGCGAAGGTGGACGTTGTGACCAGAGTGGGCGTTATGGCGGTGGACGTTGTGTCCAAGGTGGACGTTGTGGCCAAATATTAAAGTGGACGTTGTGACCAGAGTGGGCGTTATGGCGGTGGACGTTGTGTCCAAGGTGGACGTTGTGACCAAATGCGAAGGTGGACGTTGTGACCAGAGTGGGCGTTATGGCGGTGGACGTTGTGTCCAAGGTGGACGTTGTGACCAAATTTGAAAGTGGACGTTGTGACCAGAGTGGGCGTTATGGGGGTGGACGTTGTGACCAGGGTGGACGTTACGACCAACGCCGTAAAATGCTATTCTCAACAGGGGCCGGTGGACGTTGTGACCAGAGTGGGCGTTGTGGCGGTGGACGTTGTGTCCAAGGTGGACGTTATGACCAAATACGACAGTGGACGTTGTGACCAGAGTGGGCGTTGTGGCGGTGGGCGTTGTGACCAGGGTGGACGTTATGACCAAAAATAGCGGTGGACGTTGTGTCCAACATGGCGGCCATACTAGGTGGTGGACGTTGTGACCAGTGGGCCCCTATATATTCAGTGTATATGCGCCAGAAGACTGCAAACCAATAAGTGAAAAAGAAACATTTTATAATAGCTTACAAGAACAGTTAGATAAAATTCCTAACAATGCGTCCATCATAATTTTAGGAGACCTAAATGCCAGAGTCGGCAATCAGACTATATTGGGGATAAAGCAGCGATTTAACGAAGATGTATACATATAACAGCAATGGTAAATTGTTAGTACGGTTCTGCACAGAGAACACGTTAAGAATAAACAACACCTATTTTAATCACAAACCTCAATATAAATACACGTGGCAAAATTTAAGAGAGCAGCCCTCAACCATCGACTACTGTATAACAAATAGGCAGATACATCCGACTCAGGTTCTGGATGTGGGAACATTGAATTCAGCAAACATAGATAGTGACCACAAACTATTACTATGCAAACTACGTTTGAAACTACAAAAAGTCAAGAAAAAAAAACCAGAGTATGAAGAACAAATAAACCGAGAACAACTAGAAGATGAAAGTGCTAGACACCTCTACCAAAACAGATTGAAACTGCTTATAGCAAATAACAAGATATGCGACACAGATGACATAAATGTAGGCTGGTTAAAAATTAAAACCAATATACTCGAGGCGGCCAAAGAAGCACTAGGTACTAGAAAAGTAAATATAAATAAAGAGACGAATCACAAAACTCCTTGGTTCTGTGAGGAAGTAAAAATGTTAGCAAGTAAGAAAAAGACGGCATACCTAAATTATTTAACAAGGAAAACTGGAGAAGCATACGAAGACTATAAGCAAGTTCGGAATGACATAAATGCAAAAAAGAGAAAAATTAAAGAGGACTATTGGGAAGGGTATACTGGAGGACTTCAAAGAGATCTATATGGAGCACAAAAGAGAATGTGGAGAATGATACGCAATCAGCGGAAAAAAACCAATGAACTATAGTTCATTCAAATTCAAGATAGAGCAAAATCTGCAACCCAAGTTACAAATATCAGCGGTCAGTTGATTACTAATATGATTTTATTAAAATTTAGATCAGAGAGATGTGGCTTTGTTGATGTCTTGATGAGTGTCAAAATCAAATTCGAGGTTAGCAGGTTAGGTTTTGCGTCAGTTTTGACACGAACGTTACGTTGTCGCAAAATGCCTCGTTGTTTTATAAGAGACTTCGGGGAACTCTCTTTCAAGTAAGGGGAGTGTTAAGTCATTTTGCTGTCGCAGATGCTTAATTGCATTTCACGCCTTTATTTAGGCTTTAGGCTTTAGGGCAGCGTGCCCGTATGCTAAGCCCTTTTAGTTCTTTATTTGGCTCCATCGCCTAATTTCAGAATCACGATGTCGCACATATTTAGCCCCAAAAGCAGTATTTTTCGTCGGTTGGAGCTCCCCTCTGATGGCGTTTTTCCGAATTCCAAATCTTCTAGAAAGCACGCTGTTGTGGCGGGGATTCAGCCGAGAGCCGTCGAACGAACAAGAGGTCGCAGAGTGTGTGCTTTCGTGCGGCGCTTCCGCCCTTGGCGGGGGCGTCAGCCCTTTTTCCCGTCAAGTGCTGCTTCAGCAATCATGTGATATACTGTTTCGCCTTAAGTGGCAGTTGTCCGCAGCCCGTTGCAGAGAACGCTCGTGTGGTGGTTGTGAGTCGGTTTTTTCGAATTGTCTTCGGCGTAGCGTGGGTGTTTTTGAGCCCAGTTCCTGCTTCCGTAAGTAAGGGGTCGTGCCCCCTTCATCTCGACCTACGAGGATTTGTTCCGCAGAACGAAAGTGGCCCATTTTGTTTCGTCGTCCCGTTGCACGCGTCTTGACGCGTCTCCCGTCGCCATTAAGGCGGTTGTGCATTCACCCCTATAGCCGTTGTAACATCGAAGGTACCTGCCACCTACGACTGCAGCCTGTCGCAACTCAACTGTACCAGGCTCCCTCGCCGCCTACGCATTAAGGTATGTGACTTTAACCTGATTACCGCTGTGAACGCGAGTGCTAATTTAAGTCTTCGCTGTCCGCCGCATATTCGTACTCATTACTGCGCTAGTGCATTCATTCAGACTTGCAGACTGTTCATGCCGCGAGTGCTAATTTAAATCTTTGCTGTCCGCCGCATAAGGCGACGCGCATATTTGTACCCATTACTACTTATTACTGCTCTTGTGCATTCATTCAGACTTGCAGACTGTTCATGCCGCGAGTGCTAATTTAAATCTTCGCTGTCCGCCGCATAAGGCGACGCGCATATTTGTACTCATTACTACTTATTACTGCTCGTTACTGTTCAACATCTGTCGTTAAGTTTAGAGCGCGCGTGCCAGCTGGTGCCCTTAATTATAGGTTAAGTATAGATATAGGGCGACGCACTCTGCTGCCCCATTGTAACCCGAAGTTCAATAGATGATTGGTTAGTTAAGGGAACTATTGTTTTGTTTCGACTTGTGCATGTTCTGTTACAGATAGACGCCCCCTTCATTGTACTGTTTATTGTACGACGGAACGAGGAAGCTTTGAGCGTGCAGGTGGGTGAGACAGCTGCATAGTCGCAGTCGGATTGACACCTAATTACAATCCTTGCATAAGGCGATCCCGAAATTGTTATTTGACCTTGCAACTCTTGAGTAATCCTATTGGCGGAGTATTCTGCATGCTTCGCTCCCGTCTAACCGTCCAGGCCCGGTTAGCCGGGTTAAGACAGGCTTGGTGGCGCCCTCATAATTTCGACATACCCTGTATATATTATGTCACCACACGCTTGCCCAGAACGTATCGTGTGACTCACGCCCGACTCCCTGAGCGTCCCAGCCGTGGCCTTTTAGCCTATTTCGAACCGATTTCAGGGCAAGTGTGCCAGTTTTTCAGGACTGATTCCGTGGTGCGATGCTCACCTTGGGTGGGTGTCGTAAAGTTCTTTTAATACCGTAACAAACTGTCTTAACTTTCAACCTATCAATTCAGACCTTGTTCTGAAATTAATTATGGGATTGAAAAGCAATGCGACAGGTTCTGACGGTTTAAACGCTTATATGATCAAGCTATGTTGTCCATATATTGCGCAGTTTATAACTCATATTGTTAACACCTGCATTATTGAAAGTAAGTTTCCTAATTTCTGGAAAAGTGCCATTGTAGCGCCGTTGCCAAAGGTTACCGAACCTAAAGAATATAAAGACTTAAGACCAATAATAATCTGTCAAAATATAATCTAATGCCAGATACACAGTCCGGGTTTCGTTCGTCTTACAGTTGCACCACAGCATTTTTACATATTACCGATGATATTCTTCATGCTTATGACAGGGGCAACAATACTTTGTTGGTACTTTTAGACTTTACAAAAGCGTTTGACACTATCAATCATAACTTACTCCTTGCTATTTTGCATTACATAGGTCTCAATAAAAATGCGGTCACTTTAATGAAAAATTACCTGGACAGCAGAACACAAAGAGTTAAAATATCGAATTTTATTTCTAAATCTAGAGTTTTTACAAAAGGAGTACCTCAAGGATCGATTCTAGGACCGTTACTGTTTACTATTTATATTAGTAATTTTCATAGTAGTGTCAAGTACCTACTGCAATTTGCATATGTATGCAGATGATACTCAGTTATATCACAGTTTTAGTCCTAGTGACGTATATCGCACTGTAACAAATATAAATACCGATTTAAGTGCTATTTCACAATTGTCTCAGCAACATGCTCTTTTGTTAAATCCTAAGAAATCTTGTGTGCTGTTATTAAGTAAAAACAATGACGACTTAGAAGTTCCGCCAATAAGAGTAGACAATGCTGCAATACCTATTGTAAGGAACGCTAGAAATCTGGGTTTGATTATGGATAAATCTTTTAGGTACAAAGATCAAATTTGTAAATATATACAAAAAGCGTTCTGTGCTCCATTATACGGACCATGCTTGGATTTAGATACTACTTCACAAAGAATTCAACGTGTCCAAAATTCATGCTTGCGACTCATTTACAGTATACGTAAATATGAGAATATATCGCATAAATTAGTTGATATAAAATGGTTAAGTATGAAAAACAGAAGATATTTGCAAACTGCAGTCTTGTATCATAGACTAATATTAGAAATTTATTGCATGAAAACAAAATACACGGTGTGACTACTTGTAAATAATCAATTTTGGATAGTCCACCTACTCTTATTTGAGTTGCCTATTTTATTTGCGTGCCCGTTGCGAGCGGAGGGTTTTGCCGCCGCGCGTTTATCAAGATTTTAGCTAGCTGCAATGTTTGCATTTTTTTAATTTACAGTCTCATTCGCCACATTGTTTTAACCGCAGCGTTTCTAAGGTTTAGCGTAACAGTCCCAGACCCCTACTTTTAAAAGGTCGCCAAGAGTGATTCACAATTTGCTATGTTTCAGGGCCGGTACGTCCGGAGTCCTTTACTCGGCTACCGCCGCCGATGCACCCAGCATCCATGGCGGACCCACAGCTCTCAGCGCGGGACAGCACGGAGTGCATCCCGAACACGACGTCCGATGAGGACCTGGTGGACGTGGACGTCGTCATCGACGGCGATGACGAGGAGTCAGAGCTGCTGCAGCGGCTGGCGACGCGCCACTACTATAGCTACACCACAGCGCTGGGGGTCACCGTGGGCGTGGGCTGCCTCCTGCTGGTGCTCAACATGCTCATCTTCGCCGGCATCTACTACCAGCGGGACCGCGACCGTCGGCGGAAGCGCTCGGCGCGCTCCAGCCTCTCGCCCTCCACGGAGAGCATTCCCATGTCGCAGCGGCCCGCGACGCCCGTAGGATCGTCCAGACCACAGTCCCCCGTCATGGGGCACAAGGAGAAGCAAGAGCTGCCCCCGTGCTACACCATGGTCTCCAAGAACGCCTGCCTCCCGGAGCCGCCGCCGCCGCCCAAGCAGAACACGCTGCCGCGCAAGGGCAAAGACCGGCCCCAGCCCCCGGTGCGGACATCGAGCAACCCCCCGGTGGGCACCGTCAAGAAGAGAGTGCAAATCCAGGAGATCTCCGTATAGCAGTCGCTGAACAGGGAGGGCCCTAATCCGGCTAATCCCAGCCCCAAGCCCGACGTGACGCCCGAACACGAAACGGTGGACTTAAACAGCTGTGATTTAGTGTCTGTCCAGTTATAACGGCGAACTAATTGCGTGCTTTTGTTTGTTGACTACTAGGTGCAGGTGGCGCCGACGAGTTTCCAATAACTAATTTGTAGGATGTTCATATTCGTACGCACGTAAAGGGTCCCCGAGGATCCGGCTCTTCGGACCGAAAGTGACACGAGTTCCGGTTACTTCTCAGAGGTTCTATAGTTTGACTTTGGTTTCATTGTTACAGCAACGGTCGCGTTTGTACACTTATTATATCACAATTCTTTATCATGTTATCTAAATCAGAACTGTTTTATTAGATTGGATTTCTAGTTGATAATTGTTAAGATTTTATAAACTGTCACTTCATTCTGTACTTCGTTTGTAAATACAATACGTCTGTTTTTGTAAATAAATATGAAACTAAAATCTTTTACTTCATCAAACGTACAACTAGAACTAGATATACTACTTCAACCAATAGGGGAGAGAGTCGTAGATTGGTCCACTTAGCGCATTTAATTATTTAACTACACTAATAATGGTTTTAAACTTTTGCGGGATAAAAAATGTTGTTGCATATAAATGTATATAACATCTCATATTTCTCGGTATTTTTTGACCAAACCATAACATTTTTTAAATCGTACAAATGGATAATTTCACGTGACTAGAAGACATATGTAGGTATATACAAATATGTATTATTACCATAGAAATAATCCTGTACATTACATAGCATATTTTAGCAAACATTAATTCCTTCAAATTTGTAATTGAAGGTGAATAACGATTAAGTTCTAGCAGTGGAATACTTATCTATTCTTGATGTGAGTGGTACACTTGTAATCGACGTATCAAATAACAATCAAAATTAATGCAAAACAGTTTTATTGACAAAATTAATATTGAAGAATAATATTTAATGAACTAAACATGCATTGCCGCCAATGTTCCGAAAGAAACTGAGTAACCCACTCATGTGATATGATGCAAAAAGGCCGGTGAATCAACCGATAGCTACCATCTGGATTACGTGACGGTACACGATGTTGCTTCTATTTTCACTACTAACATCTTCAACTAGCGCCAGCGTGGCTCAGATGGTTAGAGCATCGGACTGCGGCGCGGAAGTCTGGAGTTCAAATCCCAGATCGATGCCTGGCGGGCGGCCTACCCAGTCGCTTTAAATAATTGGGAACCTGCGTTCGAAAGAACAAGGGGTAATAATGCGGCTGTCTAATGCGTGGTGCTCACCACATCACCACGTGTCATGAATTTGACACGCGACAGTCGGGTGTGAGAGCGAGGATACGGAAGCTCTAACCTTCCGCCTTGCAGGCCAAGCTCCTTCATGGGGTGTTAGTGCCTCACCATTATTAACATCTTCAACTGCGGGGAGCACAAATGTGTTGGATTTTTGACCTCGAATTCCAATTCTAAAGATTTCATTATTTGATAATAAAATAAGAGCCAGCTACGAACTAAATTTAACAAATATTAAGTTGCCAATATCATATGTGGCATCATTTTGCAAGTTGGAGAGATATGACTGAAGCTCTTCATCAAAGCTTGCAAAAAATGTGCATCATAATCACTTGAGCTTAAATCTTCTTTTGTTTCAATCTTCTTTTCTGGTTTAGTACAAAACAATTTCTTTTTTAGTTTCGGTAGCTTTTTGTTACAAGACCAAAAGGACCCCGCGAACTCTTAGGGCAGCTCTCTTGCTCAAAATGAAAAATTTCAATTCTCCTCCAGGGATGGAAAATCGGATGTTTTGATTACTAGAAAGGCTACGCAACCCCAACGTTATGTAACAAGGACCTGCACGGCTAGATACAGTCGAGACGAAAGGGGTGGGATGGTAAGTGTTATTTGCTTAGAGCGACTCAAGTTCTTAACTCAATCTGCATTAACTCCGTCAGATTTAGAGAAATAAGCGGGAAAAAACCTCCTCCCCTTCGCCAACGAGTACCTACCTTCGTTGATACTCGATGTGCTTGTTATCAGTCCCTGTTATAACCAATAATCGCAAATACACAAATAATCAGCGGTTATCTATGGAATAGAGCAAAATCCAAGTGACCTGTACACTTTAAAATTAGCCCTGAATCCTAAAAAACGTCATAGTAGTTACAAATTATGCAACTATACTTGCATCCAGCCACTGCCGGTACCTAATTGTTAAAACGGCAAGCAATACATTGAAAGGGCTAATTAAAGTAGCACACCAAACGCTAATAAAAAAGCTATATTTAGTTCGAAATAGGTGAAACTCTCGTATATCGACGCACTTTGTGATATACATGCCTATAAAATCAAGAAATTACAGAGAATTCTACCGGGGCCGAATGCAAAACGTCTTAGTTTAACTGCGGCGTTGTTCACACATCTCGACGATAGGGATCGCCCGTTGCCCAGTCAGCGTTGGAGCGACTTGCTGACACCAACACCTAAACTTGAATACTGATCAAAAAGGTAAAAGGTCGTCGCGGGGTGTGACGGCAGAAAAGGTATTTTTCCATGGAACTATGCAGACATTGTTAACAGCAGTGGAAAATTCCAAAGAAAAATCTTCACCTTTGAAACAACGTAAGTTGCTCACATGTTTTCGGAGTACTCCACCGATGCATTGTCAGCGGTCTGCAACGAGGAACATTACATTACGCAACAGGCTAGCGTCATGCTCTTAAGTTGCATTGAAGCCTACAGAACTATACGGCAGGGCCGGCTTAGCCTAAAGTGACCAAGAACTAACTAATTTACTCAAGCGATGTTAACAATATAAATGAACCTAACATTTTTTTAGTTTCATCAATTCTTGGCTTTGTTATATTAACATTTGTGGCGTATCTGCTTATACACAAGATTTTAAAGTTGCTTTCTTTAGAAGTGGAGGGATGATGTTGTTTTGGTGTTATATTCCCTACAGATCAAAGGGGATATAATGTTGTTTCAGTTTTGTGTGGATGTTTATAGGATTGAATTGATATCTTCAAAATTATTTTCTTGAGATGGAATTCAAGACCCCGATCATTTTCGTTAGAAATAATAACAGCTGCTGTTTCGGCGTTGTTGGTATTCTCTGCCACTGTGTTGGGCATAAAAGTAAAGTGTTGTGCAGCATTTGTGTTTTGTGAATATGAATTAATTATACAAAGTTCAAAAAAGTGTTGTATATACAAATATTTTGAAAGTATACATCTAGGTCTACTTAGTATGAGCCGTTGTTGAGTAATAACACAACAACCAATAAACATACAACTGTCTCTGTACAACACATTTTTGAACACGACTGTACCTATTCAACTCTACTTAAAACTTTGAAAACAATTAGAGAAAACGCCACAAATGTTTATAATACCATTTGGGAAGATGTCTTGCCAAGACTTTTTTAATTTAGTGCTTTTGAGTTTTTTGTATTAAAAGTTTTCATTTAATTCTATTTGCCTTAACACGCCGCAGGCGTTTTGCTGACTTGGTGCTTTTCGCAGGTAAATCTTCGGTGTACCCATCAAAAACAACAATAGCGGCTTCTTTGCTATAATGGTTCTTTATGTATTCAACGTAGTTGTTGATAATTGCTTCAAACGTTTCACCATTCTTCCAAATCACACGATTCAGGAGGAATCCTCCATCAATAATATAGGCTTCACCAAGAAGGTTGACACTGTCAGTTATTGGAGCGACAAATCATAAAACACTGACTTAGGAGACTTCCTCATACCAGTTTCATCAAAAAGTGACAATGGGTAGGGTGCCAACTCAAATTCAAAGTATTCCCTAAACTCATCGTACGTTTTCTTTAGCAGGGCAATTCGGCAGAAAATAGTTTCGGGATTCACGGGTAAGTCTTCACTAGCAATGTTCACTTTGGACTTGAATCCTCGGATGAGCATCACTCGATTTTTCCTATAACTTGACTTGCTCAAAGTTTTTCCCGACCATGGTGTGGATAGAAGGATTTCCAATTTCAAAAACGCTGTGGCAGTTCATTGTCTCATCCCCCATAATGCCTGTGTTGATAACATCACAAATTCTGAAGTAGGAAGTGGATCATGGGATTCAAACCAGTTCACAAACTTTAGTATATCTGTATTACCTGTAAGTGTCACATGTCACATAAACACTTGCAATTATAAACAAAACGTTTAAGTCTGCATCTTGCGTTGCTAATTTTATTATCTTAGGAACTTAATAATAATATTAAGTTTCGTTGTCAAGGGAAAGCAGCAAACAAATATAATCACCGACTTGCAGATTTTGTTACTAAGGGGGTTGAGCATTGCCAGCTGAACTGAACGGCTATAAACGCTGTGAAGATTCATGCCGAGGCAGCGCAGCCCAGTTGTTCAGGTCTTGCACCTCCCGCCTGACAATAAGGAAGACCGCAGGGTATCACTGGCAACGATCAGTGATATGCGATCCTAGCGATTGCATCCTTCTCGTGGTGGCCCCGTTGAGACTGAACCCCGCGGATCTAGACTGGGAAGTTGATAAACATCCCCCAAGCCCAGCTGTCGTGTCGTGGCTAAGGGTCTGCACTTGGGATAACGATGCCGGCAAAGACGAACCTCTGGTCACATCATTGCCGTTATACCATACATGGATATCTCTGCTGTAGGCATGTATTACGGGAGATATCTGTGCTGGGAGTCTTGGCTTCACCGCCCGGACCAAGAGGAGAAAACCTCAATAAAAATCCTAAATCTCACGGCGGGGGACCAGGCTCAAGATCAGCCTTTCTGGTTCCAAAATCCCCTTTTCGAATGTGTTATGCGACCCGTGCAAAGCAGAGCACCAGCAGGTGTAGGCGCAGGGGCTTATAATATGCGTCATGAACGGAGCCTTCTGGATACCAGGCGCCCTCCAGAAGTATTTAGCCAAACCTCTTACAGTTGAATTAAATACTCACTTGTATGGATTTATCAACTGCTTTTTTACAGGGTGAAGACGACACGCCGATGGAGTCATCACCGCTTCCGATCACTGATGCTCAGACTTCGGTGACCGAGACAAAAATGGAACAGTGTGCCTCTACTGCAGAGTCGACAGTCCAGACTTCTAGTCAAGGACAGTCTTCCGAGCAGAAAAAGGCCGCAACCGGAGCGGACATAGCCGATACACTTGGCAAAGTGTCCCTCAAAAAGGTCCAACTTACAGCCAAGGAACGCAGAGAACGCGCCAAGCGAGCCTGCGAAGCCAAGGGCATTAAGTACGACCCAAACTTTAAAAGAAAGCAGAAGATGGAGAAGAAGAGGGCAGCAGGCCCAGCTTCGAAATCGGAAAAAACTGCAACCAACCAGGGACAAAAGAGGCAACGCTCTGACGAAGCCACTCCCTCCCCGGCAAACGCCAAAAAGAGGCCCAGGCAGAAAGTAGACAAGCCGACCTCACCAAAGGCAGCCACTACGGTGAAGATGGCCATCTACCCTGCTGCATATCCAGACGTCAAACTGACAAAGGAACAAGGTGACCTAGTCAGAGACAGTCTGATTAATCTCATCTTCCAGATGGAAGAAGAAGAGGACAAACCTCTCTTTACCAGCCACTAACTCGAAGCTGGTACATACGTGGTTGCGTGCAAGTGAAGTGAGCAAGTACCTAAGCTGCACCCGTGGACCAATGCCAAGCTGTAGGTAAAAGAGCGGGCAAAAGTTATTAACTCCGTCCGGGTAGTGTTCAACGTCCCCAAGTGGTACGACAAACAGAAACCCGAGGTTATTCTCCGTTTGATAGGAAAACAGAACAAACGGAAGGCAGACCTCCAGACCGATACCTGGAGAATACTCAACGTCACTCCACTAGAAGATGGCGGTAGAACGTTCGCAGCAATGATAGATGACAGGGCAAAACAAGCTCTAACATCCATCAACTGTGTACTACACTCTTGTAAACTATCGAATTTTTTATTCTTCAGGAAAAAGTCATTCTTGATAGAAAGTTTTACTTGTCTTAGGAAGTCACAGTGATTAAACTTATGATAAAGTATACAAAACATTAAAAAAAAAATTAAATGTAATATTGAACTAAAGCAAAGTACTGACTCTTATTTTTAACTTTTATGAAAATTTTTATTTAACAAAGTTGTTACAAAACTGAAGAAAAGCTCAACTATGGAGTTTGGTTAAAAATAACAAAACTAACTTTTTCCTAAGAAAACTAAATTTTTGAGGTCGATCTAGAACTCGTTTATACTTTCTCATTCTTGACAGAAAAAATAGTTCGAGTGAGAACAGTAAACAGTAAAAAAATCAACTATGTTACGAACTTTCAACATAAAGATCTACTAGAACTTACACATTTTGTAATCTTTTAACTTCTTCATACACATTCATATCTTTCTTTATGGTGACAAATTCAAACAAGCTCCTGTCATATGACACTGACAATTTTAACGACAAGTTAAGATGGCACCTTTAAAAAAGCTCATAAAGCAATAAATCGAACCAGATTGAGGAATGGGATGAGCATATGGGTCTTGCTCAGAAAAAAAAATCTGCGATACTGAAACAATAATTAGAAGAAAACAAGGCACAACCAAAATTTTCGAAAATTAGGGTATCTTGATATTTTCACCGCTTAGTTTACTATGAAGGCGCTGGTACATACATGTTTTCTATAGCAACCGGCACAGAACTTCAGAAAAAGTTATCTTCGTGCAGCATTGAAGGTAGAGTTTTCCATTTTAAATAGTAACCATGTGTTGATACGCAGGTTAAATGAATCAATGCCGTTTGATCCTAACTCACAAGACCAACCGAATTGTGTACAGGTAGGTGTAGGTATATACAAACCTACCTGCGCTAAAATTCTTAAGGTTCCGCGCCAGTTGCTATATTTTTTTGATAGTATACATATCTATATATTTAGCATGTGAAAAGTTTTCTTTCGGCACCTATTTTGAGACTTCCACCAAGCCGATTTATATATTTTTTTTAAATAGAAGCTGCCACCATGTGGGTTTGCAAATATATACTGCTCAACAAATGAACTGAACCATTTGCATATATTGGTGCAACTTTATGAATATTTCCAAAAGGGCAGTCATGGCATTTTTGGTAACCTTTCAGGATTGTATCACTATAAAAAGCATTTCTTTTCGTAATTTTGTTTAAATAAAACTAAGTCCATTAATAAAATATTATCATTTGAAAATTTAGAGTTTTTCCCAAATGTTGATAGCACATTGCATACAAAGTATGCCAAAAAATTGTAAATGTTCCAAAAAGACTCGAAAAACTCTTAATTTCTTTTATTTCATGCTGATGTCAAAAATGGCATTTTTTGGATTACTTCCAGTACAAAAAATGGAACATTCAAGTCTTAGTAGGTACATTAAAGTAAAATATTAAAGTTCAAGTACTTTAAAATTATACGTCAGTTGTTAACATTAAATTTGAAACGATTTACAATTTTTTATTTAAAATTCATTAAACTTGCAGTATGAAATAAACTGTTGTATTCACCACGAACGAAAAGTGTTTTTAAAGGTCCTCGCAAGTAATTCCGTCCTTGGCTGATGCCTCGGCCTTTAAAATGTCACTTTTCATTCTAGATAAATAAACTACTATTTTTTGCTCTTCCTCTTATTTTTGTTAAATAGTATTTTTTATAGTGGTATTGTTTTTTAATTGTATTAATATGCTTCAGTTGATATTATCCAATTATAAAAATACAAAACTTGTTTTAATTAGAATAGTTTGTAAGTATATGTAGTAAATCCCTGTTATTTTTATAAACAAAAACATATTTCAAATAAATTTGATATTTAAATAGCAGCTTTGTGCTTTATTATATGTATATCCACATATTATGTATCATGTACAAAATATATTCACGATAAGCATTACTTAAGTATCTTTAATTTCATTGCAACGTTGGGAAATATTTTAATTTGAAGCATTGCCATATTACTAGTTTTAATTTTTTAGTGTGACACAACAACCTTTCAATGAAAAACGTTATAAAATCTAACTCGGAAAAACTTGAAAAATTCAAGAAAGATTGAAAACTTCACAGCCTAACACAGGAGTTTATTTATTTATTTATTTTTCAATATAATCCCTTTTTAAGCTGTGATCCCAGTCTGATAAAGCTTTGTCCTGGTTTTTAAAATACCCCATTATGGCTGCTACAGCTTCTTCCGTGGACAAAAATCTTTGCCCTCCTAGGTGTTTTTGAGCTTCAGAAATAGATGGAAGTCTGAGGGAACATGAAGTACCAATTCAAAACCGTACCGATGAATTTCACCCATTGCAACTGTTGATGTTTACGCCAAAGCTTCATTTTGATGGTGTAGGATACGTTTCGTTAGCATTTCAGTTTGCTTTCTTTGAATTTCTTCACGAAGTTGATGTAAAAAGTTAGAGTAGTATTGTCCTGTTATGGTTTGATCCTTAAGAAAGGAATCCACCAGCAATATTCCCTTCCCGTCCCTAAAACCAAAGCCATCACTTTACTAAAGGACGGCACCACCATTGCTTTTTTGGGAGGTGGTGAGCCCTTATGCTTCCACTGTTTCGACTGCTGCTTTGAGTTAGGCTGATAATACTGAATCTATGTGTCATTGGTGGTAGATAACAAATCTTTAAATAAAATTATTAGGATCAGCCTCATAACAGAGCAGCGACGTTTGAAAACGAACACATTTCTAATCAATTATCAGAAGCCAAAAAGCCCACCTCGCAACAACTTTCGACTGTCCTAACTCATTACTTAAAATGTTTTGAACCCGTTCATAGGATATGCCCACAGCCTCTGCTGTTTCTCGAACCTTGATTCGCCCGTATCGTGAATAAAATCGATGTTTTCTTCAGTGGTAGCAGAAGCAGGTCCTCCACTGCGAGAATCATCTTCAATGCCGTTTCTTCTCCTGTTTCAATTCGGCTGCCCACTTTTTGACCATTGTGTATGGAGGACAAGATGTTCCCAAAACGTTTGCCATGTCTTCATGAATTTGTCCTTTTTGTGCACACATTGCTCCACAAAATTCCACAAGTCTCAAATTAACAGAATAACGTAAAGCTTTGCATATAACCAATAACAGTGCCCATAACCTCACTACGAATAATTGTAGCTATAATTATAATGTTGCCCTCTCTCTGTCATGTAAAATTTTCAATCTATTCGCATAGAAACTTTCTGCAGTACATATGGGGTGCTCATTATTTTGAAATTAATTGAAAAATACATGACTCATTGGTGTCTGTTTGACATATCTGTCACAACTATAACATCTTGACAATTTTAATTTTGGTGCTTTTGCTTCAGGGTTGGTAAAGTAACTGCAACAAAGATAAATACATACACATTCTTTTGCTTGAGAAAGAGATGATAGCAAAAAAGTATGTCTTGGTTATGTTGACACATTAGATGAACCTTGTGTTTGTATCTATATCCTTCAAAATCACTGGTTGTGACCAAGCCATTATATGCTCCGTCTACCTTCCATCCGATTCCAGGGACTCACCGCCTAGCGAGGAACTAGAGAACCTAGTATCATCTGCCCACGGCCTCCTGGATTAGTGCGAGACTGACGTCTCTAAGCGGCCCGCCGCATTTTTAGTTCAAGGCGTTTTTTCTGGTTTGTAGAGGCGCTACAATACGTTGCGCTTGTGCCCTTGATTGCATTCGTCCACGGCCTCCTGGATTAATATTAATCTAGAAAGTCCCGCCTACGTTACACATAATTTATCAAAAACCCAACAGATGGCGCCAAAGTACGTTGGCCTCAGAATCACAAAAATTATGCAAATGTGGCGGGCCGCATAGAGACGTCAGTCTCGCACTAATCCAGGAGGCCGTGCATCTGCCTCCCAAGACGATCTAGACCTCATCCTAGGCTGCGACGCAAATTCTCACCACACCATTTGGGGCAGCACCAACTGCAACATAAGAGGTGAGTCACTTTTAGAATTTATCTTAACTAACAATCTAGTAGTAGTCAATAAAGGTAACACTCCAACCTTTTATAACGCTAATAGACATGAAGTTATAGATATTACCATAACCACTATGAGAATTAGTCAATCAGTGAATAAATGGCAAGTTTCAGACGAACCATCACTCTCACAATTATATAACCTTTGAACTGTCTCAACGGGAAGTAAGCCAAAGAGTTTACTACAACCCAAGAAAGACAGACTAGAGTAGCTGTCCTCTAATAGACCCAAGTCAGCAAAGAGCAAAAAAACACACAAATTGGTGGAATAAAGACCTAGAAAAGACCAGACAAGAAGTCAGATGTCTGTTTAACAGGTCTAAAGCCACAAATAACTGGGAGAACTATCACAAGGCTCTCACAGACTATGGCAAAAAGATCAAGGCAGCTAAGATAGCAGCCTGGAAAAAGTTTTGCCAGGAGGTGGAGACCACGCGATCCACAGCTAGACTTCACAAAATCATCTCAAAGCAAGCCATAAACCCAGTAGGCACTCTTAAAAAAGAAAGCGGAGAATACACTACAACGGAAGAGGAGACTTTATCTCTTTTGATAAAAACTCACCTACCCGGAGCAGTGGAACAACCTACTCTGGCTGAACCCAATCATACCCCTAGGAGGGAAGACTGGGAAACAGATAAGAGAATAGTCAGCAAAGAAAGGATTAGATGGGCAACTAGCCTCTTCAGTCCTTCCAAATCTGCTGGAAAAAACGGCATACAACTCGTAATGCTGCAGAAAGGGATAGATATACTGCTGAACCCACTCAAAGACATGTTCCAAGCAAGTCCTGCTTTGGGTTACATTCCCCAATCCTGGAGAGTGACTAAAGTAGTATTTATTCCTAAGCCTGGTAAGAGCAGCTATGCAGAAGCTAAATCTTACAGACCTATCAGCCTAACGTCATTCCTTCATTCCTCCTTAAAACGTTGGAAAGATTTGTAACGTTTCGCCCCGCGCGAACGCGTTTTTAAATTAAAATTAATTAGCACGTTCTTTCTCAGCGATTTTTGATTATCAGGGGCTGTAGATCTGGAACGCCCGTCCAGCGATAACGGCGCGTCATCAACGGATCCCCCGCTCCACGTTTGCGCATCTCTGCGCCGATCCCCCTCTTAAACCCTCCGAGGAAGTTGTTCGCTGCACGAAGCCCGAAGGCGAACACTTATAAGCAGTTCCACGACCGCTCCTGGAGGCATTCATCCACTTGTACACCGACACCTTCACCAGCATCCATTCCCCTCCTAGATCCCGATCCCGTTCCGTCCTGGCTAGTTATTTAATGACGAATTAATTTCATTTTCCGACCTGACCCGTAGTCGGCGATAGGCGAAGACTTCTCCTAGGAGTAGGCCGCCTTCACGGTTACAAACTTAAATCCTTTCCTTATCCTGCAGAATAGGTACGGGACGAAGTCCGCTATAAAGCCGCTCCGCCGTTCTGCTACCATTTGTTAATAATTTAATTTGACAAATCCTTAAGACGTGTTTGCAGGCGAAGACTCTATTTAGAGACCGCCAGGCCCGTCTATTTGAATAACTTGCGTAGCAAGCAACCTAAATGTCATTTTGCTAATAATAATCTCCCAAAGGTCCTTAAAATTAAAATTTGACAAAAGCATCTCGCAATATCTATTTTAAAAGCCCAAATAATTACTAAATTACGGCCTTTGAAAGAATTGGTTAATGTTCTTATTAGCTACAGAGTTCTACCTACCAGGGGAATCTGATATCAACATCTCCAGGCCGTCTCATCGTGGAGGAAATCTCCTCGTCACCGGCACCGGCTCGAGGAAGATCACTAGGTGGACATCTCCACCAAATCCTCGGGGTAACGCACCTTACACCAAGCATCACGTCGCGAAGTCGCCGAATAAGGGCTAACCTCTTAAACGCTACCGTCACGTAAGCAAAATCCCGGTATCTAGCTGATTAACCTGTCATTACAGCAACATGTGCTCGTAAACTTTCCGCCGAGTGCCAAGTGAAGAACGCCGGGGCTAACTTCAAGCCGTTCCAGAAGCCACCAGCGGCGTACCCGCAAGAATTCCCGAGGGAGCAACCAGAAACAACCGTTTACACAGCTGTACGACGGGTTGCAGCAAAAAGGGGCAAAACGCAACAGAAGACCGAAGATTATTTTTATTAACAAAATACATGTTAATTTTCAATTATACAATTATGATTACGTTTGTAAATAGTTCTGAGCACCAATATTAAATTGTTTAAAGCTATCCTGTGTTTGGTTTGCTACGCTTCTTATGTATATCTGGAAATCTTGACCCTGTCTCCGACTCGACTAGCTACCAGAAAGTTAATTAGTAATTATCTTTGTACCCTTAATGAGCACAAGGGTGAAATATTATAGATTAGTAGACAGATACTGGAGGGAGGAAGTCCTAACTTCACTCCCGATTCACAAATATCAACATGCTTACCAAGCAGGGAAGCCATGTGAAACCGCTCTACACCAACTAGTGGGGAAAATTGAGAGAACCTTGGAGTACAAGTACACAGTCGGAGCATTTCTAGACATAGAAGGTGCCTTCGACAACACCTCCTACCACTCTATTGAAAGAGCAATGACAAACCATCAGATCGATAACACCACGATAAGATGGACAATGGCAATGCTCAACACTAGAGTTGTAAAAGTCAAGTTATTTGACAAGGAAAAGACAGTGCAGGCGACAAGGGAATGTCCAAAGGGAGGAGTTCTTTCTCCACTCCTGTGGTGCCTCACAGTTGATGAACTGCTGATCCAACTCAATAACAAAGGCTACTACACTCAAGGATACGCTGATGACATTGTCATACTGATTCAAGGGAAATACCAAAGAACCGTAGACAATGTAATGAAATCAGCACTAAAGATAACCGAAGAGTGGTGTCTAGAGGATAATCTTAGAATTAATCCCAGCAAAGCCACTCTCGTCGCTTTCACTCGTAGAAAGAACATGAGAAGCAGAATCAACATAAAACTGTTTGAGACAAATGTCAACTGGGAGAACGAGGTTAAGTACCTAGGTCTAATCATCGATTCCAAACTAACTTGGAACTCCCACTTAGACAAAACAATCACCAGGTGCATACAAACATTAGTTATTGGGAAAAGAGCCATAGGTAGTACGTGGGGGCTCAAACCGGAACTGACCTTCTGGCTGTACAAAACCATGGTTCGACCAATAATTTCATATGGAATAATTGCCTGGTGGCCCAAAAGAAAACAAGCAACTGCGATCCACAAAATCAGCAGAATACAATATCTAGCTAATCGGTGCATCACTGGAGCCTTTAAAGACACCTCAGGACAAGCACTGAATGCTATTTTCAATCTGTCACCTCTGCACATCTTCTTGGAAGGTGAAGCCAGAATGGCAGCCTACAGATTACAAAGTACTGGTTACTGGATGACCACAGCTAATAATCTAGGAAATGGCAAGATCATGTCACACATCAACAACCCAATATTAGAAATGGGTTCTGATCTTATAATCAAAGCCTATGACTTTGAAAAGAACTTTACTGTACACACAAGTTGGAATCCGGACCAACTACCAACTCCAACAAATAAGAACATCATTTTTTACACTGATGGATCTAAGCTTGAAGGGGGTACAGCCTCCGGTGTGTACAGTACCAATCCTAGAACCAACGAAAAAGTCAGTCTAGGAAAGTTTTGTAACATCTTTCAGGCTGAAGTGCAAGCTATTAACGTATGCGCAAACATCAGCATAGAAAAGAAGCTGCTCAATCGAGACATACACATTGTCTCAGATAGTCAGGCAGCACTGAAAGCGCTAAACGCTTTCAGTACTTCATCGAGACTGGTCAAGGAATGCAAATCCAAACTTGAAACCTTAAGCCAAGGAAATACAGTAAAATTATGCTGGATCCCAGGTCACCAAGGTATTGAAGGAAACGAAAATGCGGACAAGCTCGCAAAAGAAGCAGCCCGTAATGCAATGACCGGTCCAGAACCTGGTCTAAGCATTCAGAAAAACCAAGCCCGCTCAACCATTAATGAATGAGTCAACACCGCACACCAACTAAGGTGGAGAAACTACAATCAAGCAACACACTGCAAAAGATTGCTGAAAACTCCGAATCCACAAACCACCAAAACCCTGTTGAGACTGAACAGAACTCGAATCAAGCAAGTAGTCAGTCTACTAACAGGCACTGGAGCATTCAGAGAATTTATGCACAGGATCAATATCTATAGAGATCAACCTGTTTGCAGACTATGCCAAGAGGATGATGAAACAGCCTATCATATCCTCTTTGAATGCCCAGCATTAGAGCGTAAAAGACACCAACTCGATTAGAGCCTTAACTCTATTGACAACCGCACGCTAGTAGGGGACATTGCAAATCTAGTAAAAGATACGGATGTGAGCCTCCTAACTTGAAAACTCCCGACAGTACAAAAAGCCCAAAGGGCTGACGTGCGCACGCCAGCAAAAGGCAGTCGTGGAATTTAAATCTAATCTAATCTAATCTACTAAGGCTGTATCACTGACTTACATGATCAGCAGCGGGAAAAATCTATTATTAAAAGACGAAGCAGTTACAACAAAAATTTAAAAAAACCGAAAAATGGATTACGACAAAATATCAATGCAATATATGTTACAGACAAATTAAAGCAAAAGGTTTTCAAAATCTCAAAGACGGTGACTTAAAATACTACATTGCGCAACTAGTTGAGAATAATGATATTTTATTGAACAAGTATGGCTGGTTTTAATAGAAGCGTCAGCGTCAGCGCGTAATAAAATCACTTTTCTAACGAGTTCCGTATACTTATTTATTTATTATAAAAGTGACACTAAACGTCAAAACGTAACCAAGCTGAGCAGAACTATTTTCTATGTACCATCAGCAGCTGCAGTATATGTTATGCGTTTGGCAGCAAGGTTCGTAAATATAGCAAGATTTTAAATATAGGTCATGCCATGTATTTCCACTATACAGTGAACATGAAAATGACGCCAAATGGCGGGAAATCTAAACCTTGCAGTGTAATAAATATTAAACCCAGATTTCTCTCCTTTTTTAGTCAGCGCGGAAACCAAATAAACGAAAATCAGGTCTTGAATGGTTAAAGCAGTTCAAAGTTAAATGCCAAGCTGTGACGTTTCCCACTCACAATCGCGACAGCTTTGCCAAAAAGTAATTTTCGGTGAGCACGAAATAGACTGTTACTGAGATGACACATATCTCCAATCTTATATTATAGGAGCTGATGCCGCCGGTCGCCGGTCGCCGGCCGTCCAGACCGTAAGCACTAGCGCGCGCACATGCCGACCGCGCACAAGTGGCGACGCAGCAAGCATTTGTATTGTTAACGCTGGCAGGGCCGGACGTCGGCTGGCTACCAGCTTAAGCAAGCATTTTTATTGTTAACCGTTTCTTTACGCTGGCAGGGCCAGACGTAGGCTGGCCAACGCGTTCTAGTCTTGCTATATTTACGAACCTTGTTTGGCAGTACAGGGATGTGTTCGACAATGTCGCACCATCGCACTGGTGTGTCGGTCAACTCTCTCATTCTTACAATGAAAACAAGGATGTCCAACGCACCAGTGTGATCAGGCGTGGTTCTCTAACATAGCCCTGAAATGTATTGTTGGTGACACTGTAAGTCTTTGTCAAATTTAAGGTTAGCAGCTTAAGTTTTGCGTCAGTCTGTGTCAAAACTTACGCAAAACCTAACTTGATAACTTGGAGTATTATATAGACTGACAGCGCCACCAAAACTACACTTGAGCGTTGCCAAATGTAAAACGAATCGCCATTACTATACTGTAATGGTTGCTATGGTGAAAAATACCGCGTTACTCAACGATTTTGAATATAGAAATGTAGTACATTAGTTTATGACATGTGATAAACTATGGTGAAAAATACCACGATAAATTATGTTTCTCCATGTTTGCCCGGAACACAAGACGTTGGCCAATGGTTGTGTTTTTTCTATGCTCAATGTAAAAGGAATAAACTCTCAAGTTATTCATATGGCGAACGGAAATGAAACAAAAAGTCGGCGGCATTTTCTGCGAATTCTTGGTAACGAAATGATGAAACCACACCTCCAAAGACGTAGTACCTCCAACACTGGTCTACCTCGTGAGCTATCAACTAGACTCAAAGAAGTAGTCGGACAAGAAGAAGAAGTGCAACAACCAAATGGTCAAAACAATGAGCAAAAACGTAAACGTTGTGTGCCATGCCAACGAGAAAAACGCACCAGGTTAACAAAATTCCAATGCTTCTTCTGTCGAAAACGTCTCTGTCTCCGACACACGTCGTTTGTCTAGACCTCTAGACGATTGTGGAGCGCCTACCAAGAAGAGTAGACTAGCAGATTAAGGATATGTGGATTACTGGCACCCCATTCGCAATATACGCAAATATGAGCAAATGATTTCAGTTTTAAAATATTTTAGGAATTATTGATTTATGTAATCTTTTTTAAGCAAAATAAATATATTAATGTATTTAATCATTGCTCTCTATCATCCACTAGCGCACTAGCCCATAAAATTTACCGTTTTAAATATTGGAATGGTATTTCAATAATTAAAGTTATGTATCTGTCGGATACATCGGCGACCATTTTTGTTGCGCCAGCACCCGCGACTACTCGAAGGTTAATTACATTTCCGGTAAAACCGGAAGTTGCATGTTTTGATTATATCCGTCTATCAATCCGAAATTATGTTTAATATTCTTGCAACAAGTTTAATGCAAATCCGTTGATAAGTAAAGGAGATAGAGGCATGGCTCTTATCTCATTGCCACCCGGTATACCTCGTACATCAGACATAAACAACAAATAACAGATCAGTGGAAAATTACAGTTGTTTCAATTATAGGGCATTCAGTAACCACAAAAACATTTTAATTTTTTTTTAAGTTGGTATGTGCATATAATTTTTGTATTAGGGATTCTGTATTTTGTTTTGCAAAGGTTTCCACAGCTGCATACAGGCAGATTTGAATTTAAAAATGACAATTAGTATTTCTCATTGTCGATGTCAAAGTAGATATTTTTCTAGAAATTTTCCTGAAGTTTTATAAAATCTAATAAAAATATTAATTAATAAACGCTATGTCAATGGTATCCAACACAGTATTTGTATATTATCATTAAAAGTAGTTAATTACAATATTTATGACAGATGGTAAGTAACTGTCACACCCTTAACCTATTTTTTAGTAACTTTTTTGTAAGTACATTCCTAGACAAAGATAAATTCTGGAAGTACTCTCATGAAATTTTGGAAATCAAAGGCCACTTTGTGTTTTTAAGTTTACAGACTATAAGTGCTATATCTATGAAAACATTTTTTTAAATTGACCAATACTGAACTGATTACCTGATAAACACTCTAGGGATGCTTATCAAGCGATAAGCGCCCTAGGGATGACTATCGACCCCGTGGATGGTGTCATTATTGGAAGTAGAATGGCAAAAAACAAGCAACTTGAGCTTTTTGCGTTATTAGGTCAATTCTAAATCATAATTCGTATACTGTTTTTATATAATAATATTCAAAATATAAACGCGGGCGACATACTTACAAAACAAATAATTTTGCCCATCAAAAGGGTTATCGCACTGGTCTCGCCCTTGTTATATTACTAATGATAACACGTACAGTCGTGTTCAAATAAATCTGGGACAATGTTTTTTTTTCATATGCAAGTTGAGTTAAGAATTGAAGAATATCTCCATGGATTTCCTGCTATCAGAAAGAGTTACAGATTTCAGTACCTGTTCAAGTTGAATGTAACTCTTTCTGATAGCAGGAAATCCATGGAAATATTCTTCAATTCTTAACTGAAGCTACATATGAAAAAAACATTGTCCCAGATTTATTTGAACACGACTGTATAACCACGTTTTTTCAGTGACGTCAACCTTTTTAGTAGAGTGCTGTATTACTTTTTAGGTTTTAGGGACTTGTAAATACTTACCTACTGGTACAATAAACAATAAGGAAACGTTTTTTTCGAATGAGGTGTATCGCAAACCAATGAATCTTTAGGGATATTTAGTGTTATAATAGGACCCTTATCTTTCGTATACCTACCGATTTATATGAGAAACGAGCGGGAATGCATACGCTAGGCAAAAACCATCATAATATAAAGAGAAAATCGTTAAGTATGCGGAGGAAATAGTTGAAACTATACATTGATTAAAAAAATACATAAAATAGCCTAAAACCAACATTTTCAAATTCTAAACAACATTAGACAAAAGGCATTAAAGAAGGCAGTTAAAGGTTGATTAAATAAAAAGTAAAACAAAAGTGGGCGTTGTGTCCAAGGTGGACGTTATGACCAAATGCGAAGGTGGACGTTGTGACCAGAGTGGGCGTTATGGCGGTGGACGTTGTGTCCAAGGTGGACGTTGTGGCCAAATATTAAAGTGGACGTTGTGACCAGAGTGGGCGTTATGGCGGTGGACGTTGTGTCCAAGGTGGACGTTGTGACCAAATGCGAAGGTGGACGTTGTGACCAGAGTGGGCGTTATGGCGGTGGACGTTGTGTCCAAGGTGGACGTTGTGACCAAATTTGAAAGTGGACGTTGTGACCAGAGTGGGCGTTATGGGGGTGGACGTTGTGACCAGGGTGGACGTTACGACCAACGCCGTAAAATGCTATTCTCAACAGGGGCCGGTGGACGTTGTGACCAGAGTGGGCGTTGTGGCGGTGGACGTTGTGTCCAAGGTGGACGTTATGACCAAATACGACAGTGGACGTTGTGACCAGAGTGGGCGTTGTGGCGGTGGGCGTTGTGACCAGGGTGGACGTTATGACCAAAAATAGCGGTGGACGTTGTGTCCAACATGGCGGCCATACTAGGTGGTGGACGTTGTGACCAGTGGGCCCCTATATATTCAGTGTATATGCGCCAGAAGACTGCAAACCAATAAGTGAAAAAGAAACATTTTATAATAGCTTACAAGAACAGTTAGATAAAATTCCTAACAATGCGTCCATCATAATTTTAGGAGACCTAAATGCCAGAGTCGGCAATCAGACTATATTGGGGATAAAGCAGCGATTTAACGAAGATGTATACATATAACAGCAATGGTAAATTGTTAGTACGGTTCTGCACAGAGAACACGTTAAGAATAAACAACACCTATTTTAATCACAAACCTCAATACAAATACACGTGGCAAAATTTAAGAGGGCAGCGCTCAACCATCGACTACTGTATAACAAATAGGCAGATACATCCGACTCAGGTTCTGGATGTGGGAACATTGAATTCAGCAAACATAGATAGTGACCACAAACTATTACTATGCAAACTACGTTTGAAACTACAAAAAGTCAAGAAAAAAAAACCAGAGTATGAAGAACAAATAAACCGAGAACAACTAGAAGATGAAAGTGCTAGACACCTCTACCAAAACAGATTGAAACTGCTTATAGCATGGCCGACTAAATTAAATACTATGGCCTGAACATAGGGAACACCCCCTAGAGACATCTAGTAATTAATACTGAAACGTATTTTATATATGGCGGCAAATTTAAATATTTGACATATGGAATACAATAGCATATGTTATTTCTATAGAAATGCTTATTTTTTCAATGTCGAAAATTGAAATATGAATAGATTAAGTCACCTTTGAAAATGTATTGACAACTTAAATATTATTCTAACAATCATAAGTTTTAATTTAATTAAATCCTTTAAGCAGCGGAGCGGAGCATCTGTCGCTGTGGGTTATGGTGTGACAGCTGCTGTGGCCGTGTGCTATTAGCACGGGTGAAACATAATCTACCATTATTTATTTTATTTTAACCTGTTTTACAGTATAAATACCCAATTACAAAACAGTTTTATCTCAACCAGACTTTGAACACCTGCAATATCAAGCACCAGACAATTCTTTGCACATTGGGAGAATTTCTATAGTAGCCCCGGTATAATAATATCGTCGTTTTTTGCCATATAAGAAGCATGGTATTGTTTTTTGAAGCCTTCACAACAAACTCCTTGCGGGTTTCTGCTGATAAAGGTTAAACAAGCTGTGCAGTTAACCATTGGCACCCATAAGGTTATCACTATCGTAACAGTTCAGGTCTTCTTGTTATCGCCGAAAAACTTTTTAACTTTCACTCCACACTCAGTCCAGCTTTGTGTACATCCTTAGTTGTGAAAATATTTTACTAAATTTTAAAATGGATAGTTCCAACTGCCTAGTGAATTGTGTGTTCGGCAGCAATGGGTTGAATTTTTACCAGAATTTTGTGGTATTAATAAACAGTAAGAAAACTACATGTTGCATGTTAACTACATTTTTATTGCACATATCTCTAAAATTACAGACTATACGGCCTTATGTAAAAATCATTTCAAACCACAGCAGCTTAACAGTGATAATTTCTGCAACTTGTAACTGATTGTTGTTTTGTTGTGTTAAGACTGGTTACGGACAATTTTTCATCTAATGTCGCACTTTTTAAAATGTTAAGTGGGGGATCAATTAGAAATTACATTGGGCATCCTTTTCTTTCGCCACTACCACTATTTTTGTTCTTCGATTATTGCCATGCTTTAAAATTGCCAGAAATTTGTTTTTAGAACGTGATATGTATTCCTCGAATGGAAAATTACTTCAACGTATTTGAGATTATTATATAATTTACAGAAGGGATTACCAGTTAAATCTGTTCGATATTTAACAAGAATGCATTTATATCCCACAAATTTTGAAAAGATGAATGTTCTGCTAGCTATCCCAATATTTGCTCCTACAGCGACTAGTTCATTTAAATTTTTGAAAGAATCCGGTGACAATAATTTTCTTAACGTTAATACTACAGTAACATACATGGGGAATATTTATAATTTTTTCCAAATACACGTTTCAAACAAAAGTCAATACATTCGTTCCTTGGATAGCAGCATTGCATCTTACGGGATTACCAGGATTGACAAAGGAAACCGCACACGCTCTAGAATTCACTTCAGAAAAGTACTTATTTATGCATAAAATTTCTTCTTGAGCAAGCTGGCTTCTATTATGTATTAACACGAGCATTCAGTTCTGATGCAGTTTAAGCAACTTTCTCTCCATGAAGCTACAGATGCCCGAACAGCAGAATACGCACTAAGGCAAATTTTGCGCTGTGGAATAGTTAAATCGTCTGCCAGTTCAAATAGCGCAGAACATTTTAGTTTTATTAGTAGTATTGCCCAACTGTCATCTCTCCAAACAGCATCCATCAATAGCGAAGGATTGTTATTACCAGTAGAACTACGGTTGAAAATCCAAAGTTTAAAAATCAATGATATGTCTGAAACCAACATTTACTCAGCATCCATAGCATTTGTATCGGCTAAACTGCAGAATCTGGGGCCAATTCCCCTCCTTTTATTGATTTCCTGATAATTTTGGTTATGGTTACTAGAGAAACACGGTTAATGTATGTATGTATAATCTGTAACCTCATTTACCTTGCGGTGTAGAGGCTGAATAATTAATATTACCAATAGCAGGGGAAGTGGCCCCAGATTCTGCAGTTTTCCCGACCCTTGCTACGATTAATTTATCTGCAAGACCGTGGATTAAAACTTCCACAAATAAACTTACTTTATGTATTGATTTATTAGAAATTGTGTTAAATTTCAACAAAAACAATAAACTGAGATTTCATGGTGCAACTAACCTTTTAAAGTTAAACGTCAGATTTTGACATTTGAGCTAAGAAACACACCAAATGCTTTTAAATTCTCACAATAGGTGGCTACAGGGGGTGTTCCCTATGTGCAGGCCATAGTTATTTAGTTGGCCGTGCTTATAGCAAATAACAAGATATGCGACACAGATGACATAAATGTAGGCTGGTTAAAAATTAAAACCAATATACTCGAGGCGGCCAAAGAAGCACTAGGTACTAGAAAAGTAAATATAAATAAAGAGACGAATCACAAAACTCCTTGGTTCTGTGAGGAAGTAAAAATGTTAGCAAGTAAGAAAAAGACGGCATACCTAAATTATTTAACAAGGAAAACTGGAGAAGCATACGAAGACTATAAGCAAGTTCGGAATGACATAAATGCAAAAAAGAGAAAAATTAAAGAGGACTATTGGGAAGGGTATACTGGAGGACTTCAAAGAGATCTATATGGAGCACAAAAGAGAATGTGGAGAATGATACGCAATCAGCGGAAAAAAACCAATGAACTATAGTTCATTCAAATTCAAGATAGAGCAAAATCTGCAACCCAAGTTACAAATATCAGCGGTCAGTTGATCACTAATATGATTTTATTAAAATTTAGATCAGAGAGATGTGGCTTTGTTGATGTCTTGATGAGTGTCAAAATCAAATTCGAGGTTAGCAGGTTAGGTTTTGCGTCAGTTTTGACACGAACTGACGCAAAACCTAACCTGCTAACCTCGAATTTGATTTTGACACTCATCAAGACAGCAACAAAGCCACATCTCTCTGATCTAAATTTTAATAAAATCGTATTAGTAATCAACTTACTGCTGATATTTGTAATTTGGGTTGCATATTTTGCTCTATCTTGAATTTGAATGAACTATAGTTACAAGCACAAACATCGATGAGGAAAGGTGGGTGGATCACTTTACAAAATTGTACACATCCACAACTGATAACATCCCTTATAGAGAACATCCCATCAGAATAGTTATAGACATAAACGTAGATGATCTTACAGAAACAATAGAAAAATTACGTAACAGAAAAACTCCAGGACACGACAAAATTACGTACGAAGTGATGAAATACGGAGGCAGTCATATCCACGAAGAGCTTACTAAATTAATTAAACAGATATTTCAATCAGCTCAAATACCGAAAGATTGGAAAACCTGGATTATAATACCTGTATTCAAGAAAGGAGAAAAACAGAAGTCGGAAAACTGTAGAGGAATTATACTATTGAATTCCGCGCTCAAAATTACAACAAACATTATAGCACAAAAATTAAACGAAATTGTAACGATAAATGACGAGCAGCACGGATTTCGAAGAGGGAGATCGTGTAATGATGCGATATTTATAATTAGACAAATAGTAGAGAAAGCTATAGAGTACAATAAACCAGCGTTCATCTGCTTTGTAGATCTAGAGGCAGTGTTTGATAGTGTGCAATTAGTGCATATCCTAGATATATTAGAAAGCCAAAATATGCCCAATGGACTAATCAGCTTAGTTCATGATATATACATACACAATAACATAAGAATAAAAGTAGATGGAAAGCTAACACCGGCAATAACAGTAACTAAAGGTATTCGGCAAAGTGATTCGCTAAGTCCTCTGTTATTCAACATACTTATGAACGAAATAATAATGGAAGTGAGAAAGCAACGCGGATACAGACTAGAAGACAAAGAAATAACGATGGTATGTTATGCGGACGATGTGGCATTAGTCGCGGACAACGAAGACAATCTGCAACGCGTACTACACCACATGAATATTAGCTGCAAAAAGTGGAATCTAAAAATATCAACAAAAAAGGCGAAAACCCTACCAATAAGTAAGACCCCAATAAGGTGCAAGTTGGAAATTGAAAACAAGATTATAGAACAAGTAAGCAGGTTTACATAAATTGGTGCCGAGATTACTAGTAGTGGAGGAATGAATAGAGAAGTTAGACTTCAAGCAAATAAAGCGGCTGTAGTATCGGGTTGCCTAAACGATACAACCTGGCATAATAAATATTTTAAAAAAGAATCTAAAGTAAAGATCTATAAAAGTGTCGTCAGACCGATATTAACTTATGCGGTGGAAACCAGACCCGATACAGCCAAAACAGAACAAATATTAGAAACAACGGAGATGCAGACCCTAAGAAAGATAGCTGGAAAGACACGACTAGACCGAGTTAGAAATCAGGACATAAGAGAACAGTGTGGAATACAAGCAATAGGAGGGTGGACAAGCACAAGACGAGAAGAGTGGAATAACCATATATCAAGGACAACACCACGATGGTCTCTGTCTCCTAGAGGCAAAAGAAGTATCGCCAGGCCCTACAAGAGATGGAAAGACTGCCTACCTGGAAGAAACAGGCCCTAGGCCTATGCAAAAGTAGAAGAAGAAGAAGACAAACAAATTTATGTTGAAGAAATAAAGCTGTAACCGCCACCCACCCGCGACCCGCTGTTTGAAATCCATACCCGACTTGCTACCTGCAATATTGGTATAAATCCTACCAGCAACCCGACCCCCAATGCCCGATGCAGGACTCTACCATGTACCACCCAGTCATGCTGTCTCCCACTGCTCTTACCCCAACCAGTTTCCTCGGTAGGGGGACACCCAAGACCGTATTAAAGAACGAAAATCCGGCCAAAAAGGAATTTTTAGGTCCCGCTTCCTCCAGGTAAGGCGGAGGGGGGAACAGCGAGCTCCTCAGGTTCCGTCCAGAGAAGGCTTCGAATGGGCTCTGGGCGAAAACTTGGAGCCGTGCTTGATCCCCGCAGAAGCGAGCCCCAACGTGGTAACATTAATCCCGCCTCTACTAGCCGAAAATACTTTCCTAGTCCCAAATAAACCAATTCGAAGAGGAACCTGTCCTGATTACGCATGGACACTTGCTCAGTGAGATATATAATTACTATACTTGGGCTGCCGAACAGATAGAGTGAAGCAGGCAACCTAAATAACATATTACAAATGTCACTATATAATATTTTAATTATAATTACTAAAAGGATCGGAGATGGCGACCCCTATAATTAGAACTAATTTCAATAATTGTCATTAAATACTTTTTGAGGTTATAATGCAAATAGAAATGTCGACAAACTTAAAAGTCAAGCCTGACATTTGTGCACTTGTAATTGAAAATGTTTAGGCCCTTGACCTGGCTGTTCCTAAATCTCATTATTGGCTGCGGCGTCGAAACCAAAACACGTTCCCCGTGATTTGGTTGAAGTTTGTAGCGTTTTTCCTTTGGAGTTCTTTTGTTCAGCCATTTACAAGGACTAAATTGTGCATCTCTACTGCTGTTTTCACATTTACATGTAAGTATAAAATATTGACTTGTAAAGTAGTCTCTTAAGGAGATTGTTAAGGAATTTCTCTCTTCTCTATTAGAACGTGCCTATTGTCTAGACATTTTTGCTATTGAAAACCCATTTTATGTACCAATCGCCTAAAGGAATGTAATTTCTCAGTGAAATTAACACCCCCCTTCATTTTGTTCGACTTCGAACACAGCTTTCACTGTAGGTCTCTTTTTATGGCAAAGTTATAGATCACACTTGGGATTACTTCTTCTTCATATTGATCGACATATGACCTGGGGCTCAGTTTAGTCATTTGTTTTCTTGGAGTAGTAATTTTTTTTCCGCCACTTTGTTAGGCTCCTTTAACAATTCGCTTAACTGTATTTATGCCAACATCGGTTGCTTTAATCACTCATTCTTGCAAAACGACTGAGAGAAATTGTAGTAGTCGCAATAGATTCTTTCACGTCCTTGACTACGAATTAGTTTCTTACAGTTACCCATAATGCAGGCAGCTCTATGAATAATTAAAATCTCCTAAAGAGACTACATTACAAGTCAATATTTTATACTTACATATGTAACTGTGAAAACAGCAGTAGAGATGCACAATTTAGTCCTTCTAAATGGTTGAACAAAGGAACTCCACAAAGAAAAAATCTGGTGTGATACACTCACACAACTTCCTTTTACAGTGATCTTATAATTAGTTAAATATTTAATTTTTAATTTTTAAGCATTTGCCAAAAATTTTCAAAAATTACGAATTCTACAAAAACGGTACAAAATAGAGCGTTAGTTGAAGAGACAAATTTTCTCTAAAATCTTAAGCAGAATTCAAAAATGTAATAATATACCGGGTGTTCTATTTAAAATAGGAGTTAATAAAAAAAATAGAAAAGAAAACAAAAGAAACCCACTTTAGAAGTATTCAACTGGAAAATCACCTATCTCACGTTAATGCACATTAAAAATGTAATAAAAATGTAAAGTTTGAAAAAAATCGTTAGAGCCGTTTTTGAAAAAATCGAAAAAAACTAAAAAATCACAAGAGTAAACACCTACTTCCGGTTATGCGATTTTTTTAAAAAGCTTGCTGTCTCATCTACATAGTACACAAAACTTATATATGAAGTTTCAACGCCATACCTCTTTTCGTTTTTGAGATATTCTGTTCACAGACAGACAGACAGACACACAGACAGACAGACAGACAGACAGACAGACAGACACACAGACCAATGAAAAAAAATATGTTTTTTGGGATCAGGGGACTCTAAAACGTGAAGATCAGTTGAAAACTCAATTTCGAATTTTTGGGGTGAATCCAATACTTCCTTTACGGTAAAAGGAAGTAAAAACCCTACAAACTTCAACCAAATCACGAGGAACGTGTTTTGGTTTCCATGCCGCAGCCAATAATGAGATTTAGGAACAGCCAGGCTACATGCCTAAACATTTTCAATTACAAGTGCACAAATGTCAAGCTTGACTTTTAAGTTGGTCGACATTTCTATTTGCATCATAACCTCAAAAAGTTATTTAATGTCAATTATTGAAATTAGTTCTAATTATAAGGGTTGTCATCTCCCATCTTTTTAGTATGTATGTATGTATTATCTGTAACCTCATTTACCTTGCGGCGTCGAGGCTGGTGTACAGTGGCTATATACAAGACAGTGTGGCCATAGGGATGTCTTCGCCGCTATTGGTGGACGCGAATATCCGCCATTAACAGGCAAAATATTTAGTTACTTTTAAGTTGTTCTCAAAGAGGTTGGTAGAATCTGTTCATTTGGTTATGGAAGAAAATAAAACCTTTCAAATCTGACAATTGTAAATTGTCAGTGTCAAATAATTCATTGGCATCGCAAGCGGGTCAAATTTTATCATCTGTTGCCCCGAAAAACTGATATTCTGCACAGTATTTAAATGTGACAATTTATAATTATACTATTGTTGTAATAGCACAAGATGCGTTCGACTTGGAATATATGATAAAGAGATTACATCGGTGCTACGATAAATGGGGCCTTGGCATAAGTTTAGAGGAAACGGAGTATTTAGTAGTCAACTCAAAAGCACAATATGAAGTCTTAATAAACGAAGATGTCGCAGTAAGACAAGTAGAAAGGTTTAAATACCTCGGTGCTACAATACAATCGATGAAAAAGGTTTGGGAACAGAAGAGATCAGAACTCGAATAGTACAAAGTACTTAAAATCAATTTGATGGGTCAATACTATCTCTAACAAAAACAAAAAAAGAATAGGTAAAGTAATGGTAGAGTCGGTGCTATGTTATGGCAGTGAGGTATGGACTGTAACAGCGGAAATGAAACGAAGACTAAACACAGTTCAAATGGACGAAAAAGCGCAAAGGTATCGAGACGAGATAGAGTGACGAACGAGGAAATAAGACGCAGAATGGAGGCACCAGAATCAGTTGTGGACAGAATTGGAGAATGGAGGAGACGACGTGGCTTATGAAGATCTTTAAATGGTCGCCGCCGGTTAAGAAAAAAAGAGGTAGACTACGCAAACCGTGGAATGAGGGTATTCGGAGAGCCATGGAGGAACCTGGAAGAAGACCAAGCACAGAACAGGGAGGTCTGGAGACAGGAAACAGGAAGACGGCATTTAACTGTATTGTAAACTAGCATAACTGAAACCGGTTGTAAACTTCATGTAACACCTTAAAGCACTACGAACGAACGCCAATGAGAAATGTCAATGTCCAAAAATAACACTGCACGTGTAGCTAACATCAACTAGTTAAAATAACTAGCGCCAAAATAATGACCACTCAAAAACGTTCGATTATTTCTAAAGGCACTGTATATCTTTACGCTCAAATTTGCCTGTTAATGGCGGCCAACAATCGTATGGCCACACTGTCTTGTATATAGTCACTGTAGGCTGGTGTACAGTGACTATATAATCACAGTGTGGCCATACGATGGTCATGTTTTCTATTGGTTGAAAGCAAAAGGATTCCAAGTTATTGTCATTTTTAACAGTGTATAATATGTTTAGTTACAAAAAGTTACTAATGTCAAAATAAGACATTTGCATTTTATAACTTGTCAAAAGTTTGAGTGGACGTATCACGTGATGCAATCTACCATTAGTTTTCCCGTGGCCGTGAGTTTTACAAACTATAGTTTGCCAATTAGTTATTTACGATTTTCAGTATTAACATCAAACAAACCAGAACATTTAACAGAGAAATACATATTTTCCTGTAAGTTTTATATCGCTTAAATATCGTAAGTAACTGCTCAATAGATTGTCTAAACATTTGTAGAACCTCCGACAAACTGAGAATCACATTATCACGCGCATGCGCCTAAGCACCAGTGGGCTATATTGGGGTTTAGCCCATGTACCTATCTAATATAATTTAGATGTTAATAAAGCATATTAAATACCGAGGAGATTTCTACAAATGATGCTATATCATGTGTATTTTGGATTTGAACTTTCCAATTTCCACTAATTGTAATAAATTGAAGACACCGTATGACTCATATTTCTTCAACATTTAAACCCCCTTTGGTATTTTATTGTATTTGAGAGATCAGTCATTTTGAATAACAATCTTTCACTTCAGCAAATGAATTGTCAAATTTTATTTTGACTTTAGTAATTTTTTGTTACCAAATGTCGCTTACACCGTTAAAAAGATTCTATTTTTTTATTACATCACCATGGTTTTTCGCAAAATCTGTTTTTGACATTGGATCCAAAAGTACCAGCCAACAATTGTATGGCCACACTGTGATTATATAGTCACTGTAGGCTGGTGCTATATACGCTGGCATCTGGCGGTACAATGATCAACTTGCCCCGGATTCGGGATACAGAGTTAGATCGCGCCTTTGGTGCTTGCGCAGCAACCATTGTATGAGGTGTGTGTCTTGGTGATGTGTTGACCTTGTTACTCTATCTCTTAGGTCTGTGGTTCTGAGTAGAGCACAGTTAATTTGGTGCCCAACTGGAATGGTCTCACTGAGCCCGATTCTAATCGCCAAGGATACGGAAAAATTCCGACCCCAGCGGGATTCGAACCGAGGACTTGCTTAATGCAAGCCTGGCGCTAACCCATCTGCGCCACGCAGCTTCGTCCCATCTTTTTAGTAATTATAATTAAAATATTATCAAGTGACCTTTGTAATATGTTATTTGGGTTGCCTGCTGCACTCGGTCTGTTCGGCGGCCCAAGTATACTCCTAAAACTCTTAACCAGCACTTCATACCACAGTAGCGTCGATTTAGTGCAGACCCAAGAGCCTTTGATACAGACGTGTGCCAATTCGGTGCATGAGATCAAAGTTTCTTCTGTTCCCGAAAACTTTTGTATAGATACCCGGTGTCTTAAAATGAATTACATCTAGTATGCGTTGAATTTCCCATAATGCAATCTAAAATGTTACTTGAAATTGGCAAGACTGTAAGTCTATGTCAAATTTAAGGTTAGTAGGTTAGGTTTTGCGTCACTTTTGACACAGACTGGCGCAAAACCTAACCTACTTACCTCGAATTTGACAGAGACTTACAGTCTTGCTAATTTCAAGTAAAATTTTAGATTGCATTATGGGAAGTTCAAAGCATACTAGATGTAATTCATTTTAAGACACCCGGTATAATCATCGCTGCTAAGAACCCTTAAATAGCCCTTGTAGATATGTAGGTACGCGATTGGTCAGAAACGAAAACAATTTTAAAGTAATTTCACGTCTATCATTTCTCACCAATCACGTACCTACCTCGATGCCTACACAGCAATAGTTAATCGTCCAATAATTTTCCAATGTTAATTTGGCTATGTCTCATAGTTGGTTAGGCTTGCAACGAAATTCAAAAACCCAAGAATCGAGCCCGTATGATCAACGCAGCTCCGGGATAATTTTAGGTCTTTCCCGGCATAAGAGCTTTGCTCGAAATACGTATGTAAAGGTCAAAGAAGCATACAAACTTACGTATACCAGTTTTCCGGGGCACTCGAGCTAATTAGCAGCTTCGTCAACGTCGCAAATACGCTATCACGCCGAAAATATCATCACAATTGATTCTAGTTTGTTTACAAAACAAATGCGGCCATCTTGGTGTCACAGGTCGCAAGACTATCAAGGTTGGTAAAACTGAAATCGCCACGCTTTCAGTTTTACCAACCTTGAACGCTTTCAGTTTTACCAACCTTGAAGACTATCTCACGAGACGCCATCTATCGTTTACATTAGCAACCGCTCGGTACCCTCAGGGCATATATATAATACACATATATTGCTAGTAGGGCCGGGAAACGTCAGAAAACATTACGGCGCCGACATAGTTTCACTTAGAGTATAACGCGTCTCGTGCGCATGCGTGAGAATTCGAACTCCGCCTTTAGAAGCGAATTTTAAACTTGACCACTTCCCCATTGGCCGGACGACGCCGCCGCGCTTGCACACAGCTCAACATTATACATTGAAGAGTTGGTTGTCTGTCTCACTTCCTTGGTCATTTTCCCACTCATAGCCGCTAGCAATATAGTAAGTATTAGATATATGCCTCAGGGTCGAACGAGCAGTGTTACCAACCCTAGCCATTTAAGGCTAAATCTGGCATTTTTGACTAGTGGTTTAGCTATAACCACAGAAGAGAGATTATACAGAACGGACACTTACCGTCGGTACTTTTGATCTTCAGCTGCATGTTTCGATGACCTTGAAGTCGACGCGCGTTCTTAAGCTCCGCCCATTAGCAAGTATTCCACTGCACTATCTAGCAATGCTAGCATGCGTTCTTAAAATATTCGCTATCGAATTAATATAAATGTGAAACAGAAATATACTAAATCAATAAGAAAAAACTTGACTTGCGCTTAGGTACATTTAAACTTTATTTTAACAGAAATAAAAGATCGGAACATAAAGGTATATGTGAACATAATACGAGTACATGCTTAAAATATTACAGATATTACTGATGCGAAAGGGTGATTATTTTTAAATTCTTAGGTGTGGAACTACATAAATACAATTTTTATTGCATTGTTCCTTTGTTACTAACTAATTTATTTTAGGAAACGATAACCTGCAAAGCCAATAAACTATTTTAATTACAGTAAACTCAAAACTGCAAATAAAAGTACGTAAGAATCGTGTGTTCCAAAGGTGGTTAGTAACCTACAACTGTTTAACCTGAGTTATTGAAATTGATATTAAGTTCAAAAATTTAAAGAATGTAGGTACACTTTCAAAACTTTACATAAAATGTACCTATAGGTGCACTTGTATTTATAAAAAAACGTACATCTACTATTTCATGTGGTAAATGAAACGATATTAACACATTTGCTATTAAAAAATTGTATTATTAATTCAAATAGAGTTGAACAGAAACGTGGTTGTTACATTTTTATAGTTCAATGTTGCTAATTACATTTACAAAAGCTGTGTTTACAAGTAATGAAATATTGCGAAAATCTCGCTCAACACTTGTACGTTTTTTTATGAATTTTTATGTAGTGTTTTATATTTGCTTTTATACTAATGGCTTTTGCCAGCGTAAAACCAAAATAAAAATTATACTTCTTACAACATGAATAAGAGTTTAAAATTCTTCACTGATAAGTCTTGGTGTTTGACGTAGATTTGTCATATTTAAAGCAGAGAGATCATAGAATATTCCAAAAAAGTTAGAAATTCTAAGAAACTATAAATAATTGTGAATGTCATTTACCTGGTAGCATCTCGAGGAAAGCGAAAAAAACTTAGTTCATTATTAAGACTACGGTTGCTGTTGCAATTTAAAGCGGAGCACCAATCACCACCTTTCTTTTTCGAATTCATTTTTGCTGTTTTATAAAACCGATAAGAAGAGTACACAGTACATACTTGCTTCTTAAAGTGAAATAACTACATAACTTCAATACTACAAAATGCATTTCGTGGTGCAGTTTACATGCTAATGGGCGGAGCCTGTTGATCGGATTCGATGGTAGCCGAGTATCAGCCGAACCTTGAGTGTCTGTTCTGTATAATCTCTCTTCTGTGCTATAACTTAGTAGAACTTCCGGGACATCGGAATTCTAGCCATGTTTGAATGAGTTTTCAGCCATAAACTTTCATTTTTGGCCATAATATGGGTTCCTTTTACTACCAAACACAATTGGTAATATTTAAGTTTTGCTATTGGTATCAATGCTCTCCTTCGAACTACCGTTCCTAGAGATAGTAATATAAGTGGGATTAAAAATGGACAAAGATGCCAGTGGTGAATGTGCCTTCAAAGAGTTGGTTCATTTAGCTTTTGACTTTCTTGTTTTACCCAGCTCAAATGCTGAAGTCGAAAGATTATTTAGCCAGATGGGCATAGTCAAAAATAAGCTCAGAAATCGAATGTTGAATCATACACTGAAACACTGAAAGCCATTCTGGGTATTCGGGCAGGATTACGAAGAATGAAGCAGACGTGTGCTACCTATACGATTTCCGCAGATATTCTCAACAAAATCGGCACTAAAGAAATGTATTCTTTTAAACAAGAAAAATGACATTGACCTAATAAGTATTTAATAACTTAAAGACTAATTTTTTTCTGTGTTTGACTACAAAAAAGTTTTTATATTGCTAGTGAAAATGAATTATTTTACTGTTAAGATTAAGAGTTTTTTTTATTTACATTTTTATCTTATGTTTACATTTTTTATATCTATGTTAAACTGATTGTTTTATTTCATAATAAATATTGAAAAACAAATTTGTTCCGTAACTAGTTTATTTGCATTTAAATAATTTTGCCATATTTTAGCCATTCTGAAGTCTGCGTTTAGCTGGTTCACAAATTCGTTAGTTGGCAACACAGCGAACGAGTTACAGCGGTGACAGGCGCAGAACGACCCCAAGAATCACCAATTTTTAATTTATTATTACCTATTGTACAATACATTTCAGATGAATTATTTTTTCTTTTAAACTTAGTGTAGATAAATATTTTTATTTTACGTCTATCTTTGGCTGTAGCCCCAAACAGAACTCTGGCTACGAGCTACCAGCGAAGCATAGTACGCAACTGGGAAAATAGAATAAGCCACCCCGTTCCGTGCATTTGTAAGTTAATTTGTCTAAAGCTGGTTTCGTGATTGCTCAACTACTATACAGGGTGTTTCAAAAAGGTGTTGCCAAACTTGGGGAGGTTATAGAAGACTTTGCGGTATTTTTTTTACATATAAACCCCTAGTCGAAAATGAGCCGTTTTGACTCTGGAGCAATTTTTGTCCAAAAACGGAATGTTATGTTGACAGAAAAAGACTTCAATATTTAGTTCATTTTTATTACATCAAGTCCTTCGTCTATGAAACCCCTGTAGCCACACAAGAGGAACTGTTAGAGAGAGTGATGGCAGCCTGTCTTTTCGTGCAGAAAGATCCGCATATGTTACAACGTGTCCGCGATTCCATGAAGCGGAGGGCACATTTATGTAACGAGGTTAAGGGTCGCCATTTTGAACCATTGTTATAAATTTATTATTTACGCGTTATCTTTAATAAAAATTAACTAAATACCGAAGTCTTTTTCTATCAACAAGATAACATTACGTTTATGGACACAAATTGCTCCAGGGCCAAAACGGCTCATTTTCAACTAGGGGTTTATATGCAAAATTTGTTTACCGCAATGTTTTTTATAACCTCCCCAAGTTTGGCAACACCTTTAAAAAAACACCCTGTATAGAGAAACCGCTTCTGTTATATTTTATATTTAATGTTGAATCAAAACTGTAAGGAATGTCATTAGATAATTCTGGGTGATTTGAGGGCTTGTTAATCTGCGTTGAGGTCACCGCCTGCAAAGTTAGTACACGATTAATTCACCGGGGATAGTAATTTGATGAATTCCTTATGGAAAACGTTTCAACTAAATAAGAAAGCTATTTTATATTTAATTTCTCTCTTTAATAAACAACAGTACCGCCAATTTCTAATTTCAAATTAGCATACTAGGGTAATTTTATTTAACCAACGTAGGTCAGCAGGTGTTGGGTGCGGACTGGTTTTTTTTAAATTTTTCCGACTTTAACTAATGTCTATAAATCTTAGATTAATTTATCCCGCTATAGTTATATTTATGCACATATGACAGCAACTGCTAGTATTTGTTACAATGATATGGACATCGACAACTACTATGTAACTGCACAAAGAGGCTCAAAAGTAACATTGTATCAAATTTCAAACACTATTTATTCTTCTTCTAGTACCGTATCATATGCTGTTGGCAACCATTATGGCAAATCCTTTGAACATAAAACCTCTATATTCGAAGGGCAAATCTATTATGTCTGGCTTGCGTAGTATGAAAGATAAACACCGTTTATTTAAAAAAATTTAAAACCTTGAAAAACATGCATTAATTAAAGCTTTGTGCCAGTGTATCACCTCAATGGCCGAAATTGTTTAATTTTATTGTTAGGCAAAGAAAAATTCAGTTATTTTCACTGTAGTCGTACAATAGCCACAGCCAAACGATTTTTAAATTTTGGATATGCTTATTAAATGTTATTTTTATAATAGTGAAAATGCTAACCAGACGTATTATCGCGAAATGTAAAACTTTACAAAGGTGTGTCTGCAGATGGCAACCTACTGGTAGCAGAAACTTTTCAGAAAAAAAAGTTGCACCCGACCCAGGCCTCGATGGTAAACCTAACCTATCTTTAGGCGACATTGGTTCAAAATACCAGGTATTTCGCGACGAAGATGCGGAGATTATTATGGACGTGAACGAGGAAAGACTGAAGTACGCCAGTGGACTACAGCAGTCTGAAGAACTTATAGCAGAAGATTCCTTCCGAGGGTTAAACTTGGAACGTAAGTCTTCCAGCAGTGCAAAGGCTACAAAGCTCGGCACTAAATACATTTTGCATATTTACAGGCGGCAAAACAGGGGTTTTCGATATTGAAGACTTGGTGGCTGTACTCAAACAAGAAAACGCTGAGAACTTGTTTGTTGCCACCGTACCTCCCGACTTTAAATATGTGGACTACATTTGCGTTGTCAGTGGGAAATCGCACCGTCACATGCTGGCTATTGCACAGTTTGTAAGGAGAGTTTTTAAACAAAAAATGCATAAAGACGATATAATTCCAAAGTTGGAGGGCGCCAGTTCCAGTGAGTGGATGGCTATAGATCTAGGTATTGTATTGCCTTTAGGATGTTTAGGTGGCAAATGTAAAGATTTAAATCTTTAGGAAATATAGCTTTACATGTATTTTCAAAAGAAGCACGTGGAGTATACGATGTGGATTCTTTGTGGTCGGTTGGGCCTCAATTTGATAACGAGTGTATTAAACAAGATCCTGTTGTTGAAATGCTACAGAAACACTCTATATATTTACGAGATCTACAGCCTGCAGAATAGATGAAAGGGTTAGTATAAAACATTTTTTAAATGAATTGTTTTTTAATAACAAATACCTCTGATATTTCCTTAACTGTATTTTTTACTTTAAGGTACAATGTAAATCAACATAACAGAGATGAAGTTCTTTAAAGACTTAATGGAATGATCTACCTCGTCGATAGGTAGAATTCTTTGAACAGATACTGTATTCATCTTCAAAGATTTGGTAAATATATGAAAACTTAGTGGCGAAATAGATGGCATTATTTATCGAATAGCTCGAAGTTATGTATGTTTTTATAGTAAATAAAAATATAATGTAAAAGCTTACTTTTGCTTGTTTACTAAGTGAAACGTGTTGATTACAAGCAATTTACACAATCTGTTACTAAGATAAAAGATATGTTAAAGTATATACTTACTATTTTTTCTGAGAAAAGTTTTATTTAGGTATTTACAATTGTTTCGTAAAGAAATAAATAAAAAGTAATAGCAAGTTTTTCTTTAATCATCTCAACGTTGGCTAAAAAATTGTACACAAACAGGCAAGATAAGGTAGATAACTCTTATCAGTACTGAAATAGTCACAATGGCCTCAATATGAATCAGTCGTGTGTTTGAAAAGGGCATGTCTGCAGTACTGAATTGTCTAGGAAGAAAAATCACAAACTGATAAGCCGACAGCGTAATTTACACTCTTGGTCTGACAGTGCAATGCCAATCGAAGCCAGGAATTCCTGATAACATCCCGTATCATGTAAACCGAAGGTTACTATGTTCTCAACCTGTGCAAAAAAATACAACCAAGGGCGCAGTCCCATATAAAAATGACGTGCTTGTTTGGCTAATGACTACAATGGCCCAGCAGATGAACAAGCAGCCCGGGGAAGTGGTGGTTGTGCCAAATGTGGTGGGCTACGATCTAAACACAAAGCAGTATGTGCTCGCGAATCACCTGGTGCCCGCCCTCGGCGGCTGTCTGCTGTACGTCGTGCATTTCGCCTGTGATTTGACGGCAGCGTATAGACACATTCGCGAAGACAACCCGGCGTGGGGTGCCTTGACCTTGTTTTTTATGTATTTACCTGCCATCGGATGCTATGTTCTCACCATTTCTGCGTGGGAGTTGTGGCCCAAATTTGAGGGATGCGGGGCGAGCAATTTCAAATGGTTTCTGTTGAAGACGTTGCAGCATCTGTGCTTTCCTGCTTGGAGTATGTGGAGGTAAGTTTGGCATTCGATGTGTATTTAAAAATGACTGATTTTGCTATGCGTTTTGCATTTGGTATGGCATGTAAAGATAAGATTGCACCGTTTGTTAAGTACTAGGAAATAAAGACTGCAATAAAATGAAGAAAAGTGCAGCACTTTTAAATCCACTGTTGCATACAATCTAACTTTCCAAATTTTACTTTTATTTCGGCTTAAGGTGAGAAATAAAGCTTGTGATTTTTGTTTTTTCACTAGGGTGATTAGGACAAAAGCATTTTTACCGCTTTATTCGATTCAAATACAATGTTAGTGTAATAGGCGGCAATAATCTCTTTTAAAAAACTTATAATTCTTTTTACAGTTGGCCATGCTTGTTTAATTGGAAAACAAATGAATAATATAACTCAATATTATTTTTAATAGATCTTAAGACAAATAATTTGCCATAAAATATTCCATTCCATTTAATTAATATAAATTCTATTGTGATAATATATTGCAGTTTGTTATGAAACAACTCGAGTTTAAGCAAACAATATTTTACTTTAATTGAATACTATAACTCAATATTCTTTTGAATAGATCTTAAGACAAATAATTTACCATAAATCATTCAATTTCATTTAGTTAACATAAATTTTATTCTGATAATGTATTTCAGTTTGTTATGAAACAACTTTAATTGAAGCAAACAACACTTTCAATTCCTTTAACACGATAGAATAGACATAAATATGTTTAAAAGTTCTTATTTTTTTGCGGTTGGCCATGCTTTTAATTAGAAAACAATTGAATACTTTAACTCTACATTCTTTTTAACAGATCGTAAGGCATAACCATAAAACATTCCATTCTGTTTAATTAATATAAAGAAATTATATAAATTCTATCGTTGTAATGTATTGTAGTTTGTTATAAAACAACTTTAATTGAAGCAAACAACACTTTCAATTTTTTTAACACAATAGAATAGATAAATCTTTTTTTAAACTTTTATAGTTCGTTTTGCAGTTGGCCATGCTTGGTTAATTAAAAACAAATGAATACCTATTCTATTCCACTCCATTTAATTCATATAAATTTTATCGTGATAATTTATTGAAATTTGTTAAGAAACAATTTTAATTGAAGCAAATGACGCTTTAATTTGTTTTAACGCGATAGAATAGATATAAATCTTTTAAAAAACGTTTATAACTTTTTTTGCAGTTGGCAATGCTTGTTTAATTGGAAAACAAATTAATACTTTAACTCAATATGGTTTTTAATAGATCTTAAGACAAATAATTTGCCATAAAATATTCAATTCCATTTAATTAATACAAATTCTATTGTGATAATATATTGCAGTTTGTTATGAAAAACTTTAATTTAAGCAAACAATATTTTAATTGAATACTATAACTCAATATTCTCTTCAATAGATCTTAACACAAATAATTTACCATAAAACATTCAATTTCATTTTAGTTAATATAATTTTTTTTCTGATAATGTATTGCAGTTTGTTATGAAACAACTTTAATTGAAGCAAACAACACTTTCAATTCCTTTGACATGATAGAATAGACATAAATCTTTTTAAAAGTTCTTAATTTTTGGTATTGGCCATACTTGTTTAATAAGAAAACAATTGAATACTTTAACTCTACATTCTTTTTAACAGATCGTAAGATATAACCATAAAACATTCTATTCCATTTAATTAATATAAATGTTAATGTATTGTAGTTTGTTATAAAACAACCTTAATTGAAGCAATCAACACTTTCCATTTTTTTAACGCAATAGAATAGATATAAATATTTTTTTAAACTTATAATTCGTTTTGCAGTTGGCCATTTGTTTAATTGGAACACAAATTAATACTTTAACTCAATATTCTTTTTAATAGATCTTAAGACAAATAATTTGCCAGGAAACATTCTATTTCTTTTAACTAATTAAATTCTATCATGATAATGTTTGTCAGTTGGTTATGAAACATTTAATTGAAGAAAACAAAGCCTTAAATTTTTTAACACTATAGAATATATATAAATTGTAGCGTTCATTTGTTTTCTGATTAAACAAGTGTGGCCTACTATCAAAAACTATTTTTGCTCATAAATTGGTTATTTATAAAAGTAGTTCTAGCAAACTGTGTATCAATGAAATAATAAAAATAAGTCCTTTCCAATTCAGTTTGCAGCATCTTTAATCTGCAATATGAAAACAAATGGAAAAACTATAATTAGATTCAAAGTTCTCGTAAAGTGTCAGAATACGTTTGTGCTAACTTTAGACCAAACATAAATCGAATCATGAACTTTGAAGCAAAATTATAGTAATTACAATGTTTAATAGAGGTTTAGTCAGCTTACTACTATAAAAAGCTGACTAGAATATATTTTTCACACTGATAAAATACAACCTCGCCTCAGTTTGTCTGTTGTAGTCACTAATATTTTAATCATTGAACAAACATTTAACCAACCAATTTTACATAGAAATTTATACTTGTTAAAAGGTACGCCGAGCGGATATTTTGGTCCATAGAAGGCGTAAGGGCGGATGACGAAGATGAGAGGGACAAAATTATAAATATCCTCAACGGTCCAAGGACTATAGAACTGTACTATTTCCTACAGGGCTACCTTCAGGCAGCCCCACAGATCCTTCTGCAGTTGCATATTCTTATGAGATATGTGCAAAACATGGAAAAGGATACTGGTAATACTTTAAGTTAATAAATTTAGCATGTCTCTTGAACGTTTCCATCTTTAAAACAGGAATAGTACTATGTGAGCTAATTTGAGATTTTGCTAAAATAAAATTCTTTGTGGCAAGTAACTTGTTTGGAAAGTCTTCCAGTGAAGTGTAGATTTACCGCGTGTTTGTGAGCTGTAGATAAAATAAGCTGTGTCGACGAACTCGTTGATCCTGTAATTACCTACATTTCCGTTTTTTTTTTTTCTAAAATGATACATGTATACAGAAGAAAAAATGAACACTAACAAAGCATGAAAAATTGAAAAACCATATTAAATTTAATATTATTCTTGTACCTGTTTTCTGGTTAGGTTTTTACTTGGTGGGAACGTCCTTCCTTTTGTATGTTATAAATTATTTCACATGAGATAAGCGTTCCATATACCACGTCTAACTGTTTGTCCGTACCACAACAGTAAATACAAAATTTATTATTATTAGGCAAGAGAGTTATTTACACTTAGCATCTTTCATAAGTAAACCGTAAAGGCTTCGAGAGCTGGCAGACTTAGTCAAGTTTAAAGTTACTATTTTAGGTATCCGTGTCAATAATTTTATTTGTTAAATTGTTCTAATTTGTCAACTGCTTTTCAAGTGCCTATTGTTTTTAATGTGCAACTTATATTACGCTAAAAAGGTATAAGTTTATCTTTGTGATTTGGAGAAATTAGAATTTGTCTTGCTTGCTTCAGTAGTGCATGTAGTGTGAGATTGTTACATTGCACAAAAGCTACTCCCTTTAACCAAGTTCAGTCAGGGCTGGATGAGCCATCGTCTGCAACTCAAAAATCCTATTCACTTGCACTGCATGGCCCCACGCCAATAAAACATATGTCATAACTGAGTGAAACAAGCCAAAATGAGCCGTTCGTAATGTGTAAGACTCTTGAGCTTACTTACCACATGGTCTATACAGCGATCCCATTTTAATTTGGGATCAAGTAATACCACTAGAAATTTTACTTGAAAGATATTTTCATTTTCACGACAGTGAAAATATTACCCTTTTTGCTTTAGTCTAGTTCTAGAGCAGCTTCTTCACAGTAAACCAGCTCTCAGCACCTGACTGGGTGACAGACTGACCCTGCTTCATCTCCTCTAGAATTTTTGAGTTGAGAGAAACAGTGGTATCATCAGCAAAGAGTGAATATTGATAATCTACCATCTGTTGAAGGGAACGGTCATTTATGTATATTAAAAATGAAATGGGTCCCAGGACTGACCCCTGGGGGACACCTATTGTTACCTCTCTCTCTCTCTGCTGATAACGTCTCTGAAACTCCCATCTGCTGTTCCCTTTGCTTTAAATATGATTTTAGCAGTTCTATGCTAAGAGGATGAAAATTATAATGTTCGAGTTTACGAAGCAGGATATTGTGTGACACAGTTGAGTACCTTGCTCAAGTCACAAAACAAGACCGTCTCGTGTTTTAGGTCTTCAAACGGTTGAATTATTTTTGTAACAGCCAACACTGTGTTTTTATTTTTATGAAATCCGTACTGGGATACACTGAAACGTTGATTTTTCTCAAGGAATCCTACCATTCTAGCAGCCATTGCTGTTTCAATTATTTTAGAAAGTATCGGTAATAATAAGATTGGTCTATAGTTGCACCAAACTTTCTTACAGATTGAAACTACTATAGCTAAACTTAATGCCTTTCCAATATTTTTAAACATTACACTCATAAATATCGCAGCTGGTCATATTCTTGATACTATTTATGATGTCATGCATCTTATGATACGTAATTTCATCAAAAGAAAAGGTGTGTGCAGGTGATGGGATATTCTTACAGTTTTTCAGTAGATCAATGGCACTATCCACAAGTTATATAGTAATTTTATGGGCAATACCACGAAAGTAATTGATCTTATCTAGTGAAATACCACCCACTCTTGCTTTTCCTACAAGAGTTTTATTTAAAATATTCCTTACTTGGACTTTGAGCTATACTAATAATTTTTTAATTAGCTGGTTTTTTAGCTTCTCTAATAGCCTTTTTATGTACAAAGAGATCGTTTTTGTTTATTTTAATGGAAATTTTAGATAAATCAACATTTGCATTTATATTTGCAATTTCTTAGAGATGTATCTAAACGTAATTGCAATGAAGCCGGCAGAAAATTTAGCATATACTGTTTTGGCTAATAACCATGATTTAACCTCGGGTCTTGAAAATTATATGGAAATTGATTTGCTAAAAATATGGGATCTGTTGCTTATATTTACTTTTATTCCAATTTCTAACTGGATGTTTTGGTACTGGGAGATTCATTAAAATCGCCTGTTAAAACTTTCATAAACTCTCCATTGTTCTTTTACTACATAATATCCATTTGAAATTCGAAGTGCAAGGTTGTTTCACTGCACGCTCTTGATATCAAGTGTTGACCGATAACCCCGGCAATCCGTGTCGTATGTATTAAATATAAATTATATTATATTATATTTACATTCAAACAAAATATACAGTTCATAATAAAAGCAAATAATAATAATAATAATAATAATAATATTTATTTGCCCAACAGGAGACCCAATTATAGGACAATAAACTGTACAAACGAACACACACATTATTTAAATAATTAAAATTTTACAAAATAATGCTTACCTAAATAAAAGAATAAAAAACATAGATAAATAGTAATAAATATTGTATGCCGATCTATAACACAGGAAAACAGGATCAACAGTAAAAATATCCTTTATCTAATAGACTTGTCCGTCCGGGACGCTGTTTCAGCAGCCAAACCGTAAGAGATAGAGAAAAAAGTTATGAAAGTTATATGTTTGGAATGGTCATGTCAGGTCAGGAACCGAATTTCAGTCACGTGACACTTCCGGTTTTCGAGAAATCACGTGATTTCCGTCCGTCCGGGACGCTGTTTCAGCAGCCAAACCGTAAGAGATAGAGAAAAACGTTATTAAAGTTATATGTTTGGAATGGTCATGTCAGGTCAGGAACCGAATTTCAGTCACGTGACACGGTTTTTGAGAAATCAAATATTTAAAAAAATATTATTTTTATATAATACGCGTTCTATTTGAAAAACGGTCTTTTTTGTTTTATTAAATGAGACATTTGTCTCACTGGTTGCTAGTAATGTATAATATAACAAATCTATTCCAAATGCAAAAAAAAAAATTTTTAAATACAAGAGCTAAAAGCTTAAATTAAAAAAAAAATATATATATATATATATATATATGCATTTAGTACTCATACACCTCCAAACGGTATGTGCTTAGGTAATGTTCGCCTCCGTTTTGACGAGTTCGCCTCCGATTTCGGAGGCAAAAGCGTTTTGCGTTGTTTTCACGTCCAAAATTGGAATTTTGGCTGCCTCTATCGTTTGGTAGATTTTTGTTCGGAGGTGTAAAAAACCTACATACACCTACACACATATACCATAGTTGGTGTTACTTCGCACAGGTGGCGCTGTTGTTTTATACGCATAACACATGTAGGTACTAATCGCCTCCTTACATCTGAAGTACGAGTTGGCCTCATCTTATTGGCAACACTGCATGAGGCCAAGGACCGTAAATTAGATAGTATAACATAGATCTCGCGCTGCATTCGCCAACTCATGCCCGACTCCCGCTAAACCCTTATCAAAAACTGCATCACTGTGACGTCACAACGAGGCGACCGAGTTTTGCTTATATTCGTGTTTTAGACGATTTTTTCTATTTTCGGCTGTTTTTGAGTACTTTTGATAATTTAAAAATTGTGTTTTAATTTGGGAGATATAAAACGTATTTTTCGTATTAGTTTTAGTTAAAAGTTTAGTTTAAGATATGGATATTAGCAGAGACACAAAGTGCTTGTTGTAGGTACTGATAATAATAGTACCAAATAAAAAGTTCATTCTTTGGTAAAAGTATAAAATAAACATAATTTAACAATGTGCTACCAACGTTCAATTGCGCTTCTTAAAACATCAAAATTAAAACAGTAGTTTTTGATGGTGGCAAAACATACTTGGTAACTTAGCAATTTATTAAGTACCACAGTGAAAATATCGCCAATAAAATTTTTAAGAAAGAGAAGGACTTACTTTTGAGTATCCTTTGAAAGGACTATATAACTCGCATGTATTTTCGTGATTTTAAAAGCAAACAAGCAAAGAAGAGAAAAAGTACTTACGGTGTCTGATTCCAACAAAAAATTTGAAGTTTATACTTAACTTCACATCTCTGTCTGTTGTCAAATCTTGCAGTCGATTTTTCAACCACAGTCTCGTCATCTAATTACTAATTAGCATAACGAATGGATGGATTCATAAGATTCCCATAAGCGGCTGGAGTAATAATAACTACCTTCCAATAGCCTAATGCAGGGGTGGCGAACCATTGGCACGCGTGCCATTGATGGCACGCCACAAAATAATTTGGGCACCTAATCGAAACAATTTATATTTAACAACGGATTGAACATGAAACTTCAAGGCGCAAATAAAACAATTATTGTTATGATAGATCTCATTCATGCTTTCGAACCTAAACTGCAAGTTTTCAGTAACGATATTGTTACCAAAAACTACAAGTATTTCCCCATATATGTATTATACATATATTGCTAGTAGGACCTCGGAACGTCCGAAAACATTACGGCGCCGCCATAGTCTCACTTAGAGTATAACGCGTCTCGTGCGCATGCGTGAGAATTCGAACTCTGCCTTTAGAAGCGAATTTTAAACTTGACCACTTCCCCATTTGGCAGACGACACCGCCGCGCTTGCGCACAGCTCACCATTATACATTGAAGAGTTGGTAGTCTGTCTCACTTGCTTCGTGAGTTTCCCACTCATAGCCGCTAGCAATATAGTAAGTATTACATATATGTATTTCCCAAACTTGAAAAAAATCTCCAGAGATTTGAATTCACATGAAAAACCAGACCAAGCAAAAGTCACTGAAGAGTTTAATTCGGTAATCAGTTCAAAGAATTATCGGAAACACTGAAATTTAATATATATCCTGATCAAAGAGCATTGCTCTTTGTCCTGATGTAACTTCACTTGATAAACTGAACTTGGCCAAATTTGATTGGTTGAAAATTGAAGAAATTTAAATGCAGCTGATTGATTTCTAATCTAGTTCAATATGGATTCAAAAAATTTTCGAAACAAGGAAAGAGTTGGAATTAAATGAAATAAAAATACTATATGTATCAGGTAATATAAGTAAAAATGCCAATATCAAAATTATGGAAACGTGGAATTCAATTCCAGACACATTTAGCAGTCTGAAGAAGCTGGCCTTTGCTATCTTAACAATATTTTCATCTACCTATGCTTGTGAGTAATTATTGAATAACATTAAAGACTCGCTTATAAGCCGTTTCTCAGATGAATCCAGTGCAGCTTGCATTCTGCTAAAAGTAACAAAGTATGGAGCTAATATAAGTTATTTAGCATCTAATTTGCAACAGCAGAAGCACGAATTTTTTCTTTCATTTAAATAAACATAACGTCATTATTGCTGTACAAAATGTATATTTTTTGTTGCAAATAAAGATTTTTAAGTTGATAGTATTTAGTTTTATTTTTTCCCCATTAATCACTAAGTCAAGATTGTTTGATGGCACGTCATGGCCTCATTAAACATTTCTTTAGAAAAAATGGCACGTAGATGAATAAAGGTTTGCCACCCCTGGCCTAATGCATCGTCATATAATTGTAATGTTTGAAAAAACTAACGCCTTGCGATTTCACTTTTTAGTCACAAAAGGACAAACATATTATGATAAACAGACTTGGTCTTCAATTGAGTTTATTTATTGTAGTCGATTGCAAAATCTGTAAACTAAAACCTATTCACTAACATAAAATACACAAAGGAAATTTTTCAACCCAACGATTTGCCTTGGTCAAAACGATTAAAAGTTAAAAAATTATTTATATTTTGTGATAAAAAGTTAAATCGTGGGGCGCTCATTTCTCTCTTATGTGAGCTTATTTTTAGTGACAGTGCCAGATATATCTGAACAAACAAACAAAAAATATCACATGCATATACAAGCTTATTGCACTCTGAAATATAATATCACAGAATTAAGTAATTGATTGGTAGTGCAACAGAAAATATCACTCATGTGACAAATTTTGTTTTAATTTTTGCACATATAATATATTGGTGATTTTAAAACTAAATTTGTTTTTGCTAAAGGGCAATACAAAATATGATCTTGCCTGGATTCTATTCTAGGTACTACAAAATTCAATTGTTGCAAAAGTTCAGGGCAATCTATACGGTTATTTAGTAAATTGTACAATTGTAATCTGCTGTAAATAATTCACTATTCAGAAGTTCATCATTAAGCCACGTTTCAGTCAAACAAATTAAGTCAAATTCTGAAGCACTTACAGATCCATGGAATTCTCGCGCTTTGCTTCTGAGTCCTCTAACGTTTTGGTAGTAACATAACAGGGTATCCTTGGGCATATTTAGTTTAAAGACACTATTTTTGGGGTGCCGTTTACATATTTAATTGTAATATTATTCTCGCCATTCTCTTGCCTTTCTTTTAGTTTGTCGTGTACTTCCTGCAGATATTTAAGCTGCATTGGAGTTTGATCATTTGTTTAGCGTATCCCTGTATCGGCAGGAACTGTTTTTTTGTTTTTCAAAATTGCTCTAGCTTCAGCAGCGCTCTCCAAAACAACTTTTATTGGGCGATTTTTACCATACGAGACCTTGCCTAGACGAAATGTGCGGATATTATCCACTTTCACCTTAGCTATTTTGTTGATTATTTCTACAACCTTAGATTTATCATGAGTAAGACAAGATTCACGTAATTCAGATGTAGGTTCAGTGACATTAAAAATTATAATATTAGGGGACCTTTTCTTGCATTCGGCAATTTCGGATATTAGCGATACAGTAAGCTCAATGCTAATTCGCTCCTGTTTAGGGGATTCCCCAATTTTCTCAAATCCTGCACTTCATTTGATAATTTAGAAATTACGTTCTTCAATTGATTGTTTTTCTGCAATACAAATATCGCAATAAAATGTTGGCCTTCTTTTGTCACCTGGTGCAACAAGGGATTGTATTTCAGTTCTAGATAAACCAGAACAGGTGGTATGTATTGGAATGCGGCACTTATCACAAGTTATTTCCTTATCTGGGCCTAGCGGTTTATCGCATACATTACAGTTCTTTACTAAAGGTATCACTAATAAATTTCAGGAAACATTTTAATACAATGCACTAGCACATTAAAACGAGTGCTGCTCGCTCAACGCTCAATGTGTATTAAATAATAAGTGTTGATCCAATGGCCAACACCTTTAACCATACTGGCACTTCAGTCATGCCTAATGGCTACATATACAACAATCAAAGTATTCCAGTACAATTAAACCAAATGCCTAATTATTCACAACCAATGCGACTATTACAACCTCAACAGCAGAACTACACAACTTACTGCAGTCAACCTCAACGACATACAGACCAAGAAATGCAACCAATACTACTTACACGTTCAGAAAATAAATGGCAAATAGCAACAAATAGCAAAAAAATATGCAAACTCAGAAAAACAACAAAACCCCAAAAACAAACAAAAGTAGATGATTACTGGTTGAGCAACCAAATTCTTGTCAGTAAGAGATGCTCCAGCTTAAGTAATGAAAATGACGACAGTATGGAACAGTCAGACAATATTAACCAGAAAAGAAATGAACCAAAACCACCACCTATTTTCGTGGCGGGTGCACAAAATATAAAACCGCTAATCACATTGTCACCAAAGCTTTAAACAAGAAACAAATTAAAATCCAACCCAAAGAAGGTGAAACGTATAGCATTATAATTAAAGCACTGAACGAAAAAAATATTCAATTTCATACCTATAAACCTAAGCAGGAGAGAAGTGTCCGAGTTGTCTTAAAAAATATACACCCTTAATCAGTGTAGAAGAAATTAAAGAAAACTTACAAAAACTATGCCACACGGTAGTAAATATATAGAACTTAAAACAAAAAGGAAGAAACACTGCACTGCTCTTATTTTACGTTGACCTAAAACAAAAAGAAAACAACAAAGACATCTACTACATCAAATTATTCATGAACTCAGTGGTACAAATTGAGCCTCCCCATGTTAAAAGAGAAATCCCCCAATGCCTAAGATGCCAGCACTACGGACACACCAAAAACTTTTGTAAGAAAACCCCATGTTGCGTCAAATGCTTGGAAAGTCATTTAACTAAAGATTGTCCCAGAAAATAAATAAGAGACAACAAAGTTAAATGTGTCGATTGCAACAGTAGCCATCCTGCTATCTATAGAGGATGTATCACGTACGAGCAACTACAACAAAAGATTTACCCTCAACTTAGAGAAAAAAATATCCCGTAAAGATTTGTACAACTTCATCAACAAGTCAAAACCAACAAAATACCAGAAATAAGCGCCATATTCGAGCTTAAAGCATGATGAAAGATTTAATACAAGAAATGAGTACAATGATGAACCTCATTAACATGTTAGTAAACAAAATGACATAATGGCACAATTACTAAAAATAGCATTATGGAATGCCAATGGCTTGTGCCAACATGCACAAGATATTCTGTACTTTCTGCAAAACGAAATTGGCATAATGCTTACTTCAGAGACTCATTTCTCCGGAAAAAGTTACGTTAAAATACCAAAATACAAAATTTACCATACTAATCATCCACATAGCACTGCTCATGGCAGAACAGCCATTATAGTCAGAAATAATAATAAACATTACGAACTCAATGGATATAGCCAAGATCACCTTCAAGCCACCACCATAACTGTGGAAGAAAGGATTAATAGCATCACATTGTCAGCAGTTTACTGTCCACCAACATTTAAAAATAACACACAAGACTATAAACAATGCTTTGAAACTTTTGGCAACAAATTTGTCGCCGGAGGAGACTATAACGCCAAGCACGTTCAGTGGAGTCCTAGACTCACGACACATAGAGGTAGACAACTATTAGAAGCAATGAGAGAGAAACGTCTACATTATTTGTCAACAGGAGAGCCAACATATTGGCCCACGGAGAAGAAAAAAATACCTGACCTAATAGACTTTTGTGTTACAAAAGAAATAAACAGTAGACAATGTAAAATCGTAGCATGTTTTGCCCTCTCTTCAGACCACTTGCTGATTATATACTCTCAAATCCTACCCACAGTAAAGCAACCGATACTGTTCAATAAAATAACAAACTGGTAAATATTCAAAGAATAAGTGGACGAACTTATTGAACTAAACATACCACTAAAATCAAAGAAAGATATAGATGCAGTTGTAGCTTTGAATACAGCTATACAAACGGCAGCCTCAATATCTACACCAGAAATTGAGATCACTCAAATAAAACAAGAATATCCAATTACCATAAATCAAAAAATAGAAAAACAGAAACTCAGAAAACCGTGGCAATTAACAAGAACAAAAACCGATAAGGAAAAGTTTAATAAAGCTGTAAATGATTGAAAAAATTATTCCATAATTTAAAGAACCAAACTATTCAAGGGAAACTAAATAATTTAACGGCTTCAGAAGCAACAACTGACTACTCGTTATGGAAAATAACTAAACGAATCAAACGACCGCAACAAACTACCCCATCAATCAAACCAAAAAACGACATATGGGCCAAAAGTAGCAATGAAAAAGCAGTGTAACCCAGGGGGTTGTTTTGTCACCCCCGGGTTACCAGTTTTACGTGCTGCCACATTTGTGTGATATAGGGGTTGGTTTGAACCCGTAGATCACTATTTGCAAGTAAGGGATTGTAACTCATCTGCTGTCCACGATTAGTAATCGTAGGGGTTGTACTGTTGAGTTATGGTTAAATAAAATACCCACAAAAGAATAAATAACTTTTATTAAAAGAACTTAAAAATTTGGATCAAGTACAAATTAATTTTACCCTATCTGATCAATGGTTAATTAACTGTAGGTTCGTAAAAAGGTTGATCAAAATTATGCTTAATTTTGATGACATCAATTTACTTTGGAAGGGAAGAATAATAATAGCAGCCCTGCTTTTAGTTGGTTAAAAAATACCATAAATGACTGACCTTCGTCCAGATGCCGTTGCTAGAACTTGGAGGGTGAATGTTAATTTTATTCATTTGCGGTACGCCCGAATTGACTTACGAAATTTAAATATGTTCGGCTAGATTTTAGATCCCCTGGTTGGTATTCCTTGAATTTTGAGTGGCTTAAGACAACACTTGCTCACATAAGTTTTAAATAGAACTTTCAATTTTGACTTCGATTATTTCGCGGGGCATGCGTATCGCGCCGGTGTTAAGAATTTTTAGCGCCGAAGCGCCTTAGCGCTAACTCAATTTATCTCGCGGAATCCCGGGGAAGACTGCCTGTCCAGTTCGCGTTCCCCAAAAGGTAATTTTCTTTCGTGAAGAGCCGGGAGTTCCCGTTTTGCCAACTCGCCAAAATGGCTTTATTCTTAGCGGCTCTTGGTACTGCATGAAACCAAACTGACTCATCGATTCTCACAGTACAGAAATTGCATGATTCTTTGAAAATTCTGCCAGTAAGTTAATATCGAATTTCTTTGACTTCCCGGATGCAATTCAACCTTTGCTTGGATTATAACAATGTAACCTTTTACGTGCTTAGTAAATGAAATTTTTGCAGGGGCGGCTTCGATTTATTCTTCCTCATGACAACTTAAAATTTATTAGGTTTATAATTATAAACGCAATTTCTTGCGGGTTGTTACAGCAGCGGCTTTTGCTAACCACCTGGTGGATGTATTTAAGCCATTTCCCTCAGAGTCAACGGACGAGGAAAAAAAAGAATTAAAACAATACCTATAAGCGTCCCATCAGATGGACTTTCCAATAAAAGCAGCTACGTTTGCAGAAGTCAAACAAGCAATAAAAATCAAAACAAATCCTAAAAAGGCACCAGGCGCTGACTTGATTACCGGAAATACATTACAGGCACTAGCTAATAAAGGCAGATACAGATCAATAAGCCTTTTGCTTCGAAAAATTGTTACTAAAGTGCATCAAACCATTCTTAGAAGAAAGAAAAATAATTCCCCATCACCAGTTCGGTTTGAGAAATAACCACGGAACAATAGAACAGATACATCGCATAGTCAAGAAAATCAATAATGATCGCAAAAAGATACTGCTCCGCTGCCTTCCTTGACATACGACAAGCCTAAGTGACATTTTAATCATGGCTTCATAACCTGTCACTAAAGAGCCTCTTAATCACGGATTGAAGTTGGCAACCACATTTTAGTCATGGGGTGAAGTTAGGTTCAGACAGTATTTAATTAATTAGTCACAGCCAAAACTGAAATCAAGTCATAGTTGGCAACAGTCAACTTTGATGTTTATCATGTCCGTTCATAGTTCACCTCATTTATCTAAGTAAAGTGCGATTTTTGATAAGTTGTTTTGTGAAATATGAATTGAATAGACAGTGATAAATGAAGAAATGCAGGTGTATACCCCACCAGAAATAACAGGAGCAGCAGCAGCTGCAACAACTAATTTGCTACCAGCTAAGTCAAGGGGTCAGTATTAGCGAATTTATAAGCTGTCTATGGACTAAGTCGAGAAAATCGAACGCATTAATTTTCTGAGAATGTTCTACTTGCGTATTTACAAGAATGAAACAAGAATGAAACCATCATCTTTGTGGGCAATCTATTCTATAAAAAAAATGTTGATATAAGAAAATATACAAAATGATGTGCTTTTCTAAGATGCACATCAGATGGTCAAAAACTTTGACACCCCAGCAAATTAGAGAATTTATACCATCTACACCAGACAAAAACTACCTACTTATTTACAAAAATAAACCAGTAGTAGCAATATTTCGGTATAAATTCATAATATTAAAGTATTCTTAATCTAGGATAGATTAATTTTTGTAATAATGGGAGCTTGCCGCAGAAAATAATTAATGAAAATTGAAACAACTCATGTTGAGGACCTCAAGACAGCAGTTCTAGTTCACATTCCCGATACAAAAACCAAAACGGAACGTCACTTTGTTATTGGGGGCAATTTCTATAATATTTGCAAACAATATATGGAACTTCGCCCCCCAAATTTAGTAAATAATACAAGATTTTTCTTGAACTACCAGCGAGGAAAATGTACAAAACAGCCCATTGGAATAAATAAATTTGGCAGCCTCTCTAATCAAGTCGCAACATTTCTAAAACTGCCAAATCCGACTTTGTAGACGGGTTACTGTTTGAGGCGATCTTCAGCAACCATTTTAGTAGACTCCGGTGCAGATATTACTGCTCTAAAGCGTCATGGGGGATAGCACTCAACTTCGTTGCAGAGGGTTATATTGGACATTATTTAAATAACAAAATTCAAACAGCTAACAAAATCTTACCCACTGTTGAAGTTAGCGAAAGTAATAACATTGAGAATAGAGATAACATTAATTTTGAAATTAATGAAAATACTAATATTAATTTTGAGGTTGGGGAAAGTATCAAAGTTAATAATTCTGCTTCAACTATAATAGACGGAGAGCCAGCGACAAAAATAGTTACGTCATTTCATTAAGAAAATATCCCATGCTACTATACTCTCTTAACATCGCTGATAATTGTTTTGGATGTCTGCCTGGTTTCCGGTAGTGGAGAAAGCTGCAGCAGGGCCGCAAAGTGGTAGAGATGACAGATAAAATAAATGTATCTGGCAGTACTGAAGTGTATTGTTGATAACACTATCGATGTATGTCCAATTCGAAGTTAGCAGGTTAGGTTTTGTTTATTATTTGCCACAAACTGCCACGAAACCTAACCTGACATCCTCGAATTTGACGTAGACTGACAGTGCTACCAACTATAAACTTCAGAACTGTCAAACATATATAGGGCATTCAGTAAACACAAAAACATTTAAATTTTTTTGAAGTTGGCATGTGCATATAATTTTTCTACTAGGGATTCTGTATTTTGTTTTGCAAAGGTTTGCACGCCTGCATACTGGCAGATTTTAATTTAAAAATGACATTTAATATTTCTCATTGTCAGTGTCAAAGTAGATATTTTTCTAGAAATTCTAACCTAAAGTTTCATAAAATGTAATAAAGATACCCATTAGTAAACGCTACGTCAATAGTATCCAACACAGTATTTGTATAATATCCTTAAAAGTAGTTAATTACAACATTTATGACAGATGGGTAGTAAATGTCACACCCTTAACCTATTTGTTTTAGTACATTCCTAGACAAAGGTGAATTTTGGAAGTACACTCATGAAATTTTGGATATCGAAGGCCACTTTGTGTTTTTGTGTTTACTGAACAGACTATAACACGTATCACAGGCGACTTTTATTACAAATTGATTCGATCTCTCGTTATTTCATTTTCTTATGGTCCTTGGGAAAAGTATCCCCAGTAGGTCATGTTTAGTTATGTGAAACTGACCTGACAAAATGTCAGGTATACTTTTTAAAATTAGGTTATAATTTTTGACATTTGACAAATACACCTATATTTAGCTAAAAATGTTTGTCAAAGATAAAAAATTATAACCTAATTTAAAAAGGATACGTGACATTTTGTCAGGTCACTTTCACATAACTAAACATACTTTTCCGAAGAAACAGAAGAAATAGATATATCTCCACCACCTAAAACCAAACAGACTTCCGAATTAATTATCAGCGACGTTAAGAGAGTATAATTAGATGAAATATTTTCTTAATAAAATTACGTTACTATTTCTGTCGCTGGCTCTTAGACTATAACAAGTGCAAATAAAACACAATTTTATGTTAAAAACTTAGGGAAATCCATGACTTCTTTTAACAACTGCCAAAATTTCTCAAATTTGGCCTTTAACAGATTGACTGCCATGGAGGTCATATATGACCCCTAGATCATTTTCCTCAGGCAGTCACACGTGACTGCTGGAACATAGGATTGTCATGTCTGCCAGCGGACGTTTAAGGAATGGTTTATATGCGTTACATGACTGCTCTGGCACCGGGCGTAAGGCAAATGCCACCAATTTTTAAATTGTGCTGACTGTAATATCAACAATAATGGCAAAACTTTAAGTAATTATTTATTGAATATTTAGGGATGTGCATTAATTTTTATTGTAATAAAAATGCCATGCAAGAAGAAATATATTTATTGTGGGCCAAATTGAAACAATTAAGGCAATAGTGGGTTGGTTGTCACAATCATTACAATATGTAGTGACTTTTTTTACTTGGTTTTTAGTCAGTTTTCCTTTTAGTTTTTGTTCATAGCATCCTTTGCAATATAATAATAATAATAATAATAAATATCTTTATTTCACAAGAAATAAGTAACAGAAATCCAGTTATTATGAATTACTTTTTTTGAAAATGTTAATGGGTAAGCATTTAAGAGTAACTGGTAGCTCATTATAAACTTTACTAATATTATACGTAAAAGATCTTTCAAAAAGTGTGGTACGGTGTTGAGGCGGCGTAATTAAGTCCTTTTTTCTTAAATTTAAATTATGCACATTGGTTCTGAAGCGAATTTTGTTATACAGGGTGTTCGGATAATAGGGAACCATACATTGATGGTGAGTTCTACGCATTAAAATAATAAAAAAACTTCATATGCAGTATTGTCCGAAAATCGTTATTGGCGTAGATACCAACCCTTAAAGTTTAACTTTTTTTTAAAATTTTTTATTTATTTTTTATAACTGAGTAGATAACTACTTTAAACTTGGTGTAGGTGCTCTTTATTGAAATACTCACAAACAAAAGGAAAAACAATCGATAACATGTATTTTGAACTGGCAGTTAACCTAAAACCATATTTTCTTTTTAGTCATAACTTTTATATCTGAAGAGATACCTCCGATCTAGATACGGCATCTTGTAGGGAATAAAAAAATTCAAAATTATTGTACTCTTGTTTGGTATGCGTAACATAAACCGTTTGGTTAGAAATTCTATCTAAAGTTTTAAGGCTTTTCTTTTCAGGGTTATTATCTGATTAGCCTTGATAACAAAAATACCATACATTGATGGTGAGTTCCACGCATTAATATAATAAAAAACTTCATATGCAATATTATCCGAAAATCGTTATTGGCGTAGATACCGACCCTTAAAGTTTTTGCAATAGCTGTATTTTCTTTTATTTATAGAACACATATAAAATACCATAAATCTAAATTTAACCCTTCAGTACCCGTTTACGGTCTGTGAGACCGAGCAAACACATGATGCAGTATATTACTTAATGTGCTAGCGTTAGTTTACCGCCCATTTCACTACCTTGCTATATATTGCCATTGAAGATCCGTATGCAGTGTTGAGTTCGTGCGTGCAGTGGTTTAAAAGTTATTTATAATTTCGGTTTCAGAGACCGAAGCGGGTACCCGAGTTGTTTTTATTTTTACCTTTGATATACGACCAATGTGAGGAGAAGGAAATATTTTCTGCATTTTTAGTAACACTGTTATACTAAAACATTATTATAGTCATGGCAGATTTTATGAGAAAGAACAGGCGCGACTTGAAAAAGACGATGCGAGATATAATAGCGGAGGAGGATGTCGACAACGCGTTTTATGATGATGTGCCATCGTCTGACGAAGATAATTTATTGGAAACTAGGGAAATGAACAGTGACATTGAACAGGAAATATCTGATTATGAAGACGCTAGTGAACAAGAAACTAATGCCATAAGATATTTTTATGGAGGTGGCAGAGGGGCAGGGGTGTCGGACTGCCAGTCCGGTGCGGGTACTGATGTCTTAGAATTTTGAACGGGTACTGGAGGGTTAACATAATAAAAAAACAACACACGGTTTGATGTTTCTTTAAACTTTATGCTACTTTTATAAACATTCACAGCACATGTTCGAAATGCCCTCCGTTCATGCGTATACAGCTCTGCGCTCGTAGCACCAACGATTCCCTTACGCGCGCGAATGTCGCTAGTTGATCACGTATAGTTTGACAAGCATCTATTATACGCTGTCTCAACTCTTCTAAATTCTCGACAGGAGTAGCATAAACAATAGCTTTTAACCATCCCCATAAAAAAAGTCCAGAGGATTTAAATCCGGCGATCTTGGCGGCCATGGGACTGATCCAGCCCGTCCTATCCATCTTTCTGGGTAGGTTTCATTAAGGTACTGGCGCACTGCATTACTGAAATGAGCAGGAGCTCCATCCTGTAATAACCACATGTTCTCTAAGAAAGATAGATAAATCGGTCCTGTTTATCTATTCGGAAAAAAATGAGGTCCTATTAGTTGATTTCCAAGTATCCCAATCCATACGTTTACGGAAAATCTTTCTTGGTGTCCAGCTTCAATAATTTCGTGTGGGTTTTCTTCTGCCCACAAATGAGTGTTTCGAAAATTTATAAATCCGTCTAGTGAAACCTGCCTCATCTGTATACAAAATGTGAGACAGAAATGCTCGATCAGTGGCGCCTTTTTGCAAAATCCACTCGCAGAATTCGATTCGCTGTGGATAATCACCAACTTTTAATGCCTGAACCTTTTGAAGATGGTAAGGGTGTAACAGTTGTTCGTAAAGAACTTCCCAAACTATCGAGTTAGACACTCCCTCCGTTAAAGCAATCCTTCTCGTACTAGTCCCAGGATTTGCCTCAACTAGATCTAAAACTTTTTCTTCCATTTCTGCACTACACGTTGTCCTTGGCCGTCCACGATTTAATCGACAAGAAATAAATGTACCCTCTTCTCGAAGGCGTCGATCTATGTTGCCAAACATATTTTTATTTGGAATTCGGCGATTAGGAAATGATTCCCTATAAAGACGTTGCGCTTCTCTTGCAATACAATTTGCTCGTCCATAAATTAGGTGCATATCCGCCATCTCAGCAAAAGTATAATTAAAATTCATTGTTAACACAAACTCAAACGTCAAGTTAAACAATAATAATTGCACGTAAACAACTCGACATCAAACAAACAAAAGTTGCATTTTTGTTATCAAGGCTAATCAGATAATGATGCTGAAAAGAAAAGCCTTAAAACTTTAGATAGAATTTCTAACCAAACAGTTTATGTTACGCATACCAAACAAGAGTACATTAATTTTGAATTTTTTTATTCCCTACAAGATGCCGTATCTAGATTGGAGATATGTCTTCAGATATAAAAGTTATGACTAAAAAGAGAATATGGTTTTAGCAAAGAGCATCTTTGGTTTTAGGTTAACTGCCAGTTCAAAATACATGTTATTGATTATTTTTCTTTTTGTTTGTGAGCATTTCAATAAAGAGCACGTACACCAAGTTTAAAGTATTTATCTACTCAGTTATAAAAAATAAATAAAAAATTTAAAAAAAAAAGTTAAACTTTAAGGGTCGGTATCTACGCCAATAACGATTTTCGGACTATACTGCATATGAAGTTTTTTTATTATTTTAATGCGTAGAACTCACCATCAATGTATGGTTTCCTATTATCCGAACACCCTGTATAAATGAGGCGGTTGTTTTTCTAATATTACCCTATGATACAAGACTGCAGTGTGCAAATATCTTCTGTTTTTATACTTAACCATTTTGTATCAACTAATTTATGCGATATATGCTCATATTTACGTATACCGTAAATGAGTCGCAAGTCGCAAGCATGAATTTTGGACACGTTGAATTCTTTGTGAAGTATATAAATCCAAGCATGGTCCGTATAACGGAGCACAGAACTAGAAGTGTGAGAGTACCAACGTATTGCACAAAACAGTTTTCACATTTTTGCTTAAGTATGACCTATGAGGAAAGATTAATTTTAAGTTACAATATGCTTTTTGTATATATTTACAAATTTGATCTTTGAACCTAAAAGATTTATCCATAATCAAACCCAGATTTCTAGCGTTCTTTACAATAGGTATTGCAGCATTGTCTACTTTTATTGGCGGAACTTCTAAGGCGTCATTGTTTTTACTTAATAACAGAACACAAGATTTCTTAGGATTTAACAAAAGAGCATGTTGCTGAGACAATTGTGAAATAGCACTTAAATCGGTATTTATATTTGTTACAGTGGGATCTACGTCACTAGGACTAAAACTGTGATATAACTGAGTATCATCTGCATACATATGCAAATTGCAGTATTTGACACTACTATGAAAATTACTAATATAAATAGTAAACAGTAACGGTCCTAGAATTGATCCTTGAGGTACTCCTTTTGTAAGAACTCTAGATTTAGAAATAAAATTCGATAGTTTAACTCTTTGTGTTCTGCTGTCAAGATAATTTTTCATTAATGTAACCGCATTTTTATGGAGACCAATGTAATGCAAAATAGCAAGGAGTAAGCTATGATTGATAGTGTCAAACGCTTTTGTAAAGTCTAAAAGTACCAACAAAGTATTGTTGCCCCTGTCATAAGCATGAAGAATATCATCGGTAATATGTAAAAGTGCTGTGGTGCAACTGTAAGACGAACGAAATCCGGACTGTATATCTGGCATTAGATTATATTTTGACAGATGTTCAAGCAACTGACAACTACTGATTTTTTCAAAAACTTTTGACGCTGCCGGTAGTATACTTATTGGTCTTTATATTCTTTAGGTTCGGTAACCTTTGGCAACGGCGCTACAATGGCACTTTTCCAGCAATTAGGAAACTTACTTTCAATAATGCAGGTGTTAAGAATATGAGTTATAAACTGCGCAATATATGGACAACATAGCTTGATCATATAAGCGTTTAAACCGTCAGAACCTGTCGCATTGCTTTTCAATCCCATAATTAATTTCAGAACAAGGTCTGAATTGACAGGTTTAAGACAATTGTTTGTTAGAACGGTATCTATATAATAATTTAAGACGTTTTGATCAACTGGTAGATCGGGTATATTATCAATAAAGTAATTATTTATTTCGTCAGCTTTTTCTGCGGGAAATTGAGAAGAATCATTTTTAATTTTGCTGACTATATTAAAGCGTTTTAATTCCTTCCACATTGAGCTAGTATTATTATTTGCACATGCATATCGAAAATTAGCCCTCTTTTCGTTCTTAATAGCTGAATTTGTAAAATTCCGCAACAATTTATAATATGCCCAACTGCCTGGCGTTTTTAATCTTTTAAATTTACTCTTTGCTTTGTCTCTTAATTTCATTAAAAGTTTTATATTGTCGGTTAACCAAGGTGCAAGTTTTTTTTTTAATTCGTACTGTACGCCACGGCGCGTGATTATCGAATAATTGTGTTAAATGGCTGTTTAAAAATTCAACCTTCTCATTGATGTCAGGAATAAAATAAATATAATGTAGCGGAAGCAACATTAAATCATTTAAAAAATTATCAGAATTAAATTTTTTTAAATCACGGAAAGTGCGAAAAATGGTTTCTTGTTTTTGAACTTCAGTGACAATGCTGCAGTACACAAGTTCATGATCTGATGAAATGAAAATTATTAACGCCAGATTTTAAGATAGAAGACTCATTAGAAACGATAATGACATCTAGTAATGAATTTTTACTTATTCCAATTCTTGTAGGTTCCTTAACTATCTGAGAAAAATTAAAAGACTGTAGCATGTTATCAAAGTATTCAGTAGCAGGATCGTCAGGTAACAAGAGATCTATATTGCAATCGCCCAAACAAATAATATCTCCTTCAGTTATCGACGGGCATATCATAAGAGACTCTTCAAGTTCATTAATAAATGTTTTGAAATTACATGTTTGCGGTCTATACAATACGCTAAAAATTAATGTTTTTGATTTTATATTTACTCGTATCCACAATTGTTCTATGTTATCATTTGTATTAATACGCATGACGTTCAGAGTATTGTTTACATACAAAGCAACGCCTCCGCCCCCTTGTTTAAATCTATCTTTACGAAATAAATTGTAGTTGTTAAGAGAAATGTTGTCTGAATTAATGTTCTCACTTAACCATGTTTCAGATATTGCAACAATGTTGTAATTCGCAGTTTCAATCAACTCACGTACCTCGTTAAATTTGGGTAAAAGGGAACGTATGTTAAAGTGTGCGACCTCTAGACGTTTCTGTGCCATATCAGGAACCACTAAGATAAAACTAAATTATTTACTTACGGTGTACATTTTACTTAAAAATACTTGTAGCTCAAGAATCCAGAATAAATTAATATTTTAATATATTAATATAATACGTAAACCAAATACGAAAAATAATAAATTTCTAAACTTACTTTAATACCTAGAATTTAACAGAAAACAACATTGGTTGATAAAACTCAAAATTCGATAGAATTGCTTATTTATGTAAGAAAGAAAGAACAAAAAAAAATAATAAAATTCACTAAGATGTATACTCTCAAAATTCGACAGTAAATAACGTAAATTCCAGGTAAAAGCAAATAAACAATACAAGAAATGTATAGCAGGTGTAAGATAAATATGATAGATATAGTATAGGTATGGTTTGTTAGTGATTATTTAGTGCAATTTGAAGGCTAAGTACAAAACTTAATAGCAAACATACTACCCACAGTTACTTTAATATTATTACAATTAATAACAATTCTTCCGTCAACCGTCCAAACATTTTTAGCTTGAAATTTGTTGACGGCTGCTTTCAACAGTTTAGCACGGAACTGTGTAAGGTCTTCCCTAATCGCAATGCGAAACCCTTTTACTGTTTTTTGGCCTTATAAATTAAATTTTTATGATAACAGCTTACAAATTTGACAATAATTGGCCTGTTGCGATTATCTACCTTTTTGCCAATTCTGTGGCAGCGGTCAATATGTTCAATCAAAATTGGCACTTTCATCTTTACATTAAACACTTTTATCACCTCACCAGCCACAGTTTCCCCAGGTTGCTCCCTCTTCGCAGTTCGTTGTTTCCCCACACAAGTGTTCTGATTAGGTTTTCTCGAAATTCAGTAATTTTCATTTTTTTGTCAGCTAATTGGTTGTAAATAATATGGGCATTTACCAGAGTTGTTTCCATTAGAAATTCGATGGCAAGTTGTCGGTACCATTTTATCGATTTTCTAAGTGGAGAACCATAACTTGACATTTGGTCGGACAAATCTATTGATGCTATGCCTTCATTTTATATTCTATTATCTCCGTCATGTGTTTTGTTGACAAAAGAAGTACGTCCCTTTTATCGCGCCATTTCATGACGCACACACCTTGCTTGTTTTCTAAGCCAAACACTTGAGTTTTTTGTTAACCACTTCTTTGGGATTTTCCCGTCCATTGGATCTCAGTGTCCCTACATAATGTGTTTGCTTTTCAAGAAGTATGTTTGTGAGTTCAAGACTGGTATAAAAGTTATCTATTTTCATCATCTAAAAATGCAGATAAAAATTGTAAACATAAGTAATGAACTTATGTAAGCGTTTGCAAAAACAACTGCAAATTTTACCACAGTAAATTTCACGTTACTATGTACACAATACTTTCATGTCTTACCTACTACATTTGCTCCTAGCACCAATTCCAATATTTTTCTTGACCGCCCACTAATTTTCACGACTAACCACATCAATGTGTCACTAAGGAATGCACGAATGCAAACGCAAACTTCTGCTGCAGCACTAAACAAGTTGTAACTTGCATGCTGCATGACCGCTGATATGACCAATGCGGCAATGAGGTAATTATAATGCCGTCCGTGCTGAAGGGGTCATATATGACCGCTGAATTTTTTACAATTTTTTTTATAAAAACAAAGTAACGTGCAAATAGACAATGTAAAGTCATTTATATAGCCCAGCAACAAGTGAAAACGCTCTTGGCATGGAAGGCAATTTTTGTCAAAAGGTTAATGGCAGTCCTGTTAATTTATATTTACCCAGGTAAAATTTTATAATAATTATTCTACAGGGAGTTTATTATAATGCGCAATGTGTAAATGCATTTATTTTAAAATGCAATATGGAAACGTTACTGAGTATGTAAAAACATAATCTGTTGATCAAATTGTATAAAGACTTCAGTATTCAGCAAGTGTGTGGGTTATTACATGCCATGTTATTTCTGATGCTTCTTTTTGAATAAAATTACGGTTCATATATTGCATTTTAAAATAAACGCATTTACACATGGCGTGGCGTACCCTTAGAAACCAATAGTAACAATCAAGCCCTCATGGAAATGAGAATACCAAGTTGCGCATTAAAATAAATTCACTGTATATGTTATTATGTTACCGCGTTTAATGTAATTTAACCTAATCTAATGTTCATAACTTTAATAAAATAATATGATGTCATATTGTCTAAATGTGTGATTGTAGAAAAAGTATGGTATGTACAGGTCATGACAACTAGCTGAAGCTCCCACTTGCGCAGATCCAGGAAAGAGTCGGAGTCGGTTAGAAAGGGAAACACGTACTACCGGTACACTCAAGTAGAAAAGCAATTCTTGAAAAAACACCGCCTTTCTGTTGCACCCGTTGGCATTGTTCTTGGAATAAACAAAACATTGCAGGTGTGCAGCTTACTTGCGAAAGCGGAATCTCACAAATATAAAATTCAAGTCAAATCAGAAAATTCTTTAGCTGATAACATTCATTCGGTAAATCCTCTGAGAATAATAACACAGCGGTCATTACGGTTCTCGAAGTAGATTTCTGGCAAGATAAGATAAGCTGCTTTGAATGGGGAAGATTAAATTTATGAAGTTGTGTACAGGGTGAGCGAAACTCGATGTCTCAGCTCTATTATAAAAAAAGGAAAAACGATAGAAAATATCTGAAAAGAGGTTCTTAAATGGGATTGAGTAAGCTCCATTTTAAGCCATAATTGCATATTTTTCCATATTTGGAAACTGAAGTAATGACGTCATCAAATTTGTTTTTCCCAGAAACATACCTAGGCCAGTCGACAAGTACATTTTAGCGGGAATAATTCCGGACAAGCTGGAATAAATTTTAATCTGTTCTGTTGGGACTCAGAAAATAGATATTAATTTTGCACCCCTTGACAGGCCCGGATTTAACCGCTATGCTTAAAAAAAGGTCTAAATTTTTATATTTTTCCTAATATTAGTGAATATCTCGATTAGTATCAACTTTTGAGCAAAATACGTAGTTATCAAAATTAAAGAAGAGTAAATTCTCTACAAAAAATGTTCTATACATTTTTGTCATATATTCGCTTGTTTCGAATTCATAGGCGTCGAAATATATTTTTTTTCGAGCATATGCTTGTTACTTTCTTTTACGATAAAAGAAGTATTGGATTCACCCTAAAAATTCGAAATTGAGTTTTCAACAGATCTTCACGTTTTAAAGTGCCCTGAACCCAAAAAACATGTTTTTGTTCATTGCTCTGTCTGTGTGGCGGTCTGTCTGTGTGTCTGTTTGTGAACAGAATATCTCAAAACGAAAAGAGGTATGACGTTTAAACTTCATATATAAGTTTTGTGTACTATCTAGATGCGACAGCAAGATTTTGAAGAAAATCGCATAACCGGAAGTAGGTGTTTACTCTTGTGATTTTTCAGTTTTTTTGGATTTTTTTTAACAACGGCTCTAACGATTTTTTTCAAACTTTACAATTTTATTAAATTTATAATGTGTATTGATGTGAGCTAGGCAATTTTTCAGTCGAATACCTCTAAAATGGGTTTCTTTTGTTTTCTTTTCCAATTTTTTTTATTAACTTTCATTTTAAATAGAACACTCAGTATATTATTACATTCTTGAATTCAGCTTAAAATTTTAGAGAAAATTTGTCTCTTGAACTAACGCTCTATTTTGTATGGTTTCTGTACAAATTGCAATTTTTGAAATTTTTTAACAAATGCTTGAATGTATGTACCTATGTATGTATGTATAATCGATAACCTCGTTTTACCTTGCGGTGTAGAGGCTGGTGCTTTATGTGCCTGCATCTGGCGGTACAATGCTCAACTTGCTCCGGATTCGGGATAGAAAGTTAAAGATTAAAAATCAAATTTTGGCTAATTATAAAATCACTATGAAAGGAAGTTGTGTGCGTGTATCACACCAGATTTTTTTTTATTATTATTGACGTCCACTATTCCAACTTTGCTAACTTCAAGTTTCTTTTGAAGTTTACTGCTCATCAATTTTTTTAACCTTTTTGATTTGGTGATTGTTCAATATCACTTTGACTTTCAACAATATCTGTATCGTGTTCCAAATTTGCTTCATAATCTGGGAATGTTCTATTGATTGTTCTAGATCGATATGCAAGTCCTCGTCGTCGTCTTCGTCGTCTACTTCGATCACGTCCACAGTATTCAAACAAGATTTTCCCTGACAGAAACCACATATTACTGAGCAATTAAAACCTGCTTTGCGACAAGATACATTACAACCTTTGGCGCATTTAAAGAAATTAGTTTCAGTAATTCTTGGGGAGCTGCGTCTTGTACAGTGGGCATGGGCATTAATCCATTCTTTGAATTTCTCCATCCGCACTCGAAAGGTGATTTTTCGTTTCCATACCATAGCTGAATTTGGTACGGAACGAGTGCAAGCAAGCTGCGTCTTTGGTTGGTGGTAATGATGCTAGATTTGGTAAACTTCTGTTAATAGATTGTACAAAACACTGGTATCTATACCTGTGCAATGATACACAGTGTGTTAATCCATACAGAAGAAGAAGAAATTGTTCTCCCACTTTATCTATTTCCTCTGGGGACGCGTTTGGGTCTTTGAAATTTTGAACAGTTTTCTGTAAGTTTTTTTCTTTCTGTAGAAGTTTAACGAACTTCATTTTCCCCTGCCTGTATAGTGCGGAAACAGTATCGCAGCCACTAAATGCATGCAGAAATAAAGTGTTGTCCCTAATTGAATCATCCGGAATTACTCCCGCTAACAGCCATTTCAAAAGACTTATCGACTGGCCTATTAGCCAAAATTTGATTTTTAATCTTTAACTTTGTATCCCGAATCCGGGGCAAGTTGAGAATTGTACCGCCAGATGCAAGCCCATAGAGCAGCAGCTTCTACACCGCAAGTATTATACATACATACATACATACAAGCATTTGTCAAAAATTTTCAAAAATAGCAATTTGTACAGAAACCGTACACAATAGAGCGTTAGTTCAAGAGACTAATTTTCTCTAAAATTTTAAACTGAATTCAAGAATGTAATAATATACTGGGTGTTCTATTTAAAATAAAAGTTAATAAAAAAAATTGGAAAAGAAAGCAAAAGAAACCCATTTTAAAGGTATTCGACTGAAAAATTGCCTAGCTCACATCAATACACATTAAAACTTTAATAAAATTGTAAAGTTTGAAAAAAATCGTTAAAGCCGTTTTTGAAAAAATCCAAAAAAACTGAAAAATCACAAGAGTAAACACCTACTTCCGGTTATGCGATTTTCTTCAAAAGCTTGCTGTCGCATCTAGATCGTACACAAAACTTATATATGAAGTTTCAACGTCATACCTCTTTTCGTTTTGAGATATTCTGTTCACAAACAGACACACAGACAGACCGACACACAGACAGAGCAATGAACAAAAACATGTTTTTTGGGTTCAGGGCACTTTAAAACGTGAAGATCTGTTGAAAACTCAATTTCGAATTTTTGGGGTGAATCCAATACTTCTTTTATCGTAAAAGACAGTAACAAGCAAATGCTCGAAAACAAATATATTTCGACGCCTATGAATTCGAAACAAGCGAACGTATGACAAAAATGTATAGAACATTTTTTGTAGAGAATTTACTCTTCTTTAATTTTGACAACTACGCATTTTGCTCAAAAGTTGATACTAATCGAGATATTCACTAATATTAGAAAAAATATAAAAATTTAGACCTTTTTTTAAGCATAGCGGTTAAATCCGGGCCTGTCAAGGGGTGCAAAATTAATATATATTTTCCCAACAGAACAGATTAAAATTTATTCCAGCTTGTCCGGAATTACTCCCGCTAACAGCCATTTTAAAAGACTTATCGACTGGCCTAACCTATATTTTGGGATATTTAAAAAGAGATAATTTTTCTGCACACATTTTGTGAGGAAAAAAATTGCTATCTTCTTCCGTTAAAAAATTATAAGCAAATTTGTAAAAAAAAAGTATTATCAAAAATTCGCAATCATCACTATTTAAACAAGTAGCCTTTGGAAACAAATAGCAAAGACACATCTGTCAATAATTAAACTAATGATTAAAGAATAGTACCGGGTGGCCATAAATATCTGAGATCCCGGTAGCCATGGAATTAGCTACTTATAAATGTTGGTTAGCATTATATTTCAATTACCATCAGTATTGGTACCTATGTAATGTAATAAAATGCAATAAGAGGAGAAGAATGTGCCCCGGATTCTGCAGTTTAGCCTACAACTCGATTATAAAATTTTCCTGTTCTAACTTTATTACTTATTGCAATCTGTAATAATTTTTGACAGATAGGAATTTTAGTTGTGATGACATTAGTGACATTTAGTTTATTTGGATTCATCACTTTAATAAAGCGGTGTTGATTCCAAAGGTAATGTGATATCAGATATTTATGGCCACCCGGTATATTATATCATGAGGGACTAAGTGCACCATTTAATCCCGCGAGTGAATACCAGTTCCCAAGGGCCCGTAGGGCCTAAGGGAAATAATCACTCAAGGGATTTAGGCACTTTAGTCCTGTGTGGTATACGCTATTTTTTGCACTTTTGGGAACATGATCATCAAATATTTGAAAAAATTTGAAATCTGTCAATTTGGAAACTGACAAATACAAATTTTACTAAGAATGTTGTGTACAGAGTGATTTTTTGAAAACTGAATTGCAGCAGGCCCCGGATAGCCTGAATCAGTTGCCAGTACTGAAGTGAATTGTCAGTCTATGTCAAATTCGAGATTTGCAGGCTAAGTTTTGCGTCAGTCTGGGTCAAATAACAAACAAAACCTAACCTACTAACGTCGAATTTGACATAGACTGACAATGCACTTCAGTACTGCCAACTGATTAATTTTAAATACAAATTTTATTAAGAATGCTGTGTACATTAATTTACCATAGATACGGTAACATTTTTACTTTAGTTCCTAGGGGCTAAAGTAATTACTTCTGTCCCTAGAGATTAAATGAGCTACTTTAGTCCCTCAAATAAGTGACTAAAGTGCCAACTTTAGTCCCGCAAGTGCAAAATAGTATATTATATCATGAGGGACTAAAGTGCACCATTTAATCCCGCGAGTGGAGTTTGTTGCCTCGAGGGCAAAGCCCGAGGACAACAACCACTCAAGGGATTTAGGCACTTTAGTCCCGAGGTATATACGCTATTTTTTGCAGTTTTGGAAACATTATCATCAAACATTTCCAAAATTTGGAATCTGTCAATTTGGAAACTAACACTTACAGTTTATTAAAAACTGAATTGCAGCAAATTCGAGATTTGCAGGTTAAGTTTTGTGTCAGTGTGTGTCAAATGACAAAATTGTTTAGAAGTAGCAGGTGGTTACACTGAAAATTTGTTGCAGTAATTGCCTACATACTTTGTTTCTTTCTGTGGTAATAGTAGTAACATATTATGTGTTTTTTAATGTTCAAATTAATAATTCATACTAATTAATAACAATAATTAATCATTTTAATTATTGACAGATGCGACTTTGCTATTTGTTTCCAAAGGCTACTTGCTTAAAAAAAGAAGATAGCAAAATTTTTTTCTTCACAAAATGTGTTCAGAAAAATTAGCTCTTTTTAAATATGCCAAAATACAAGTATATTTCCTGGAAAAAACAAATTCAATGACGTCATTACTGCAGTTTCCAAATATGGAAAAATATGAAAATTTGGCTTAAAATGGACCTTACGCAATCCCATTTAAGAACCACTTTTCAGATTTTTTTAATCGTTTTTCCTTTTCTTATAATAGAGCTGAGATATCGAGTTTCGCCACCCTGTAGATTGCATAAAATAAATAAAATTGGAGCCGAAATAAATTCTGCTTAAAATTTTTCATGTCGTTATCATAACTGAGTTTTAATGACGGTATTCATAAAAAAAAACATTTCAACAAATAATTATTTACAAGCAAATTGCGCGCTAACGCGCACGTGAAATAAGATACGCGAAAGGTCACGCTCCGATCCGAGCGCTCAGATAAGAAAAACAAAACCTAAACAAATATAAATATCTGCGAAGCCGGAACGTGAGATTTTATGTGGTGCCACAGGACAGACAAACACACATTAAGGAAAATTATATTATAGATTTATGATTTATCTCACTCGATTGGCCGTGAAGAACACGTTTATTGCGTTTTGACTTAAACTCCATTACGCAATTTTAACTTAACGTAACAGTCACACAAATAATTAACAAAAACCACAGAGACAATAACAACAATAAGGAGAACAAAGTAACAGAGACAATAACAACAACAACGAGAACAAAGCAACAGAGACAATAAGAAAAACAAATCAACAGACGTAATAACGAAAATAACAAGAACAAAGCACCAAACGATAAATATCAAAAGCGTCAACTTTTTGCAAGAGTGTACCGATGTTCACTCGAACACAATATTGTCAGAACTGAATTCTCCCCGCCAACTCGGCTTGAGACTACTGCGCAACCAATTCTCAGAGCTTCAGCTAGTTGTCACGACCTGTAACACATTATATAAACTCGTCTAGACTCCCTGTGCTACACTCCGCTCGTGCCTAAAAAAACTCGTGACTAAAGTGGGGATCGTAGTAATGTATGCAATTATCGACCTATTAGCATTCAGTCTGCCATACCAAAAGTGTTGGATAAGTTAGTCTGTAATAGATTTCAGTCCATATTCAAGAATATAATAATCAGCGAACAGCATGGATTTTACCCTGGTAGAAGCACTTGTACGAATTTATTTTCTTACACCAACTACATCAGCGAATCTTTGGAAGAGGGCTTAATGGTTGATGCTGTTTATACAGACTTTAGTAAGGCGTTTGACAAGGTAAATCATCTAACCTTGTTATCCAAATTAGAAGCTTACGGTATAGGAGATCCGCTGCTGTCATGGTTGGCTGCGTTCATTACTAACAGGTCGCAATCAGTCAAAGTAAACAACTATAATTCTTCCGACTTTATTGTACCTTCAGGTGTTCCACAGGGGTCACATCTCGGACCGATACTTTTTTCTATTTTCATAAATGATATAGCTCTAAATATTTCGTCAAGATTTCTTCTATTTGCGGATGACCTTAAAATTTATAGAAAGATTTTATCACCTTATGACTGTCTAGCATTACAAAAAGATCTATCGAATTTACAATCGTGGTGTGAATCTAATAACATGGAACTGAATATAAAGAAATGTAAATCGATACGCTTTAGTAAAAAACGAAACGATTCTTTACAACACTACACAATTAATTGTGAACCACTTGAAATTGTGCAAACTATTAAAGATCTAGGTGTTATATTTGATAGCTGTTTGACATTTTCAGACCATATAAACTATATTGTAGCAAAAGCTATGCGTATGTCAGGATTCATTAAACGAATAACCATTGCCTTTACAAATATTAGAACTTTAACGGTACTCTACACAGCATTGGTCCGCTCAGTTTTAGAATACAATTGTATTATTTGGGCTCCTACATATAAGATGTATATTAGTAGAATCGAAAATGTTCAAAAGTGGGTCCCGAGTGGTGTAGCTTGAACAAGCGTCCACGTTCGATCAGCAGAGTTAAGCAACGCTGTCTCTGGTCAGAACTTGGATGGGAGTTCCACGGCTGCATTTCTCGGCGCCTCGTGGTACGGCTATCACGTAAAAAAGTTGGTCCCGGCGGTCATACAACATCATGACAGTCGTTAGTGGGGTTGGAAGTCCTCATAACTGCACAGCGACGCCTATAATTGGCCTAACGGCTGTTGGCTGAGTGCGAATTAAATAAATAAATAAATAAAATAAAATAAATAAAAGAAAATAGTCGAAACTCTTTGTTATAAATCTAATTTAGCATTTGATGATACTAATTATACATTTTACCTTCAGTATTTTGGTTTTCATTTGTTACACATACGTAGACAATATTACGAACTCTGTTTCGCCTTTAAGGTAATAAATAATATTATTGTATGCTCGAATATACTGGAAATTTTTTATTTACGCGTATCGGGTATTAATGTGAGAAATCCTTTACTTCTTCAACCTCATTTCCACAGAACGAATTATGGAGCGAACTGCCCCTTAAATAGAATTACTGAAGTAGTAAACACGTCATGTAACAATATTAATATGTTCGACATATCTCTTTCGGCCTTTATAAAAGAAGTAAAGAATTTTCTTAATTTCTAGCTCAGTAATATGTGCCATCCCGCTTATGTTATTGTATATTTTAAGATATTATTCGGATGTTATGTAACATATTCAATGTATAATTATGTGTTTATATTTCTCCTATTTTATGTTGTATGTTTACTAACTTGTATATTTATCTGCTCTACTGTTTTCTTTTATTTAATCAATTTATCTTTGTAAATGGTATTATTGCCGTCAATAAATTATTATTATTATTATTATTAAAGTGACGTTTATAAAACTTGTTACATAATATACTATTATTATTAGTTTAATTTCTTCTAATGTAGGTTTATTGTCAACATTTTCTGGTGGGTAGAGTTCATGATTTCTTCCATCTGTCTTACTTCTACTGCTCCGTCCATAATTTCTTTATAATGTTCCCTTCATCTCTGTGCTACACAATTCTGCCGTGTTATTATATCTCCTTTCTGGTCTTTAACTATGATCTGCCTGGACTGGTAATTCTTTTTGCTGAATTTTATTTTCAAAACATCAATATCAAAATGTTTTACTTAATTGTTTTGCCCGTATTTTGCCAGTTGTTATATATTTCTTGCATGTTTTTTTCTTCCCTTTCACTTTAGCTTTTACTTTGTTGTTCCACTATTTGCTTCTTTTCTGCTTCCCTTTATTTTTCTTCTTTTGCTTTTGCTTTCTAGTTCATAATCTTCTTTTTCTTCTAATTTTCCGCGAATATTTTTTCTATTCTATTCTATTTCTATATGTCATTTGCCTTATTTCTAAATCGTTCAGTCCTAGGTTTATTTTTATATATTGTTTTGCTCTTTATATTGTAATTCATTCTTAATTTCCATTAAAATTAGCTTATGATCTTAGTTCCGCTAGTTTTTCCACCCAAACTTTATTCACTTTTTCTTTAAGTCTTTGTGTAGGTCTTACAATCTGTGATACTCTTATGTTCTCCATCTTCTGATTCGTACGTGTATGGAGGTTCTCGTCTGTCTTTGAAGAAAGTATTCCCTATCGGAAGGTCATTTATTAAGCAGAATTCTAGTCATACCACACATCTTATCGCTTTATTTTTATCATTTCTTATATGCCTGTTTCAGTCTCCTCGCTGCCCTTTTCTCTTGCTTCATCTACTTGTTCTTGTTATATTGCTTAAGTTTCTTTTATTTGTATACCTCTGTGTTTTCTCGAGGTGCATATATTTGGAATATTTTTCCAAATTTATATCCACATAAATAATCCTGGGGTTTTATTGCTTTCCAGTCTATTATTTTCTTTTCTCTATTTCTGTCTGTTATTAATGCTACACCTTCAACTACCCATTCTGCTTTCTCAACTCCTGCATATCTTAGTGTACACCCATTTGAAAGGCCTTTTCTCCCTGTCCCTTTTTTCTTGGCATTACTAATTCCTTATAATTGGATGCGTCTTTCTTTCATTTCATCGATAAATTCCTTTTCTTTTCCGTTTATCGTTTTTATGTTCCACGTTCCAATTCGTATTCTGTATTTGTGGTCTTTATTATATTTTCTTATATTGTACTTCCTCTCTTCCAGAGCTGGACAAATTACTTTTAAAAAGTAATTAATTATTAATTACCAATTACCGCCCAATGCAGTAATTTAATTACCGCAGATGCAATTACTCACAGGGAATAGTAATTCAATTACCAATTACTTAGTAATTGTAATTGTACATCAATTACTATTTCAATTACTTTCAATAAAAATTATTTAGTAGAACTTTCTTGCAAGTTGCAACTGTCATTAGTGTCGTGTCGATTCGTAATCGTAATCTAAAAATGCTTAATTTTTATGTTTTGTTAACTATAGTAACCTACATACTTTATCACTCTTGAAGGTTTTTTTGATAATTACATCTTGTAGCTACATGCACCGTTCACCAAAACTAAAAGTTTTTGGTTTGTGTATAATTGTTAAATTCAAGGATAACAATTATACAGGGTGTTCCAAGAAAAATGGGACACCGATTTGGTATAGATTTCTTAGGTTATAATAAATTGATTAAACCTAATATACCTTAGTACAAAGTCCCTTCAGTAAGAAGGTATAGGGACTTGGAAGTTCAAATTTGTAATTTTTAATAATACCTATTAATTTTATCAAAATATTTAATAATATTTAAGTTTAGGGCAATAAAATAACTGAAATTATATAAATTACACTGTTACACTTGCACGGCAGTATAACCCGACGCTAGTACATCGTTTAAAACAAGCAAATTGAAATGAATAAATAATTATTATGAACCAATATTGTCTAATGAAGCTATTTTAAATTATATTTTTACCGTAGGTATTGTAATCTGTAATGTACTTAACCGCAAATATAGTTTTAGCGTCTTGCGCAATAAATATTAGTGTCACTATTACAAACTATAGATCCACATCTACATACACGCACCAGATCTCGTGCAAGCGTCGTACAAAATGCAAAAGTTGCTGTTGTTCGGCTCTTTAGATGAAATACTAAATTAGGTTTATATTGACCGGGAATACCCTATTGCGATTCGCTTAATATGTAACTTAATAAGACCTTATCTTATTTTTTGCGTTCTGGAGATTTGGCAGCCTATCGAGGTTAGTAATTCAGTCATAGAAATGCCACAAAGTAATTCAATTAATTCGAGTAATTTCAATTACCACAGGTAATTCAAATACTTGTAAAGTAATTTAAATACTTTGGAGTAATTTAATTTCACAAAAGTAATTCAGTAATTGAATGTAGGAATTAATTACTTTCAAAAAGTAATTTTCAAGTACTTTTTAACAAAAATGGCAATTCCCAATTAGAATTACCGCATTTTGAGAAGTAGTTCAATTCCAAGGCAAATAAACAAAAAGGAATTTAATTAGTAATTTAATTACAAATTAATTAATTACTGCCCAGCTCTGTTCTCTTCCTATTTTGTCTACCTTTTTTGTATGTCAGATCATCAACGTAATATTTTCCTCTTACATTTCTTTTGGTTTTTTTAACTAATTTTTGTGTCTTCTTGTCCCTTTCCATCAGCTGACCAATTTCTGCATTCTGGACTTTAACGGCACCTTTTCCCCTTTCTTCTGGTGCTATATCTCTAATTTTCTTTTGAATTGTACTTTCTTTCCTCTTTGGTTATTTCTGAATCAATAAATATGTCCTTCCTTTCAATCTTTTTGTTTTGTTGATATCTTGTCTTTTTCTAACCTTTCATTGACCTCTACATATTTTTTCGGACCTACATTGTAGACAGCCTCAGTTCTTTATTATTAGTCACTGCTTTTAATAACTTCCTGTTGTTACTGTTTAAATCTATTCTATTACTTTGTCGATTTTGTTCCCTAACTAAGCACTGTCCTTTTTTTATTCGCTTATCTCCAGCTTTGATTCGTTTATTTCTTCTCTATTTTGTTTTACCTTCAGTTTCATGTTCTGTAAGTCACTTTCTTTAATGTGATCCTTTATTTTTTTTCTAAATTTTAGTTTTTCATGATTTTCTGCTTCATTTTCAATATTATTATTCCATATCTCTTCTAATTTATCGGCTTTTCTATTTGTTGTGGTTTTTGAGATATCAATAGGCACAAGTAGAAAACGCTCTGTATACCGTGCTACATTTTTTATTATTGATTTATAATATCGGCTTCACAAATTACTATATTAGAAACTTACCAGGAGAGCCTGCTAAATTGTTTAGAAAAGTAGGTCAAGTTTATAAGTTAGATAAACTTATCGTAATTGATTTTTTGTTGTTTTGTGTTTTTAGTTGATATGATCAGACAATATTTTTCTCATTTCTTTAAATTTATTTGACCTAGATTTATTATCGGTTTTGTACTTGAATGTTGCATTTGTTTTCAATGGACAAACCGAAAAACAAACTTAATAAAATGCCTTGTTTAAATACAATTAATTAATAAAAATTTGAAGGAAGCTTTTTTATATTTTAAACGAACTGTGAACAAAAAATTAGTAAAATGCTTTTGTTTAATTTCAGTGGATGCCCTGGCGTTAAGCATAGCCATGTCGCTCTCTCAGATGGCCAAAGTTACAACTCTCTATCAAAGATATAAATCGCAGAACTTGGGAGGAAAGTATTACCCGTGGTTTAAACCATACAAATGGCCTTTTGACGCAGTAGATAAGGCAAGAATCCAACGCCCACACATAGTCTACCGCTGCAAACCAGCTGCACCTCGCAGAAGCCAACAGCAGCCTCTTCTGTACAACGCCCAAGAAGAGCTCGTTATTTGTAACCAAGACCAGCCTACAGCACGTGCAACCTTAGACCACACCGTGACGTTGAGGCACGACAGCCCCAACTTGGGTTCGCAGACATCACGAGCCTTGGAAAGGCGCCGAAGTAGCGACTTCTACGAACAGCCTACAGATTCCTACCTCGAACAGTTGGCACAAGAGAAATCGGGCGAGCTGGGACGCGAAACTTCCGTCGTAGATGGACCGAAGCGTTTGGTGTTGCGTGACGACGATGTAATTGAGACCGACCTGTTTCATCCGAAACGGTTGCTGGAGGTTAAAGGCCTTCCGGAAGATGATGTTGTAGGGAAGGGCGTTTCCTGCATGTGGTGGTTTTGTTTCTTGGTAGCTAGGATGTTAGCGATATCGTCCTTCGCATATTTTTATTCAGTCGAAGTTGTTTGGCTGCTCTCGTCTCACTTTATTTTAGTGGTGGCACTGCTGCTGTATGATGTGAGAGTGGACGAAGTCCGAAGGGCCAAAGCAATATTTTTTATATTCATCGGATTTGTGTATCTGTTTTGTTTAATTGAGTTCAAAATAAAGTTTAAAAAGGCCTCGTTTATTTATAACGGCTTTTTCATACTAATGTTCAGCGAGAATTTTATAATGGTTTTTATTTGGTGGTTTCGTGATATCGACGATATTCTTAATGATTGGTGGTACAAGTACATATTTTATGTGATCGTGGTATGCTCAGCTTTAAGCATGCTGTCGATGCTCCTTTATGTTAGGATTCTTAAGCCAAAGAAAGTTATTGTAGACGTGGTTACGCAGCCTTAATATATATATATAGACATTTTGAGTTTTTAAAAGTGATTTTCTGTAATTCAAGCTCAAATTCATGAACAGTATTAGTGTTTCAGAGCTGAGGTATTTGTTGTTTTACTATTAAGACTGTAAAGTGTAAAGGTTAGATTAGGGTTTGTATGTAGCTTTGTTATGTGACAATTTTAAATTATCGATTAGATTTGTAATTTTTACAAAATAAAGATGGACTTTTTATGAACAACTCTGTTTTGCTATAGGTTCCAGGATTGCTATGGGTAAAAGAAAATTGTACTGTATATTATTAGTAAAGAACGAATTGTGAGTCAATCGCAATGTTGTAGGCACACATTTGAAAATGCTAAATGTTACAATTTGATAGTGGGTTTTTTGGGATTCCATAGTGATTTTACGCGCGAGAGGTGTGTTCCAAAACTCAATATCAGGAAACGCGAGTAATTGGTTGCATTCAGTATGACGAAAGTGAATGAAGTAACACTAGCGGATATAATGAAAAAACTGATTGAAATGGATGAGAAAATGGATGGTATAAAAATAAACATCCAACAACAAAAGAATAAAATAATTAAAATGGAAGGAACAATAAAACAACAAGAATTAAGAATCAAGGGACTGGAAAACAAAGATAGGGAATCTAATAATATTTGGAATCTCAGAAGATAACAATAAGAATGTAAAAAAATTTAAGGAGGTATTTGTTAAAGAAGTAACAGACAAAATCGAGGTAGAAGTCCTAGAACAAGAAATCGACTCAATAATTAGACTAGGGGAGCGCAGGGAAAGCGAAAGCAGACCAATTGTCAACAACAATTAAAAAACTAGAAATCTTGAAGAATCTAAAGCAATTGAAAGGTACTGATGTGTGGGTAAACAAAGATATAATTAAGGAAACAAGAGATGCAAGGAAAAAATTAATACCACACATGAACGAAGCCAGAAAAATAGGGGCGAGAGCAATCATGATTAAAGACAGGCTAATTATAAATGGGAAGGAGTGGATGCTGGAAGAGTTAGAGGAACAAAATGAAGATAAGACAAAGAGAGTAAAAAACGAGAAAGATCAACTGACGAGGAAAATGGAAACTCAACCGGTGAGACAGCACATAAAGTAGCAATTTCAAAAAAAAATAAGAATTGGGCACAGACCATGCTAGCACCCCACAAGGGAGTAGAAAATAGGAAGGAAAGAGAGACAGGAAATAACACAGATAATAGGCCAGCAGTATATGAAAAAGTAATAAAAAGAGACAGAAGAAATGTTCCAAACACAAAGAGTACCAACGACAGTCAAAAAACTGCTAGAAGCTAGTAACCGGATGGAAAAAACGATGAAGACACGCTATGAAAAAGGACATAGAGAGAAAACATTTACGGAGGAAAGTAGATACGGAAACAACAATATTAAGAGTAGAAAGCAAAAGGAAAAGAAAAATAAAGAGAAATCGGAAATGAGACTCGGAACTTGAAATGTGAAAACAATGCTAGAAATGGGTAAAATGGAAGAAGTAGGTAAAGAAATGGAAAGATATAAAATAGGAATATTGGCATTGCAAGAAATAAGATGGGGAGGGGAAGGAAAAATTTACAATGATGTATGGAGGGGAGAAAAAACGAGGAAAGAATGGAACTGCATTTATGGTAAATAGAGAAATAAAGGAAAGAATAATAGAATTCAAGAAAATAAATGGCCGAATATCATACCTAAGAATAAAAAATAGCATAACCAATATTACAGTAATAAATGTATACGCACCGACAGAAGTGGCAACAGATCCTGAAAAAGACTAATTCTATGAAAAATTAGAAGAATTATGTGAAAAGATACCGAAACATGATAAATTAATAATAGCGGGAAACCCTAATGCAAAGATAGGGAAAGAGAAGTATGTAAGGAAAGTAGTAGGAAAACATACATTACATGACAACCACAGATAATAGAAAGAGGCTATGCAAGCTGGCAGCACAAATGAATATGACGATAGCAAGCACAATGTTTCAGCATAAGAATGAGCATAAAACGACATGGCTACTACCAGGAAAGACTCAAGCAAATCAAATTGATCATATCGTAATTAAAAAGAAGAAACAAAAAATGATACAGGACGTAAGATCTTATAGAGGGACAAGTGTAAACACTGATCACCAATTAGTGATAGCAAAAGTGAAAATAAGGTAGTGAAGAACATTACAGGAAGAAGCTTAAAAAGAAAATGGAACATAAAAGAACTTCCAAATGAAGAAAAAAGAAGAGAGTACGAGCAAGAGCTAAAGAAACAACTAAGCAAAGAAAAGGAAAATGATAATGTAGAAACAGAATAAGATAGCATAAAAAAGAAGATATTAGAAACAAGGGAAAAAGTAATGGCTCGAAGAAAGGAACAATATAGAAAGAATTGGTTTGACGATCAATGTGAAATATTAATAAAAAGGAAGAAAAAGATAAGGTTAAAATGGATAGAATCACTACCTCCTACACTTAGTGTAGGACGCAGTGATAGAATATAATAGAGGAAATAACTATGAGGAATACAAACAAATAAGGAAGGAAGCATCAAGAGTAGTGAGAAACAAAAAACGGGAGTGGATCGACGAGATGATGAGAGATATAGAAAAAAATAGTAAAAATAGCACATTTATAGCAGGAAATTAGAAAACAAAGAAGGAAAAAAAAATACCACTGCCAACATAGACAAGAGAGAATGGGAAAGAAACGACAACAAAAGAGGAAGACAAAAGGAAGAGAAGCGAAGAAGAAGAAGAAATAGAAGTAGAAGAACCAACAAAGGAGGAAGTAAACAAAATAATTAAAAATCTCAGAAGAAGAAAATCAGCAGACCAGACGACAGAATAATACCCTAAATCAGAATGGCCTCTCTGCGTCGGCGCTTTTGATGTCAGCATACTCAATTTTTGTGACCTTGAAATTGTCCGCCATGATCCTAGTGGTGTGCAGAGGCGGTAAATTCAAAATTATGCGCCTAAATTTTAAACTGAACAGAAATAATCCGTACGTTTAAAATCCACGCAATTTATATGGAAATGCACAGCACACCATGGGCCAGACGGTATATGCAGTGAAATGTTGAAAGAAGAAGGAGATGAAGTCAAAAAAAGAATCTACAAATTAATGAAGCAAATATGGAAAAAGGAGGAGATGCCTGAAGAGTGGAGGCTCGAAGTTATAGTGCCAATACCAAAAAAGGGAGACTTAATGCTATATGAAAACTACAGAAGAATAACCGTGTTGAATTTAGTTTATAAGATACTAACATCACTAATACTAATGCAATTAAATAGGTTTACAGAGGAAAGAATAGGAGATTACCAGATGGGATTCAGACAAAGAGGGTCAACAATAGACGCAACGCGTAATTTTGAGTCATATTAATTTTTATAGTAAATAAATTTACTTAAATCTACAAAATTGTTCTAAATTTTCATATTGGAACTATAGTGTCAATATGAAATATCATATTGCAACTAGTGCAATATATACATCATTTTGATGTTGAAAACAACAACAAAATGTCATTATATTAGGTTAATACTACAGAATAGTATATTATATACCAAGGGACAACAGTGCATCATTTGATCCTGAGAGTGAAGTTTATTGCCCGAGACGAAGTTGACGGCAATAATCACTCAAGGGAACAAAGGCACTTTGGTCCGCTGGTATATATGCTATTTTTTGCACTCCCGGATCACAAATCATGACATAAATCTGATTTTGCTCGTTATAAAATTTATAAGTTTGATTCGGAAAAATGGATGGCTTTGGAAATGTAGATAAATAACTAAGGTCATGTTGTAAATAATGTCATTTTGAAAGACCAAAGTTAAATAAAAATGTAATTCCTCGGGGATTAAAAGTGGCACTTTGGTTCTTCAAAATGATGCCTGAAGTAGGTCGTTTAGTTCCGGGAGTGCAAAAAATATATTTTTTCTTCAAACGGCAGTAAAATGTGGCATTATACTGCTGGATTGATGATGCTAAACTGTCACTTTATTGCCATGCGGCAGATAGTATTATCTCCCGCTGACAAGCGGTAGATAAAGTTATTATCTGCCGCTGATGACTTTATCTGCCGCTTGTCAGCAGCAAATAATATTATCTGCCGCTGACGAGATAGAGTAGTTTTCTTCGGATTTTCTTATAAACGTTTGAAGAAAAAATGCTATATGTTATTCAGAGCAAAAGTATCTTTATGTGGCTCGGCTGTACTTATCTGTAATTATACACTGAGTGTTCTATTTAAAATAGGAGTTAATAAAAAAAATAGAAAAAAAAACAAAAGAAACCCATTTTAGAGGTATTTAACTGGAAAATCACCTATCTCACATAGATACACATTCAAAATGTAATAACAATGTAAAGTTTGAAAAAAATCGTTAGAGCCGTTTTTGAAAAATCGAAAAAAAATCACAAGAGTAAACACCATACTTCCGGTTATTCGATTTTCTTCAAAAGCTTGCTGTCGCGTCTACATAGTACACAAAACTTATATATGAAGTTTCAACGCCATACCTCTTTTCGTGTTTGAGATATTCTGTTCACAGACAGACACACACACACAGACACACAGACCAATGAAAAAAAATATGTTTTTTGGGATCAGGGGACTCTACAACGTGAAGATCTGTTGAAAACTCAATTTCGAATTTTTGGGGTGAATCCAATACTTCCTTTATTGTAAAACGAAGTGAAAATGTCATAATAATGTCAAGTCAGTTTTGTTCTAATTAACACAATAATCAACCTATAACAAAAATAAAGAGAAACTAAGGCGGATAATTTCGTTTTGAATATTATTCAGCATTAAAATCTGCAACTTTGCTCAAATTTAACCGACCTTATATCGCTTATCATTTTCGAAATCCCAATGGTGAGCATCGAAAATGAATAACCCTGTATACATTTCATTGCAAATAATTATAACTGAATTTGTAATTTTCAATTTACAATATAAAATGATATTATTAAAACAGGTGTATTGCGGCAATCTGTACAGGGTTATTCATTATAAATTACCCACCCCTTATCATCGTTATTATTGCCTATAGAAAAAAAAGTTTTAAATAAAAGTTATGTGGTTATAACTGAATTTTGTTAAAATGCTATCAAAAGTACAGTGGCGTGCATAATTAAGGAGATACAAAAAAGTAATGTATTATTTTAAATGGAACACCCTGTATATTATTAAATTTTTGGAATGATCTTTCTTTCCTGATTTCAAAAATATACCATTTGTTACCCTTACCTTATACCGTTTTTGAGTTATTAAACGTCAAATATCTTAGTTAAACTAGTTAACATTATTAAATATAACAAAGTTTTATTCAGGAAATTTAAATATAAATAAATGATAACTAATTTTTATTATTTCATTAAAGAAATGTCACTTATCAAACAAAATAGTTGCATTTTCATAGCTTACTTTAATAATTCCTATTTACAGTAACTAGTTTAACTAAGATATTCAACGTTTAATAACTCAAAAACGGTATAAGGTAAGGGTAACATATGGTATATTTTTGAAATCAGGAAAAAAAGGTCGTTCTAAAAATTTAATAATATACAGGGTGTTCCATTTAAAAAAATATATTACTTTTTTGTATCCCCTTAATTATGCACGCCACTGTACTTTTGATAGCATTTTAACAAAATTCAGTTATAACCACATAACTTTTATTTAAAACTTTTTTTTCTATAGGCAATAATAACGATGATAAGGGGTGGGTAATTTATAATGAATAACCCTGTACACATAAAAACTTCTATTTTAAAACAAATGACTTAGCAACATAAAGTCTGGTTGTAGTGTATGTCCTATAACTAAAATCGCTATACCCCTTCAAGATTTTTTCATAAAAATTCATATTAACAAAGTTAATGAATATATTCCTTACTTTATTTCCACACTGTATATGACGTAATCAATTTCCGAAGTCGTAACTCAGTGCGCATGCTCGAACTAAAACGCTGCAAGTCAAGCCAGAACCAAAACAAACCCAACGTGTTCGGAGGAATGCAAGTTTTTTCCCAAAATCAGAAGTCGTAAAGCAACTACAGGAAAACATAAAAGACAATGGAAATTGTGAAAGGTTTCTTCGATTACTGCATCGCCGATAGTTGTGTAACTTCGGGCAATTTCGAAAAGACGGCCAAGCGTCTTTTGGAACGTAAGTCGTGATTTGATTCGCACACTCTTGTCTCTTCTAACTGAGGGAAATTTGAATTTTCCAGTGGGTTATCGCACGATCGCTGTGAATCAAGTACTCGATGAAGCAAGTCTGGAGCACAAAAAGAAGAAGAAGAAAGGCGAGTCCAGGGAAGTAGTGGATGTTGTGCCGGCTCCAATAGATATTAAAAAAATTGAAGTAAGAATGCACTACCGTTGGTGATTTTTTTTCAGTTTTAATTGCTGCATTTACAAGAAGTTTCAAGTCCAGTTATAGTTTCAAATTGCATAAAATTAATTCTCTTACAGGGTTGTGACGAACTGAAAGTTTTAAATAGGTTGACCATAGTATTTTCCAATCAAGATATTATTAGTAAAATAGTAAGTTTACGTTAGATAAAATTGTAAAAAATTTAAATTCGCTGTTTTAATATTGCTTTTACAGATAAAATCGCCTAATTTTAAAAAGTTTCACGTAGTGGCTGTGCAACCAACAACTCAGCAAGCATTTCAGGTATATAATTACAGCTATAGAAGCTGTTTGTTAATGGTGCTATAGGTTATAATGTTATTACGAGGGAAACTAGAATAGTTATCTACCTAATTATAAAACAAAAGACAGATTTTTTTATAATTTTGTTTTTCAATATAGTCTTTTCCCAAAATCAATACTTGTGCCATTTGTCCTGCAGAGTTTATCCCAGTATAAAAAAATAATTTGTTTTCAATCCTAAAGAAGTCCTCGACAGCCTTCTTCAAGTGCTTTCTGTTGTAAAATGACATCTTCTGAGGTTTTTCTTTGGGTTTCTGACAGAAGTCTAACAACAGCAGATCTGGACTGTAAGGTGGATGTCGTAGCTCAACAAAGCAGCCGCTTTTTGACAGTATTACTTTAAGTCTCTGCATTAATTGTAGAGCCTTAGCCATATATTCAATCAAAAAATAATTGCGGACTTTCTTTGGGGAGGACACCCTTTATGAACCCATTGCATGGACTAGTTTTATCTTGGGATCCCAGTGATGTACCCAAGTTTCATCACCAGTTACTAACCGTGTTTGAAAGTTTAGATCAGCTTCTAAAAATCCAAATTGTTTTGACAATTACTTGAGAAACAACAATCTTGCTGAAACTTTACTCATGCCCAAGTTATCGTGCAGTATTGTCAAAATGCTAGGTTTGCATGTTTCCATGCTGTAGCGATTGGGGAAACTTTGATAGCAACTATGGCTTCCACGTTCATAGACATTTCAACATTTGTTGCTTCTGCAAGTCTTTCACTTTTAGGATCTTCTTGTGTGTGTTCTCGACCCCAACAAAATCCTAAACTCCAATCTGGTGCTTAAGCGCATGCATGCGATAATATGATTCTCAGTTTTTGTATGGTTCTGCAAATGTTCAGACAATTGAGGCAGAACACCAGGGTTTCACACCAGATCCAATCTAGGCTGCCGTAAAAGTGTGAATTTAGTTTAGCTTAACCCTTCAGTACCCGTTTACGGTCTGTGAGACCGAGCAAACACATGATGCAGTATATTACTTAAAGTGCTAGCGTTAGTTTACCGCCCATTTCACTACCTTCCTATATATTGCCATTGAAGATCCGTATGCAGTTTTGAGTTCGTGCGTGCAGTGGTTTAAAAGTTATTTATAATTTCGGTTTCAGAGACCGAAGCGGGTACCCGAGTTGTTTTTATTTTTACCTTTGATATACGACCAATGTGAGGAGAAGGAAGTATTTTCTGCATTTTTAGTAACACTATTATACTAAAACATTATTATAGTCATGGCAGATTTTATGAGATAGAACAGGCGCGACTAGAACAGATGATGCGAGATATAATAGCGGAGGAGGATGTCGACAACGCGTTTTATGATGATGTGCCATCGTCTGACGAAGATAATTTATTGGAAACTAGGGAAATGAACAGTGACACTGAACAGGAAATATCTGATTATGAAGACGTTAGTGAACAAGAAACTAATGCCATAAGATATCTCATTATTTTTGTGGAGGTGGCAGAGGGGTGTCGGTCTGCGAGACCGGTGCGGGTACTGATGTCTTAGAATTTTGAACGGGTACTGGAGGGTTAAGTTTAAGATTTGTGTGTACTTAGCATTAAAATACGTATATATTTAAAAGTTGTATGTATGACCGTAAAAGAAGCAGAAAACTCCGAAAAGCAGTGGTTTCCAAACAAACGATAGAACATTGTATACTACGTAAACACAAATCTTAAACTGCAGCTAACCTAAAATTATAGCTCCTGCGCATGAGGCAGAAGTGGTCTATCATACTGCATTTTAGCCGTTCGGAACTGGCCATCACAAAATCATACCTTTCACTAGTACTCTGCCAGTTCTGATCTGTTGAAATGACGGGTTGAGAGCCGCTGACTTGCAGAACCATTGCGCTTGCGCGAAGACTGGGGGCGCTACTATATTGAAGTTTAGGGGATTTATTCCAATTGTAGACAATAATATACAATTTCCTGAAAAGTATTTCTTTTATCCATGGCTTAAAATCCAGTTTCACCACTCTTAGAACCTCTGAAATAACAGTTTTTTTTGCGCATATTTCGTAAATGTCAAAATGTACCAGTGGGCTATACTGGAGTTTTCCCCAATGAAATTATTTGGAATGAAATACGACAGATACGCTTCTATGCTTCAATTTCACAAGACTCGCTTTCAGACACTTGTCGCTATTTAACATTAAAAGCTGCAGTATATCAATTTTTATATTTAGATAATTTTTCTAGTTTCCCTTGTAATAAAATTATTAGTTATAAGATCCCAAGACCAAGTCATATCACAGAATATTTACACATTCAGTAGGGACACCAGCGTATCTCCACTTTTTGCAAATTTCTACTACGCATGCGTTACAGTCCTTCGAAAGAAATCCGCAGGATGGCGTGCTCATTGCTCTCTGATTGTCACTAGATCAACGCACTAAATGTAATGTACCGCCGTTCCATTTCTTTCGTGAGAAAATTGTAAGATAAAGATAACAAATACAAATTTCCCAAGTGCAATAGGGAAGATACTAGTTTTTGGGGATCTTCTTTTTAGTGTAATGGCACTACTCTAAAGTCAAATTATTGTTAGATTGTGTGTTTTTATCCCCAGTTTGAGAAAATTGTGCGACGAGGACAGATATAAACAATTACTAATGGCCGTACCTTACACTTACAGCAAGTCTTATAAATGAAGTAAATTTGTAAGAAGACTAGTAAGAGGACTGATGTTCACATTCCTACCGTGTTTATTTTATACTCCCCACCTTAAGGGAAAGGGACACCTATCACCCGACCTTCTCCTAGAGCTGTGCACAGAAGCACAAGCTCTGTTGTTAGTTGTGATCGAATGGGCACATGTTTCGTCTCTTGGTGTTAAGACTCATCAGGGTCCCGACATGCGCTCATATTTAGTTGGGATGTGAGGGCAGAATTCTTAAACAGTCAACTTACATAATTTTTGTTGACTGTTGACTGTTTAAGAGTTTTGCCCTCACATCCTAACTAAATATGAGCGCATGTCGGTACCCTGATGAGTCTTAACACCAAGAGACGAAACATGTGCCCATTCGATCACAACTAACAACAGAGCTTGTGCTTCTGTGCACAGCTCTAGGAGAAGGTATGGTGATAGGTGTCCCTTTCCCTTAAGGTGGGAAGTATAAAATAAACACGGTAGGAATATGAACATCAGTCCTCTTACTAGTCTTCTTACAAATTTACTTCATTTACGGCAGAGACGCAGGTAGTTGTGTGTGACCTCATGCAATTGAGGTACCACAGCAGGTAGAGTAAATGTATACTCATCTACTGTATGTCTCAGTGGACATTATCCACAAAAACATACACATCAAGTCTTATAAAGACCACTAATCTGATAACTTGCATTCCTTAAAATAAATAAAAGCCCATCAAAATTTGTTTACTAATGACTAAAATGTTATAAGAACTAACATTCTTATGCGCTTTTGTTTATTTTAACAACGAATGAATGTTAACTTCAGACTAGTGGTCATTATAAGACCGACCGTTAGTGTATTTTTTCTTAATCTAGTGACTATCTCTAATTTTGATGGTTGCCATCCGTACATGTGAATTGTTTATTTCCATTTAAAACGTGTACAAAACAACCTGGAGTGCCTGCACTTTCTTTGGTACATTTTTAATTACTGAATTTACAGATACGTAACCAATAAAACCAGAAGATGAAACAATTTCTTCTGATTATTTAAAAAAATCTTTATAAGTTACTGTTACGTCACTTCCATATTCAATATTTGAATTTTTTGCGCGTTTGGGTGGTGGAACTACACCGGCTACACCCTCGCTTAAAATAGTCTCGTCTCTGTATTCTTGTACAAGCTCTCGTGTGTGCACTCGCATTAAGGGTACATTGGTAATAAACCATTATTAACTTGAAACGTATTTTATTTACTCAAAACGTTGGTGTTAAACATACTCCATCAGCGTACCCTACAGCTACAGAAAAGTTTGATTGAGAAGCCAGTTACGTTCTTAACTCAAAAATATTTCTAGCTAAGTAATTTTGAAAAGAGGAATATACAAAGAGCAGTAGAATTGAAGAGCTTCTGACAAAAACAACATATGTCCAAAAATTTCGATATCGGGTTTTATTAGCTAATAAAGTTTAAGCAATTAAGTCTATGCCGTTTCACTCAAAAAGGTGATAAGTCGTTCTTCTGTAATTTTATTAATTTGGTTTTACAACAAAATAGTGTGCCAAGAAGTGTCAGAATCTAAATTAATTTGTAATTTTTGTTTTATTTGTGATGAATACTTTTTTTGTACTGGTACTTTCATCTCTTGAAAAATATACTATGTGATGTGATGTTAAGAAATTCTGTATTCCAAGTAAACCCGCCAGGGAACACATCGTCATCTATGGCATTTTTCAAAAAGGGCTGCCCATACCGCCATTCTGTTAAGAAACTTGCAAATAAAAGTACAGTATGATCGAAAACTTTCAACGTCTAGAGGGCTGTGGAATTATTTTATCAAAAAATGTTGTTGGCAGTCGTGGTAGTAAGAGTCACATTGGAATTTTATATCTGTCAGTTTAAGGTTATGTCAGGATTGTCATTTCAACAAATACAAACATTCTTGTTGAATACATAAAAATGTTAGTAATAAAAACAACTACAAAATGATTTGCTGCATTTTCCATACACGGAACCACCAAGTGCTCGGCATTAAACATCCTGTAAAAGTTAAGTTTATCTGTCAAAATTGTATAGGTTATATTATTAAGTAGCTTTACTCATCACTGCCAACATAAATTTCAATTAAAAAATCCACAGCCCCTCTAGACGTTGAAAGTTTCGATCGTACGTTACATGTTCATTAAAAAAGTTCATAAGGGGCGGCTGTGGAAATTCAAATATACTCCATTTACTTGACATCTGCACTGTCAAACTGCCAGTATGTTGGCACCACTGCTATTTTTCACATTTTAACAATTAAATTACTGTGCAGTCTAATAAAAAACACATTTTTTTTTTAATTTGACACTGACAGCGCAGATGTCGAGTAAATGGAGTATATATGAATATGTTGGTGACACTTTCACAACTCAAGATTATCAGGTTAGGTTTTCTGTCAGTTTTGACACAGACTGATGCAAAACCTAACCTGCTACTCTCGAATTTGACATAGCCAATTTGACATAGCCTTACTTACGTTTGAATGTCCACATGGACTTTTTTAATGAACAAGTCCTGACACCGTGGTGTCTCTATTGAATGTGTAAATATACTGTGGTCAAATTGCCGATAAGTTTTCGAAAATTTTCAAAAACTTACCACAGGCAATTTGACATGGTCAAGGGATCTTTTGGTAGACTATTCCCCAAATACAATTTCAACGCCAGAAATCAATTGAACGATTCGTGTAATAATGTTAAAAATCAGGTGTTACTTATTTATTTACAACATAAAAAATGCAGGGAATGTGGCAGGTGTGTTATCGAAAATTGTCACACAAATTAGAAAATTCCAGTTTTGATTAGTTGAAATTTTATGAGGGGAATAGTTTGGCAACTTTTTAAAAAATTTTGACACGAGTATGCATGCCACAAAATACCCTACTTGAATTCTAGACAATGCGTAAAATTTAAGTATGCTGTTTGAAGCTTGCACATTCGTATCTCAAATTATAAAATCTTCCCACTGTCTTTCATAATAACAATTAGAAACATGCTGTCCAGTATACAATACCTATTTAATTAAATGCTGTCTTCTTTTAGTTCACATGTGGCTCAATTGAAGCGGATATATTTAGTTTTGACCCAGAAAACAAGTTGGGTTATAAATTGAATCGAAAATTATACAATCAGTTGGTAGAGAGAGGTTTCCATTTCGAAATATTGTATTCTCCAGCAGTACAAGACAGCACGAAAAGGAAGAACACCATCGCTGCAGCACACATGTACCATTCATATGGAAAATCAAAAAATATTATTATATCTAGCGGTGCTACAAACGATTTTCTTTTACGAAGTCCATATGATATAATCAATTTGTATCCTTTGTCATACATATAACATGCAATTTTAATTTGTAGTCCTTAACAGCTTAAAAGAGGATTAATATTTGGACTAGGAGAAGAAAAAGCAAAAAATGCCATATTAAACGCTGGGAGAAACGTTTATATTCGAGCAGGTGAGAAAGTTGTTGAACAAAGATCGTATTTATTTGAATTTTTTTGGTGCAGTTGGTAGGAGGCATGGTAAGGTGATTATGCTTGCCAAAAATGTAGAAGAAACATGTGTAGAAGACGAGTCATCCAGTGACAATGAAGATGAAGAAATGGAATTAGAACCAGCTCAAAAAAAGTCAAAACAGTAGAGCTCACATTTTTTAAGTGATGAACAGTGGGGTAGCGGTGGTGAACGTTTGTGTTTGCATTGCCACAAGAAGTAATATTTATCCAACACATGTGTATCACCTTGCAGGCTGTGTAAAAAATGTCAGCATATTGGAAAGAAAACTTTAGTTATTAAAATGTTCCTTAAATAATGTTAATTTTATAAAATTTAGCTATATTAAAATGTTCTGAAAATGGTATGTTGTAAGTGTCTGCTGATGATAGAAAGCTAGATCAAGTGAGTACAACAAAGGCAAAGGAATAAATGTTCTTCAAGCAAGCATGGTGCTGCAATGCCTTTTAAATGTATTTATGTGTCTTTATTAGACAGGATGTCTCTGAAAACATGGTAAAACGAGGGAAGTAAAAGTTACTACAAATTTCTGCTGATGATTAAACCCAACTTCCTCTATGCCAAGGTATATCATTTAAGTTATTCTAGTTACTTCTTGCGTTAGAGATAAAGTGTTGTTTAAATAATTAAAGCGTTATGTAATGAATAAGTAAACTGTGTACATTTATAATTACCTTTGATAACTGACTTTGACAGCTACTGGCTCCAGAAACATTCACCTGTACATCAAGACCTTGGGCTTCGTTTAATAATTTTCATGTCTCGTGCATAAACTGCCACTTTTAGCACTTGTTGCACAAATAGCTATTAAATAGTTATTTAACAAACAAGTATGTTAATGAGTGCGATTAATAATCGAGACAGTTTAACGCGCGAGCGCAAGCGAGCACGTTAATTGTAGAGATTATTAATCGCCGATTAACATACGAGTTAGTTACAATATTTTTCCGTTGATCGTATATTATTAATTTGAAGAAAATCTAATTTTATTCCATGTAAAGAATTTGACACTTAAAGTTTTGACATTAATGGTACCGGGGGACCATAAATTGTTGTGATTTTTTTCTTAGGTTGGCACTGTTTATGTTGGTGGCACTGTAAGTCTATGTCAAATTCGAGCTTAGCAGGTTAGGTTTTGCGTCATTTTGTGTCAAAACTGACGCAAAACCTAACCTGCTACCCTCGAATTTGGCATAGACTTACAGTGCCAACAACATAAGCAAATCGTTCATTAATAAAAAATCATTCGTTAATTAGGGTCATTCATAGACGATTCTCTATACATTAATGAAACTCATAAATAAACGATCAACGGAAATAGATTTTTAAGCTTTAATTTTAACTGTAAGTAAGACTTGTCAAATGTCAACAAAAGGTAACAATTGCTAGCACTCTCAATTTTTTCCATGGCATTACTGATTTTTGTAAACGGGATAATAATCTGTTTTCGTTTTTAAACAGTTTCTTAACTGAAAATGTCGAAGTAATAGCATAAAAATGTTTAGTATTTTTTTCTCTACAAAAAGTTTAAATACCATTTGCTGTAAATTTAACAGAGGGGCCAATAATCGATAATTAAGAATACACCATTGAAATCGGTATGGTGCTTCAACTGGATGATTGTGGATTGGCTTGTTTCGATAATTCCATGGCATCATTGATTTTTGTAAAATGCTAGTTTGATTTTTTGCATTTTTTCGGTTCTGGAAAAATGAAAATTGTTAACAAAAGTATGACTAGATGCAGTGTTTTTTTCTCGACAAAAAATGTATTTACACTTTAGCTCTAAAATAATTGGGGGAGCAAATAATTGAACATAAATAAGTTACTATGCAAATTCCTATGGTACGTCACGCAAGTCACCACCCGGTATATACCACAAGGCACTTCATTCCATACTGAGTACCAGTTGTCATACGCCAGCATGGACCTTATACCCAGAATATGAGAAGCGTATTAATATCTTGAAGAAACTCAACTACATCAATTCTCAGAAAAGAGTTGAGTTAAAGGGTAAGGTTGCATGTGAGATGGGCATGAACGAACTGCTAATCACAGAACTGGTTCTGAGAAACATTTTGGCTGACTTACAGCCTGCTGAGGTGGCTGCCCTGCTTTCGGCATTAGTATTTCAGGCAAAAACTAAAACGGAGCCTAACCTAACTGAAGAACTGAAAAAGGGAAAAGATGCTATAAACAGTGTGTATGAAAAATCAAATCACTGGAAAACCTTTATGGCATTGTCAAAGTGGCAGAGACTTCAAAAAAGTTAAATTTTGGCCTCGTGGAAGTTGTTTATGAATGGGCGAATGCTAAGCCATTTGCTGGTATAATGGCACTGAGAGATGTCCAAGAAGGGATCATCCTTAGGTGCATTCAGCAATTGAATGAAACCATTTGTGACGTGCGTGGCATCGCCACCGAAATATCTCTTTTGAACCCAGTCATCTGGCACATCATTAACGGTGTACTGGGTAATGTGGTTAGCATCACGCTTTCGACAACTGCCTTACTTTTCCTACTACGACCATGGTTTCAGTAGGTACTCAATTTTTAAAGCTACTGAGTGGACCGCCCACCAGTTGCCAGATGTGGGGATTGAACCTTGTACCGTTACACCTCAGCCAAGCTCCCTAACCGCTCGGCACACTGGCAACAATAAGAATAATAATAATAGTAATAATAAAGTAATAAAATATTACTATGAAAATAATATGTTCGTGGACACGATGCTAATATATTCTAATGATTTTTATTTGTTCCTCACTTGTAAACATCAATTTATCAAGTTACTGTATTAATCAAGAAAGTTTATTTTGTCTTCCTTAGGGCCGGTTGCAGAAAGCAATGTTAAGTCTGGTGTTAGCTAACATCGCGTCAAAGTGAACAAAATCGCATCAAATTTTGTTTACTAATGTATTAGTTACCATAAGCATTTCAGATTTGATTCGTTTTTGTTCACTTTGACGTCGCGTTAGCTAACACCAGACTTAACATTGCTTTCTGCAACCGGCCCTTAGTCTGTGTCATATTGATGCATTTAGTTGCTTGTCAGTTTGACATTTTGAATAAATGGTAAATTTCTAGTTATTTACAAGTGAGGAACAAATAAAATATTCAACAATACACGCAAATACCCAATGGATAGGGTATTTATAAATAGGTATTTACCTGGGTATTTACCCCTGCCTTGGGTAAATACCGAAAAACTGGGTATTTATCAAATTTCTAATATTTAGAAAGCTAGCTAACTTCTACTCACATAATAATGTTATCTTAATGCACTGGCATATTTTATGTAAGATAACAATTTAAATGGAACATTCAATAAGCATTCACCCAGGTAAATTAATTGTTTATCAGGAAAAAACATTGGCTGCCGAAGTTTATAGCAATAAACAGAGACGCAATAAATTGCGCATGTCAGAATTTACAAAACAAAATTGCGATGGCTCTGACTCCAAAGATTGGGATGATTTATATTGTTGGTACAATATTTTCCGACTCGATAATAAATATACTTTACAGTGAGAATAATGTAAGACTGTACATGGCTGAATTATGCAAAATTAGACATAGGGAATTTACTTAATGTTACCATGGTGTTTGTAAACAAAATAACAACACAGTGACTATAGAAACTAATTGAAACTGTATTATTTCATTGTAATTTCAAAACCGACAATTGTTACTGGCATGGGTAAATTGATTAATGCGAATAATGTAAGACTGTACATGGCTGAATTATGCAAAATTAGACATAGGGAATTTGCTTAATGTTACCATGGTCAGTGTCTGACTGGCCAACCGGGCATTTGCCAATCCAGTTTGGAGGCCAAAATGTCCACATAATTTTATTTTTTAAATAGTAAAAACAAAAAAAAATGCACAAATGTTTTTACAAAATTCAAAAAAATTCTAAACTTTGTGTCAAAGTATTGTCCCAGTTTTATTTGTGCATGTATGCATCATGCATCTATTATTTCTTAGTAGTCGTGGAATGAACATGATTGTGTGTGTGAAGTTCCCGCAGCGTCAGTCAAAAAATTCCTTGATTCAATTACAGAGAACGCCTATTTAAATGAAAATGACATATTAATTGAGACTGAATTTCCTGTATTGAGATATAGGAGAATAAAAAAATGCAAAGAGAAACTGTCCGGATCCTACGAAAGAAAGAGTTTTGAAAAAATTTGAAATGGAAACTTATAAAGTGATTGTTAATCAATTAATGCAAAGCATGGAAGACCGATTCACTAAAAATTAGGAGATTAGTGAACTTTCAGTTTCTTTGATCAGAGTACTTTTCAACGTACTGCTCAACTAAATGGAGAAAATATTCCTGATTTTGCTTTTGTCGTAATTTCAAAGCTAAAAAAACATCCCACAAGACATCATTAAACAAGAATTGATTAATTCTTCAATTTTTTTTCACTTTACAAAAAGAACAATCCCAGCCTATGGTGACTGTGACTCAACCAATCACGACCCCTTGATCACGACACTAATAGTGATGACAACGAAAATAACACCGAAGAAGATCCACATTTTCATTTAAATATTTGCATTGGTGAGGGGACAGAAGGTGATTGTGGGGGTTGTATAAATTGTTGCTTTAAAATTTTACACAAATATAATTTGCACGCCTTTACATATAGTAATATGTACTTCGCCTACAAATACTTACTGACATTATCATGCACCCAAGCAGCCTGTGAAGGCGTATTTTCTAAAGTGAAAATAATCAAAAATAGGCTAAGAGCTTCTTTATCACATAGTTAGATTTTTTTCTAATTTTGAATGTGCAGTGTGATCTACTCCAAAGCTTGAATTTCGACGAAATCATTGACAAGTTGCCAAATAGCTCAGTCTCTTGAAAATCAAAATTATTAATGTGATTCATATTGTTAAGTATAATTATTATAATGGAATAGAGTGTAAATATTCCTATAAGGTCAAAGCTTGTGATCATTATTATTTATATTTTTTCTTTATAATTGTTCCAAACTCAAAGTTGATAAACCATAATAGATAGACATTTTTTTTGTTATTTGTTTGAATGTCAGTTTATAAGAATAGAATAATTATCTACCTCCTACCTATTTAATTTTTTTGTTACCTTGTTTCATGTTTAAATTTTAAAATTATTAGAATAAATATTTTCTACATTCCTCCATCGTTTTCTTTATCGTAGTTATTGATTTTGTTGTACTTTCACGTGCCATTACTGTACTGTGCCATTACTGGTAAGAGGGGTGCATTTTGGGTCTTCGAGTTTCCTACAATTATAAAAATGTTGCCTGCGGCAGTGCTTTGCCCCCGGACTCTTCTTTAGCCGGGGGGCTGTGCCCCCCCCTCCTCTTATTTTTACATATGGAGGCCACATGCATCTTTTGCCCAGTAGGCCAAATTTTGCCAGTCCGACGCTGACCATGGTGTTTGTAAACAAAAAAACAACACAGTGACTACAGAAAAAATCGACAATTGTTACTAGCGTGGGTAAATTGATTAATGCTAAAATAATGTTGCCAATGTATAGTCTTACATTATTCACACGGTATACATATTAAGAAACAATCTTAACAAGACAGAAAGTCACAAAATTATATAAACAACGTTGTATACCGATGGGACAATAATTATATATAACAGCATGAGATAGCATAAACAAAAGCACATAATACTTGAGTAAGAAAGAGATAACCGTACAAAAAAGTTATTTTAATAAGCATATTTAGTTGACATCTGCCATAATTAAAATGAGCGTCAAGTCTACTCAAATATTTCTATGTTCATCTCGCTCTTACTCAAGCATTGAATTCTGTTTTTTATTCATGCTATCATTTTGCTGTTATATACAGGTTGCCTAAAATCAAATGTGTCATAAGAGTAACCAAAATAGAAAATGCAATAAATACTTTGATAGCTAGGCAACAAGTAGGCACAATAGCTACTTGTTGCCTAGCTACCAAGTAATGATTACATTTTCTATTTTGGTTACTCTTGTGGAAAATAGTATTTCATCCTTTTCCAATTCATGGAATTGCCATGTTCCATACAATTTTAGGCAACCTATATAGTTATGTTCCCATCGGTATTTTGGGCAGTAAATGTCCCTCAGTGCAGCTATTTTATTCTAATTTTTATAAAATTCGAATAGAGCACCTTCACTTACCAATCAATTATACTGGTTAGATTAGCTTTATAATATTTGTAAATCAGGCTATAAATACCCGTTTAAATACCCATTTTGGGTATTTACCCGGGTAAATACCCCAGGTATTTACTCCTAAAAATAAATACCCGGGTAATTTACATCACTACACGCAAGGTAACAGGTTTCACTGGCTCAAGAAGGTGACTGGCTCGTCTGCGGCTCGCCAGTCATATCCTTCTATTCGCCCGTAAAAACCCTCTGACCAAGCTAGTAATGTTAAATACTATAGTGGAAGGGTTTGATATCAGATTTTTAAAAAAATGTTAAAATAATACAGTATTAAATTACAAAAATGAATTTAAGTATTAAAAGGATATCAAAATTATTAATATATTATGTATTTGGTAAAATAATGAAATAGAATTTAAATTCAATTGAACCATGCAATATAAGAAACAGAAAGGTTCTAGCATAATTTAATTATTATCTGAAATAAAGCGCAGGATTAGTATCAAATACCTATTCGAGAAATATCATTCAAAATTGTGGGGTGTTAAATAAATATGATAGAGATTATATAACGTTTTTCTTCCAGTGGCCCGTTTTAACCACAAAGGGGTTCTATGAGCCCTCTTTGCCCTTAGGCCGGGTAGGTGGCTAGCCTTGCCCGTCGAAAGTGAGGAAGAGTTTCCTTGTTTAGGGGTTAACGACTACCACAGGTTTTAGCGTGGTAGCCGGGGAGCGTACGATTTTTAAATCCTAGAGTTCGCCGGGATTCGAACTCGCGCCGACAGCCTGAGAGGCAAGCATTTGCTCGCGGGACCATCCGCTCACATATAATGTTGGATTTTAAAAATATGCTAAAACAATATCACTAAGGAGATATTTTTTAATTATTTGATATAAAAATAATTTTTACTTCAAAAGATGTAATAAGTGTGTAAGCGGCTGAAAATTTTAAAATAAACCTTTTATTAAATTATGTAAAATCTATTTTGGTATGTGAAGGGTTGTATAACATAGTAAAATTATCGAGAAGAGTAAAAATGAAATGTTAAAAGCAATTTGATATGGAGATGTTATGGAGGAGAATCGCTATGATGAGAATGTCATGTGTTAAACGGTTATAATCTACAAAAGAATTTCTGGAATTGGATAGCGGGGGCTAACTTTATGGGAAGTGGCTTGCATCGAGTTTGATAGCGGAGTGAACGTCTTGTGGTATCGATAAAAGAGTTTTCATCTACTAGAATTGTACTTCGCCAAGCTTGTTATTGAAGTGACGTTTTGGGACTTGCAACTAGTTGAAGTTCGCGGTACTAGGTTGTTAACCAATCTGGTGGCTTAGTGGTAAAGGTGACAGGCTAGTAATCACAGCGATCAGCGGTCCTGGGTTCAAATCCCAGATCCCGGGGTAGGCACGAGTGTACGTATAAAGACATACAATATCAGTCCTCAGGACTAACTAGGAACACCTGAAGACGGGAGTAGATCAAAACTCCCAAAACGTCATGTGATATACACCCTAGACAGTGGGAAAAGTCCAATAAAACATTTCATAATAAACCACTTCCAAAAAATTACATGCAGAGAACAACTAGGTTGTTAACGGCTTGTGAATTTTGGAAGACAGGCCGTAGGTGGCATTTGCTTCTAGTCAATCTTGACAATTCTTTTGGAGGAAATAGGTGTCTTATCGTGTTTGGCTGAGATGTGTTTGCGGTTCCTGGTGGTTGATTACATTCATACTAGGATTTGTGTGGACATTGGGAGACTTCTGGAAGTGTGCTGGATGCATTTGGATTGGTAACGGAGTGGATCAGGGTTCCTGGACAGGTGACGGCTGAAGTATTTATTGAATAAACTGAAAGCAAAACATAGAAAAAGTGAAGTCAGGTAATTCTAAAAGGGATTACTTACTATTTAATGTTTGTTGAATGACAAGTAATAACGAAAAGGTATTTGTGATTGATTTTACACTTGCATAATTTGAAGTGACAGTGACAGACATACAAATTGTCACATATTTTTGAACTTGGTTTTCATTAAACAAAAAAATGAATTTTCAAGAATAAAAGCAGTCTTGATTATACGTGAATCCGATCTGTGTTTTAGAGTAAATGTTTTCTACCAGAGCTAGAGATATTCAATAACATTGATAATTCATAATTTATAAAAGGGAAAATATAACATAAAACATAAATAGGGGAAGAAACAGAGATGATAAAAAGATGGAAAGAGCATTTCGAAGAAACACTAAATGAAGATATAGAGGAAAGGGAGGATAATCCAGAAGAAGAAGTTGAGACAGGCAATGTAGAAACAACGGAAAACCGACAAGAGAAGAAATCTACAAGGTAATAAAAAACTTGAAAAACGGAAAAAGTCCGGGTGGGAACGGAATTGCAGGAGAACTGGTTAAGTATGGTGGGGAGGTAATAAATGAACAAGTGTACGAGCTAGTTAGGGAGGTATGGAGACAAGGAGTGATGCCAAACCGATGGAAAGAGGCAGTCTTGATTCCGCTACACAAGAAAGGAGAAACAACAATATGTGAAAATTATAGGGGCATAGCACTGCTAGACACCATCTACAAAGTACTAGCTGTTGCGGTCAGAAACAGACTTCAAGTTTTTGCAGAAGAGATTATAGGAGAGTACCAGTGCGGGTTCAGGAAAAACCGGTCGGTTACTGATCAAATCTTCATCCTGAAAGAGGTACAATCTACATGCTATGAGTATAATACCGAAATTCACGCGCTGTTTATCGATTTTAAAAGCGCTTACGACACAGTTAGCAGACCGCAACTACTCCAAGCGTTAAAAGAATTAGGGATACCAGATATAATAATTGAGTTAGTAAAGTTAACCCTAAGTGGCTGTTATAATAGAGTGAGAGTAAATGGAATAATGTCAGAGTCGTTTAATGCCAAAAGAGGTCTAAGACAAGGGGACCCTTTATCCACGATACTCTTTAACCTAGCATTAGAAAAAATAATAAGAGAGAGTAGAATAAATAGATCAGGAATGATATCAAATAAAAGTCACCAGTGTCTAGCATATGCTGATGACATCACAATTTTAGCAAGAACTCAAAAGGAGCTAAGGAAAGTAACTATGAACCTGGAAAGAGAAGCAAGAAAAATCGGTCTGGGAATAAACGAACAGAAGACAAAGTACATGATAATGGGAAAAAATACAGAAACAACACCGGAAATAGAAATCACCCTATACAATAACAGAAAACTGAAAGTGGATAGAGTCCAAAGCTTCACCTACTTAGGGGTCCTAATTACAGAAAATGGAAACAACAGCAAAGAAATTGAAAACAGGCTAGTGAAAGGGGACAAGTGCGCAGGAGCATTAAGTGCAATATTTAAATCTAAAAGTGTGTCACGTAATATCAAAGTGAGAGTGTATAAAACGGTACTGAGGCCAACGGTGACCTACGGATGCGAGACATGGGTAATGAACAAAACAGATAGGGAAAGAATTGAAATATGGGAAAGGAAGATTCTGAGAAGAATTTATGGAGGCAAAAAGGTAGCAGAAGGATGGGAAAGAAGGAAAAACAACGAGTTAAAACAGTTATATGGAGAAAAGCAAATAACAGATTTTGTGACAGCGCAACGTGTTAGATGGCTAGGTCATGTGGAGAGACTAGATGATAAGCGATTGACAAAGGCAGTGCTAAAAATCAACATTGAGGGAAAACAAAAAAGAGGACGACCACGAAATAGATGGTTGGAGGCAGTAGAAAGAGAACTGAAAGAAAAAGGAATAAGAAACTGGAAAACCACAGCCAGGGACCGCAAAGAATGGAGGAAGATCGTACAGCTATGGGCCTGAACGGCCTGTGACAGCTACTATATATATATATATATATAACATAAAACCACGAAGCTGAGTGACATAGTTGGGTAAGCGCCAGGCTTGCATTAAGCAAGTCCTCGGTTCGAATCCCGCAGGGGTCGGAATTTTTCCGTAGCCTTGGCAATTGGAATCGGGCTCGTTGAGACCATTCACAGTTGGGCACCAAATTAACTGTGCTCTACTCAGAACCACAGACCTAAGAGATAGAGCAACAAGGTCAACACATCAACATGACACACACCTCACACAATGGTTGCTGCGCAAGCACCAAAGGCGCGCACCAACTCTGTATCGCGAATCCGGGGCAAGTTGAGCATTGTACCACCAGATGCCAGCGCATAAAGCACCAGCCTCTACACCGCAAGGTAAATAAGGTTACAGATTATACATAACATAAAACAACTTACATAAATATTATTGCAACATAGTCAATTATAACAATATTTACATATGTAGCGAGCATTCGAACTTGTGTCGACTGCATGACATTTTCACACCAGGGCCCCTAACAATTATAATGCCGATCATGTTTCCACCCTACTTCTTTAAAAATGTCTTGACGTGCAAAGTCACAAATGGTGTCATTCTGTGGCAGCTTTGCCACAACACAAGATCCAGAAACTTATTTTAGAATAACAATTATGATTCCACTCTTGGATGACTCCATTAATCAGCTTCACTCGAGATTCGAAAATCATAAATCTACATTATTGTCCCTTTACATTTTGATTCCATGTGTGTGTAGCCAAAATCAGTCAAACTTTTAAGAGGACAATTTTGCGCTTTAAAAAATGTTTCTAGAATGGGACTCCCTAAAAGCTGAATTTGACGTGTGGGGGACAAAATGGATGAACAAATCAGATGTAGATCGACCAACTTGTGCTATCGAAGCTCTCGGAGAATGCAACCAGAATATATTAATACGCTTCTGAAAATTTTGTCTACACTGCCAGATACAACATGTACCCCGGTAGGACATTTTCTACATTGAAATGCCTCAAAACTTATTTGAGAAATTCCACTGGCCAGGAAAGGTTGACTGGGTTGGCGTTAATGTTAATCCATTGCGGAATCAATATTAACACTAAGGAGGTGATAGATTTTTTCGCAACGAAAAGAGCTAGGAGACTAAATTTTATTTCTTTATGTGTCACTGCTTTGATGTATAATTTATTATATTTAATAAATACCAATATTATACGCCATTCTACTTTATTCGTATTGTATTTTATTAATGTCCAACTTCTACTTTACAAAAATTTTTCTCTCGGGGATGGGTACACGAGAACCCATTTGAGGGGGAGGGGTGTTTTTATTGTTGATATTGTTGATTACCAAATTTTCTGGAAAAACTTACAATTTGGTATGTTTTTTATTTTTGGTTGATATGGTACATTGTAGTTCACCGCAAGTCTTTATGTCGGTGCGTAGCTGCAGCACCCTTCTTCATATTATCCTAAATTTATAGGTGGAGTGCTTCAATTTTGAAGTGTATCCTGCAAGTTATTGCACCAAATCCAAGAAACATATAGAAAGGAAATAAAGAGTGTAGGAGCAGAAAAGTAGGAAGCTACATAAAAAGGTCAGGATAAGAAACAGTGACTTGTATCCTCATCTAAAGTAGTAAAACCATAAATTAAGTAACAAACGACTTCCTGGATTTGACCGTGTTATTATTGAGATCAAAGAACTTAAAGTTTCACCCACTTTCGTAATGGGATTCATCAGGAGGAAAAGCAAAAGAGCATGGTAACTCAACGTGTAAACCACGCCAGAGGCAAAACTTTTCTAACAATTGGAAGGAGAAAGATGAGAATTTATAGGCAAGTACCTTTTGCGGTTCACTGACGGCTCTTTACACATAGAAGGAAGGGGAAAGCCTTCGTCCCGATTGAGATTGTTAGGGAGTTTGTAAATCTCAATGGCTTCGCGAATCTTTCTGCTAAAGAAAAATGGGGATTTGCAGATAATGGAAGTTTCATCAAAAAGGATCTTATGGCTGGTATCGCGTTGGTGTTCAGCGATGACTGATAATGAAACGAGAACTTGAGACAACGCTGGTGCTCAGAGATGCGAGTTTTCACTGAACGTCCTGTTTCACCAATGTATACAGCATTACAATAGCAAGGGACTCTGTAAAACCGTTAGATGACATAGTGTTTAATTTATCTTTAGGTGAAGGAAGAACTTGTGAGATTTTGCTCGGGGGTTTAAATACTATTTTAATGTTTTGTTTTTGAAGAAACTTTCCTAAGCAGTCGATGACTTGGTGGATATAGGGAAAAAAAATTATTACTGCAGGAGGATCGGTTTGGAGGTTTTTGTGGGCGTGGATGAAGATGGCAATTGATGGCAGACTGTATATCTCAAGCACGATAACTGTTGTTCCTAAGAGCTTTCCGAATATGGTTTAATTCAGCGTGGACATTATCGGATTGCAATATGGAAACAGCCCAGTGTACAAGCAAATTGATAACGGAAAGTTTTTGTGTAGGATAATAGTAGAAATCGGCATGTAGATAGTGATCAATGAAAGTGGGTTTGCGATATACAGAATGACCAAGTTGGCCACTGGGTTAGCGAGAGACCTGTACATCTAAGAAAGGAAGGAAGCCGTCACTTTCCATCTCCCTAGTAAAATTAATGTCTGGATGTTAACTACTGAGACGGTTTAAGAAGACGGGTAACATGTCATTACAATGTGGCCAAATAATAAAGGTATCATCAGCGTATTGAAACCAAACCTTGGGTTTTAATTCTGAAGATTTGAGAGCTGCGGTTTTGAAAGCTTCCATGAAGATATTGACGACAGATGAAAAAAGGAACCCATGACCGCATCAGAAATTTGTTTAACAAACTAGTCTTAAAATAGGAAATAAGTGAAAGAGACGCATTTTTCTAAGTATAAGCGCAAGTAGACTTGAAGACGTCTCTTCATGATCTGATAACAAGTGTTGGATTATGACTATGGAATCGGGAATAGGAACTTTAGAAAAAAGAGAAGTGACATCGAAACTCACAAGTAAATTCTCAGTTTCAACGCATATATTGCGAACATACAAGGGAAACTTACCAGTAAACTTTCTGAGGATAGTGGTTAGGTATTTAGCTAATTAGTAAGTAGGGGAATCTATGGTACTGACAATGGGCCTGAGGGGAATGTCTTGTTTATGAATTTTGGAAAGACTATCGAGCCAAGGAGGCTTTGAAGCTTGCGGAATCAACTTCCGTTGAATATCAGTAGGAAGATCTGAAAATTTTATGAGAGAAGAGACTTCCCATGCGATTTTGGAGGTTGGGTCGCGAGAAAGTGGTGCATAAGAAGAATCTTGGAGTAAAGACTTAACCTTAAACCTGCAGTGGTCGGGCCCGATGTAGCAGTACATATCTTAGCTTCTACAATGATACCGTTCGGTATTAGTTAAACTTAATAGATAGGCAACTTAAAGCGCATTAACAGTATAAGGGGTTGCCTACCCTTTTTATAAATCTAAAGCAGACGTAATAGAAGGCTCATGGTTAAATGATTAAAAACAATAAATAACAAAATTTGCTACTTCCTTTTTGGTTGAAAAAGCAAAAGGACGCTTCTCTGTGTAGAAGCGAAGCAAATTAAAAGTCCTAGCTTAAAAAGGATACACGCAGACAATAGTAAGGCTTTATTTACTCAATCCAGCATATTATTAAAACATAATAATTTTTCAGGCAGATAGGATAAATCACACAAACATTTTCTTTCTGAAAAGGGCAGTTATTACTTAACTGGTAGGTAACTAACAAGCTAATACATACAAATCATAATAGAGGGTTTTCCTTTATTCAGCTCTTAGAGACTCCTCGATAGCTACCAGCTCTTAGGCTTTTTCACTAGTTCGCATCTCCTGGTTGATCATATCTTCACCATGGAAGAGGGTATTGATGTGCTCCAAGTTGATAAGGAGAGAAAGGAGAACTTAGTTAGAAACTGCTAACAAGTTAGGAAATCACTCACCATTCAAAGACCATTTCTTTGGTTAGATGAGGGGTTCTTCTCTGTTGATATTGGAAGATGAAGAGGTCTGAATTCAATGGTTCTCTGCATTAACCGTAGGTTAATCCTGAAAGAATTAGATATTGTTAATTAGAATTAGACCAACGTCATAGCTTGAATATAGTTAAATAAGGGCATAAGCCTTAATGATAATCGATAACAGATTAGTTTCAAAGTAAAAGAATTGTTACTTACCTAGAGTTGATCCTGAATGGGACTTGAATTGGTTTGCAGCTGTCAAGTTAGTATTTCAATCACTTGTCAAATAACAAGCTTTTGATCATACGGGATTTTTCTTATACTCCCTGGAATGATATCAGCTAAACTAAACACCGTTCATTAATTGTGATTAAGGAATTCGAATGAGAAATACGAGGGTATAGAGAGCTCTTTATATTTTCATCTTACTACTCAGAGGTTAGTAGTTAAATATGTATAAGAAATCTCCTGGATACTTATAGATTAATTAATGCAGACGTTTAATTAGAACAAATTCTAACTTGTCAGGGTAAATTAGGATTAGTAAGGAATTGCATAACATTTGTCAAAATTAAAAAGGCATAAACCTTAACAAATAACATATAATCAGTGAATTGTAAGAAAGAATACCCAATTATTATAATATATATATATAATAAAGTTATGGCGCCCATTTCTGTTGATTAATGAACTATTATCTTTATGTGAAGGTGAAGCAAACTAAAAAGCCCACATTGGTTAAACCCTAATAAAAACCGTACATTGAGCTAGTCGGAGACGTGTGAGCCATCCAAGGTAAGTTATAAAAAAGGGGCACACCGATATCATGACACTGCTGGTCGCGCCAAGTTTTCTAAAATCCAAAAATTAAGAACCGCTTATATGGCAATAAATTTTAATATGAGTTGTTTATTTACTATTACTATTTTCTCTTATATTTAAGTTGCTGCTAACATTAAAAAAATAGTATTTTATTTACTGTTTTCTATTCTTTAAAGGTTTTTGTAGATCATGCTAATTTCATAATAGTAAACAAGATTTTTAGTTTTTTGTATACATTTATGAACAGAACAATGTTTCTAATACTAAGAGGTAGAACAAAACAATTAATTTTCGTCATTTTGGTTCAAGAATGCACGAGTAGTGCACAAAAACCCTGCATGCTATAAACTCAACTTTTTTTACAAAAATATTCTGTTTTGCAATTTATTTGCAAAAAATCAGCGTTTGTTTAATTGCGGGGTTATTAGGGTCATCTACTAGATGGTCTGAAGTAGTTCCACCTACTTCTTGACTTCTTAAACGGATTTCCGGTGGAAAACGTTTGAGTAGTCGTCGCCGATGTAAATGGTCATTTGTTAGAATCAAAGCTAATTCTTGTACATATTAACGTCTTGGTATACTAACGTCGACGTTGTTTGCAAAATAAATTATGTATGAGTTCATTGCAGGTACATTCAATGTAAAAAATTAAGAAAGCAAAACAATTCCACAAACGTAAATGGTTCCGCCAAGTATTACAGACTTTTTTCCAAATAACTCACAAACACTAACAATTGTGGTTATGCAGATTCTTAGCAGTTAATTTTACAAATACTAGAAACTAAACACTAAAGAAACACATTAAAGCATTAAACTATTATTAGCAAGAGGAACTAATAATAAAGTAAATTCAACAGGAACACTAATACGAAGCTCTAATAAAAAACATTTCACATTGAAACTTTGTTATTGCCATTATAGGTATTTCTTCACGGCCTGAGTGTTTCCTCCAAACTTATATATTCATTTAAATTTAAGATAATGACAATAGTAGATAGGTCTGTTATTAATCGTGACTGCCCACTCTTAATTGTATATTAGACACTACCTCTGCCATCAATTCACATTTGCAGCTGTTTCTGATGCAGCAGCAGAAGTTACATTTGGATTATTGTATCAATCATAGTTCTTTTAACTCTTACTTATATTAAATGTGGATGAAGGTATTAATTTCTCACAAACCAATAATTAATCGTTAGACATTGGATACACAATTTTTGTTAAACAACTAATTGTAAATTACTATATTTGAGGTATTGAATCAGAATTTGCAGAAATTGCTCGAAATTGGTAAAGCATAAAATTTTCTTCGCAAATCGGGACATTTCGGGACAGCATTTTGTTGCGGGACAATTAGCTCCAAATCGGTATAATCCCAAAAAATCGGGACGTATGGCAACCCTAACCAAGACGCACATCCCTCTTATACACCCTTTAACAAATTCCCACTCAATAACGTATTCATCGGGTTTGTGAGACTTGGCGCGACCACTACAGGGTTAATATGGTGTACCCTGTTCGATCCATAACTACTTACCATAGCATTAGCCAGGGCCGTAGCTACAGGCTTGGGGGCCCTGGGGCAACAAATAATTATGGGCCCCCCCTGTTATCTTCCCCTTTACCTCTACATCACTTTCATTTAGTAAGACTTTTTTAATAGGGTTACTATTTGGTGTTTTTTTTCTGTTAAGATAGAAGAATGGGTATTTAAAACAGACGTTTTAAAGACAATTTCGTAAAAAACTTCCTCCGTCTTCGGGGGCCCTTATGTTCGGGGGCCCCGGGGCACTGCCCCGGTTGCCACGGTGGTAGCTACGGCCCTGGCATTAGCTTTATCAGCGGACAACATTGAGATGTCGGAATTGGAACGTAAGGTGTTGAGAGCATTCCTTTCGTCTTTTGTAATGTTACTTTTAGGATGATCGTAAATACCTACTTGACCGTTTCGAAGCCATAAATATTGATACGAGAGATTAGAAGGCCAAATTACAAGAATAAAGGTCAACCCCAGAATATAGGCAATACATCATACAGATGTGCAAAAACAGCAATCCAACAGAAAATGGTTTGCAGAATGACAAGATATGATTACGAGAGCGAAGGATCGTCAACAGAAGACGGTAAACAAAAAAGAGACTAAACTATTCAATAAAAATATGAAAACAGCTAGAACACCAACCAAATATGGAAGTCCAGGTAAAAATGACAGCAGCAACGAAAGTGCAGGAGACTGGAAAGAAGTGAAGAGTATGCTGAAGTAAATGGTAAGGCTGCCAACTATTGACGGCCTTAATGCGACATGATTACTCTGCGCGGGAGGGGTCAGGAAGAGGGGGGCTGAGTTAACAAAATATATGCAGATTATACAATAAAAAAAAAGTATGGTCCTTACGTACCCATGAACTCTAAGTGTCACTTATAGTTCGCGGTTGGTACATAATTTTTGCAATGCCTGTGAAAAGCAAAGAAAAGTAATAAATAATGAGTTAAAATTTAATTAACAACGGCCTGTCAAAATGACATTTTATAGTTTAATAAATTAGGTAGCCTAAAAAAATGACAATTTTATGTCAACAAAAAACATGCTGCAGATTAGGCAAGTTTTATTATTTTCAGTGGCTCCAGCAAATAAGTTTATTTTTTATCTCTCTGTATGTGGGTACCAAGTAATATTCACTTACATTTCAAGGTGGACTGTAAGTAAATTAATACTAAAGCCTTGTAACCATGGTAACCAGTAAGTGGATAATTGTAAGTTCGACTTACTCTGAAAAAAAATTAATAATTATTAGGTTGCTGTGCAGGTAATGAATTATATTTGTTACTGCTGTGGCACTTCTAGTTCTGGGTGTTCAGTTAATGTTTGGTAGACATTTTCACAGCTTATTAACATTATGCACATCGTCTCTACTTTTAAAGCTGTTTGTTTAGATGTCCACATCGCATTTATTAGAGAAAAAACCCGCTCTGGGGGTGCATTGTGCATGCACAGGAGATATTATTATGAGAGAGGGTCTACATGGACTACATCTGGTACATTAAATCGTACGAATGCATTCTATTATTATTATTATTATTATTATTATTATTAGAAGTTAGCGAGAGGCGGCTGAGCCGATTAACTCGCACAAAATTACAATACAGTTTACAAGAGTTTACAAAAAATTCGCAAAAATTTACAAAAGACAGAGAACATAATACAAAATTGTGACACCTGCAATAATAATACGTAGATAAAGCATGGGCATAATAGATAATAAATTATAGTACATGGATATGTAATACATCAGTAATCAAAAAAGAAACAAGTCCAAGCGATTTTTAAATATGTTGAGTGACGGGGCGTTAACAATGTTATTCGGCAAGGAGTTCCATTCGTTCACTACACGCACAAAAAGAATGTTCTGTCGCTCTTTGCTCTGGAATCTCTGGTGCATTAGCTTAAGAGAGTTACCTCTTAGATGAAGATTGTCACTAAATTCGAACTTCGAACGCAACGAACACTTATAGTGGCCACTAATTATTTTGTACGTTTCGATCAAGTCCCCGTGTCGGCGTCTATCCTTTAGAGAAAGAATTTTCAGCTGTGCAAGCCGTTGGTCGTAACGTAAATTTTTTAGACCCCTAACTAGTTTGGTAGCCCTCCGTTGAACTTTCTCCAGGTGGTCTATGTCTTTAACAAAGTATGGGTTCTAGATGGACGCTCCAAACTTCAATATGGGTCTAACGTACGTTTTGTAGATCTTTAAAAATACATTTGGTTTTAAGCCCTTGAATGCTATTTTGATTATATAAAGCAGATAGTTTGCCCTTTTCACAATGCGTGAGATATGCGAAGTCCACTTTAGGTCACCACTCATTAAAACACCAAGGTCGGCCTGATCACTAACCCCCTTGAGCACTGTGTTATTCAAGCTGTAGTTAAAGCAGGGGTTTCTGGCACCAATATGTAAAACAGTACACTTATCAGCATTTAGCGACAGCAACCATTCTTTTGACCATGTACTTATTCTATCTAAATCGCACTGCAGAACTGACCTATTGACCAGCGGGTTGTTGTAGAATTTCGAATCGTCCGCAAACATACTTTTGGGAGAATGGATGTATTTGATAAGGTCTGCAATGTAGACAAGAAAAAGAATTGGCCCCAAGACAGATCCCTGAGGTACACCGCTCAGTACTGAGTGAGGAGCTGATAACGAATCACCGACTCGTACCTAAAAAGTACGGCTTGTTAAGAAGTCTTTTATCCAGTTGAGTAAATTGCCTCGAACACCATAGTTTTCAAGCTTCAAAAGTAGTCTCTGTATGGGCACCCGGTCAAAAGCTTTCTCGAAGTCTAGGTAGATGACATCAGTTGGAGTCCGCGAGTCCCATGACCTAGTCCAATCATCCAAACTCATTAGCAAATTTGAAACTACTGATCCTCCTGGAACGAAACCATACTGACAATTTGGAATTACAGAGTTGGACAACAAAAATTCAGATGACCGAAGTAAAGCTGATCGGTCTGTAATTACTAGCTGCAAGTTTATCTCCTTTTTTATAGATAGGCACAATAATTAATTTCTTCCAATCTTGAGGTAAAGTTTCTTGGTCTAGTGATGCCTGCATTAAAGTTGTTAAAGGTTCCGCCAATAATGATGCGCAGTTTTTGACAAAATTTGGAGAAATACCGTCTGGTCCTGGACTTGAGTCCGTTTTCAGCGCAATTAGGTGCTCAAGGACATTGTCTTTGTTGAATCTTACCGTGGTTAAGCTGTTATGGCGTCGATTAGATGCATTTAAAGTAGGCAAGTTAGACGGTTCATTAACAAAGACGCTGTGGAACTGACGTGCGAATATTTCCGACGTGATGTTGGTATCAGATGATTCGGATCCGTCTTGGCAGCGTAGAGTTATTGACGACACTCGCGACGTCAAGTTTTGATTAATGTATTTATAAAAGTATAATCAGCTAGTGATAGGATACAAAGCAATATCGGATAGAATAGCATATATAAGAGTAAAAGGAATCCCCAGAAACTTAAGTATTATGAATGTGCACATGCCGACAGAAGAAAAAGAGGATGAGGTGAAAGACCAATTTTACGAACAGCTAGAACGTGTATACAATGAGATCCCACGATATGATATGAAAATAGTGTTGGGCGATTGCAATGCGAAAATTGGCAAAGAGACAATTTACAGGCCAACGATAGGGGGCTTCAGCAAACACGAAAATACAAACGAGAATGAAAAAAGGCTTATAGATTTTGCAACAGATAAAAATTTGGTTATAAGAACAACGCAGTTTGAACAGAAGGAAATTCATAAAGGGACATGGACGGCTCCAAATGGGCAAACTGTTAACCAAGTGGACCATATACTAATAGAGGCTCAACATGCAAATTGTATTAAAAATATAAGAAGTTACCGAGGGGCTGAGGCAGACTCAGATCATTACCTAGTGAGGGCGACACTGAATACAGACATCAAAATAAATGTAAAGAAAAGCAAAGGCAGAAAGCAAGGAAATTATGACGTAGCGGAACTACAAGAAGAAGAGAAGAGAAGAAAGTATCAGCACGAAATAGACAACCTTCTAGACGAAGCAGAGGAAAAACAAAGTGTAGATGAAGAATGGGTTCAGATAGAAAGCATAATCAAGAAGGCAAGTAAGAAAACGTTGACCAGTAAGAAACCTGGGAAGAGCAAGAGTTGGTACGATGAAGAATGTAGAAGAATAGTACAAGAAAGACGAAGTGCCAGAGAAACTATGTTAAGTAAGAAGACGAAACAAAGTATAAGCAGTTATAAGGAAAAAAGAAAGGAGGCCAAGGCAATATGTAGGAGAAAGAAGAGGGAGTACAATAAAAACAGAATGAAAACAATTGAAGAAAAACTAAAAAACAAAGAAATAAAATTTTTTTATCAAGAAGTTAAGATACAGAAAGTGGGATTTCAGGGAACAGCAAGGTACTGTAAAGATAAAAACGGAAGACTAATAGGAAACACTGAAGAAATAGCAAACAGATGGAAGGAACATTTTGAAGAACTGCTGAATAACAACAACAAAGATGATGAAGAAATGGCAGAGATAGAAGGCACACAAGAGAGAGAGCAAGAAGAACGAGAAATAGAGCCACCCAGCAAAGAAGAAGTACGCAAAGTTATAGAAAGGCTGAAAAATAATAAAAGCGCAGGGGGGAACGGAGTGGTAGCAGAGATGATTAAATACGGAGGTGAAAAGTTGCATGAGCGTATATGGAAATTGATTAGGCAGATATGGCAGAAAGAGAAGGAGCCAGAACAATGGTCAAATGCAATGATAGTCCCCATACACAAAAAAGGGGATAAAACCTTATGTGAAAATTACAGGGGGATAGCTATAGTTGATGTAACTTACAAAATTCTGGCGACCTTGATAAAAGAGAAGCTTCAAACTTACACAGAAGCAATTCTAGGAGATTACCAGTGCAGCTTTAGAAGCAACCGCTCTGTCACCGATCAAATATTCACTGTGAAGCAAATACAAGAAAAATTTTATGAATTTAATAAAACTGTATTTGCAATATTTATAGATTTTAAGCAGGCCTACGACTCCATAATAAGGGTTAAGCTATACAAAGCACTAGAAGACTTAGATCTACCAAAAAAGTTAGTGGCATTAATTAAAATGACATTGCAGAAAACAGATAATACAACAAACAAAGGCGTTTAAAGTAATGGGAGGTCTAAGGCAAGGTGACCCGATGTCAACATTGTTATTTAATGTGGCTCTAGAAAAGATAATACGTGACAGCAAAATAAATCTAACAGGAACCATCTATAACACAGAATACCAATGTATCGCATATGCAGATGACGTGGCCATACTAGCAAAATCAGAAGAGGAGCTGAAGAAAGTAGTAGGAAGGCTGCAGCACGAAGCAAGTAAAATGGGGTTAAGAATAAATGAAACAAAATCAAAGTATATGGAAATGGGTAGAAGAAAAGATAGTGGAACAAATGTAAAGTACCTAACAGTAAAGGTGGGTGAGAATATCAAGCTAAAGTTTGAGAAAGTGGACAGTTTCGTGTATCTCGGGGCGCTGATAACACAAAACAGTGACAGTGAAAAGGAAATAGAGGCGAGAATAGTGCGGGGTAACAAAATTGCAGGGAGTTTACTCGCGGTGCTACGTGCGAAGCAGTTATCCCAAAGGACAAAAGTGAGAATCTACAGCACAGTGATCAGACCGGCAGTGACTTACAGTTCCGAAACCTGGGTAGTGAATAAGAAAGAGAAGGACAAGTTACTGAGATGGGAGAGGAAAATACTGCGGCGAATCTATGGTGGTCAGAAAGTGGGACAGACCTGGAGGAGGAGGACAAACGATGAGATTACGGAAAAATACAAGAACCCAAATATAGTGCAAATAATAACAGCACAACGAATAAGGTGGCTAGGGCATGTCCAAAGGTTAACAAGGATGAGAAAAGTAAAAACCATGCTGCGGGGAAGTCTGATAGGAACCAAAGCGAGAGGAAGACCGAGGATAAAATGGCTGGAAGCGGTAGAGGAAGATTTAAGGGAGATAGGCGTGCAGAACTGGACAGAAGAAGCGAAATGTAGAAAGAGATGGAGATCAATAACCAATAAAGCCCTAGGCCTCCATGGCCTGTAGTGCTTATATATATATATATATATTTATAAAAGTGTTTTGTTCCTGAATTAACAATCGTTTCCTCATAGTTCGAGCGTGCACTTCTTAATTCTGAAGTTAGAGTGTTGGAGCACTTTTTGTAATTCTTGTAGTCATTATCCGATGTACTGGCTTTATAGTTGTCCAGTTGACGTTTTTTGCGTATTTTACGTTTTAGTTCTCTTGAGACCCAACATTTACATTTTCTTGGATAGACTTTTTTATTGGTACGAATTGGTTTACAATTTCGTTGTATTCTGTCTGGACCTGGTGCCAGAACAGTTCCACGCTTAGGTTATTGACGGCATTAAAAATATTGCGATTCGTTAAGTATTCGTTAATTGCGACGTAGTTTGCAGCTCTGTAATCTCTTTTGGTAAAATGTGTGACTGGCAGAGAACTGGGCAGTGGCCAGCAATGTTACGTGATCACTTTTCCCAACTGGAGGAAGGTATTCAATGTTGTTTATGATGTTTGGATCTGGTGTGAGTATAAGGTCCAAAATAGTGGGGGTATCTGGTGGGATCAATAACGTGCTGGTGCAGATTCAAGTGTACAAATGCATCCAAGAAGAGTGAGGAAGCCACATTTGAATTTGTTGTTTTTGTTTGATTCCAATCAATCGTCGGGTAGTTGAAGTCGCCAAATATGATTGTGTTATTTAGCTGAGATGCCTGATCAATCGCGTTAATCATTATATTATCATCATCCAGGGACGTATCGCGAGGTCTATATATACATGCTACCAATAGTTTGAGGTCGCCAAAGTGAATATTGAGCCATATCGATTCAATGTTACCAGTAATGTATGTGCTATTGATGTCGGCAGTTATGGTGAACAAGTTTTTGGAATCTATCAAACGTCAAACTCAAAATAAAACTTCACAGCTTTCGCAGCAATATATTACGAATATAAGAATATACTATGGAATGCGGGACTTGCGGAATGTATTTGACATTTTTCGGGACGATATCAATGCATTATTTGAATGCGGGACGAGTACTGCTATTGCGGGACCGTCCCGCATAATGCGGGACGGTTGGCAGCCTTAGGAAATGGCCAAAACTGCCAACAAGGAGAAATGCAGTAAATGATGGAAAGCTTGGAAAAGGTTAAAGTTAAGCAAAAGGAATATTGTGCAGAAGTGGTCTTGCTGAGGAAAGAAAATACAGAACTCAAGAAAGAAGTCGAAGAATTGAGCAAGAAATACAAGAGGAAACTAGAACGAATAGAACAAAGTTGCAAAAGTATTGAGAAAGAAAGACAAGAGAAACCTTATAGTAACTGGACTGAATACCAATGCAACAAATGAACAATAATTAAAAAAAGAGTTGGAAATTTTAATAAAAGACAAAATAAAAATAGAAGCCACAATACGCGCATCATACATGATAGAGAAAAAACATTATGTAATAAAAATGGAATCTCTGGAACAATAAATAGAAATCTTGAAAACAATAACAGATTACAGCTTATAAACAATGGAAAAAATTAATATATTGATTGTGATCTAACGACATACAAAATGAAAATTCAAGCAGAAGAAAATACACTAAAGAAGAAAGGAAAGCGGGGAAAAATGCAAAAGTAGGGTATCAGAAACTACTAACCAACGGAAAAGAATGAAAGTGGGATGGAAAAGAAGGAAAACTTAGACAGTAGAAGAGAAGAAACAGGAACAACGAACAAAAAACTAACTTCTAGTTTTTGTTGAAAAATGTCTGCAAACAATTTTTATGTTTTTTTGTGATGCTCCCTTTCCATTCTTGAGGTGTTGTTCCTTCAATTAATATCTTATTGAATAGTTGGCTAAGTCCTTCAACTAATTTTTTTCTGCCATATTTTAAAAATTCATTAGGTATTCTATCTAGTTTGGGCGTTTTTCTATTTCTTATCTTCTTCATGGTATCTTGCATCTACCGCATAGGGTAGGGTGGGGTTAACTGGGCCGATTTTTCTTTGACAATTTTTTTCTTGGAATTTTTATAAAGAAACTGAAATGTTAAAGTACGGACTCATGAATAATATGTTTAAGAACACTGATGGTTTTTATCAACATTATATCATCACTATTGTGGAGGTTACTTTTAGTTTTATACAAAAAAAACTTTTGGGCCAGTTAACCCCATAGAATGGGTTAAGTGGACCATCTAGTAGGGTTAAGTGGACCTATGTTAAAAAGGGGTTGTAAATTACATATATAGTGTAAAGTAATATTTGCATTGAAAAAATAAATTTATTTTGTTCTGTAACAGTAAAATAGACTACAAACATAAATATTTCCATGAATATAAAAAACATAAATGATATTTCTATGAATACAAAAAACAAATGATATTTCTATGAATACAAAATAACACAATAGTTTAAATTATGCTATATCGTTCAATGAAGTCACGAGAAAAAACTAGCATGTCTTTAAAACGCCCTTCGCTAGGTTTCACTGGCAGTGGCAAGATCTCAACACAATCTGGTTTTCTTACAAATGCCTCTTCCTCGGAATTCACAAATTTATTTGTGCATTTGACCCTTTTCAGAAATGTTACGTCGTAACCAGTTGTTAAAATATTTGCTACTTGTGCAATATAGTGCCTAAAGCTTGATTTTCCATACACTTTATCAACAATATATGTTCCTATTTGAACAAATTGCTGGGTTTCATTATCATCTCCAATATCTTCATCAAAAGAACTAGATTCGCCTGGACTTTCAAACTCTTCTGACTCAGATGAGTCAAAAACTTTACGTTTAACACTTTTAACTTTTAATGTCTGTAAATCTCTCTGTTGTTGTTCTTTCTGCCTCTTCTTATCTTCTTTTAGCCTCTTTTTTTCTTCTCTTTCTGCATGTTCTGCTTCCAGTTGACGTTTTACAGGAGTGCTTGTTAATAATAAAGAGCTTCCTTTTTTTCTCCCTTTATTAGTCATTTTTCGAGGCGGAGCTTTAGGGTAGGGGCGCAAAATTTCCGGTGTTACTAAACCTCCCGACGTTGAAGGTTGTTGATTATCAACTGGCACGGGCTGGCTTAACACAGTTGTGCTTGTTTGAGTATCAGTTGAAGTGAGACATAAGGCGTTGGCTTGGGGAATGTTGGCAGTAGGAAGAATAATATTATTGGCCTCAGGCAAAGGTAGTGCAGGAACAACAAGTTCATCAGTAGCAGGTAGCGGCCGATCAGTTACATTGGATGGTAGGAAGTCTTCTAGTTGAAATATCTCGTTATTAAATGGTTCAATTCCTGTAGCTTTAAAACCTTGACAAATATTAGTTGGCGTAAACGACCTCGGGAAAGCCTCACCAATTAATCCCGCTACATCGTAAATAGTGATTGGCTTCTTGTGTTTCTCGATCCATCGGTCACAAGACGCATTATAAAATTTCTTAAAGGGACCGAACACAGATACATCTAAGGCCTGTAGCTTGTGGCTGGTGTGGGGAGGTAAGGTCAGTAACTCAATGCCGTTAGTTTTAGCGTAATTAAGTGCAGGAATACTGAGGTGACTTTCGTGATTATCAAGGATAATTAATTTGGGTTTCTCAACTGTGGGGCGTTCATGATTAACGAAGTGTATCAATACCTTTTCAAATAAGTCTGCAATCATCCAACCACTAGGAGTTGCTGCTCCAGTTGTACCGGTAGGAGCATTAATTATCATATGGTCCTTGTAATGGGTCCTCGGGAATACGAGAAAAGGTGGTACGGCTTTCCCTGTGGCTGAAACTATACCAACAAGAGTGACGAGAGTTCCTCGCTCTGCAGATGTTGCTTGATTGACGCACCTCTGCCCCTTCTGAGCGATGACCTTTGGAGGTTTGTGCACGGTTGTTGCTGCTGTCTCGTCAAGGCTGTAAATATCTTGGGGTTGAAAGTTAAATTTTTGCAAAACAGCCCTCAAATTGTCAAAAAAATGTGAAACTGTGTGTTGATTAAAACTGGTTGCCCGGCTAAAGCTCAATGCTTCGGGAGTTCGTAAAGACAACTTTTGCCTCTGCATAAAATTAATCAACCAGTCTTTTCCAGCCATTTTTGCATCTCTCCATTTTTCAGCAAATTTCTTGTTGTTGGCTGCTGCAAATTCATACGCAAGTCTTCTGGCCACTTTTGTAGTAAGTCCAAAACTCAATTGCGCAGCTTTTTTCAAATATGCCGCCAGTAACATTTCTTCGCCATAAGAAAATGCTTTGAGGTGTTCGTTCTGTGGGCTGAAGTTGAATTCCTGACCAGAGCGAGATTTTTCTATAAATCGCTTTAGTGTAGTTCGTGGTATGTCAAACTCTTTAGCAGCAGCTCTAATGGATGAACCACCTTCATTTACAGCTTTCACTGCTTCCTTAAGATCCCGTTCAGGGTATTTTCTGAAGTCAGTTGTCCTCTCTCTTTTTCTTGGCATTTTATCTGAAGTAAAATGAAGTTTATTACCAAGGGGTGGTACAGGAAATCACTCCGGGAGTCGGATCACATGATCACAATGAACAAACAGGATTAAAGGGTTAACTGGACCTCTGACCAGTTGTTGGGGTTAACTGGACCTCTGACCAGTTGACCCCACCTTACAACGGTCCACTTAACCCCACTTAACAATTTTGTAAAAATGTGGTTGGGCAAGGTTAGGTTTTAGGGATAAACAAACTGTTTTTATGGATTTGGTAGAACACTAAAACATGTTGCAGATGATGTATTAAAAACTTACCGAAATATTACGTGTTCCGATACAGAGCAAGCACAACATACACAAAATTTTTACACGAACATGTGCAATTTCAACTTTTTCCTCTAACCTCAAACGCCTGCTCTAAAAATCTTCAAATGTCAACTGACAATAAATAGTGATGCCAACTGCATTCTACTACGTCACAATTAGTTTAATATCTCGTCGCAAGATGTAGCAATGCATGGTGGACCGGTTAACCCTCCTGTCCAGTTAACCCCACGCTACCCTACTTTTTGCCCGTTCCATGTTTTCATTGAGGTCTTGCTGTACTTGATCTATTTCTCTAAGATTTGTTGTGCTGCCATCCAGTCTGCGAAATATTTCTCACATTCTGCTTCCGTAATTTTATTCGTTTAAAAGTTCTCATTTATATGCTTTTTTCTGTTATGTAGCATTTTCCATACTTTCTTTTCGCTTCTATACAAATCGCTCTTCATAGTTTTTGTAAATTGCTCCCAATAAACCCTTTTTATTCTAATTTCTGTATTAACTTTGTTTTGTATTGTCTTGTATGTTGAGTAATGTTGATCATTCAGATTTGTTCTATATGCCAGATATGGCTTCTAGTCTGTTCATATATAGAACTTTTGTGCCCTTGTCACCAGACTTTCTACGTTGTATTTTTCTACACAATATGGTTTTTGTTTATATGGTATAACAGTCAGTCTTATCGTACTTAATGCTAATCTATGAATCTATGAATCTATGATCACTACCAATATTGACTGATGGCAAAGTTTTTACTTTTTTAATGATCATATTTATTGCTTGTGTATTGACAAGATGAATATGTCAAATTAAAATTTAGAAAAAAAAACAGAACAAATAAAAAATTAATGATAGTATTTACTCTAGAAGGCTTTCTATTTCTAGCTGTACATGACTGCAGATACTGACTAAACTACTAGTAATAGTCCAGTCGTTGAAGGTTTTCCGCTCCGAATTCTTTGAACCTTGACCGATTGACGTGAAATTTGGTGAGTGGTTAGGGGATGGCTCAAGGAGCAAAAGTGACATAGCGCTGATGTGCGCTTTTACCCTGAGAGTGGATGCCACCTCTTCGCGGGGGTGGAAATGTGTTCACTCAAAATAACCCCGGAAATGGATAGAGGGATAAATTCTAAGTAAAAAATGTTCTATATAGTTTTTTCGATAGATCGATATTTTTCGAACTATTCGCGATTGAAAACTTAGATTTTTTGTGATGAAAATGCATGTTTTTAGACAGTTTTTCGCGAATAAGTCGAAAACTTCGCGTTCTATCAAATAAGTTGTAATAACAAAAAATTAAGCTTAGAAAACAGCAAAAAGATTGTTTTTTTTATGAATGCTCTAGGTCCAAAATAAAAGAAGTTGTGGCTCGTTGAAGAAGATTTTTTTTTGCAACAACTTGGTTCGAAGTAATCAACGTTAATTAACGAAAAACCGATTCATTTTTCGGGAAAAACTTATAGAACATTTTTGTAGTGATTGAAAAGATCTTTAAAATGAGCACTGTTAAAAATCGATTGCATTATAACTAAGCGAGTTACTATGCAAAAACGGTGGGCCACTCGAATTTTTGAAAAAAAGATGAGCGCTAAAACTCCAGCCATTCCACCAAAATTGATATTGACCATTATCCCTTTACAAATTACTTTATTTTAGTATTACTTATGTAATCCAAAAGTTTGGGCGGGTTAGAATGCGTATTTTTCGAAAAAAATATGATGAAAATGGAAACCGTATTTTTCAAATTTCTTAAAAAAATACCTTACTTTGAAAATAACTAAAACTACAGAAAAAAAACGTAAAAAATAATATAGTACAAAAATGTGGATTTTTTCTTAACGAACATTTTAGTTTTTTTATTTCTCTAGGAAAAAAAATAACGGAGATATAAATGTTAGAAGTTTGCATTATAGTGCGCGGACCACCCCTCCCGAGCCCTTCAACCCTTTACATTTTTAATACGCAAAGTCTGAGCATGTCAAAAAACTTTTGGATTACATGAGTAATACTAAAATAAAGTAATTTGTAAAGGAATAATAGTCAATATCAATTTTGGTGGAATGGCTGGGGTTTTAGCGCACATTTTTTTTTTCAAAAATTCGAGTGGCCCACCGTTTTTGCATCGTAACTCACTTAGTTATAATGCAATCGACTTTTAACAGTGCTCATTTTAAAGGTCTTTTCAATCGCTACAAAAAATGTTCTATAAGTTTTTCCCGAAAAATGCATCGGTTTTTCGCTAAATAAATGTTGATTACTTCGAACCAAGTTGTTGCAAAAAAAATCTTCAACGAGCCATAACTTCTTTTATTTTAGACGTAGAGCATTCATTGAAAAACCAATATCTTTGCTGTTTTCTAAGGTTCATTTTTGGTTACTACAACTTATTTGATAGAACGCGAAGTTTTCGACTTATTCGCGAAAAACCGTCCAAAAACATGCATTTTCATCACAAAAAATCTAAGTTTTCAATTGTGAATAGCTCGAAAAATATCGATCTATCGAAAAAACTATATAGAACATTTTTTACTTATAATTTATCCCTCTATCCATTTCCAGGGTTATTTTGAGTGAACACATTTCCACCCCCGAGAAGGGGTGGCATCCACTCTCAGGGTAAAAGCGCACATCGGCGCTATGTCAGTTTTGCTCCTTAAGCCATCCCCTAACCACTCACCAAATTTCACGTCAATCGGTCAAGGTTCAAAGAATTCTGAAGTAATAGCATATTTTTACCTTCAATGACTGGACTATAAGTAATAGTGATGGGAAGTTTCGATACTTTTGCGGACTCGTTCATTCCAATCCCATTCCGCAAGTGGAACGAGTCTGTCAGATTCGTTCCTAGGAACGAAATTGAATTTGAAATGTGCATGCAGACTTCTGCGGTATCCGGTCACTCGGATCCGGATCTCGGAACGAACAACGTGCTGGCTGCTCTTCTCGTGATCTCGGCTTCTCGGTAAAGACGATATTAGTGACTTAAGCAGGAAATTCAAAGCAAACTCCATGATATTAACATTATAAACATAGGTAGAAATGGACATTCAAACTCAACAAATTGTTAAGCCAATTTTCCTATTGTCCTGTAAAATTTTTTTTTTTTAGCGTGATGTAAATTAATAGCCAAAAATCTTTATATTTGCAAAAAAGTAGTTTGGCCATGTTTCCATTCAAATTTTCATTGAAAACATTTGTTTAGAAGCGGGAAGGTGTAATTGCAAAGAATAAAAACATCATAAATAGGCAGTTGATGTTGCATAGTACCTTTGTTTTGGTCCGTGGTCACACCTCCGGAAATTCGGTATGTTTTCATGTTTGAAACTTCAAATCAAATGGACACCTATAAAGCCTTCAAAAGCCATAAATCACTGATAACTGATAAAAAAGCATGCAACTTCGGCTGTATAATGTGTCGATGTCGAGCTTCTAAAACGAACACCATCATCGTTTCCTGTTCCCCCCTCAACTTAAGACAAAACATTCTACTGTATTCTGTATTGAAATAGATCGAATAATGTACTGCCAAAGGAATGAATGTCTGCGAGAATTTACACCTTCGCGACCCGGATTCGTTCCTTTGTACCGAATCCAACCAGATCGACACATTGCTAGTAAGTAATACTACTCTATTACATAACTCTCTTCTTCTGGTTTTCATTCTAGAAGATGTCATTACTTTTTGAAATTTAAACATCTGACTAGAATTTTTAATGCTTATTAAGGCAAGTTCCTATGAAGATGTGCCCTTAAACACTCCTTTATCATAATACAGGCATCTTAAGATATTTATTTAACTTTTTTGTCATTGGAAAATAAGGTAATAAAATACAAAACCGAAAAAAACAAAAAGTTTGAAAGGTCCCCTGTGCGCTTTAGTACACGCTTCACGGTCTGCAATTGTAAACTTTACCAGAACTATACATAGCGCTTTATCTAAAAAGTTCTATACTTTTGTCCATGCAGCGCCAGTGGACAGAAAAAACTACGAAGTAATCACTCCCCAAGTATATGTACCTACCACCCCAATTTTTTTTTTTTCAGTTTCTTTGTAAATATGCTTAGTTTTATTGGTGTTTTCATCAGGTCTCCCATAAATGAAATAAATATATACCACTTCTGCATTTGTGCAGACTTGGACTAAACGAATTCATAATATAATGGAAAAAGACTAATTAAAAATAATTTGTCTTTATGTCAGTACTAAACCTAAAATATTTTAAAGTTTGTATAATTTTAAGATACCTGCATCTTTGAAAAGAAACATTTGAGGAGACTTTTTCAGATGCACTGTTTTTATCCTTAGAATTACTAAAAAACTAGAATACACATTTGTGTTTGAGAATACCATGGAGTAAGAGGGACCGATCGCCATGCTACAGAATCTGCGATGATATTTTTACGGCTCTTTAATAGTAGCTACAGTATCTACCACTGGCAGCGCTGGTGTGCCCGCCGGGACCTCGATCTATCACGTGATCGTGGCATACGACCGCTGCGGCAAATCAAAACCTAAATCAGACGTAAACAAGCCCCACCCTGCTGCCAACTAATCCGGCGCAGAAAATTTGCACCGCGAGTGGCAGACTACGGTACTACTAAGAGCCGCAAATATCAACACAGGTTTTGGCAAGCGGCCTGCATGGGGATCGGTCTCCTACCTCTTACTTCATGCCTTACACATAAACCCTGTTACTTATATCAGAAAGATTTGCCATTGTGGTACTGTTTGACATATTTTTTTTTTTTAAATGTAACCGCTTTACATCACATATCTTGATAACCGTTAAACAATTCATTAATTTCAGTTTTTGCTATTTTCCACAGGTCATGAGTTTCCAGAATGTCAAAGTTTTCTTTTTATGATAATTTGAATACATTATAGAGCAGGGATAAGCAACCTTTTTTTAACAACAGGCCAGCTACAAATTTTAAAATGTTGTGGGGGCCGTATGTAAGAAACTTGTGATAATATGAACACTGAATGATGAATTCATATTATCTCTTTATTAACAAAATAAATCTAGAATAAAAAATTACAGAAAGAAAACACTCATTAATAGAAATATTATTAAAAAAATGGCGAAAGATATATGTGGAAAAAGATTATTTAATGAGAAATTTGACATTGCTTCTTTGCCATCAATTGGTTTATATTTTCAGATATAAACGGCACAGCAACTCGCACGCAGCTCTCTAACTGTACATCATTTAATCTCGATCGGTGATCGCATTTAATTATTTTCATTGCGTAAAATAATTGTTCACAAACATAGGTGCTTCCAAAAAGTGTCATTATTTGCTCTGGTTGTGCACCTAATCGTGAGAATTTTTATAAATTTATGTAATTTTGATAGAAATTATGTATATCAACATTTTGAAATTTATTCCTTAAATCCATGTCGTTTTGTAAATTTATTAATTCCATTTGTAACTCATCCAGAACTGTTTCCACTTCTATATTATATGGTGAAAAACAAAATGTTAAAACTAAGAACGGTTTTTTCTGATCTAAATATTTTCGCGATTCAAATTCCGTTATTTTTTTTGTAAATGTTGGGCATATTTTCGGGTTTCTGAAGGCGTTGAAATACCCTTTAAGCTTTGACTTTATGCCACTTGCTGATGCAGCGTTCGCGGCACATTTGTGTAGTGTCAAACGAAGCCACCCGGCGTAACATCCAAGAAATGCCGATGCTTAATTTTTGGAAATTATGGCATCAGTGTTTCCAAAAATTAAGTTAACCCGTCTAGGGTACAATGAGAATGAGGTTACGGACATTGTAGGAATTTTTAAAAGTCAAAATGTAAAATCTTTGAAGGGCCACATGAGAAAGGGTGGCGGGCCGCGCGTTGCTCATCCTTGGTATAGAGCTTGGTTAAAATTTTGTCAGCAGCAAGATGAATTCAAAACTTTCCTCATATTTTATGATTCCTTCAGCTTCACATTTTTTGCCTTAATCATGATTTTCTAAAATTATTTTTGTTACCTTATAGCCCAAAACCCGTCCTTATAGTCATATGCAATTAACGCATCAAACATCTTTTTTCAACATATAACTGAATTTACAGGAGAAAAAATTGCGTTGCTTATTAGAAAATTTACTAAATAAAAATTATGTAAAAAAGTGCTCTTATTTTTAACGGCTTCTATAGCATCAGGATTATTAAAAAATTTTGCTGCAGCCAATTTCTTGCTATCGCTGTCGCTTCGCCGTTCTTGTTTCCTCTTTAAGTTTTGAGGATTCAGAATCACTAGCGTAATATAGAATAACCAAATTTGTGGGCTCCTTTGACTCAGCTACTTTCTATCATACTTGAACAACGGTAAACAGAACTTCTAAAATAGGCATACTTTGAAATTTCTTCGTAATTACTACACATTTACTACATCACTTACTTTCTTTTGTTGTATTATTTGGATTACTTTCAGTTACAGTCCGAGAATTGTGCAGCCAGAAACGTAACACAAAACCTCTCCTCAAATATCTAGCCACTGTCGGCGTACACAATTTTACAAAATTTCAAAATTAATGGGTTACAAATACAAACACGTAAATGGAAGCAAAATTTTATGAAACAATCACATGTAGTTGCAGCCAAAATTAAATTTTTGAGAACATTTATACAACTTCAAAATTTAGGCGATGTGACGTTTGTGTACCTCAACTAGACATGGATATATCAGAATGGCAGTAGTGTCAGTTGTTGGCTACACGATACTGATTTGAAAAGTAACCCAGCTGAAATTAAAAATAAGGTGAAAAGATTAACAGTTTTGGAAGCAGGTTCTGGTTTTGGTTTTTTAGAATGGCGTGACTTGTTACTGGACGCAACAAACAACAACCGCGACTACCATAAAACTGTGAATGGCAAAATTTTGAGAAATTGTGTGATCAATCAGCTAGTTCCTGCACTAGCCATATTATAGGGAACATGTGTAGTGGTTATGGATAATGCATCATATCATTCGATGCAGGTAAACAAACCACCCACATTTTCTTCCAAAGTAGGTGAAATGCGGGAATGGTTGATTAATCATAACATCAAAATTGAGGGCAAAATTACAAAACTGCAACTTTGGAATTTAATTAGACCTTTTCGAAATGTCCTCAAAAAACTGTATGTAATTGACGAAATATTAAAAGTACATGAAGTACTTAGACTGCCCCCATATCATTGCCAATATAACCCAATTGAAATGGTATGGGAACATTGTGTCTTACTAGAACAAGCACATAAATTCTCGACCTTTATCTAATAAGGACCAAGTAAAGGACTTTTGGCGTGAAGCTTTTTTGACGTGTACTCCTGACATGTGGCAAAATTACTGTAAATATAGTGAAGAACTAATTTCGGCTGACTGGACTAAATATAATAGATTTGCCGACTGATACTATTTTACCTTTTATAATTTCATTGGGAGGATCCGACTCAGAGTTAGAGGATAATGTCAATGAAGATTCAGATTCTTCCAGTAATTAAATGGAGGTGTAGCATGATGTACAAATATGGTTTCAAAAATTATAATTTTAAAGAACTTTTCAAAGCTTTAGAATCAAAATTATTGCATTAAAATTTTCTTGATTCCACCAAAGCCCACACAGATTTAAAATATCTCGACAATACTAATAACTTACCTAAACGTAAGATCAGTAAAGAAAAGTAGTCAGAAAAAGAGACAACTTGAAAGAGCCACTATATGTAGATAGTACGAGAATTTAAGCAAAAGTACAACAGAGGTCCCAGTACTACTAGAAGAGGAGGATTTGAAATATTCCTCGGAAATTTTTAGTCACAAGTATCAGAATCAGAAATAGCAAATTTCTATTATTTTCTCCGAAATTAACAAAAGCAAAAATTTTAAAAATCATTGAAGTTTCTTTGGCACTTTCCGATGTGTTTGAGACATAAATCCTATTTTTTTTAAATATGAAAATACCTATTTTTTTTTAGTAAAGGTTGATTCACTTCACCCACTACTTTGGAGTAAAATGAATCAGGCCTTTAAAATGCATAAAAATTCACTTTAAAACACTCATGGATAAAGTGATTCAGTTTAAAATAAAAAAAAATTAGTGGCAAATTTGAAAAAAAGAATTAAACGAAATTCAATTTTGATTTAAAAATACGTTTAAAACTAAAAATGTTTACAAAAAAATATATGGTATTCATTAAAAAGAAACTTTTAAACTTTGAACTAACAAAACCAAATAAAACTTAAACCCGTAAATATTTGTATAAACTCTCATCGACATATCTCCTCGGCGAACCGCTGCCACCGCTTTTCGAACATATTCAGGATCATAACTACATTTACCTTGTGGCCCCAACTTTTTTCTTGTATACTCTAGGCATTCAGAAAATAACAAAAATTATTAGAACGCATTGTGAAACATTAACATAGTAACTGTAAATAAAAAATAAATGATTCACTTTACCCCCTAACACTCCCCTGTGGAAATAAAAAAATCGTAAAATGTAATTAAATAAATTTTGAAAAAAATAAAAATAAAAAGTATATTTATATATAACTAATTAACACATTTATTGCATGAAAGTAAATTAGGGTTCAAATTGAGTACATCTACAACAAAACGTTTCTAGCATTTCAAAAAGTCACTAAAATTTGCTAATCATTAAGTAGCTACGTGATACTTACATGCTTTTTCTAGGCAAACCGAAACACCCTCAGCCACATACACTGATGTACTGGCGTGCCAGTTTCCACGCAAGAACCGCGAAATCTTAGGGCAGATGGCGGCACTTCCGTCGAGTTTACGCAAATACCTGACTGATTCATTTTAACCACCGTGATTCACTTGACCCCGTTTGATAGTACTCTGCAGAAAACAAACCGAAAGATATAACTACTACCTACGCAACATCTGAAATGCTTAAAGCATTGCCTTATACTTCAATTAATTATGTCAATAGAACTGTTACTATAGGAAGATGTTTCCTATGAAGACATACGAACAGATGTAGCAAGAACTTGTGTTGGATTAGACTAGAGAAATCCAACAATAAACGTCCGCGAAGAATTTACTCTTTATGGGGGTTTGCAGATTTAATCAGACTATGATCATTATTTATTATAATAGCCTTTGAACATATTTGTGATTTAAGTGGCCATGCATAATATGAAAAAATGCAAAACGATATTGTACAAATGAAGACCAATAATAAAGGAATCTTGACAAATTTTTGCTTTATTTTAGCTAGAATGTTACTGACCTTATTGATATTAACGTGTAATCTTTTATTAAGCGTTATTTCAATTTTATATCAATTTTCCTAAGTACCTACATTGAATGATGGTCATAATTCATAAATATTGAAAGCCACAAAATTAAGGAAACAAAAGTTACCACAATCATGTTTGGATATATGTTGTGTAAAATTGACAATTGACCGCATTTGTAAATATTTTTAGAAATATTTAACCTAAAAGTAATTGTAACATATCATTTGAAGTTCCATTTAAACAGCTAAAATGGAATATTTTCCATGGCCAACCCTACTGCAAATAGGTGTCAACGGAGTATATCTCATTTATAAAAATAGATAAAAGACATTTCTATGTTCTTGAGGCAGTTTTTTGATAAGAATGCAGTGGCACCTATAGTCAGTTTTTCAAAAAAAGTTTTGATTTCGAGTTATACCATCAAGTTGTATCTTTTTATATGGACAGATAATAGATAGGCAGATAAAGGGATTTATTCAGATAAGTATATTTACAAATATAAAGAAATTTTTTATTTTTTATTTAATTCGCACTCAGCCAACAGCCGTTAGGCCAATTATAGGCGTCGCTGTGCAGTTATGAGGACTTCCAACCCCACTAACAACTGTCATGATGTTGTTATGACTGCCGGGACCAACTTTTTTCTGTGATAGCCGTACCACGAGGCGCCGAGAGATGCAGCCGTGGAACTCCCATCCAAGTTCTGACCAGAGAGAGTGTTGCTTAACTCTGCTGATCGAACGTGGACGCTTGCTCAAGCTACACCACCCAGGATACTGGCCACAGAGGATAACTTGTGGTGGCCAGTTTCTCTTGATTTTAACAAATCAATTATATATTTCTAAATTAAATTGAATTAATCCTAGCTATTTTTATTTCTTTTGTTTATAATTGAAATGAAATAAAACATCTATTATTAAAATCTACTGGATGGTTTTATTTAGGCAAGCATCGTAATCCAATGCTTTACCTCTTAATTCATTTTTTAATTTATTAATAATTTAAAAATAAGAAGAAATATTTCTCAAATTGAATGGAATATCATTGAACAGTTTTGTACATAAGTAAGTGGCATGCTTTTGTGAGTTCGGGCACTTCATTCTATGTAGGAACATAAAATAAATTGTATTTATTAAAAATAAGGGTTTAATCTAAGTAGGTAGATCTTCCTGAAATTTTGTATAGGGTCATAATTTATCATTCTAAACAACTTTTCTTGGTAAAATTTTGCCGTATCATGAACAGAAACAGTAGTTTACTTGAAAAGAAAATAGTTTTCGCTTCACTGTCAAGGCCGTGTCTCAAAAACTGAAAATATTCTTAAAATTCTCTTCAAACCAAGCAGGAATTAATCCCGCAATCTTAAAATAAAATTTAAAACATTTTAGTCCACCGCACCTTTTGTGACGTCAATCCCAGGACACACTGTATAACATAATATACAGTGTTTGTCATAAACTTGGACAAATGGAATTTTGTTATTATCCATTTATCAGAAAATGTTACTTTCAAACTAAAAATGTACTTGCTAAAATTTAAATATCAGCTTTTGTATATGGGGGAGGTTTGAGAATATGAAAATGGCTCAAGAATAAAGTACCCTTCATATATGACACCTTCTTTCAATTGTCAACATTTCCAAATAACATTTTTGTATATTTTGAAAAATAAGGGTAGTACTTTATTCTTGAGCCATTCTCATATTCTCAAACCTCCCTCATATACGAAAGGAGATATGTATTAAAATTTTTAGTTTGAGAAGATGCTGGGATTTTATCAAGAATAAAATGTTCTGATAAATTCATGACGGACACTAACATTATAAATAACAATCAAATGTGATTAATTCTATCAATCAAATGGTCAGTATTGTAACAACGCAATGACAGATACTTTGGTTAAATAACCAAATAAATAATATATTCTGTCTGGGATTAGTTTAAACTCGATTCTTATACTTTTTCATGGCTTTGCTTAACATGAACCCTGTTCCTAAGATCCTGTTTTCTCCACCGCTATTGAAGAAAATGTAATCGTCCAGTTCCATTACCTCGTTGCCAGGTTGCTTAGTTTTGTGGATGGCCATCATCTCAAATTTAAATTTTTTAAATTTATTGTTTAAATGTTTAAGCACTCCTTTTTCATATATCCCCCCTTACAATCCAAATCCCTAATAAAATATCACCAGCTAGCTTAAATTACTTAGGGCTCCCTTTCGCTTGTAACTTCTTTTCAATTTTTCAGCCATCATTCCTTCTCTCAATTTTATTTTGCTCAGCTACCTACATCCATTGCTAGATTTGTTGTACACCGGCCTCTAGCGTCTTGTGTCTTGTGTCAATCTGTCAATGTACACTTATGTTAAACAATTTTTATAAAACAACAAAAAATCTTCTGTAACTTTTTTAGATTCTTTAAAATTTCTTTACGCAAATAAAATGAGGATAATTGTTAACATAGTAAAGAGTACAAAAGAAGGACAATTTGCGTCCTCCTCACTGAAGAATAACATTGAAAATGATTTATTCTTCTTGTCAGAGTAGCTATGCTCTCCAGTAACAAAACAATTAATCTTAGAGCAATTGCACTTGGAAGTGATGCGCTTCTACAAAAAACTGGAATTAATATCTTGGTTGGATCATAGATAGCAAGCTATCATGGTCAGTGCATACAACTTGTGTTAGGAAAAAAAGTTGCACCCACAGTTGGAATTTTATATAGGTTATCAAAACAGATGTCAACAACAACAGTAAAATCTATTTACTATTTTTTAGTGCATTCACACCTTCAGTGTTTAACAGCTATATGGGCAACTGCCATGAAACAATTATTACATCCTTTAGATGTAGGTACTACAGAACAAGAGTATAAAAAATATTTATGGATTACACTATAGATACCCCACAAACCTGCTTTATCATCTTCTAAAAATATTAAATTTACAGGATGTATATAAGCATCGAGATACACTATAACTGGAGTCTGTGCTTTGAACTTAAAAATGAGCCGGCTGGCTTGACGAGTTCCCCCACTCCGTAACGGCAAGAAGCGTTAGTTTCATACGCACCTTACATGTGTTTCATGTGTTTACATTTTGAATCAGTGAACAGCGATTACATAAATATGTTTTTTTTTTTTAGTTTGTTAAATATTGTGTTGAAATTGTGTATTATATAAAACTATAAAAATGGTAAAAGGAGCTCGAAAAATCATTTCAAGCTGTGGCAATTAAAGAGCATCATTTACATAAAAATGATAAAGCGAATGTTATTAAATGTGCCAAAGAAAATATTTGCAATAAACAATTATTATTTTTCTTCTCTAACATTCATCCGATAAATGTTGAATTCGGAACACCATCGCATGCATATACTTTGTTTCATTTAATAGCCAATAATTATATAAATATAAGAGCCAATCATTATGGAAAGCAATTTAATTTGCAACATGTTTTAAGAAATAAATCTTCTGTTCGTCAAAAACTTACGAAATTAATATTATTTAATAATGTGCAATTTACGTATACATTGCTTTCGTATAGAGTGGATAAATTTGTTAAAACATGGAATAATTTTGGAAAAAACGCTGCGACTCCAGCGTATTTTTTAAAATAATATCTATATACTATACAGGTGACCCTCGTAGGGGGCATGACATCAGAGCCGGATTGAGGATATGTGAGGCCCAGGGCTAAATTTTTTTAGAGGCCCTATTCCCATTTATGCAACGGGTACAATAGGATCTAAATGATTAGAAACCGCACTAAATTATAACCTTCAAATCTTTTCGAGGCCCCCGAAATTCGGTGGCCCGGGGCTGCAGCCCCCTTAGCCCCCCCCTTAATCCGGCTCTGCATGACATCATCGATGGTTTTTTTAAATGGCAATCCCCTTTTATTATTACGGAATTTGAAAGAACGCATTTTTTACTTACGGTAAGCTAATTTTTGAGTACCTATAATAGGACCAAAAATTAAGAAAAAAAAATTAAATTGCACAATACTAAATTTAATTGCAATGATAACTTCAAAAACAATAAAATTAAATGTTCAAATTGTGCACCGTTGTCTGTCTGACTGTAGCCAAGACGACCGACATGTTTTTTATTGATTGTTGTAATTGATAAAAAAGTAAAATCATATTTCCTATAATTAAATTTAGTATTTTGCAATTAATTTTTTTTTCTTAATTTTTGGTCGTGTGACCTATACTCAAGAATTAGTTTAGCGTAAGTAAAAAAATGAGCTCTTTCAAATTCCGTAATAAAAAAAGGGGGTTGCCATTAAAAAAAAAACATCGATTACGTCATACCTTCTATGCGGGTCACCCTGTATATGTAGATTTTATTTGAAAAAATGCGCTAATAAAAATAAAAATCGACGTGTCGTTTTGTGGTGCTAAAAAGCGAGGTTTTGATTTATTTGTTACAATATTAGGTAGGTATGTAAGAAATTCTGTGTTGTGTTACTACTGAGAAAGGTCAAGTATGTATAATGTTTAGGCGCCATAAAATAAAACATTGATAAAACTCATGTAGGCCTTGTTACTAATATCATTGTATTTTAAAGGTCAATAAAATTTATTTTATTATTATTCCTGATCTCAAGGAAGGACACAGGACAAAACGCCTGAAAAGAAAGAAATCAGTCCTTTGCAATGGAAGACGGTTGGCAACGCTATGTGTAAATAGGTAAGCTAATTCTATTTTCTATTATGCCTTTCAAAATACGTGTTTTATTTTCTTTATTTTACAGTTTAAATGCATTTTATAAACAATTTTATCCAGTTCCATTAATATCCAAGCACATTAGTTGAAACTCGCAGTCGCAGCTTCTAGAAAGATCCGTCCCGACATGAACGTTTTTATTTTTCTCGTTTTGAATTTTCCCGCTAGAGGTGGCAGCACGGTCGCCAAAGCGTAGTAGTTAAAATGGAGTCTTCATTTTATGTATGCACTATATGCACTGATTTTAATTAAGTAAATTTCCGTGTAGCGCAAGTGTTAGGTGAATAGCTTAGGCAAAAACGAGCGAGTGGAAGTGCGATGTGCAAGGGTGTGCTGTTTGTGAGGGTGCAAATCTAGCGCGAGAAGTGTTTCAGCGGTCGCTCCTGTCGGAAGAAGTCACCTCGTTCGCACCAGACCGACGGTGTCCATGGTGAGTTTCCGAGGCATTTGTTTTGCTGGCCGTGGCCGCCCGCGACGTTCGGCGGCGCGTTGACCCTAAAAAAACTCATTATCGCCCAAACCGTCCAGATATTGCTAATCGCCAGGGCTCCAGTGCAACGAAACGAGTGCCAATTCGCCATTGGTCGCCCGAAAATCAACATTTCTAATGCATCCACACAAGATATCACCTGATTGGTCGCGTTTCGACAACTAAATACAGAACTGTATTATTCTATCCAATTAAACAGACTCTTTCTCTCATTACGGGCGATGTCGGGCATGTGTGTGATCCACATTCGGGCATTTTTTCAGGGAATTGGCACGAAAGGCGAACGACAGGCGCCCCTGCGCGAGCCGTAGGGCTGCGGGGCCCCGTGACCTTTGCGGGAATCCGCAGTGTCGCGATTTGGAGCGGCACCCAAGCGGTGGAGGATATCTCGAATGGCGGTCGCGGTAAGGTTCATTGTTCTCTTGCCGGGTGCGATTGATAACTCGCTTATCAGGCGTTCGGCGCGATCGCGGGACGCGCCGCTATTTCGGGCGTCGGGACGCCCGGAGCACACCCCCTGCCGCTAATCAATCCCCTAATTACCGCGGGATCATCCTGAAGGATGAACGCTCCGCGTCGATCTTCGATTGTTTCGATGGCGTTCGGCCTTTATTTACACGTTGTCATGGGAGCTTTCCGGCCGCCTGCGATGTGAATTTGGTGTTACCTAATTTGTGTCTCTAGTGCGTAATCCCGTTTCCTCTATGGATAGTTAAAAATTTGAGTTCGTTTCGTCGCCGCTTATAGGCTTACATAACCTTCAAACATAAAATAATTTATTATCGTGGGGTCGCTAGTAACCCCAGGATGAAGATCCCTTAGAGGTATTTCAGAATTGGGTCCATCGGTACCTATTATTAAAAGATATTTTGGATGGATTTTGTGAAAATTGTAAATTATTGTTAACATACATTTTATAATTTGTAATTGGTTGTTATTATTTTCATACAGAATCGACTTGTATCGTTTATGGTAACTATCGAATAAGTCTTTAAAAATGCACTCGAACATACGCAACTGTCATTTCAAGACATCGGACATGTATAAGTATGACTATCCTTGACAATAACATTTGAAAGTTTGTTGATTCTGCGCTGTCAATTTGTATATTGGGCGCAAGTTATAAAGAATATTTGTAATAAAAACGTTCCATAGCTGATCAGCTTAAGGGTGACTTATTCTCAGTAAAATTTCCAAATAGCCGTATTGTATCAGTATCAACGCTACAACATGTTATCTCAAGATTTCAAAATACCGGGTGGGCATAAATATCTGTGATCCCGGTAGCCATGGAATTAGCTACTTATAAATGTTGGTTAGCACTATATTTCAATTATAAAAATAAATTAAAGAAATCTGTAATAATCTTGACACCTAGGAATGTCAGTTGTGATGACATAATGACATTTGATATGTAGGTTAGGTAGTTGAATTCATTTTTAAAACGTTGCTCATTCCAAAGGTAATGCGATCACAGACATTTATGCCCACCCGGTACGATACCTGAAAATAGTGTAGAAACATGTCGGCTAATAGAGATGTATTAATACTAGAATAATAATGCAGGAAATGCAAATTGACAGCTCAGAAACAAACTTTCAAATGTCATTATCAAGGATAATCATACTCGCCTATGTCACTTATTGAAAATGATCACGGTATGTATGTGTGGTGCCGTTATTTATTTAGAACTTATCTTATGTTAGTCATTTGACAGGTGGAAAAGTTGATAATAATAAAAATCAAAATATGTTGGGTTGCCATAGCAGCATGACCATTTAGGATTACACATTTTTGAAGTCTCCAAAATATTGCTACAGTGCTTAGATTGGCTTGCAGTGCTTTGTTTTAATCACAGGTCATTCTTTTCATACCACAGTGTGGCACTAAGTATCATTGTCGGCTAATTTGATCACTTGTTTTATTCGGTGTGTCCCAGTTAAGCGTGGAACACCCTTATATATTTTTTAGTCTATTTGATATTTCAATCAAATCTTTCTCAATCATTCGTCTCCAATGCAAAGTCACTTGCAATACCAAAATGAAAGGAAAAATTAAAAAATCTTATTAGATATTTTTGCTAATAAAAATTGTTCATAATTCCCTAAAATCTGAAGTTTAAGTATTAATAACACATTTTGTTTACTAAAAAAATTACTAGAATTGCATGAAACTGGCAACAAAATTAGAGGAGACTTTAATCCTTGCGTCTTGCATCAGCTAATTGTAAAATCACCTTGTTGCATGTGCTACTACCATATGATCGAAACCTCTAGAGGGCTGTGGATTTAAAAGAAAATTGTGTTGGCAGTGATGAGTAAAGGTACTTAATAATATAACCTGTACAATTTTGACAGAATCATTCACCCTTTACAGGATGTTTAATACTAAACACAAGGTGGTGCTGTGTATGGAAAATGCAGGAAATCGTTTTGAATAGCTGTAGTTGTTTTTGTTACTAACATTTTTATGTATTCAACAAAAATGTTTGTATTTGTTATAATGACATTCCTGATATAACCTTGAACTGACAGATATAAATACCAATGTGACTTTTATTATCACAACTGCCGATAAAATAATTCCACATCCCTCCAGATGGTAAAAGTTTTCGATCACACTGTATAGTATAATTTTTGCCTTTCCTTTTTTGGCTACAAGTAGACTATAATGTGTTCTATCTTCGAGGAAAAAATTGTTCAAATTGGATATAAACTAAAATTGGTGTAAGGGTCTTACACTTTTTAAAAGTGGGACGCACTATATTCTTGTCAACTTGTGTTTTCCATTAGATTTACTACGAACTGCTAATGCCAGGTCTGATCGAACCATCCGTTGTCTTTTTGTATCTGACTTTCATGTTGATATATCTTCTTCGGTGCTTTAATTCTGTCGGTTCCTTACATTTCCAAAACCCTTTCCCAGCACCTCGTTTCGATTTTGATAGCTCTTGTCAGGTTTGGTTACTATTGATGTTTTCAGAAGCACATAAAGTACATTTTTTTTCTATAATAATTTTCAAGGTCAACTTTCTAAGAGATAAGTTGTATTCCTGCAGGTCTCTAGTTTTAATACTGTTGGTACATAGATTTTTAGTTCTTTTCTTCCACTAAAAAAATGATTTGTCATTTTGACAGATATGTCATAATAGTGGGTAAAACGAACAGTATAGTAAAATATTGCAAATTTATTAATTATTAAACTTACAATATTTGAAAATAAACATAATGAACGTTTGCAAAATTAAAGAAATTTGTCAAGAGTTCAAATTAAGAAACTTTGACATTCAAAATTCCATAACCATAATTTAGAAAAAGTTCTACCAACACGAGGTATAAAAATTTCCTAGCGTTTTAATCACATATCTACCAACATTGTAACACTTTGACAGTTATTATAGAAAAAAACGTACTTTAGCTCCAAATTCCAAATTTGGCTTTTTATTAATCGATTGTTTAATGTTATTGAGCTTCTGCAATCTGTCATTTGCCAAGTATTTATTTATTATGTCAAATTTTTATAGTTTTTAGTTTTTTACTATTAGTTTTTGTCAATTGCTTCTAAAACAAAATTTTAATTATCACATATAATCTTATAAGAGCATTAATTCTTTCCAGGGCCAGGGCAACTTAGGACGTTGGAATGCACGAAAAATAATTTCTGAATATGAATTAATGCTCGAATGCATATTCGGTAAGAAAATCGTAGCGACACATACCCTAAAAAGCAGTATGTCTACCTACAAAAAATTTCCAAGAATTTTTGTTGTCTTGGTTACGGCTCCTGAACTAGTTTTTCTATTGATCATTAATGAGTGTCGTACGATTTTCGGACGTGTGACTCGATTTTTCTTTCTATTCATTTCTAAATAATGTTTTGTAGATGAATGTGACAGAATATGTAGTTTGCCCTTTTTTGCATTTGAAATGCCCCCTTCTTGATGTTGCAAAGCTCCCCTATGAAATTGAGTAGTCGATACATATTGTGTTGTGTTACAGAAAATTAATAGATAAAAGGAAATTGCAATCCTTAGCAACATGGCAAAGAAAGAGAACAATAATAGCTATTTATGTTATTAGACCGGTAGCAACATTTTTATGGCCGCGCCAATACTTTACAGGTTGAGCCCGTAGGGCGAGACCTGTATGTTTGGCAAGGCCATAAAAATGCTACCGGTCGTGGATCGTATAAGATTTTTTAGGATACGAGTCCGGTAGATAAAATTTACCGGCCGGTAGTTCTACTACTGGTCTAGGCCGGTAAATTTTATCTACCGGACTCGTTTGTAACTATGTAAACGCTAGTTACCAATGCAGTATCCTAAAAAATATTTTTCAACTATTATGCAAACTTAACGAACAAACATTATACTTTATACTTGCTTGAAGAGGTTTGCTGGAGGCTAAGAAACAATATATTCATAGGCAAAGACCGAAAAACGTTATTTTGGCTTACAGGCAAAGACTATATCGAGCTGAGAGATGAGGGTATTTTTAGCTCCCATATAATTAAAAAACAGAGAAACTTAATGCTCACCTAGTGAATGCAGGAAAGAATGTGCAAGACTCAGCAAGCAAAGCCATTAATGAGAGGGAAACAATTACATCTCTGAAACTTTTAGTCGAGAAATACAGCGACATGATTTTGTTGCAAATTTTTTAAAACCGATTTGCTTGTTTAATGCTTGTTTCTATAAAAATAAAATTAAACAGATCAAACACTTCTTACACCGTTAAATTGTATCCGTATTCTAGATGGTAAGAAAGGTTTTCTTAGATTTTGTCACTTTAATCAACACATGACCCACGCCCCGACAACATTTCATTTTGTAATACAGGGTGATTCAAAAATGGCGCATTTCCTCAGCAGGGGTTGTTGGGGACTACTAGCGGAGTAGGGGAGATCACAAAAAAAAACTTTACAGTCATTCCTCTGAACTATTAACAGCTGAAGATGCATTTTGAAATAAGCTATTTACCAATATTTTTTAAAAAAATCAACGTTTGAATCAAAGATTATTATTGTTATTAAACATTCCAATTCAAAAAACTTAGTTTCATCAAATTTACCTAAAATTTTAGTTTTCAAAACTATGCACCAAAAACTGAAGTTTTGAAAACTAAAATTCTAGGTAAGTTTGATAAAACTGTCAGTTTTTTAATTGGGATGATTAATAACAATAATAATCTTCGATTCAAACGTTGAATTTTTAATAAATATTGGTAAATAGCTTATTTCAAAATGCATTTTCAGCTGTTAATATTTCAGAGGAATGATTGCAAAGATTTTTTTTGTTATTTTTCCCGTACTCCGCTAGTAGTCCCCAACAACCCCTCCAGAGGAAATGCGCCATTTTTGAATCACCCTGTATTTCTATTATTCCTTAGAAAATATCAAACTCTGTTAAGCTGATTTAGAAATTTTAGAGCATACGAAAAGAATACAAATCTCCTACCCGACTTGTGCAATTAAAAAAATCCTGGTCTGTCCCCTCTAATAAAAATTTAAAAAAAAATGCGCTGTACACTTCTACACTTTTCACATTCATTTGATTTACTCGTTTTTGGTATTATCATTACCATGAAATTTCTGCAAAGCTGCAAAATCTGGGGCCAATTTCCCTCTTTATTGTTAATATTATTATTAACCGTGTTTCTCTAGTAACCATAACTAAAATTATAAGAAAAGCTAGTAAAAGAAGTGGAATTATTGGCCTCGTATTTTGCAGTTTAGCCTGAATTTCTTTGGAAATCAACTCACTTCATAAATTTTTTTAGTGGTGAATAATACATAATGTCTTCGTTTTTTTTTATCTAGTGCTTGCAGTAATTCTGTTGGTATATTGTCGGTACCGTACGCTATTTTACTGTTACAGGTTTTCGCAACTTTTTCATAGCCTTCTCTTGTCATATTAGAGTTTTAGTTATCTTTTGCTTATTCTATTTCGTTTGTCTTCTTTTTAATAAAATTTTTCCTTCTGACTGAAATTGTGGTGTCAGGGTGTCACTGCTATTGTTTGCTCCTGGTCATGTCTTAATTTGCATTACTGATGTTGTTTTCTTGTTGTCATAATGTGCATGGTTAATATGATATCTGTGCTCCTTGGTTTAATCCATGCATATCGTCTTTTAGTCACCAAAATATGTGAAAAAATAAGACTAAAACTTTTATTTGAGTAATTTTTCTTAGCGTGTTGCCACTCAACAAAAAAATGTATTTTATACCCTTCAAATCGAAAGGCTAAGGAGTGTTGCCTCATTGCTAAAATACAAGAGGGATTGTTCCTTGGATATAGTTCTACGTTGTCCTTTTTAGGTGGTGTCAACGGGCCCCGAAGTTCAACATTATTTCTTTTGGAACACGCAGACCTAGGTTAGATGTGGATGCGATTTTCACTGAGTCAGTTAATAATGTTTCATCATACCATTAACTGTCACGATACCAAGGTATTTTTAGAAATGCCGAATACTCAAGAATGAGTACGTTGTGCTCATTACAGAAATTTGTAAGAAAATAATTTGCAAATTAAACTTTTTATGTATTCTAATTGAGAAACATTCATTTCTAAACATTTACAACTTATATACTAGCAAATAATATTTACATTATTGTAGTTATAACAAAATTATTCATTCTCTGCTGTACTATTTTTATACTTCTCACATGTGTCCACAAACAGCTTACAGTGGGAACATATAATGTTGGTTTTTGCACATTTTACTCTATCTTAAAGTACCAAGGCTGCTCATTTTGTGCCCTCGCCTAATTGTTAACAAATCGTATGTAAAAAAAATAATTATGTTTGGAAAGCTCCAATGACTTAATTGGTAAAGGTGGTTCTGTACGACAATTAGATTATTTTCTTTAAAAAAAATGTGGTATACAACAAAATTTTTAAAAAGTGGGCACAAATACATACCCTTGTGTTTAAGGGTCAAAAATTGATAACCACGTTGAGTTACCGTGCTCTTCTATCCCTTCTCTTGCAAAAGAGTTGTGCCTCTGGCATGGTTTACACGTTGAGTTACCCATGCTGTTTTGCTTTTCCTCCTGATGAAGCCCCTTGCGAAAGTGGGCGAAATGTTGAGTCCTTCGACCTCAATAATGACACGGTCCGTTCCCGGAAGTCGTTTTTTACTTAATGACGATGGCTGTGAAAGCCCCAAAATCATACCGAACCATTAATTAATTCAAAGAAGCTATTTAGTGTCATTAATAATAATATAGAGTAAGATTTATTAGAGTTTTCAATAAGTATATTGTTGAAATGAGACTCCTGGATATTGTAGTACTTTGTGCAAATACTCCCGAAACGTGTGATAAACAACCCAGACAGTGGAAGAAGTCCGATAAAACATCTCATAGTTTTTAATATTTCATAGTTTTCTAGTAGGCCTGTGTCATTTAGAATCTACCTGATTAAACAAAGCATCTGTCATTGCATTGTTAAGTACCAATCGTATAATAGACATAATTAACAACGCCTGATTGTTGATTATAATATTTCACCTTAAAAGTGCGAAATGTTAGAATGTTTTATTCATAGTAATAATAATTCTGAAGCTGCAAGGGAAACACATATTAATCGTTTCCTGGAAAGAAAACGTAATAAATTTATTTTTGGAAGATTGAAAGATAATCTCATTCATTATGGGACATTTAACAAACCAAAAACAAAGAATTATAATATTATAAATGCTGAGGAAGTTGCCGTCAATGTTATTGGAATGGCAGTTGCAAATCCTTCAATTTCAAGCCGTCAAATTGAGGCCGCGTCTGGTATATCACGAAGCCGAGTATTATCAGTTTTAGAAGAAACCCAATTTCAGACTGTATAAAATAAGGAAACAACTCCACCCAGCCGATCTTGAACGACGCCTACACTTTTGCAATTAGTACGTTCAACCAATTGAGCAAGATTCATTATTCTTTAGAAATATCATTTGGACGGATGAACCATATATTAGCAGTGTCGGGATTTTTAACCGACACAATGAGCACTTGTGGTCCGATGTTAATCCTCACGGTACCGTCTATGTCCAAAATCAGGGACGCTTCGGTTTTAGTATTTCAAGTGCTCTATTTGGCAATCGCATTTTGGTGTACTGAATTTATGAAAAAAAACTGAATAGCCAATGCTATTATGAAATTGTAACCCAACACATAATCAAGGATCTTTTAGATGAATTGAGATGACAGATATTTTTCCAGCAAGATGGTGTACCACCTCATAATATTAGAATTGTTAACTGTTAATTCTGGAGACAAATGGATAGGGAGCAACGGACCAGTAAAGTGGCCACCATTTTCGCCGGATTCAGCGCCACTAGAATTTTTCTTTTGGTGACATTAAAGACAATTTATATAAAAATACAGACAGATCAATAAAAAAACCAATTAGGGCAGGCTGTGATATGTGTTATATGTTTGGCAGTACTGAAGTGTATTGTCAGTCTATGTCAAATTCGAGATTAGTAGGTTAGGTTTTGTTTGTTGTTTGACACAGATTGACGTAAAACTTAACCTGCAAATCTCGAATTTGACATAGACTGACAATACACTTCAGTACTGGCAACCGTATAACACATATCACAGCCTGCCCTAATTGGTTTTTTTATTGATCTGTCTAGACTATAATAATGTGAACGAATTAAGACATTTTAAAAATAAAAAATTGAACTTTAAGGCCCTATAACTTCTTACTGAAGGGACATTGTACAAAGGTATATTAGGTTTAATCGATTTATTATAACGTAAGGAATCTATGACTAATCGGTGTCTCATTTTTTTTTGGGACACCCTGTATATACTGCAATCTGGAGTGTTTCATAGCGATGGAAAGTATTTGTTGCAAATAATGGACATCAATTTAAAAAATTAGTGTAAATAGTTTTCTATTCTTTTTAAATTATCTTGTAGTTTGTATATCAGCTTCTTCAACAATATAATTCTTGATTCTTGGATTGTTGAATATCCCATAATGAATGAAATGTTCTTTTAGTGTTTCAAAAATACATTTATTAGATTGTCGTCTTTCCAAGTAACGATTAAAATATGTTGTACTTGGCGCCTCAGAATTATCATTACACTGAATAAAACATTCTAACAATCAGATTTTTCTTTATTTTCATAGACCATTCTGCACTTTGGTGAAATATAATGAGTAATCAAACATCATTAATTCTGTCAATTAAATATCCAGTATATTCCGTTCACATCTTTTTGGCATGAAAGTTGGCCATGAACAGAACCATAATTTTTATGTTGTTGTATAACCTGCATAACCTCCCAACAAATTCACTGTCACTTGACAAAGTACAATATTGTTGCCAAATGGACTGCTTACTTTGATAGTAGTGATGTAGAGAAATGTTTAAAGTCTGAAGTATCGCAAGACCTTCCATGTATTAATTAAAAATGTTTCGAATTACACAATTACTGAAACTGGATACATACATAAAAATTACTAAATTCCATTTTCTATTCTGCTTAAATATGGCAACTTTGCATTTGAAGGTGTTTTGTCACGTTTCTAACCTAAAAGCATTTGGTAACCATAACCTCAAATGTAAACCTCGTTTAAATACAACAAAGTAATTTTACACAGCTAAATTGGGGAAACTGTCATGGCCAACCTTCATGCCAAAAAGATGTGAACGGAGTATTTTGTAACAACGCAATGACAGATACTTTGTTTAATCACGTATATTCTAAATGACACCAGCCTTCTAGTAAAAAACGATGAAATATAAACTATTATATGTACTTTGAAAATTGTGTTTTTGCTATAATATAGGGAAAACAGATAATTCGACCCTGCATGATATATATCATTGAACTGGGAAAAAAATTTTCTTTCTGTTGATGCTAGAGCCAACTATGCATTCCATATAAAAAAAATATAACTTTATGCTATAACTCGAATTTCGAAAATATTTTTGAAAAATTGACTTAAGCCACTGCATTCTTATCAAAATCTATAACTCAAAAACAAAAGACGATAGCTAATTTAGGTTTTCATTATTAAGTTTTTTCGAAAAAAGTAATTGAGGATGGCGATCCATTTTTCAATATCTTCTATAGTTACAGACATTCTCTATGTCCAAATTTGTCCCTTGTACCCTGTACTGAAGCGGGAAAATTATCAAAAATCATGTGCAATATTGTGCATTAAAAAAAATAAACTGTTCGTTGCTAAGCAGGACAGCGTTGCTATTTAGAAAAGTATCACTTTTCTAAACGATTTGTCGTTGCTATGCAGAAAAGTACCTCTCTTCTAAACGATTTTGCATTTATAAATGCAGTACATTTCCCTACAGTACGCGAAAAAAATAATATTTTCAAATGTTTCAGCAATTCACAATGATATATAACAAAGCATGCCTTGGAATTGTCCGTTCTTAACTTGTATCGTTATAACCTTAAATTACATCCTTGACAGAAGCTTCACTTAACGGACTTTTGTAGTTTGACGTTTACTATTTTCAGAATGAAGCTGCGACGTGACATTTTTTTGTTTAACAAAAATCATAGGACACTTGAGTGGAAATTTGTTTGATCGCCCGTAATTTAAGCGACTCTCGTAGGAGCACGACCTCCTACCGCGAGAAGCGCGGAATTATAGGTTATGTTACTTTTCATATGAACTCATAACAGGTTCTGACGAATTACAAGCAGCATAATTAAAAAGGAAATATTAGTAATTCGACGTCCGAATTACACAACACAAAAATAAAAAAGCCACTTTTGTTGCCAACTTAACATTGTTTGATAGAATGTCACTAAAATTCGAGATTCGGCTGCGATCGCGAGACGCGACGCTATTTTGGGCGTCGGGCCGCCTGTCGCTAATCAATCCCTTAATTACCGAGCATCCTGAGGACGACCAAGCGATCTTCGATTGTTCCGTTGGCGGCGGCCCGTATTTACACGTTGCCATGGCCGCGGCCGCGGTGATCGTTGTGAACGTGTATTTAAATCGCGGCCGCCTTTCATATTTTGTTACAGCGGCCGGTTACGCAAAGAAATCGCCGCCGCTCGAACAGGGCTGTCCAAAAGCTGTTATTTGTGAGGTTTCTATCTTTTGCGGCGGCAACTTGGACTCGGGATTTGAGAACAGACTTAATGTGGCGACAAATAGCTATATACAAATCATTGGCGTGCGATAAATTCGGAAATTGTCGTGACTAGTATTTTATTAATCCACCGGCGATAATAGTATATTGTATGTTAAGAGCTGAAAGTGCATTCTTGCCGCTTGCGCATGAATATTGCTGGTTGAGACGAAGTCGAAACCAGCAATCATGCAAAAGCGGCAAGCGCACTTTTAGCTCGAAATATACATACTATTTTTTCGACGACTGAGCATGTTATTAAAGGAAAATATCAAATTTCGTTTTATCGCAAAAATTAATTGACAATCAAGTTAACATTACTCGCGCAGTCTATATGACATGTGACGCGATTATTTCCACAAATGACGGGCGTTGTCAAGGAAACATTCGGACGTGGCTACCTATTTTGTTCACGCGGAAACCCAAAACGCTCGGCGAGCGGCAAAAAGATGAAAACGCACGCTCAGCGGCAAATGTCAACTTTCTGTTGTCAAATGAAAGTGAGAAAAATCTACTTTCGATGTCAGTCGTCGAAAAAATAATAATTGTGAGTCAGTCGTGACGTGTAATTTCTTAAATATACATTGGAAGTTTTCACAAATTCTGCGTAATTATTTACCTAATTTGTCTTAATTTGTAAATTTGTACAAGCGTTATTTTTTATTATTTTTTTTATTTTCTTTTGGATTGACAGTGTCAACGTAATTTTATTTAAATGTCACATTGGTCTCTCACTAGGATTTCCAATTTTGGTGACATTCCATCAAACCGTTTCGACATGGTGAACATTTCAATGTTGAGACTAACCTATTTTCGATGTAGTATTTGTAAAGATTGGTTTTTTAAGTTATCTGGTTGACAAAATTCATTCGAAACTGTCATTTTAATGTGCACAACTCTTAAATGTTTATATGACGAATAACATAACCTACATTCAATACCTATACTTAGGGCACTCAAACTCTTGTCTCTACAGTTTGTTCATTTTCTACGTGATTCGGGGTAGGCTGGGATAATTTTTAATTAAAATTTTTGTAACAGTGAAGACATTGATCAATAGATATATATATATATAGGTTAGATCACTTCACTTTTGACATGCCATGAATAGTAATGTTGACATTTATAATGACAAAGTGGCATTTGATTAGCATTTCTTAAACAAACGTGTTGGTACACTTTTAAAAAAATTCAAAATCCAAAGCCTACAAGAATCACATAGAAAATGAACAGGTTATAGACACAGGTACTGCCTGCCATCATGTTTTTGACACTAACGGACTAAACCTTGGGCAAAAAGCTCTCCCACGGTGGCAATTTGAATTTTCAAAAGATTTTCACCATTTAAATTGCCCAGTGTGTCAGGAGCGGTTTGCTCAAGGTCAAAAACATATGATGGCAGTATTTGTGTCGACAGACAGAGATCTGTACTGTAATCCATTCATTCCTTTTTTTTTTGTAAAGCAGTTGGCTATGATATTTGATTGATTAGATTGCACATTCTATGGTATTAATTACTATTTTGTTGTACAACCTCCAGGGTTTCCAAAGAAAACATTGAATTAAAATTTAAAATAAATGTTTTAACAATAATAAAAATCTTTGATTAACATAGTCATGTATCATTATTCATTAGTTACATATTTTCTGTTCATGGAAATCATAACTAGTTGCGCTCCTTATCTAGTCGCAACATTCCACAAAAAAAGCTTCTGTTCGATTTTTTTTTAGGTTTTTCCATGCATATTGAATCAACCACTACAACTTTAATTGCACGTAGTGAATACCTGTTTTAAATGCAAGCACCACTGAGACCATTTCTAAATAAACTGTTTCGTACAACACGAAGTTAAATAAAAACCATGAACCTAAGTATTTTAAATTAAAGCTGAAAATATATAGAATTTCACGTATTAACTTCTGTTAAAAATTTGTTACTGATTTTACTTAAATTAATTGACCATTAAAATTTTCATCTTACATCGATTACTGGTCAAAAAATGGAAGCCTATTAAATTTCTTATTTTCGTGCTACATTCAATACGATTCTATTTATTAATTCAATAAAAAAAAATCGATTCAGTTTGATTCGATTCGATTAGAGATTTTTTGTCCAAGCCGAATTCCAACCTCTTCTGTTATGGACTTGCAGCAATCATTTGAATCACCCAATTCATTCCTAACTTGGTTTTTGGTGAATTGGCGACATATTTATGTGTGTTGATACTGCAGATGTTTTTTTCATTTGAATAAATTATAAGTTTGACAGAGTGGAATTTTTATTCAGTAAAAAAGCCAATAACTTTTTGTATATATTGAAGAATAAGGGTACTTTATTCTTGACCTATTTTCATATTTTCAAACCTCCCCTCATAATACGAATGAGATATTTAAATATTGGCAAGTGAATTTTGAGTTTGAGAAGATGCAGTGACTTATCAAGAATAAAATTTGTGATAAATTGATAATATTATACATTTACGCTGGTTACTGTATATACAGCATGTTTCACAAATTCGTTAAAAGCACAGCATCTGCTCTTAAAATTCTTCAATAATCACCCTGTATAGATAGTAGCCTGTTTCTTTAACAATTTTGATTTTGACAAGTGAGTACATAACACAAATTCACTTCTTCACTAAATATTGATGGGTTCATTCTCAGTCAAATTACTCAGACTATAAACAGATGCACATTTCATTTGAATCAGATTCAGCTTCCACTTCCTCTAACTATCGTTTCTACCACTGTTCGCACGTTCACTGTTTTGCTTCTTATTCATAATCATAGCTGAACATTTTAATAAATATTTTGCAGAGGTTGCTCTTAATCTACAAAATTCAATCGCAAAATGATCCTTTATTACACTGAAATATAATAATATTAACCCATACCTTATCTTTTATCAGATCATGTACAGGAGAGGAAGTAAAACATGTTGTTAGGTGTTTTGCAAATAAATGAGCCTGCGGTAACGATGAAATTCCAATAGCTATAATAATAACTCATCACATATTAAGCTTGTACCTGTTATGACTGTTACAATGTGCATCTTCTTTTCCCTGGACACCCGAGTGTCCTTCCTTCTCTTGGCTTGTACTGCATATTATATTTTGAGAAAGTACTTCTTATCCTTATTTGTTTTGTCTGAGAGCACATTCAAACACCACAAATGAGTAAATAGAACAAAACACGAGCTTGTAGTTTAATGGTTTCTTTCTAATCGGCGAAAACAATGCTCTGAATTTTAGTTGATAAAAAGTTAAACAAAAAAAATCATATACCTAATTTGATACTATTCAAAGTATTTTTATTCAGACGATTTAAATTATATTTTCGAACTGGGGTTCAAGAAAACGACAAATGGAAATGATGCATTCACGCTTGTATTAATAAATAAAAAAATAGGATTACATTATTTACTAAAACGTGCAGCAAAAAATTCACACCCACCTTTGTACAAACATTTTTATGCTCGCATTGTAATATGTGGTCAAGGTGAAAGAACAATCAAATAGTGGTTACTACAGATTATCACAATAAAAATTAATAAATTTTTACTGATGGGGCGGGGACTTGTGCAGCAGTTGCCTTTTTTTCCCCCGTTAAATCCGTCACTGAATACACTGCTGTTTTATTTTAGCATCTTCAAATTACGTTTGCTTTTTTATGTTCTTCTTTTATAATTTGTGACAGCTCTCATGTGTTCATATGACAATTAACATAACCTACAGTTTGTCTCGGGGATTTTTGCCTGACCTTAAGTCACATGGAGCAAATACGGAATGATCTAGAATGTTCTTTTCTACTCACCTGGGGAAACATAGTCAAACACAATTTTAGATCATTTCTGTGATTGTTTCGTGTGCATGTGATATAATTATAATAATAATAGAAAATTTATTTAGCTCCAAAATGTCTTATACAAATTTTACAAATTATTGTAGAGTATAATATTAACAAAGAAAGAAAGATAATTAACTTTGAAAATACATTTTCCTGAATCTTACTTTAAAAGTTTTTGTGCGGTGAAGTTTTTACAGAAAAGAAGATTATTATAGAACTTGACCTCCTCAAAAAGAAAGTCTTCACTAGTTCTTAAATTATAAAACATCGTGTCATGTCACATCCAAATGCTGGTTATAGTTTATTTATTATTTTATAAACAACAATTAAATTTGCGTCTTTAATCATCTCTTTAATATTAAGAAACTTTAGCGTTTGTAACATATCTGTCATCCCAGTTGAATTTGCATTATTCTCTTTTGTAAGATTTGGGTTCTATTTATATTCTGTATTGCAATACTACTATATGCCGTGACCAATTTGAAAGTTTATTTGATGTTTGATATATCCAATCTTCTTACCTAGTTTTTACAAATGTATTTGTATAACCAGTTTTCATGTTAAACTTGGCTGTTTAAACAGTTTTCAGTTATTACGTGTTCTAAGAACCATGCACTTAGCTTTGGCAGGATTTAGCTTCAGTTTTTTACATTCAAGCCAATTTTGTAAGCTGTTCAGTTCACCATTGATTGATTCAACTGCCTCTTCAAAGTTGGTTCCTAATACAAATAAAACGGTATCATCTGCATACAAGATTGTGAAGCTATTGTAGAGGTATGTAATGTCACTTATATAAAGTATAAAGAGTAGAGGGCCCAGTGCACTCCCTTGTGAAACCCCGTAATTTATTTCTACTTTCTCTGACAGTTTGTTTTCTACTTTTCTTTGAAATCTGTTGTTTAGATAATTATTTAGCCGATTAAGGATGGCCTTTTATTCCATTTAACTCACATATTAATTTTTCAGTGGTTTCGAATGGTCGTTTTAAATCTACAATCATATCCCCTCATCAATTTCCTTTTTCCACTTTGACAGCATATACTAACACGCACACTCACAAGAATTTTTACTTCTAAATCCTAATTGACCCTTATAAATACCTGCTTAGTAAGTAGTTCATGCACCAAAATGTTTAAAACTTTCAACAAGTGAAAGTAATTTTATCAGCCTTCTTGGGATGTCGGGGTAAAGATTCCGGGGACGATTTGTAGCTACCAAATTTTCGATAGGCTTTCGAAGGCTTATTTGAAAAGATTGCTTAACATTTAACAATAATTTTAAATGAGTTTTTCAATCAATCAGTGATACTTTTCTTGCAAGGTTTTTTTGCAATTCCACAATTAAAATCAAGATGTCACTGTTGGGATCAGAATTATTTCATATTTGCAGGTTGCCAGCCACTAAGTGGTGTGTGAAATATGATCAGATCAAGTGAATTTCAATTTTTAATGATCTCTAGATGATTATGAACCAGAACCAATAGAGCAGACATAAATGAATCATGATCAGAAATGCCTGTTTTGATTTGATCTACTTGAACTATTAAATTCTAACTAAACCTTATCTACACCACGTTATTAAAACGAGATAACTAATAAACTTTCCATAACATGTATTATTTTGTGTCAGTTATTATTGAATTAATGCAGTTTACTTCAGTTTCTCACAATTTAAAAATTAATAACAATAATGTGAAACACATAAAATTAACATTACATACCAAGGTCAAGATAATTAGCGACAATTAATCGGTAATGGAAATTACGTTAAACAAACGGCAACTGGGATGAACCTGTATTATTATAAAAATATCTAAAGTTACGCAAGCAATGCTTCAATCTTGCTTTAGAGAATTAAGGAAATCAAACCTTGCAAACCTTTTATGCTTAAAATTATGCATGGATATACGTCAATGTACAGTTTTACAAGGTGGAAGTGCTGCACAGTAATTGTTTTGTTAATTCACCTTGAATAAATTCTTTTAAGAGTACTATCCGTGTATACAGTGTGCATGTAAAGCAACGGTTCTTAACTGTTTAAAGTGGAGGACCCCTTTTTTATATTAAAAACATGACTTAACTCTTGTGAAATGAATCGAGGCTTGCTTATTATCTCAAAATTCGCTAGTATATGTTCATTTTTTTAGTCATAAATAATAAATATGAACGTTTTAAGATGTCCTTTATTATCTAATAGATTATTTGGGTTTTTGATAAAATCTGAATCCCATTATTCCACACACAAAGTACATAACAGGTATGGACGGGTGTGGGTTTAACATGAGATGATATTGATGCTGTCATGATAAGATTTAATATTTCATGATTTAGAGGTCATGTTGGCATTTGCGATTTAGCCTAATGGGTTTATGATGACATGTAATTAAAATTGTCGGGATCAGTAAAGTATTAAATTTAATGTGTTTATATATATTTTAAATAGTCTCCTGCAGCTAGCTTAAATCTTAATTTTTTTCAAATCTGTATCAGTTTATAACGAAAAATCGACGATAATTAAGGTAATAGACGCATTTCTTCAGTGTGGAGCATCACGACCATGTCCTAGGGTGGAAAGTTGTAACGCTGATGGTTTTTTTACTCATAAGCGTATAGCTTTTCCCCTTTGGACTTGGTTAAAGCATCAGAGTTACATTTAGAGGTGATAGTTTATTTGGTCAAAAACAAACAAGTTAGATTCTTTATCTTATCTAATTTAGCCAGACAATTTTAGACCTTAATGTGTAAAATTAGTAACAGATAGTGATTAGTTCTAGTTGCTCGAGGTTAAGTCACACACCTCTTTTGCCTTCCATGCCATAGTTACTAAATGAGTGAATTTTTGCAGCGATGGTGTGGTAAGAGATGAGCAGTAAGGAGGCGCTATGTGCCGCCTAAAGCGATGGACTCTTACGACTTGTTCGGGGAAGATGGAGCCGGAATGTTGGAAGGCTTGCCCGACCTGGGTGGTGACCACTTCGACCCTGCGGTGACGGGTGCACGGGATGCTGCTCCGGCTTACGCTCAGCCCACGTACACGCAGGAGAATCCTCTACAGAAATTGGCTTCTTTCGGCGGCACGGACTTCACTCACATGGATCCCAACGCGGCGCAGAATATGTACGCTCAAGGCTACGGGACTGAGCGCCCGATGGGGCCCCCAGGCGGCCCCTATCCCCATCAGCGGCAAATTGCCCGGCCCCCGGCGCCCCAGACCGCGGCAACGGGGCAGTATCCGTACCAGCCGGACAATATGTACTCGATGCCTGATCATCAGCTAAGTATGGGCGACGCGGCAACCATGCAGGGGTGGGGCCAGCATTCGAGCTACCCCATCCATCGGTACGGGCAGATGGGGACCTACCGGCAGCAGTCCATGGCGGCCTACACGCACCAGCAGGAGCAGAAGCACCAGTTTCCTCCCACGCAACACCCCATCATGCAGCAACCGCATCAAACTGCATATCCCACTATGCAGCAGAGGCACACGCCGCATTATCCGCAGGGTACGACGTATCCGGCGACTGCTGGTCAGGCATATAGTGGATACATGCACCAACGCATGCCGCACCACCACCAGTACCCACAAACTCACCACCAAATTGATATGGGCGTATCTCAGGCACAGCAGTATAACCACATGAGTCATGGGCAGGCGCTGAGCAGCCACGCGACGCCACATGCGGGGCCCACGCCTGGCCACATGACCCAGCCACATCCCACAAACCAGGGACATGTCCCTCCTAGCCAGCAGCCGCCCACGCAGAACCACTTGACGCATCCGAATTCGATGGGTTACACTCAAACGCCACACCAACCTATGCAAAGTATTCAAAGGCCCATGGAGGTCGCCCCCACAGCCCAGCAGTATCCTACCAAGCACGCTGCGGGCCCTGGAGTATTAGGTAAAGTTATTGAATATCTTTCAATTACAGTTTTTTTATTCTACTCATAGTAATTGTAGAAACAAGAACAAATGAGAAACGGTTACATTTACTTCCTCTATTATTCAGCTTAGGGGCCAAGTGAACAGGGATTTTTTAACCATTTTATTCTTAATGAAAGTGCTTGATTAAATTTTCTCGTCATACTTATATTAATAGATATATAATATACAATCTATTCATAATTTAATTTTCATTGACTTGGCAACATAATTCTAGTTTGTATAATATTTGAGAGTTGCTTTTAATGAGTTTTGCAAACAGATGTTTATATACTTATCTGAGAACTCATGCAACGCTATTATCACATAGTACTTTTTCAAAAATTATAATAATGTTGCAGATACAGGATCTCCCTGTAGCAGTTAACTTCAAAGGCTTTTAATGGAGTCCTTTCAATTTGCATTTTATTCCTATGTTTTCTCTTGAGATTGTGTCACCGACCAATGTTTTCTAAACACAAATTGGTAGTTCCAATCAGTCTGTTCACTAATCATATAGTCTACTAGACACAGTTTGTACTTTATAATTAACTCTGAACATTCTGTAACTGCTTTTGTATGTATACTGAGTGCAATACTGCCTCTGACCATTTCTGAAGTATCTCTAGTCACTTTTGACCTTGAGGCTTTCATTTTCTGGGCTTTGTCTTCAGAGATTTTCTTCGCACAGTTGATGCAAGTATCTCTTCGTTGATAATACAGTTAGTCATGTGTAATATTCTTCAGACAAAGATCTGTAATTTCTTTTCTCTTTTGTAGATTTGTAGACTTAAAAAAGGGATTTTATAAATACTTCCCTAATTTCCTGTAGGTGTGGTACGTCTACAGTGTTGTTTTCTTCTTCAGTTTGGTGTATTATACTCCAGTATTCTATACTCGCAGTACTGTCTCATTTCTATTTCTTCAGATTTTTTTGTATAGAGTGGAGCCAATCTCTTTTGGGTTTTCCTTTTCTGGTTGTACCTTAAGATTGCTCTACGTGTTTTTTTTTCAGAACTCGTTGATCCTGCAGTCTGCAAATGTGCTCCAGCTATCTCCAACTTCTTCTTCTTCTTCTTCTTCTTCTTCTTCTTCTTCTTTATCTTCTCCCTTGTACCTTTATGGTGTCAGGGTTTTGAGCCATTTTTTGAAGTTCTGTCTATCTTGGGCGAGAATTCGTAACTGATGTATGGTACGTCCTCGTTTGGTGGCCGCCTCTCGGACATTATCTTCCCATTTCGTTCTTGGTCGTCCCTTTGCTCGTCTACCTACGCATCTCACGTTAAAAGTTATCTTGGTATATCTTTCGTTATTCATTCTTAGTAGGTGACTGCTGACCAACTGCTGTACTTAATTATATTAATAATACTTGGTTCTTTACATTTCTCATACACTTGTATTAGTCCTCCAGATCTCTCCCTGAAGATTCTTCTGAACATCCTCCTCTCGTATAGAGCCAGTTTACACATATGTCGATATGATGTATGGTTCTCCCATCTGGGCTCCTTCATGTACCTTTGTGTATTTTTTTGTGATCACCGTATCATCAACCGTTGATTGGTCTTTACATTATTCCTAGTTTGGTATTAAAATCACCAATCACAATTTTCACATCATAGCTTGGGATTTCTTCATATTGTGATTCTAAAAGCTTGTAAAATGTATCTTTCTTCTGTTTTTTCGGTATGAGAATGCACACTGTTATACTAATTTTCCTATAGTTACCCTTTAAGGTAACTTGTTCTCTCATTGATGGCATTTCTACAAGCTCTTAACCATGAAACCTGTTTCTAACTTGTTTTGTGTTCCACCACTGTTAAAAAAGTGTATCCTTCAAAATCCAAAATCTGTATTCGCTTTACATTTGTCTCCTGTACTACCATTAAATCGACTATATATTTATTTATTATTATTATTGGTAGTAGAAAGGCAGCTTTAAGCTGATATATCCGCATATAATACATGTTATTGCATTATGTTGTATCATGTGTGTTAATAGTTAGTTGTTTTATTATATTGTATTTGTGTTAGTAGTATTATGTTTTCCTCCTGCTAGTTTTTTGAGGGGTTCCATAGTCATAGGCCTCTCGCTTTTCGGTTCCATTTGTAAACTGTGTTATGAATTGTCATCTTTTGGTATTCTATCTCCACTTTAGTACCAGACTTGATGTCCCTCTTGGTCGCTTCTAAAAAAATCCTCTACTACTGTTATACGTCATTTTCTTTGTAAGTTAAATGTTAGTACCTTTCAATTGACTTTGTTTTTTGTTAATTCGAGTTATCTAATATTTTACTACTACTTTATTTAAAGGATCTCATCTTATAAACATCTTTTACCGTAAGTACCCCCACATTATCCATTAGGAACTGCTTTACACCTTCCTCAAGGCGCACATAATTTATTACTAGGTCCTTCATTACATGTTTGTTTTCTTTTTGGTTCTTATTCTTCTAGTTTTCCTTTCATTTTCTCCAATCTTCTTAGTAGGACTTGTCTTTCTTCCTTTGACAACCTTATTTCATTTTCTATCAACTTATCTTTTATTAACTCTTCTTTAATATCTCTTTTCTAGCACTAGCATTTGTTTTTTTATGTTTTTTTACTTTTCCTGTTCCCACCTCAATTGCTCTTCCACTTTCTTTAATTGGGATCTCGCTATTATTTTACTATTTTGGAATATAGCTATAAAGATCAAACCGATTTAGAAGACAACTCAAGAATGCTCTCAAGTAATAGATAGGGAATAGAAGAAACTATGGAATCTAAGAAAAGAAGAAGAAATAAACTAGGATCTGATGAAACGGAAGAAAGACAGAGAGATTTAAAGAAAGCACAAAACAAGATGTTCAAACCATCAACCTCTCAAACAAAACCGGTAACACCAAATACCATCCAGACACTGTTAACACCAATAAAACAACTGGAAATAAATAGCAGTGGAGGAAATAAGAATATAAACCAGACGTATAGCAAAAACAAAAAACCGGGAAACCAATAAAGGGGACACTGGCAATGGACAAAGGCAAAGAATTGGTAAAGAAATCAGACAATGAGGAAGAAAAGTAAAACTTAGAATAGGAACATGGAACTAGGAAAATTCGAAGAAAAGGAAAGAAATAAAAATGTTCTGTATAGAAAATGAACTAATAATAGGAAATGCATTTTTTGAACATCCTGCGGAACAAAGATATACATTCATAGCACTAGGAAGAGAGGGCAAAAGTATAATAGACTATATAATATATACAGAAAATATAAGGAACATATTCCTAAACATAGAAGTAGAGGTTAAAGCTGAATTAACTACGGACCACAGACTCTTAATAGGAGAAATAGACCAACACTGGCATATACAAGAAGAAATAAAGAAATACTGCAGAATTAAAATAGAAAAACTAAGACACCAAGAATTACAGGAAACATTCAGAAAAGAAATAAAACAGGACTTAAGACATACAAAATAAAGATACTGAAAAAACCCTAAATCAAAAATGGAATATCCTTAAAATAACTCTAATGAGAAAAACAATAGAAATCTGCGACACAACTAGTATAAATCAAGATAGACAAAGAACACGATGGTGGAATACTAAAGTGAAGGAAAGAATTATTAAAAATAAGAAAGCACGGAGGAAATATATTAAATCCAAAAATTTTGAAGATCACAATGAATATATCAAACAAAGAAATGAAGCCAAAAAATAAAAGCTGGAAAAATGTTGGCGAAGAACTAGAAAACTTATATCTAAACCACAATAGAAGATTCTGGAGTGTAATCAAGTCATTAAAAGGGAAAATAAACAAGGAAATAAATGCAATCAAGGACAAAAAGGGAGACTTCCAAACTAATATTAAAAATATATTGAGGACATGTGGAGAATACTACACACACAAATTTGACAACAAAGAAGAAGAGCAAGACTTACAAATAAATATGAAGAAACAAAGAGATAAACAAAATGAAGAGGAAATAAACTACGAGGAAGTCAAAAATTCTTCCAGAGGTGATTAAACATGGAGGAGAGGCAGTAGCTCAATGGTTACACAAAATATTCAAGATGGCATGGAGGCAAAATGAAATACCAGAAAATGAACCACATTCTACCCATACACAAAAAAGGGGCAATGAATAACTGCGAGAACTACATCTGCCTGTCTGCAGTGGCTTTTAAGACCTACACAGAGATAATAGAAGTCAAACTACAAACGGAAATGCTAGATAAAGTGGGAGACGAACAGGGAGCATTTTGGGAAGCAAAACAAACTGCAGATCATGTCCATGTAATAAGGAAACTGATAGAAACAGCAATGAATACCGGAATGACAATCTACTTTGCATTCATAGACCTAAAGTCAGCATTTGACTCTATTAAAAGGAGATTTATTTGGGAAAGTTTTAGAAGAATGGGAGTATTAACAAAACTTATAAATATAATCAAAAGCATATATAGCCAAACTTACACTCCCCCTATTATTTATAATCTGTATGGACCAGATACTGAAAAAACCAAAGATAAGACAACACAAACACTAGTAGGATATTACAACATGAGACCTGTCTGGATAGAATCCCTTTTATACGCTGACAACATTATCCTACTGGCAGACAATGAAGAGAAGTTACAGAAAAATTTCGACATATGGACAAACGAAGTAGATCAAATGGAAATGGAAATAAACACGGACAAAACCAAAATAATGGTGTTGAATGGAAACAAAAATCCAGTTGGAAATATAAGAATAACAAGCAGTGGAAAAGCGATACAAGAAACAGAAATAATGGATTATCTTGGAACAACTGTAAGAAAGGATGGAAAAACGGATATAAATATAACCAACAAAATTAAAAAAGCAAACTAAATATACTATTTAATAAATCATACAATATTAAGGAAAAAAAAATATCTAAGGAAAATAAAACTAAAATATATAACACACTTATACCACCAATGTTAACATATAATATGGAAGTTATACCAATAACGCCAACACAAGAAAGGAAAATCAGAGCAACAGAAATGAAATTCCTTAGAAGAATAATGGGAGTAACTAAATTAAACAAGATTAGAAACAATAACATATACCAATCCTAAAAACCAAGAAAAAATTCTGGATAAATTAAAGAAAAAACAAATGAATTGGTACGGACACGTTAAGAGAATGAATACGGAAAGAAGAACAAAACAGATGATAGAAGCCAAAAGTACTAAGAAAAAGAAATTAGGATGACTAAAAAACACCTGGGAAAAAATGATTTTTTCTTCTTACTTTTTTTAAATTTCTTTTCTAAACTCCATCTTTCATAACTTTCACTATTTTTTTTGCGTTTATCTTATTTTTATTTCTTTTTGTGTAGTAATATATTCAGTATTACTTTTTTGACCAATTTTGAATATAAAGTGTGCCCAGGATATGCTTATGCAGTACAGTTTTAGATATTTGTTTTTATAACTTTCAAAATATTGATTTTAAATTATAAAAACAAATGAAATACTGCAAAAATATATTTCTTTTTGCTTGAGAATTGATCCGGATGCAGCATGTTGTTCCTAATTCAACTCAATCTCTATCTCTTACTATTTACAAGTTCGGTATACTCTAAATCTGTATCTTTTGGACATTTTATGTACATTAGTCAAGCTCAGATGAAAGTAGCTTTATTCTCATAAGAATTGTACAAATTTATGTTCGTACAACTAATCTAGATTAACATATTACCAATGCATATGGTTAGGTAAATCCATTTGTCATTTGCACTTTATTACATTTATATCGTTTTGGCATAAACACATTATTATTGTTACCATTAGGTAGTGGGAGTCCGCAGTACAGAGCACCATTTCCACAACTGTCACCACAAATGTCTTCGCCTAGACCGCAGATGTCGCCCAGACCTCCTGCCCCGCAGATGTCTCCGCGACCCGTAATGTCACCTGCCAAACCCAACGTGTCTCCGCACCCTCAAATGCAGCAGACGACGTTGAGCCCCAGGCCGGCAACGAGTCTAACGCCAAAATCCACCACGGCGTCGCCCGTTCCCATGCCCACCTACTCTCAGCAGAGCACCTTGCAAGCACTGGAGCAGATGGTCATGCCGCCTGCAAGCACCAACAACACCGAGTACCCGACGTACCAGCCTCGGAGCTCTTTGGGGCCCCCGCAGGTTCCTCAGAACCCACTATCACCTGCCATGGGCCTGAGAAACCCCATGTCAGAGCAACAGTGGCCACCACAGCAGCAGGCCCGGCAAATTCCTAGCATGAACGGAGGACTGAGCATGCTGGATCAGAACCAAATCCCAACGAGTCAGGGAATACCGCCACCATCGCAGAGTTTGCCGCCGACGTCCAACATGCCCATTGGAACCTTACAAAGTGCTGGTTTAGAGACTAGTTTTGGAAGCGACGAGCTGCGGGGGGATATGAGCAAGGTGGAGGTTAATACGCCTATTCAGGACACGGGTGCGCCCCACGGCTTGCCCTCGGCTATTACACAGAGCGATTTTAATTCCGTGAGATCTCCTATGTCGACAAATATGCCCGACAAGCCTAGCAGTACTACTAACAATACCGAAGTATCCACGCCTAATAGTATTCACGATGTTCCCATCTCCCATCCGGCTACTCCGACGCCCTCGTCGACAACGGATGATAATGCGGCTAGCAATCAAGAGTCGAGTCTTCCCGCCAATGTGGAGTCGTTGAAGTCGATAGAGGAGAGTAGCAATAGCAGTAGTGCGACTCAGCAGCCGTCGCAAAGCCAAAACAATACAACGAATTTTACGGACTTCACCAGCGTGTCGAGTATGACTAGTTATACAACAAATACAAGCTCCCAACCCCCAAAGACTAATAATATGGATGACTTAATGCCTTCAAATGTACCGATGTACCAGGAGCCCCCAGTGACGTTGCCTCGTGAATCGATAGCGCCGTCGCCGATCGTAAGCCAAGCAGTATCAACTACGACCTCGCAGCAGCCTCAGTTGACGAGTATTACCTCTATGACTCAAGGACCACTTCCGCCGCCTCACACTATGAGCCTGCAACCGAGCCAAGCGCCGCAGCCAAATCAGGCACCTCCGATGCAGATGCAAATGAACCAGATGCCTCCGGGGCCGCTTGCTACAAATCAGTTGCCGCCGAATCAACTTCCACCAACACAAATAGCTCCTACGGGTGGTTTATTGACCAACTTGCAGAGTGCACCCAGCATGCAGATGCCTCCGATTCACCAGACGCCTCCTCAAGCGAACTTGCCGCCGCCACCACCTAACATGGCATCGTCGAATCAGCAGGTAGATATATATTTATTCCGATTATTAATAATTTGCATGCTTTATACAAAATTTGCAACACATTTCTAGTCAAGATTGCTACATCAAAATAATTATTCATTAAATAATTCATTTATGCAATATTTATGATGCAGTGTGCACCAATCCATAAGAAGCACTTTCTGTTTATAGTTTTCAATGCACTGGTCTTTAAGAGATCGAGTAACTCGATAATGTCAAATTCTAAGGCTAAATACACCACATTTCTGATATAACATCTCAAGTGGTAAAACTGTGTTGTCATATACACCACCCCAAGCTATTATACATGGTTTTCATTAATTTCCATTTCCCACGTGACTAAATTTAAATTTGCCGCTATAAATTTGTTTTTCGAAGGTTGGTGGTATTGGTATTACTGTTGAAAAACAAAGCTGTGTCGTCAGCATAAGAAATGATTGAGCCTTGATGAACTGCATTTATGTATATAATAAAAAGCAGTGGCTCCAGAATGCTTCCCTGTGGTACACCATATTCCAAACAACTAGACTTGCATACCACTTCGTCAGTTTTTACTCTCCGTTTTCTATGATTTTGCCCTGGAAGCCATATTTGTACAATTTTATGACACGATGTGTCAAAGACCTTTCTAAAATTTATAAATAGTACAAGGCACAGAGTGCCAGCATCAAAAGATTTGTAAATACTAGATCCAACCAAATGGGCAATGACATCTTCCTTAGATTTTTATGTAACAACTCATATTTATTTAGAAACATCAATATTATGTTTTTATGGAATATCTCATATATTTTGCAGATGTAGCTGCTGGTAAGAATAATAGGACAAACCAAATCAAACCGATTATATTAATGAAATTTGAATAATAGATCATATAATGGTATAAATAATAATAATAATATTGTAAATACTGCACCTAGAGGACTAAACCTCTGTATGCGCATGGTGTGAGTTCTCTAATGTAAAGTACGTTTTTTTTCTATAATAACTGTCAAAGTGTTACAATGTTGGTAGATATGTGAGTAAAACGCTAGGAAATTTTTATACCTCGTGTTGGTAGAACTATTTCAAAATTATGGTTATGTGTCAATTTTGAATGTCAAAGTTTCTTAATTTGAACTCTTGACAAATTTCTTTAATTTTGCAAACGTTCATTATGTTTATTTTCAAATAATGTAAGTTTAATAATTAATAAATTTGCAAAATTTTACTATCCTGTTCGTTTTACCCACTATTATGACATATCTGTCAAAATGACAATAATTTTTTTAGTGGAAAAAAAGAACTAAAAATCTATGTACCAACATTATTAAAACTAGGGACCCTGCGGGAATGCAACTTATACCCTAGAAAGTTGACCTTGAAAATTATTATAGAAACAAAATGTACTTTATTATGTATTGACTATCACAATTATTCGATTCCTATTTATAATAACTTAAATATATTATACAAGGAGAAGAAAGATGTGTAAGATACAACTGAACGAGCCAAACGGTACAATAAAATGGCAAACTTGTTATAATTAGCAAATATAAATATTCTACAGATGAGGAAGTAGCATCGCTGTGTGGTAGAAGTTATAATTTCAGGTGTGTAAAAGTTTGTGATTACGAAGAACAAGTGAATTAATGAGCAGAAGAACCAAGGGGGACAAAACAAAGGTCAGAAATAAACCGTTAATATATTTTTTAACTAGGGTGCCGCACTACGAAGACAAGAAAACAGCCAAGTGAAGGTGAATAGAGGTTAGGTCTGTGGCGTACGATAAGATAAGCGCACTAAGATAAAGTGCAACGTTGCCAGTATCAGCCAAAAATGTTGAAATTAGAAAAATACGTCTATAATAAGTCAAAGAGTAATCTGGAAGAGAAACAAGCGAGAGCGAAATTTCCACGTGAGAAGACCACAGGAAGTCACCACGGAAAACTCAAAAATGAAAAACCAGAACTTCAGAACAGGAAAGTGATCCATCATGCTGATAGTGGAGGTGTCTTAATAAGAAGTAATAAAACGCAGTAGTCTTCTCCACGTACATTTATTAACAAGGCAACATGTTTCGAAGCCAAACTGGCTTCATCTTCAGGCCAAAATGATCATCTACAGAGGCATAAGGTTAACAATGGTGTACAATGTAAAGAGATTAACTTACTGGTTATAAACAGGTAAAAACCACGTGTTCCAAATTATAAGTTAAATTGAGGTTAAGCGCTGAAGGCGAGGTAGTAATAAAAATTCACAAAGAACACCACATTGGAGAAGAAAATTAAGTCAATAGCCAGTAAACTACGTTATAAAGATCGTTGTACTGGTTATTACATCAAATTTAACAAATTAAAAAACTACCAGTAGTTTCAGTGTCATTGAATTTAGGGACTTTTGATCTGGTTCTAGTTACATATGTACTGACTGAATATTCTCATTCTAGTGCCTTCTCTGTCAGAGAATGGTTGCTATTTTACTTGCCGTCTTTTAATTTGTTAAATTTGATGTAATAACCAGTACAACGATCTTTATAACGTAGTTTACTGGCTATTGAATTAATTTTCTTCTCCAATGTGGTGTTCTTTGTGAGTTTTTATTACTAACTCGCCTTCAGCGCTTAACCTCAATTTAACTTATAATTTGGAACACGTGGTTTTTACCTGTTTATAACCAGTAAGTTAATCTCTTTACATTGTACACCATTGTTAACCTTATGCCTCTGTAGATGATTATTTTGGCCTGAAGATGAAGCCAGTTTGGCTTCGAAACATGTTGCCTTGTTAATAAATGTACGTGGAGAAGACTACTGTGCTTTATTACTTCTTATTCAGTACTTCAGAAGATGAAGCAAAGGATTTTCAAAAAACAGTGTTGGATATGATGGTGAGAATCGAGTCAGATCTGTCAAAAAAAGAGGAAATCAAACAACTAAGGGAGGAACTGAAAACCAAGGAAAACAAGTGGGAGGAAGAGAAGTCAGGCATGAACAAAGGAATAACCGAAAAATAAAGCGAGAAATAAAAGAAAAACAAAGTAGTGATCAGTAGGATAGATAAGGAATTCTTCAAAAACGAAATGGAAGTAACCATGAGAGATATAACAACATATAAAGTGCAAAAAGAACAACACCAAAAAATAGTGGCATTAAAGAACTGGGAGAAGAAAATGAAAGTGATGAAGAACAAAAATAAACTAAAAGGGAAAAATATGTGGAAAATGACATGACCAAAACAAAGCTAAGAATATAAGCCGAAATAAGAAAAATTACAGGGAACAAAGATAAAAAGGAAAACAAACAAAAATTGGTTATCAGAAAAAACAAGTGGATGACAAATGGTACCTTTGGAATGACGAAAAACGGAACTCCAATCAAAAAATGACCACCGCAAGAACCAAAAAACATAGAAAAGCCCACCCAACCAAATAAAGAAGACGAACCTTGCTATGACGAAGGATGCAAATAAAGGCTAAGGAGGAACATGTTACAAATATCAAAATGTAAAAACAAAGAAGGCAGAGGAACGAGATAAGGACTAAAACAGCCCTCCACTAAGGAGGTTGGGCGTAGGGCTAACCACCCATCTCCAAAAAAAAAAAACAAACAGGTTGTAAAGACCTAGAACCAAATGGAACAACACAGTAGGCAAAATTCTACAAGAGGCAAACAATGGACGGAAGCTGTAGAACTGGCAAAGGACTAGGCGAAACTTCACCAGAATACACCCAGTCCATCCAACGCCAACTACTCGACACCAGTAAATAGTACAAGACGGTCCGGATTAAATAAGTACATAAGTCGCCAGATGGAAAAACCCTGAATGCAATCGACGACTGTGTTATAGACGCACGTCATAATTCAAATGTGCAGGATGAAAGGGTACACAGGACCCAATATCGGCTCGGACCACTTTATGATGATTAAAACTACAATCAAAGATCTACAACTTAAGGAAACAGAGACACGAAGTAAGGTAGAATGCTAACAGCCACTGGCATATCACCCAGAACGATTGATGAGAAGTGGAGAAAATGCAAAGAAATAATCAACCAAACAGCGAGTAATGTACTAGGATCCGAAATAGTAGAAGAGAGAAAACACTGGTTCGACACTGAACGTAAAGAAATTATGAGAAAAAAAAATGCAGCATACCAAAAAATGCTACAAAAACAAAACCAACGGAAGAAGAATACAAGAACCTACGAAGAGAGGAAAAGAAACAACATAAAGTGAAAAAAGAGCTCTGGAGGAAATGGAACGACTTAACGTTCAAAATGCAAGCAGAAAGTTCTATCAAAAAGCGAACAACATTCGAACCTAAAACTACGATGTGTAAAGACAAACATGGTAACATGAGTGAAAAGAACAAAATCCTAGAAAGGTGGAGAGAATACTTTGAAGATGCATTAAACCAAGGCGCCAATCAAGAAGAAGAGACAGAAATACTTTCAACATCTGTCTTTGTTCACAAAACTTCTCCACTAAAATGTTATGTGGATCATTCTCATGATACATAGAAAAGGTTAATAAACATTCAGTAGTCTCGAATAATACCACAAATATTAATATAAGATTCATCAACTATTTAGCTCCTAAAATATATAACATAATCCGAGCAGATATAAAAAATATCATAAATATTAAAAAAATCAGCAACAGTTTTAGATTATTTATATTTGCTAGTTATAGTAAGTTTGCCATTCTATTTTAGGTGTTAGCTCGTACAGTTTATCTTTCTTCTCATTATATAATATATTTAGGTCATTATAAATAGGAATCAAATAATTGTAATAGTGATATAGATAATTCATTAAGGATCACACGCTATGCACATACAGGGGTTCAGTCTTCTAGGTGCAGTATTTACGATATTATTATTTGTACCATTGATTATTCAAATTTTGTTCGAAAATGAGTATCAGTTTTAGTAATAGATTTCATTTTATTAAATGATGTTCAATGTAGGGCAAAATCAGTCTTCCGAGGTTTTTAAAGAATGCCGTTCAATGTAGGGTAAAATCAGACTTTAGATAATTTTAAAGAATGCCGTTCAATATAGGATAAAATCAGTCTTCAGAGGTTTTTAAAGAATGCCGTTCAATGTAGGGTAAAATCAGGCTTCAGAGGTTTTTAAAGAATGCCGTTCAATGTGAGGTAAAATCAGACTTTTGATGATTTTAAAGAATACCGTTCAATGTAGGATAAAATCAGACTTCCGAGGTTTTTAAAGAATGCTGTTCAATGTAGGGTTAAATCAGACTTTAGATAATTTTAAAGAATGCCGTTCGATATAGGATAAAATCACTCTTCAGAGGTTTTTAAAGAATGCCGTTCAATGTAGGGTAAAATCAGGCTTCAGAGGTTTTTAAAGAATGCCGTTCAATGTGAGGTAAAATCAGACTTTTGATGATTTTAAAGAATAGTGTTCAATGTAGGATAAAATTAGATTTCCGACGTTTTTAAAGAATGCTGTTCAATGTAGGGTAAAATCAGGCTTCAGAGGTTTTTAAAGAATGCCGTTCAATGTGAGGTAAAATCAGACTTTTGATGATTTTAAAGAATAGTGTTCAATGTAGGATAAAATTAGATTTCCGAGGTTTTTAAAGAATGCCGTTCAATGTAGGGTAAAATCAGACTTTAGATAATTTTAAAGAATGCCGTTCGATATAGGATAAAATCACTCTTCAGAGGTTTTTAAAGAATGCCGTTCAATGTAGGGTAAAATCAGGCTTCAGAGGTTTTTAAAGAATGCTGTTCAATGTAGGGTAAAATCAGACTTTAGATAATTTTAAAGAATGCCGTTCGATATAGGATAAAATCACTCTTCAGAGGTTTTTAAAGAATGCCGTTCAATGTAGGGTAAAATCAGGCTTCAGAGGTTTTTAAAGAATGCCGTTCAATGTGAGGTAAAATCAGACTTTTGATGATTTTAAAGAATAGTGTTCAATGTAGGATAAAATTAGATTTCCGAGGTTTTTAAAGAATGCCGTTCAATGTAGGGTAAAATCAGACTTTAGATAATTTTAAAGAATGCCGTTCAATGTAGGATAAAATCAGACTCCAAAGGTTTTTAAAGAATGCCGTTCAATGTAGGGTAAAATCACTCTTCAGAGGTTTTTAAAGAATGTTGTTTAATGTAGGATAAAATCAGGCGTCAGAGGTTTTTAAAGAATGCCGTTCCATGTAGGGTAAAATCAGACTTTAGAGGTTTTTTGAATGCCGATTGATATGCAGTTCCAGGAAGTAATGGACAGTTAAGCTTTAGTTAATGACTCAGCAGTGTTGAGTAGTATAATTGTTACTAAGTCACTTCAGTTAGCCAACTTGTAATTGAATATACTGCGATTAATAAGTAGTTCTGACTTCACAGGGTGACTCTAATATCTAATGACATGCTGCTTTAGGCACTGATGATTGGTGTTTCCAATGTTGACATTATAGTATTTACGGCATATTTACAATTCGTAGAGCTTTTTTTTATCAGCTGTGCAGTTTTTGTTATTGTGTTATATAGATACAGAACAAAAAATACACCTACTTCTTATTGCACTTCTTGTTTTATGTACAAAACGCCCTGCATTTGTAACATTACTTGTTGTAAATATCTCTAACAAAATGTGTTTCCCATCCTATAATTCGTTGGTTAACCATTTTACTAAAAGGTTTTTTTTTCAGGCAAGCGTGTCTGTGGGGCAGACCAATCTACCAAATCAGGTTATGCCGCCCGTTTCTTCAAACATGCCACCAATTCAGACAACTTTACCTCAGCCAATTCCACCGGCCCAACTCGCGGTACCGCCAGGTCCCAACGTTGCACCACTTCCACAAAACGTCAACCTGACGCATCCCAACTTACAGAACCTGCCGCCACATTCTCAGCCTGCTATGTACGATCAGATGGGGCCTGCAGGAATGCCGCCGATGGGAGGGCCACGACCCATGCACGGCATGCCAATGGGCATTCCTGGAATGCCATTAGGAATGACAGCACCTGGAATGGTACCTGGAATGGGCCCAGGCCATGGAATGATACCAAATCAAGACATAGGCTACCAGCCTCCAATCAGTCACCATCAGGAACGAGCCGCCTTGCAGCAGCAACTGCAAGAACTATACTGCATGCCTCCTGCGCCTGAAAACCAGGAAAAAATCACCCATCTGCAAGAGAGGCTAAATATATTAGCACAGCATGAGGCAAACGATCAGTGCAATGGCGGGCCTCAGTGTGTTTTGCAGAGCCCTATTTTTACTTCGCCCATGATAGACAGTCCGCAAGTGTCGAGTACTACAGGTCGGGGGCGGGGCAAGGGTGCCCCCAGAGCGAAGAAACCTCGCCAAAAAAAGGGGGAGAAGGATTCTCCCAATATACAAATGCCCCAGCCAGGCATAACTCCTCCCATGGGCATGAACATTCCGCCCCAGCCACTGCCGGTGTCAGAAGATTGCGTCACACCCGGTGCTGGCCTGAATATACCTTCAGGGGAAATAACCGACTTGGGCATGGACTCTCTGAGTGGAGAACTTGATTTAGATAAACAGAAGAAGCCGCGAGCCGCTAGAAAGCCTCGGGAACCGAAGAAACCAAAGGAACCCAAGCCACCAAAGGAGCCCAAGATACCAAAAGAGAGGAAAAAGAAAGAGCCCAAGGAACCTAAAGAGCAACGAGTGAAAAGGAAATATGTTCGGAAGAAGAAGTCTGAAGGAGACGAATCCGTCACGGACGATTCGTTCAATAAATCAGCTGAAAGTGGTGGTGAGGAACATGTAGGAGACGTATCTCAAACGTCACAATCCATGTTGGACGACTTTAACTTGCCAGAGCCTGGAGAAAGTCTTCTACCAGAATCGACAAAAGAAGAGGAGCCGCTGCTGATACAGGCAGATTCACAAACTCCTGCCGAAGGCATCCTCGAACCCGGCGAGATTGAAGTTAAAAAAGACGAGTATGTCTTCGAGGAACAATCCAATTCCAACGAAGAAATCGAGAAGATGATCAGGAAGCCGCCGAAGCGTGCAAAACCGGCAGCGCCCAAGAAGGTTGTATCTTCAAAAGCTCGCACCCCACGGAGCAGTGGGCTCGGGAGAAATCGCAAGCGCAAAGGGCAAATGACCGAATCTGACGGCGAGGGGGAAGATTTAATTGCGACTCCTCCCCCTTCCCCACCTGAAGATGCCGAGAATGCGACGCAGAAAAGGCGCTCGGCTCGGAATACCCAAAGGAAAAAATATATTGACGACGTCATGCTGAGGTTTTCGGACGACGACTCGCCTGCTGTATCGTCCAGAGCCAAAAAGCTGACGGTGCCGACTGCTCCTGTCGTTGTGACAGCTGCAGCGCCAAATATGCTGGAGATTTTAGATGATGTTCAGTCCAATAACGAGAGTGGAAATAAACCAAACTTCGTTTATGTAAATACAACCGACGAAGACGCCATGGTAGTACAATATGTGCTTGCGTCTCGCATGAGCAAGCGCGAGAAGCGCGTGGAAATTCTCCCGGACGAGCCGAAAGTGGAAGGAATTGAAGAGGAGAAACCGCTTGATGAGGAATCTAGTCAAATCGAAGAAAATAAGACTGAAGATGAACCGAAGAAAGAGAAGGCCGTGGAGAATTCGGAAGGTGATGGTAAAGTTAAAGAGAGTGAAGGTATTATAGTAAAACCTGAAGATCCAAACGAAGAAAAGAAATTCGAAATGGTTGTGGTCGATACAGAAGAATATTACGTTAAATACAGGAACTTTTCGTATCTTCATTGCGAGTGGAGAACGGAAGAAGAATTATATAAAGGGGACAAACGAATCGCTAACAAAATCAAGCGGTTCAAACAAAAGCAACAGCAGCAGTTGAATATTTTTGAATATTTAGATGACGAACCCTTCAATCCTGATTATGTTGAAGTCGACAGAGTACTCGACGTTGCTGAGCATACAGACCCGAACACACAAGAAACAATCAAACATTACTTAGTAAAATGGCGTTCGTTGCAGTATGAAGACAGCACGTGGGAATTGGAAGAAGACGTAGACCCCTTAAAAATACAGCAGTTCATAAAATTCAAAACCTTACCATCGAAAGACAAATGGAAACCAAAGAGGAGGCCTCATCCAGATCTATGGGTTAAACTGGATCAGTCTCCGAACTACAAAGGCAGCAACATTTTGCGCGAATATCAGCTGGAAGGCCTAAACTGGCTGTTGTTTTCATGGCACAACAGCAGGAATTGCATCTTGGCCGACGAAATGGGGTTAGGAAAAACAATCCAGAGCCTGACGTTTCTCCATGCTATTCACGAGTTTGGAATCAGGGGCCCCTTTTTAATCATAGCCCCCCTTTCGACCATTCCAAATTGGCAGAGAGAAATCGAGGCATGGACCGAGTTGAACGTTATTGTATACCACGGCTCGTCTGCAAGCAGGAACATGATCCAAGAGTACGAGTACTACTACAAGAACGACAAGGGGCAACCCGTAAAGGACCTGACGAAGTTCAACATCCTCATTACTACTTTTGAAATAATTGTTACTGATTTTGCTGATTTGAAGGGCTTCAGCTGGCGGGTCTGCATCATTGACGAAGCCCACAGGTTGAAAAATAGGAACTGCAAATTGCTGGAAGGCTTGCGACAGCTCAGTTTGGAGCATCGAGTGCTTCTATCAGGGACGCCACTACAAAACAACGTGAACGAGCTGTTTTCCCTTTTGAATTTCCTAGAGCCGTCGCAATTTCCAAATTCAGATGTCTTCTTGCAAGAGTTTGGAGCGTTGAAGTCGGAGCAAGAAGTGCAAAAGTTGCAGTGTATATTGAAACCAATGATGTTGAGGAGGCTGAAGGAAGACGTAGAAAAATCGCTGGCTCCCAAAGAAGAAACAGTCGTAGAAGTCGAATTGACAAACATCCAGAAAAAGTATTACCGAGGTATTCTGGAACGAAACTTTTCGTTCTTGCAGAAAGGCACCACGCAGGCCAACATACCCAACTTGATGAACACCATGATGGAACTGCGAAAGTGCTGCATCCATCCGTATCTTCTGAATGGGGCTGAAGATCAGATCCAGTATGATTTTAAAATGCAACACGGCGAAGACGCAGATGCTTACTATAAGGCCCTGATCAACTCCAGCGGTAAAATGGTGCTGATTGACAAACTATTACCAAAGTTACGTGCAAATGGGCATCGAGTTTTAGTGTTCAGCCAAATGGTGCGTTGTCTGGACATTTTGGAAGATTACTTGATGTACAAGAGATATCCCTACGAGAGGATAGATGGTCGAATCCGAGGCAATTTGCGACAGGCTGCAATCGATAGGTTCTCAAGACCCGATTCTGACCGGTTCGTATTTTTATTGTGCACCAAGGCTGGGGGCTTGGGCATTAACTTAACGGCAGCCGACACGGTCATCATCTACGACAGTGACTGGAATCCACAGAACGACTTGCAAGCTCAAGCTCGTTGTCATAGGATCGGACAGCAGAAGATGGTTAAAATTTACAGACTGCTGTGTCGCAATACCTACGAACGGGAAATGTTTGACAAGGCTTCTCTCAAACTGGGCCTGGACAAGGCTGTTCTGCAGAGCATGAACACCTCCCAAGGAGGAAAAGAGTCTGGCAACCGCCAGCTATCCAAGAAGGAGATCGAAGATTTGCTTAAAAAGGGTGCCTACGGAGCTCTTCTAGATGAGGAGAACGACGGCGATAAGTTTTGTGAGGAAGATATCGACATGATTTTGGCTAGGAGGACGCAAGTCATCACAATGGAGTCGGAGAAAGGCTCGACGTTTTCGAAAGCTAGCTTTGCTTCGAGCGCTAATAGGTAAGTTAGTTGATTTTTTAACGATAATTTATGGTTAATGCAGATAATAAGTGCCAAGTAATTAATTTTATGTGAAACATTGAATTTGAGCAGTCCCATTCTGTATTATTTATTTAGCACTTTGCTAGTTACATCATGCATAAAGGTTACATCAGTTTCAAAGATGAATAAAGATTTTTTTACTGAATACTCTTTAGAAGTAGAAGAACTTTTGACATTATGCGATCGTTTTGAAATAGCAAATCTCATAAAAAACTGTTATTTTTATTAATAGAATATTGTAGTGTTCGTTAAGATGTTGAAAATTATGCTCAATTCTGTATACTAATTTGACCTGTAAACGGAAACATTTAGTCTCGAGTACTTAATTGGAAGAAGAAGCAAATAAATAGTGAAGCGATCTCAAAAGGTCGATGAAAGAAACATGAACAGAAATGCCTGTAGGCTGGATCAGGTTTTTGTTGGTTGCACTGGTTCTTTATCCTTAATATTTAAGCACATGAATGAGACTGCATTCATGTATTAAGCCAATGTAGTCAATGGCACTTAAAGGGATCGTTGCATACCAGACTTAAACGTAAACTACCAGTTGACCTACTGCACAGTGATAGTGATTAATGCTTTCGGTATATAAACTTAATCTTACATTGACAGTGCGCCCGAGTTAGCGAATTATTTATCTAAGTTCTCATTTATATCTTCATTAGTAAGTAGTGAGTAGCATGTACAAATTAAATTGTTAACGCTGTCATGAAATAGCACCCCGTGCTGAACTGACAATAAAACTTAAAAAAAAAAAGAAAAAAGGGATGATAATTAGATAACTACTCGAAGTGTTATCCTCACACTTCAATTTTAGGCTTGGAAAGGTAGTATTGATGTAATTGAATCAAACAGTAAATGTCGATTGATTTTATTACAAAAATAAATGGGCTTTTATACAATATAACTGCTTAGATACTAAATAAAAACATTTCAAAGTGCAAAGGTATAGTTTACTAGAACGATTCTAAAATTGCAAAATAAGTAGTAAGCAATTATAGTTTCGCGTTGTCTGCGAGTTCGTGCGATGAACTTGGAAGTTCTAGGTTATTTTGTAATATAATATGCTTACTGTTGTGATAGCGGTCTTTAAACCGACTGATTATGAAAGCAAAACTGGCTTTTAAATTGTGAACAATATTTCGTAAATTTTGACTGAAATTTATATCTGTTTAATTCAAAATTAAACAAAAAAAGTGGGTATTAAAAGATTAACAGAACAGAACAGAGAAAAAGATGGAGGAATTCATGGAAGAACTAGTACAAAAATGAAATGTTATGGTTGGCTAAGAAGAGAGAAGTGACCAAAAACTGGACAACATGAATGTAGAAATAAAAGAAATGAAAAAAGAAATTGAGAAAATCAAGCAAGAAAACAAGAATCTCAAGAACGAAATGGCGAGATTGACTGCAAGAAAGGAAATACTGCAAAGAGACAGTAGGAAGAATTTGGTGGTACATGGAATAGAAGAAGAGGAGGAAGAAGATACAAAAGCAGTAGAAAACAAAATTCAAACAATTTTCTAAAAATTAGAAGTACAAGTAAAAGTAGTAGATGCAGTATGCAAAAGAAAAGAGAATAAGAATAGACAAATTTCCATGAAAATAAAAAATGGTAACGAGAGAACAGAACAAGCTTAAAGGAACAAAAGTATACTTAAACGAAGATTACAGCACTCATCCACACATGAAGGAAGCACGAAAAAGAGGGTATACAGGAAATAGTAAATACAACAAACTCATAATAAATGGAGAAAAATTCAAGGTCGAAGATACAAGAAAATGGCAAAAAGAAGAACCAAGAGAACACAAAAGCAGAACAAAGAGCAAAACAAGAACATTCAGTGAAAGGTCACCAGAATCAAACGATCAAAGAAAAAATGTTAAAAATAACGTAAACACCGAGAATGAGAAACTAGAAAACAAAAGCTAGAGCGAGGAAGAAATGCTGACCACCACAACAATTACGAACGTGAATATAAAAAGAAGTCAAAGAAAAACACATTGAACAAAAAAGACTAAGATGCAAAAACCAACTAATAAGAATTGGAACATAGAATGTAAGAACTCGATTACAACCAGGCAAATTGAAAGAAGCAGCAACAGAGCTGAGAAAATATAAAGTAGAAATAACGGGCCTACAAGAAATAAGATTGGGAAAAATAGGCAAAATAGGCAATCTGGTACGCAAACGAAGACAAACAGATTTCATAGTAAGAGGGAAAATGAAAAAACAAGTAATGCTATTTAAGGCCATTAATGAAAGAATCTCATACACACGAATAAAGAGCAAATAATATAATTTATCAATCATCAACGTGTATGCGCCAACAGAAATGGCAGAAGAAAATGACACACTTGAAGAAACTATTGAAAAAACATACAAACATGATGTCGTAATGTTAATTGGAGATTTCAGTGTGCAAATCGGAAATGAAGATTGGTGGGAAGAAGTAACATGGAAACAAACAGTAGGTACGTATGAAAACGAATGACATTGGACAAATGTTGTGCAACCTAACAGCCGCAAACGAAATGCAAGTAACGAGCACTAAATTTATGCATAAACGACAACATAAAATGACATCAATCAAATCGACCATGTTTTTTTAGTGAATAGAAACCACTGTAAATCTAACAATGTAAGAACGTTCAGAGGTGCAAATATAGATTCAGATCACTTCCTAGTGATAACCGAAGTAAAAATAAGAAAAACCCAAGAGAGAAAAGAAACGAAAAAAAACATGGAATATGATGAAACAGTATTACAAAAATATAAAGAAAAACAAGGTCCGAAAATATAGAAGAAGACTGGAATCAAATCAAGAATACAATAATAGAGGTGGCAGATAACACAATTTGACTTAACATTACTGGTTTGATACAGAATGCAAAAACTATAAAAGAAAAAATAATGCTAGGAAGAAATGGCTCGATACAGAGAAAGAACAAGACAAGTTAGACTATCAGCGAAAAAAAAACGAAGCAAACAAAATGTGCATAAAGAAGAAAAAAATATGGATAGATAAAATACTGGAGGAAACAGAAAAGGAAAACGGAAAGAATAATCTAATGACATTGTATCAATACATAAGAAAATAAAGTAGAAAAAACAACAGAACGCTGGATGAAATTGAAGAAGAAGAATGAAAGAAATATTTTAGTAACTTATATAAAGAGGATAATCATATAATAGAAGGAGTAGAAAAGACACTGAAAGAACAAGTAGGAACCCTAGAAAGAGTACTAGAATTAGAAGAAGTAAAAGAATATATAATAAAGATGAACAATAGAAAAGCAGCGGGAAGTGACAACATGTGCACTGAAATGATGAAACATGCCGGAGAGGAACTGCAGCGAAGAATTCATAAATTAATAGAAAATATTTGAACAAAAGAAGAAATGCTGGAAGAATGGAGAACTGGACTAATAAAGCGTATACCAAAAAAGGGAGACAGATCCAAATTTGTAAATTACAGAGCAATTACATTACTAAACATCACGTACAAGATTGTAACGATGATAGCATGCAGAAACAATAAATCAATAACGGACGCCATCCACACAATTAGACAAATTACTGAGAAAAGTTACGAGTATGATAGAGACAGTCTAATAAGACCGAAAATTATAGAAGAACTACGAGCAACACAAACACCAGAAAAACTAATACAACTAATCAAGATGACAATGAAGGAATCACGGGCTTCGGTAGTACTCAGCCAAGGATCAACAGAGAACTTTGAAGTAAACAGAGGCATGAGACAAGGCAAGTAAACAGAGGCATGAGACAAGGCAAGTAAACAGAGGCATGAGACAAGGTAATGCTTTATCAGCGCTGCTCTTTATCATAACTCTAGATAACATCATTAAAGAAACAAAGCGGAACGGTACAATCAACAACAAATCAGTTCAAATATTAGCCTACGCAGATGACATTGCAATAATAGCAAGAAGAAGAGATGAACTAGAAAGTACATTCCATACAATAGAAAAAAACATCAAACGAAGAAGGCCTTGAAATTAACTAAAATAAAACAAAATAAAAAACATTTTTTTAAAGTTTTTTGGGCAGTAAAATCTAGAATTACATAGGAACAAAACTAAGATGATGTATGGTGTGTTAGCTTTTCACTTACCTTTAGGTCGGTGTTCTATATTTTTGACTCAACAATTGATCGCCATAAAAGTGTACTTGAGGCCTGTCTCTAGCAACAGTGAAGACGTCGCGAATTCTTTAATTAAGATGTTAAAAGGGAGCGCCAACAAGTTTGACTCAGGTACACTGATGTAGGTCAAGAAACCTATAACTTCACTTTATATCTAACAATACAATTATTGAACTCAATGTCTAAGATGAAAATGAAAGAGAGCAATATCTTTAGCTAGCTTTATTCTTACTCAAACGTTGTATTCCTTGATTTGACAATTAACTAGGCACTACTATTTGCACGGGGTACCCCAATTAACTTAAACCAATATGTTTAAGGAGTACACACGTTTCTTATATGCGAAAGACCATCAGATTTTAGTTAAATCACTTATCTGTTTGTTGTTATACTTGTAGACACTTAATACATCCAATGACTCCTAACAAATGTCAGCTTGTCAGACTCCAATCGCCGGCTGTCACCTGCTGCATGTAGACCCCAAAACTGCGTGATGACTTCAGCAGACTAAACTTCCCGTAGGTTTTCAGCCTAATACTTGTTGGTATAATATCATATTTTAAGATAGAATGAGGTAGATGCCTTGATAACAGGCAATAAACTATGCAAATGTTTTCCGTGGTTCCTATATCGCTTCTATGCTCGAATCTACATTTGTCGGAAAGTGATACTCGCTCCCAGAATTCCCTACCAGGACGGTCGGTCAGTATTATGCACCTACTATAACCGAAACCACGAGAAATTGCGAGATTATTACATTATTTTCCACGAAACCTTTTGCACGTTAAAATGCTGTCACTCGTTTTTTAAAACAAAATCCGTTATTTATTTTCTACCCTCTAGTAACAACCATTGCTACTCTGATATTAATTTCTATGAGCTTTCACCTCGTTATTCCCACTTGATCTTTTATTCCCTACTTATACCGGGTGTCCGTTCTCAAAGTCGAACATAGGCGATTATCATTGTATTGAACGTTTTTGCCAATTCCTGCTCGCCAATTCAACTTACAGGGAAGGCAATTGTATCAATGGAAAGATAAAATTGTTACGCATCAAATGATACCAATAATAATATTCAAGATGCGATTTTTATTTTAAAATACCAATTTAAAACTTCGGAATTTATAAATATGCCATGCCTTGCTTTTCAAGTTCGATAGCATTTGTCAAAAAAAATTGGTAATGTAATTAGTTGGCTTAAATCAGGTATTTTCTGTCAACGTATGTTAAAATTATCTATAGAATAGTAGATTATGCAATGAGGGAGAGAAATGCGTTATTTTGCTGAGGTACAATTTCTGACTCGAGGGCGAAGCCCGAGAGTCAGAAATTGCACTGAAGCAAAATAGCATTTTCTCCGAGTTGCATATACTATTTTTTTCACGTTGCAGGAAGATTTAAAACGAAATCCCGTTTTTTTAAACGTCATTTATTGACATTTTAGTTACAATTATTTTAAAATTAGTAGCCTTTGCTAAATTTTAAAGTTGGTGGCACTGTAAGTCATTATGACAAGAGCTCACAATTATGTCAAATTCGAGGTTAATAGATGAGGTTTTGCGTCAGTTTATGTCAAAACTGACGCGAAACCTAACCTGTTAACCCCGAATTTACCATAGATTACCATAGATACGGTAACATTTTTTACTTTAGTCCCTAGGGGCTAAAGTAATTACTTCTGTCCCTAGAGATAAAATGAGCTACTTTAGTCCCTGAAATAAGTGACTAAAGTGCCAACTTTAGTCCCGCAAGTGCAAAAAAAAGAATTATTTCAATGACGAACGAGTGAATGCACTAATGTTAATTGCCTATGTTCGACTTTGAGAATGGAGACCCGGTATACTGTAAACTACTAGTATTAGTGCCATATGCTTTTAGCACGTAACAGATGTAAATCAGTTCCAACTGTTACTCATTTGGTACTCCACATGTTATGCACACTTTTCTAGTACACTTTAGGCAAATTGGATTGTTATATTTTATACAACTGTAGGAAGTTTTTCTGTTGAGGATAGACACCTGAAACAGGTCGGAACTTCATCACTTCTTGTAGCAGCTTTATTTTCCTTTTCCAGTATTGCTTATATTTCTGGAAGATTGGGAATGCTGAGTCGTCTTGTAAGATATGGCTCCAACAGAGAGCTTTTAGTAAAATATAATCGATGCATATCTGAATTTTGATGGTAGCACAATATAAAACTGTTGGACACAGCTTCTGTTCAGAGTGGAGTAAAAAAAAATGACCATTTCTGAGTTCTCCCGTTTGACGAGTACAGAGCACACTTCGAGTCCAGAAGCTCAATATTATTTAATGTCTTGCAATAGCAGATGATTTCTGGTTTTTTATTAACTGGATCCGTTTCAATACTGTGGTGCGTAGGTGAAATAAGTACAACTACTGTATTCTTCTTGAGAACAACTGACAAGAGTGTTACCTAAATATTCATGTATTTTACTAAGATGAACAGTGACAGACCAAAGTAAGGTGACTTCGAATGGGTATAATTTTGACTATATATATATCTCGACTGGGTCTGTAGCTCGATAGTTTGACAAATTAGTTGTTCGTTTTAGCTTGGTTCTAGCTGACAGCAGTTTCACATTTGTGTACAAAACAATGTCATTCATTTTTTGATTGAACAAATACTCTCAATTTCTCTACAATGTCATCGTGGTTGTCATCGTCACTACGGGCATTTCATAGAGCTTTACCTTCATCTTTTCTTCTTCCAGTTCTTCATCACTATCCAGCATCCACTCTGAAATTTTCCTTTCAAAAAGGTTGTCGTTAAAATAGGTATACCCTCTCATTCCACAAAAGTCGTAGTGATTGATGATATAGCTAGCGTTACTTGTTGATGGGATCCATAATGAAATTTACTAAAATGGAAATGGAAACTATGAAGAGCACATTATATGCTAACTACAAGTTTGTTCAGTGTCTTCCGCATTTTTTTGCAATTTTTTTACATTGATCTCAATTTTTTTATTAAATCTTGTTTTTGGTTGTAGTTGGTGAGATTGTAATATTTCTTTTGTTTTTATAATCATTTCGATCATGTTCTTTCTTTGTAAAAGTGAACTTCTTATAAGTAGTGTCTCTAGCATGTTGTGCTTTTACACTTTTTGAGTGATCCAAGGATGTTTTTGTTAAATGTGTTTTTAGCAACGGAGCCAACTTATCAATTGTTTCTTATATAATGCGTATAAGATCAGATGTGTAGTTACAGTTGCAATTTTGCCCAATTGAAGTCGGTACAATTTTTTCAACATTCTGGCTACTCAAATGTCTCGCGTTCTGGTTGGTTTCTTGAAGATTCAGTTTGCAAGCCAATCATTTCATGGTCGTTAATAACACGAAAAGTTCTAGTTGCTTTAAAGGCAGTAAAATCTGGTCTCATTTTTATAGAAGAGCTTTCTGCACGACATAAAAAAATCACCTAACAGCCAGGTGTCTGCTGTAATGTCTTTTTTTTCAATAGAATAAATTCTATTGTGGGCTGTAACTATGTTTTTACTTTCTTTATTTGCTGATTTAAATTCCGACATACAGTAAGATCCTTAGTATCTAAATGTTCTATTTCATTGAATTCAGACTTAACTAATAATTGCAACATTTTCCAGCATCTACATTTATTTTAACTTATTTTGATATATTAATGAAAACCATTAAGGCTATCTCCCATTTCTAGGTATTTTTTTGATTGTTCCATTGGAGGCATCTTCTTTATTACTGTAGATAAGTTTGAAGGACCCTCCCACAGTTTGCTTTTTTGGCTACTCAATGGATGTGTTTATTCTATTTTAGATTGCTGAAAATTACCATTCTCATGCTTTCACGTTATTACTACCAAGAAAGTACGATAATTACAGATTCTGTTTGTCAATATGTAGGACTGTACATTTTTCTTGACGTAACAAAAATAGCCATTTTGTTGGATAAGAATATGTTTTTCCAAGATCGAGTTGTAGTAGTAGATGGTGGTCTTTAAGTGGGTTCATCTGCAAGTGCATTTTTTAATTTGATATCTGTAATCAGATAACTCGCGTACCGAATGAAAAATACAGGTCCTAAGACCAATCCCTGCGGTACACCATTTACAACCTGTTGCGGATCAGATAGTGTATGGCCAATTCGGACTTGAAGAATTCGTTTGATGAAGATGGAATGGAATGTGAATTAATCCTTTGGTGGGAACTCTGTCGAAACTTCTGTGAAGTCTGTACTGGCTGTCCATTTGTTATGGCAGCGTATAGGTTTGTCGTCGTAGATCTACCACGTTGTTCAACAGGGATAATGTTGTTTTTCAGTGTAAAGTCTCCGATTCTCCATACTAGAATTATTTCAGTTGCTTTACAGATCATGTTAGTCAAGCTAATAGGGCTGTAATTACTTGGTTACAGTTTTGTTTCATTTTTGATAGATTGTTACTGTTGCAGTCATCCGTTCATTCATCTATTGAATCTAAATTTTGAGAATTCAACCATGTTTCAATGATATTGTTAGATTACATTTATTTGGCATCATCAAAACATACATGATAGGCCAAAAAAGAAATTACAAATGTAAATTATCTGCTGTTTTTGCGGGTGTTTCTGAGATAGTTATTTATTGTAAATAGCAAACGGCTAACAAACATACATAATCTTTCCATATTTTTACATTCATAAATAAAAGTAGCAAATCAATAATAAAATAGTTATTTATGTATTAAGGGCATAATCAATAGGTTATAGCATGAGAGAATTGTTAAAAATGATTAAAGTGCGACTTGTACATACAACGTCTTATTTTATTTTGTTTTTCAGAATTGACAACATTTAACGATTTTAGTGATTTGGACATTATCGTTGTGCTGGCGCTGTTTGTTATACTGCTTTAGCAACTTTTATACTCCTTCGGCCATAAAAGCCATATTACGCTCGCTCATAACCTTATATAATAAAGCATTGGAAGTAGATACCTACATATATATTGCTTTTTATATGTAGTAATATCAAAGTGATGGTTTTGTGGGTATTTTATCCACAAAACTTATCAGCTTTATTTCCTAGATAATTGGGAGATCTCTGTGTATGAATGTCAAGTCATAATTTTTTACTTCGTTCCCCTCCCAACAGCTTTAATGTGACGACTCTACTTATAATATTAATTGTGCAGTCACTATAAATTAAGAGTTCACTAATGATTGTTGCCATTTAAAAACATTTTAACATCAACAGGTCCGACATTAACATCGACGACCCCGACTTCTGGAACAAGTGGGCCAAGCGAGCAGACATAGACACCACGGAAAAGGACGAGACGGAGGATCTGGTGCTGTCGGAGCCGCGAAGACGTACTCAAATAAAGCGCTACGGCCACGACGAGAGTGCCATTGACATGTCGGAGTTGGAGAGCTCCTCAGACTCAGACGGCGAAAATGAAGGACTGACTTTGGGCATGCGCAGTCGGAGGAGCAAGAAGCTCAAGAAGAAGCTCCGTAGTGACGACTACATGCCTCGCGACGGGGAGAGAGGCGACATCGTGTACGGCAGCTGGGCCCGTAGAGAGTGCTTCATGGTGGAACGGGGCCTGCTCACCTTTGGGTGGGGCCGCTGGAGGGAAATACTCGACCACTCGCAGCTGCGGAAGGGGTGGAAGGAGTCTGATATTGAGGATTGTGCCAGAGTTATCGTAAGTATATGTTTGGGTTGTAATATATTATTATATAGGAGTATGTCTGGAAGTGTAACGTTTCTGTAACACACCGTGATAGACAATTAGAACTACTAATTCCTTATGTGATAACGTTGTGGTAACATTTTATATTTCTTAATAAAAGTATCAAAAGTTAAAGAAAAGGTTAAATTCTATCATGATTGTCGGTCAGTCATTTTCTAAGTTATTGTCAACAATTTTAGGATTAAAAGTAGAAACGTCGTGTATTTATTCTTCTTTTGTTGTCGAAGTTGTTTGTCAAATAAGAGGCCATCTACGTTTCCAAACCGTAAGTGTGCGAAGATTCATCTTTTTGTCTGCATTTATTGGAAAAATTTGTACACTAAAATAATGTTCTATGATCGATCCTTTTACCGGCCTAGACTTTTGACAGTTTAGCTAGTGTCATACAAAGCATGTATGTACCATAAAGTGCTTCTAACATTTCTCTCGGTTGTTCTGTCTGTGGTAATGTAACTACTGAGGTACATGAATGCTTCCGTGCATTTTAATATTCTCGTTATCATTTGAATCTTGCCTAGTCTTAGTTTGGTGGTTTTCTGCTTGACTTTGTGTTGCCATACCAATATGTTATTGCTGGTTTTGACCACTCTGGTGAATAGCCAATGCACTATTCTTGATTTTAGACCCTATCATTTGTCTATCGAGAAGGCCAGAATGACTCCATACTTCTCGGTCTTGCAGCTCAATGGTGCTGTTATAACTTGGTCATCAAGTAATAAATAATATAAATATTTATACACTTTTTGAACTCCATAAGACGGGATGGAATCATGCACATATTAAATACACTTCTTTTTAGGCTTTTTGAAATATCACTTTTTAAAGTTATTTTTCTGTTTATCGTCTGTTCCCTATTATTTCCAATTTCTTTGACCCAGATCGATAGTTTCTTTCTTATATTTTAAAAGTTTCCATGCCGAGCACTGTATCTTTTGATGGTCTGTTTAACATGAAGCTGCTTTTACCAAAATTAAGTTTTAGCCTTGCTTTTCCATTTTCCTCTTTTAATTCTTTCAACATTATCCTTAGTGTTGTGCTACTCTCTGTTATCAGGTTTACATAGTCAGTAAATCTTAGATTTGATAGTTTTTTTATATCAATAACGTATTTTTCTGTTCTAAATAACTTCTATAACTCTTAACACATTTTGGTGGTACTCCTTGTTGTAAAGTCCGAATGATGGTCCTAGATTATCAAAAGCTTTGGAAAAGTATACAAATGCTAGCTATAGTGGTCAATGGTGGCCCAGATGATGTTAAAGGATATACATACGAAAACAAAGGAACAACTATAAAGCACTTCCCAGAAGACTGATCATTAAAGAAGTGAACGATCAAAACTCTATCATGGTATACAAAAACAAACAAACTAAGATAAAGAGGAAACAAAAATATAAAAGTTAAAAATACATTCAATAAATGCAAAGACATTAACAATCGAGGAAAGATTAATAGAATTGGAACAGGCTTTGCAAAACATATCTTGGGATTTAATTAGTGATCGGCCGATACCGATATAAATATCGGTGTATCGGCAATATCGGCGAATTTTGCCGATAATCGGTATCGGCGAAATTTTGCCGATATATATCGGCAAATTTAAGATCAACCATTTTATTAATTATTTGTATGTAAAAACTTATTTTCGCTATTTTCTCTCATCGTATTTTTATTTGAATCCCAGAAGATTATAATACCGCACGACATAATCGTTATCTGAGCAGCAACTGCAGCAGCACTGTGCACTGGCGCAAACAATGAAACAATACACTTTCTGTAAAACGGGTAATCACCACGACACTGTCGGGGAATTACCGAAATTGGTTCATGTCAGGTTCGCATCGATGCGGAGTTGACAATTTTTACTTATATCAACGTACATTAAATAATTACAGACCTTTTAAAAATGTAGTGCCGATACCGATATCATATCGGTATCGGCAACTAAAATATCGGTATCGGCCGATTATCGGTATCGGCAAAAAAATCCGTATCGGCCGATCACTAGATTTAATAGGGATTTCAGAAGCAAGAATAGGTGATGATATACTGCAAGAAAAACGGAAATATACTGTACGCTGAAGATGAAACAAAAGGGCGAAATGGAATTGGATTCTATATTAATAAAAATATTAGTCAGAGAGTAGAAGAGCTAAAGGGGTGTTCCGATGAAGTAGCAACTCGAATAATGAAACTAAACGAAACAGAGAAATTAGCAGATCAGAAGACACAGTTATTCTATGAGAAAGTAAAAGAGGCAATATGATGCAAGTGCGAAAGGAGACTGTTTAATGCACGAGACATGAAACTTATGAAACGAAACCGTAGCTTGAGTTTTATAAGATGTCGAGTACAATAATACTTTTAGCACGAGTTTGCATACAAATTTTTTTCTGCAACCTTAAATATGCTGTTATTATTCCATAAATATTGATTTAATAATGGTTTATATTTTTGACAGTTATAATTTGTCATAATAAAAGGATGTCCGTGTCATAGTTATCAAAGTTAATTATCATAGAACACATTTTATTTTATTCATTACATAATGCTTAATTATTTAAAAAAAACACTAACTCTAACAAAAGAAGTAACTAGAATAACTTTATAACCTCACTTCCAGTTTCAAGTATGTAAATTCAAAATTACGTGTGCTAAAAATAAACAGCTGATTGTACTTTTAGCACTCGGGTCTATAATATGTCATTTTTAGTTCGACAAGCTATTGGTTAAAAGCCTACTTTTAGTAGGCGTTGTAGAAAATGCATATTATGTTATTAGGAGCAAAAGTTATACTTTATGTGGCGTGGCTTGACAGGCCACATAAAGATACTTTTGCTTACATATAGTTAGGGTTGCAACTTTTCCGGAAAAGTTGGAATTGATGAAAAGTTCGATCAACTTTTCAAGAAAAGTTCGGAAAAGTTGGAAAAGTTGGAAAAGTTGAGCTTTACGGTAATTTTAAGGTTGCATCTTGCATTGTGATGTGTTCTTGTGTGGAAATTATGTAAATAAAATAGTGACCCAACCTTTTATTATCTATCATATTATTTATATAATTTATAAACGAAAATAAGCAATAAAACAAAACAACAAACAATAAAATATAACCTAAGATGAATCACCATCATCACTGCTAAACGAAGAATCTTCATAAATAGCGATAGAATCATCAGACTCCGTAGATTGTTCATCTGAATCTGACCCTGGCCCATACTCATCATTTGTCGATTCTAGTTCTTGACTCTCTGCTAAAGATTTTTTAGATTGTTTGGCAGGAGCAGGAATCCCACATTTTGACCTTGTCAACCTCTTCGTAACCATACTGGCACTGCTGGCAGAGGCGGATAAACCTAAACCAGACTCAAAGGGTACTTGATCAGTGTTGGCAGTGCTGCTGGTTGAAAGGACTTGGGGACCATCTTCACCAGCAGTCGTGGTCTTTGTGTTATGGTTTGTTGTAAGCAGCTTCAAATTGTGGCTGATGTAAACAATTTTTCCCTCCCGCTCTCTCCGTTGTTAATCGATTTCTACTTTTCGTATGAATTCTACTATATGTACTAAAACTTCTCTCAGTAGCTGCGGATGTTGCTGCCATTGATAAAATAGCAGAAGCAACTTTAGATAGAGGAGATGTAGAGCATATGCCCTTCCACCACACTACAGGATCCACTTTGTGAGCACACGTCCAGACAAATTCTTTAGCCCACAGTTCATCCTTTGCTTTATATTTAGCAAAGTCAGTTATTACTTGTTCGGCATCCACATCTTTCATATGCTCTAAAATCTTATTGATGAACTCTAGCCCATCAACATGTTCCTCGGTTGACAATTTGTGTCCTTGATAACGTGGATCCAGAATATTTTCCGCTAGATGGAACTTATGTAAACAGAAGTTCTGGCGATCAGCAAGTATGTCCATAATTTTTTTTCTTCTGCTTTGCTGGCAGGGCATTTAGGCACTTTTTCCTCAAAAATGGGCTTTAAATTTGCAAATATTTCGGGAACTAAAGAAGCACTTGGTTTGTCTCCTTCAATTTTGGTTATCCATTTTCCAATGGGTTCTAGCAGATCTCTGGTATTTTCGAGCCTCACCCAAAAAACATCGTCATCCAACAGCATTGTTTTGATATCCTTTTGAAGGTATTTGACAACTGCCTCATTAACTGCCAAAGTTTGCAGACAAAACTTGTTACTAATCAAACTGTTGAAACAGCGTACGATTGATGCCCATCTGGTTGAAACGGGCAACTTAAGGGCTACGTTAATATTTTTCTCTTTCTTGATCTGGGTAAAGTGAGCTGTTAGAATCTGACTACATTTGATATGTGTTACAATTCTGGCTGCTTCGTTTTTCAAGGAGAGAATGGTCTTCAACTTTATAATATCTTCAATTAAGAGGTTGAGTGAATGCGCAATACAGCCATAGAATGAATGACATATGGAGATATTTTTCTGCAAGTATTTGCCAAGCCTTTTTCATATTGCTTGCATTATCTGTCACACACGATATTTCCAACTTTTCCAAGGTACTAGCGAACTTTTCCAACTTTTCCGAAAATTTTACCAACTTTTCAAGCGAACTTTTCATCGGTTGCAACCCTACATATAGTATTTTTCTTCAAACGTTTTATAACAAATTATTTACATCGTTGTGAACAAAATTCGATAAAAAATACTTTATCCAATCAGCGGAGATAATAACTTTTATCCGCAAACGTCATAAAAGTGACAACTTATGTGTCTTTATTGACAAGGTAAAAGTGTTACTTTATCTGATTAAGCAGAAAAAATAGCAACTTTTGCGTACTTTATCTGCCTAAGCACACAAAATCATTGCTCTCTTTCTTTCTTTCTATGTTTGTTCGCTCCGAAGATACTGGATCGATTAAATTGTATGATGGCTTAAAATTTTGCTAATTTTTAGACTTAGATCGTAGGCCGGTTTTTATTTTCAATAAGAGTACCAAAAATCTTAATTTAAATAAACCTTGAAGCAGCGGATCGGAGCATCTGTCGCCGTGGGTTATGGTGTGACAGCCGCTGTGGCCGTGTGCTATTAGCTCGGGTGATTCAGTATGTTCATATATCATTACAGTAGCGCGTTATTTGAACAACCGAGGTTGGCGCAGGGGTAGAGTGCTCGCCGGTCATGCGGGTGGCCCGGGTTCGATTCCCGGCCGATGCATCCTTTTTTAAAAAATTTATATTAATGAAATTTACCTGAATACGTTTGCGGATAAAATAGTATATGTTATTCGGAGTAAAAGTATCACTTTTACTCCTAATAACATAATCTACTATTTCTGCCGCTGATGAGTGGCAGATAAAATGTTTAGATGCCATGGCAATGAAGTGACAGTTTAACATCACCAATCAAGCAGTATGATGTCACAGTTTACTGATGTTTGAAGAAAAATAAAATTATGATACTGGGCGAATTTAATGATAAAATAGGGCAACATAGAAAAAAAGATACAGACACTACAGGACAATTCGGCTATGGCGCAAGAAATTACAGGGGAAGAACAGGAAAAGCAGGAAGAGGGCAAAAATGGATATGATAATCAACAAATCTACAACATAAAAATAAAGTTGACTTTGTATTAACAACAAATAAAAACTTCATTAAAACAGGAGTCATAAATAAGTTTGAATTAAGCAAAGATCTTAATTTGGTGAGATCAACAATAACAACAAAGACATTAAGAAAAGAGAGAAAAGATGGCAAAAAGGGAAGGTTTTTTATACCACTTTAATATTTTTATATCCTAGAGGACGACTCCCTTAATTTTCAGGGAAAAAATATTCAGGTGGGGAAAAGGTGACTTATTAAATGAAAGCTTGATATTAAAAAAAAAAAAAAGTTCATTAGTTGAAAACACTGATGTCAATTCAAACGAAAAGTTAGAGTTGAACGTAGTACCTATAGGGGCTTGAATAGCCGTAAAGAAATACAGGGTCTTCCATTAAAAAAATTATACCAAAGTCAAAAATCAAGTCAAACGTTTTTGGGGGGACACCCTGTATACATCAAAACAATTTTAAAATGCCCGTGGTCATTATAGCTACGTTGTTGTCTTTCTAGTATATCTTTGTTTCTCCTTAGCTTTGCCTTCTTTGCCCATATATTTGCCGCATATAGGATTGTCGAGTATGCCACCGAACACAACATTCTTCTTTTCTGTTGACTTAGACCGTTAATTCTCGGCATTAGGCTAGCCAGGGCTGTTATAGTTTACTCTGTCTTTTTTGCTGTTTCTTCTTTGTGTGCAACCATTCTACTGTTTCTTTGAAACGTTACGCCAAGGTATTTTAAAATTCCTGGGTTTCGATGATTTGATTGTCTACTTCAATTTCTGTTTTTTTTTTTAACTGTTTCCTCCGTATAGTTTAACCGCATTGGTTTTTTGAGTCGCAATTTGGAGTTGTTTTCCTTCCAGTCTGTTTGTGATTCTGGAGATTGAAATGTTTGCATTGGCTTTGAGTAGTTCTTCTGACTTTGCGGTGACTATCAAAGCCGTGTCATCTGCATAACAGATTATCTGTACCCCCTCTGGCATCTTGGTTCTTGTGATATCATCGAAGTATACCGGGTGATAGGGTTACCAACATTGAGTCGATGCTGAGCCGAAGAATATCATTTTTGGGGGAGAAAACAGTGGGATAAAATTAATAAAAAAGTTCAAGGTGAAATAGTTTTTTACATTATAAATAGGTATATAATTCCTAAAATGGTCCCCCCTTATAGTGTTGGTGGAACTGAAACTTAACTTTAAACAATGTACAAAAAGCAGAATTCTTTACATCATCTATTGACTTCAAAACACATACAAAAACATAAAAAACAAAAACCACGCATAAAAATACAAAAGAAATAAAAGAAAATAGAATTAAGTTCTCAAACAACCTATGTGCGATATAGATTGAGTCTACTCGCAGACGTGTTTGCAAACATACATGAGAAAGATAAAACATCACCAAAAATTGCGATAAAATAATTATCTTATAAAATAACGATAATGTCAAAATGTCTAACAAAACTGGAATGTCAAAATTGTCTGAAACCGGTACTTATTGGAGTCGCTGTAAAACATTCCTTCGCGTTTGCAAAAGCTTGCAGTTAAACGCAACCTTATCACGCTCTGCAAACATTTTACCTGGAACTGGCTATTGCATACCTGCTGAATGCTATTTTTGGTCTGTTCTTAGAAATAGGCCATAATAGTTCACAATTACGTACAAAATTTGAAAAAAATATCCCTAATCGTTTTATAGTGATTGAATAAATCCAATATCTTGTATTTTGCTAACTGAAATGAATCGGACTTATACTCATAAGGCATTTTTTTCTTAAAATTACATCAGCTTTCAATTTCCAACGTTTGTTGTAGAGTTAGTAAATCACCTAGTATAAAAACCAAATTCAGTTTTTCATCATTTTTTTTCCAACCAAACCATTCATGTGGGTATTTTATTCATCTGTCTGAAATAATAAATATTTTTTGTTATTAAAATTGCTTTTATTGCAACTCGTAGCTTACTACTATCAAAAATTAATTAAATATTCAAACAAACGCAGTATATCATCCTTTGTAAACAAATTGCTCAAGATTGTAGGAATATCCATCTGTAACTTTTTTTTGTCAAAATTTCCTGAAACCGGTACTTATTGTCTCACTGTAAAACATTCCTGCACGTTTGCAAAAGCTTGCAGTTGAACGCAATCTTATCACGCTCTGCAAACATTTTACCTGGAACTGGCTACTGCATACCTGCCGGGAACCATTGATCGCGTGCAGGCCTCGTAAGAACAGTTGAATAGGCGCTCTCAAAATTGGAGCTTCAAAGAAACCTTTAAATATAGCACAATGGGTGTACTTACATTTACACTCGGAAAATGCGTTTGCTGAATTTACAAACGCTGGCTCGCTGCACTTTAACACTGTTTGCAGCAACAGGTGGCTGCCAGGCTTTTTTAGGGTGAATTCACGTACTATACTTTCTTCTCAGAAGGTGAAACCGGAAACGACATTCAATTGTTTTTATGTTACAATTGTTAAACAATTTTCAACCCTATCGACATACCGAATTGCATATTTCTATCTCAACCCGTTACGAAATGCCGCAGTGGGTAGTAGTTTCATTGTCACCCGGTATATTCCAGAGTAGTGGTCCCAATATGGATCCTTGTGAGGCCCCACAGCTCACAGGGTAGTCTCCGTGTTCTTCCGTCTGTATAATTCTATTATTTAGGTGGCTGCCAGTGATTCTTATTGTGTACCCGCTTATTTTTCTTTTAACTGCGTCTTGTATAATTCCCTTCCACCTTGCTGAGTTGAAGGCATTTTTAATGTCAATGGTTATAAGTAGGCAACATTCTCTGTTTTTGCTTGCCGTTCTTTTCACTTACCGTATGCATAGGGTCTATAGTTGATTTCCCTTTAATAGATCCATATTGGTTATTCGATATTTCTTTCTTCATTGCTATTTTTTCTGTCAGCCTTTTGCTTATCAGTTTTTCAAAGACCTTCCCCATAGCTTCTTTTTTTGTTTTCCTCCTTCGTCTCTGTTCTTTTCTATTAAGCACAGCTTTGCCTTCTTCCAGCTCTCAGGAAAAACTTCTTTCTTAAGTATGTTGTTTAACATTGATAGTGCTTTGCGTTTGTTTGCTTCAATTGCTGTTCGCACGATTTTATTCGTCAGCCCATCTGGCCCCGCCGCTTTCCTGTTTTTCAGCCCCTTAGTCACCTCTTCTAGTTCCTCTAGTTTGAAGTTGCTTACATCGTCCACCTCTATTTTAGACAACTCAGTCTCCTCGCACTTACAGAACAGCTCTTCGATTACCTTATCCATTTAATTTTTTTTTTAAGTTATCTTTTGGATTAGCCTCAGTTTCTTGGTAGTGAGTCTATATCCATTTCTTTTATTAATTCTTTTTGTTCTCTTGGCCTTGTTTGTTTCTCTTTTGTAGTTGTCCTCGCTTCGGTGTATTCTTCTTTCGCTCGGATCTTTTCTGCTACACTTGTTGAGTTCTTGTTCTTCCTTGTAAGTTATCTTTTCTTTTTCATATATGTTTTTCTTTGTTCTGCAACTAGTATACTGGCTTCCTATTTTGTTTGAATATAGTTTTTTTATATGCCTCTCGCAGTGTCTTTGAATAATCTCGATGTATTCTACTAGTCTTAGTTCTGCCTGGATTTTCTCGAATTCTTTGGCAGTTTCGTCCTTTAATATGTTCAAACATTCTTCCTCCATTTTTCATTTCCAATGAACTGGCTGAGTGTCATCCTCCATGTCACGTGATCCTACCAGTAGCGTCTTCTTTGTCTTTCCCATCTGACTACGTCGTCTACTTCGCATATCCTTCTTATTTCATCATTCCTTACTTGATCTCGAAGAATTTTCCCTGCTATCATTCTCAGTGTTTTCATTTCTGATGTTCTTGTCATTCTTTTGGTTTTGTTTGTGTCTGCTCTTGTTTCGATTCCGTACGTCAGTCTGTTCGCATGTATTTGTTGTTCCATACAGTATCTCTAAGACACCCAGATAATTACTGCGGCTTTATTTATTTGTGTGAATAAAAATGGACTAAGACTGTCGCCGTGTCTAATACCGCCTGGAGTTGGTGTATCTCCAGTTATCTGATTGTTTACCCTAATCACCGTCTTGTTGTTAGTATTAAGTTTGTGTATTATTCTTATGTTTTCTGGTGGTATATGTTGTTCGTTTAGTATATCGATTAAATCATTGGACTTTGTCGAAGGTCTTTGTCAAATCAATGAAGCAGACATAGAGGGGTTTATCATACTCGATAGCTCTAGCAGAGCGACTGTATAATTATAGCAATTTGTATTTGAGGTACTTGGCACTCTATATACCCAAATTATTCATAACAAGCCAAACACCATGTAGATTCTTGCAAAGAACTATGTCTTTTATAAAGTTGCTTTCTATTTTAGTTGCTGTATTGCCTGCGCTTTTACCGAGGAGACGAGAAGATCCGAAGCTTCATCTGGGACCTGATAACTCCGTGCGAAAACGGGGAAGGCATGAAGATAACGAGAAACCACCACGGCTTGAAGGACCCTGTCCCCAGAGGGATTCGCAATAAGAACAAGAAGAAGAGTAAGGATTCCAGGCACGCTGCTCTCACAGACCCAAACCACTGGAGCAAGAACGAAAAGTACGACGGGGATATCTTCTTGGAGAACAACTACAAGAAGCACCTGGGTCGCCATGCCAACAAGTAAGTAATGCTCGAGGTTTTTGCAGAGCAAATTGGACCTATCAGGAAGTTTTGAGTTTTGTAGATGATAGAACTTTATGTTTACATCAGTCAAACAATACTTGAAAAACTAGTGTATATTATATAATATTTAGTACAAATTGCTGCTTCTGCTGTTGAATAGAGCATAATTTTTTATTTTTACAAATACTTAGTGTGAATTTTGAAATTAATGTAAATTATATAGATAGGTAGTAGGTTGGTAATAAATAAATTAATTAACATTCACCTAACATTTGTAGAAAGTAGTATTTTAATAGATTATGAAGATAAATTCGTTAGAAAATAAAATTATTTATTTTCCTGGTGTAAACATTTTAAAATTTTGATCATAATTTGAGCAATGTAGATTATATTTTTTTGATAATATCGCTTGGCTTAAGTAAAAATTCTAACCTTTAAATTGCTTTTTCATATTTCAGTGTGATGATTTTCATGCTAATTTCGAAAATACTTTAGGTATTTTATGAAAAAAAAAATTATTTCTTGCATATCTGACGTACATTATACAACTTGTAACTAAAGCTTTCAGTCGAGAGTATATTAAAGAGATTTTTGTTATAACTTTTCAGAGTTCTTCTACGAGTTCGTATGTTATATTACATAAAACATGAAATAATCGGGGATCTCGTTCAGCACATTGCCGATGGAGTTCATGCAAGGTAAAGTTTCTAAGTTCATTTTTAACCCTACATTACATAACTCATTCGTACTCTAAGTGTTTTCGAATTTCGAAGTTAGTAAATGCGCCAAAGCGAAGGTCTGTTATTTGGTTTAGGTATTGCTAATATTAACAAAATGAAATTCCACTTAGTGTACTGACTTACGTTGTTGGGAATCAGTCTTGCTTAATTTTATTAACTTGTATGCATGCCAATGCTTGTGGCTATGCTAGTTGCTTCGCGAGACTCATTCAAACATTTAATTTTTCTCCACTGTCATGTTCACATTGTAATGTTTGCGATTTTTATTTGGTGTTTTCGTTCGAGTACGAAATTGATATAAATGTAAACGAAATTCATTTCATCAAAACTTATGATTTTGAAATCAAATTACGTGCATCATTCACCGAACACACAGAGCTTTATCGCTTATTTTTAACCTCATTCATTTTTTAATTTTATTAATAACACTAATATTAATTCATTAATTGGTTCCCAACCCTTTTGAAATAAAGACAGAGCGGTACGGCACTTGGTACCAAATTTACCTTTAGATCTTCACAAAGTCCTGTTAAAAACAAACTCCGAATCGAACAATTGTCGCAATAACAACTGAAAACTGCTGTCTAAAAGGACCAGAGAATAATATGCATTGAAAACTGCTTTCGGCACTCTTAAAATTACAAATTCGATTTTGATAGTAAGTAAAGACATATTATTTCTCCCTTGAAAGCCAGAAGTGGACGGTGTGCTCTCGAACAGTTTGTAAATATATGGCTTGAGTCTCGGAAAGTACAACTCGATCAAAATTGACAATTGGCAACATGATTCACAGTGCCCTGCCGATAAACCCTCCCATAACGGAGCAATTGCCTTGTGAGTGGTGGGATACAGAATGCGACAAGTCTCTGCTAGTGGGCACTTGGAAGCACGGCTATGAGAATTATGCGGAGATGCGTGCAGACCCCACCCTCTGTTTCCTGTCCCGCTGTGGCCCGCCCTCTGCCCGAGAGCTCCAGCTGGCTTCTAACACGCAACCCCCCACGCCTGCACTGTAAGTAGTCATAGGCCCCCTTAGCATTCATACGTCATGTCATCGCAGTTATATTGTTGTTACTAACTTGCCAGGACATGGAAGTGCCGCAGGTATTGTTATAATTTAGTTTGTCCAATGTTTATGATTTCGTTATTATGCAGCCAAGCTTGGCTAATATTGTTATAACTTGGTAAACGTCTGCATGTGGTTTCTTGATTTTTGCACTTTTGCGTTTATCTCTATTTGTATTCGGCGATGAAGGTGCGAGCTAGGATGTCCGGCAACCCTGTGGCTGGATTTTACCGCAGGACCGCAGTGTACGTATGCATACAAGATCAGAATGTATTTTTGATGTGTTTAAATCGGCAGAAGTTATAATCAGATTTTGTCTTTGTGTGCCTTTTGCACCTTGTGAACAAGCTTCGTGTTCTTAAGAGTACAAGGTACACGAGCAAAAATGGAGTTTTTGCTGTTTGTGAACCTGTACAAACTTAACGTTTTGCAGCAGCGTGCATCATGAAAGTCAACTTTAAGATTTATTTTTTGTTGCTCGGACTCTTTCAGTATTTAATGGTGCTTTGACAACATCGCATATTGAGGTTAGATAATCTTTGAAGCAAGCCCAATGTGTCTTACAAATTTTGACACAAATTGGCTTATATTTGATCGGATTAGTATAGCGAACTGTTGCTGTGAAAACATTAATTTGACACTTGTTGACCAATTACGTACCTCGATGCATACATAGCATTAGTTGATCAGCTGAAGATTTTCCTATTTTAATTTGGCCATCTCTTTCTACGCACTTCATGCATTGCGCGTAAGCGTCGTTTTTGAACACGTGAACAAAGCTGTGCAGTTTGAATTCTCAGGCATGCGCACGAGACACGCAGTTCTCAGAGAGAGACAGACGTACTATATGTCGGTGCCATAATGGTTTCGCCCATTCCCAGACCCTACTAGCAATATAAGAGTATTACAGATATGCAGTAGCCTCTATTATCCATTTCCTTGACATCTGCAGCGGTGGTATGTTGGTACCACTCTTATTTTTCCCTAATTGTAAATGTGTAAATGTCAAACTATTTCAAATTTCGGAAGAGTAATTTGTTTATAAGAATTTTTCATACTGGACAGATCGGAATATATGCTTTAAATCTTATCAATTGAACTACCTGGTTGTCTTTAATTGGTTTAAACAGTTATACTTAAAAGATAACCTAACTTTTTTTATATTTATATGACGATAACCTAACTTTTTATATATTTATATGACGATAACCTAACTTTTTTTATATTTATATGACGATAACCTAACTTTTTTTTATATTTATATGACGATAACCTAATTTTTTTTATATTTATATGACGATATGTATATATGCAAAAAAGCTCTGTTCAACGTCTACACACGAATTGAAGCATTTAAAAATATTTTGAATCATTTTCAATTTTTCAATAATTTTTATTATTACTTGCTTTGCACCGAGTTGCATCTGATTACATTTATACAGTTGCGGCCAAAAAAACGGGACACTTTTTTTGACCTAACTCTCTAAATGCGAAAACAATGGCCGACACTGACAATTTAATTAATAAATTAGGTCAAAAAGTGTCCAGTTTTTTTTGGCCGTGACTGTACAACTTTTTCTAGGAATTGATTCAGACCAAACATAGTTTTCAATACAATCTATTGTTAAATTTCTCTAGAAGCAAGAAGATAAAACATTTTGTCTACATAAAAAAGGTTTGTAAAAGACGTCAATATTCACTTAAATAAATTTTACATACAATTTGCCCTTGACATATCATGAGTAGACGAAGAATAATGTTTTTTTGTGATTTATTACACAAAAATGCCAATATTAATGCACTCGACAGTAGAAAATACAAAAACAAATACATGACACGCAAGAAATGTTACTTATTTAGTAAGTAATGCAATTGAAGAGGTATTGGAGAGGGAAGAATTAGCAATGCCTGAAACAGAGGCCCGGGTTCCAGGAATATTTTTGGGGTGTAAACAGTAACAACTGTTAAATTTCTTTTCTAAATCTAGGACCCAGGTTTTTTTAACCTTCTGAACCCCCTTTAGTTCCGCCACTGGACTGAAGGTGATTCGATGGCATTTGATCATCAAACTACATTCATTACAGTAGAATATATCCAACTTGCTTTAGTTCCAAAAGGTTGGCACCACACGTATTGCTGGTACGAGTGAATCGTTCTTTTATCTTAATTTTTACGCTGGTAGCAATATTTGTGGTATTGCAGAGTGTCGTGCTGTGCCATACTCAAAATAATGATGAAAAAGAAAATAAGTGTGTAAAAGATGGGGCTGAAATGATGGTTTTTACTATACAGTACAGACATGTTGCATTTAAAGCCACCTTAAAAGCTGTTGTACAGGGTGTACCGCTATAATCGTTTACCAGAAAAAACAAATGAGCATCACACGATACTAAAATACTAACACCAACAACGATTTTGTTGAATAGAGCAGATGTGGCCAGACATTTCTGTAAATTTAGTTACGAATATATTCCGCAGTTCCAAGTGCAGATTAAGGACTGATTCTTTAAAGTGGCGAACTAATCCAGCACATTTTTATAGTGATTTGAATGCTTTTACATCATTAAAACGAGCAATTTTTTATGTATTTTGGAGTTTACTCGCTTTAATTAATAAATCTCTCGTTTCCAATTGTTTTTTTTTACTATCTTGTCTGTAATTGGACGAAATTTAAGGTTAGTATCTGCTGTCTGCTAGAATTTGAATTGAGAAAACAAGCTGCTCAAAGATTAAAAAAAAATATATTGCTATTTTAGAATTTTCTGATGCTCGTTTTTTTTTCTCTGGTCAGAAATTCTGATAGTTCGGATAAAACCATACAACTTTTGTATTTGAAATTTATTTCTATTTTTATTAATAAATCTGCGAGAAAGTAATGGATAACTGGTTGATAAACAATATATTCAAAAATTAGGATTTGTTCTTCAGGGCACCAATTCAAAAGACAACTTTTTATTCAAGCCATTATTTCGGAAAGCTTTATTCCTTTCTTGATGCAACTACAATAAAGTTGTAGCCAATTTTACAGCAAAACGTATGCTAGTTATGAAAGTGAGGTTAGTACGTCGTAATTGGCAACAAAGAACATAAACAGACATCTTGTTTGATACACATCAGGTTGATAGTTAAAATTTTAATACACCCTGTATATTCTATTATAGATATAGGATAAATATGTCACATTGACGTCAAGGCACCGTACTATAGATTACCTTAAATATCATGGTAAATTAGAAAAAAAATTATCCAAATGTTTAATTGTTTAGAAGCAGTTTTACAACTAAATTCGGACTAATTTTCTGATCTAAATTTCGATAGTTGGCTTGCACACTAGTGTACATTTCTGTACTGTCAATCGTCCGCTAGTAGACACTACAATTTCATAAACATAAAGATTCATAAAAGATTGAATGTGTGGTTATGTCCGTCTGACAATTTTCACATTGTAAACTTGGCTTTTAAAATGTCAAATTTTGAGGTTATACAATCTGATACGACAGTTTTTGTCAAATTTATAATGTGCATTGTTGCAAGACTTCAAAAATGGTGACTAATATACTCAATATTTTATTTTGATATATTATAATTACTTTTATAAAACATTTAAAAACAATTTCAGTTTATTTTTGAATTGTTGAGAACTAGCACAGTTTTTAATGTGCCCAGGTAACAAATTTTACGCTTTAACTGCTGCATTCTGCAGCGACTTAAGTCCTACTACGTACTTATTAAACGATACATGGTAATCATTTTTTATGCGAGTATCAAAATTGTGAATAGTAGAATTTTTTACAAAGTTTTTTTGATTACTATAGTCATATAAACACAATTCATTTAATTTCTCCTGCTTTGGATAGGTAATTCCTTGGACACTAGAAAGGCTTTAAAAGCATATAGCCCGGGAGCCAGCGACATATTTTTGTCAGTTATTTCCTCCCGGTCGATAATTTGAGAATCGCTTCATTTAGTTGTGCCGTGAAGCGCAGTGATCGTCAGCTGCGGGACCATGGTCGGGATAGGCGATAGCAGCCATCCACGCACGTAAACAAAAAATTATTTTCAGTGATTTCCTCCCGGCTGAAAATTTGTTAAATAATAGCTTACATATCACTTATAGTAATAAAAAAGTCAGCTGGCTGAATGGCGCAGGAAACCTCGTCAGCTGATGCATTTAAATAGGTGAGCGGCCGTCAGACGTGACTTCCCCGCTACACCTTTGACTGCATCAGCTGACGACTTTCCCGTCGACATACAGCCAGCTGACTTTATTTTTATCAAAACAAATATTCTTTGTATTTTTACACGTTTATACAAGCAGCTGACGTATAATCCGACATCAGCAGCCAGCTGACATTCTTTTATTACTATAAGTGATATGTAAGCTATTATTTAACAAATTTTCAGCCGGGAGGAAATCACTGAAAATAATTTTTTTTATACGTGCGTGGGTGGCTGCTATCGCCTATCCCGACCATGGTCCCGCAGCTGACGTTCACAACGCTTCATAGAGCAACTAAATGAAGCATTATACGAATTATCGACTGAGAGGAATTTGGTCGCAAAAATCTGTCACTGGCTCCCGGGCTAATACTGAATAATCAAGCCGGGCTTGGTGTCTCTGTGGTTAAGCGTCCTGACTGCTGACACACTCCTGTCAGATGACATTGACACCTTTAACGTCAGGTTAAGATAACACTTTCAAACAAAACTCAGAAAGCAATTATTGGAACCAGATTGAGAGATTGAGCGATCATAAGGACAACTGCGCGTGAACTTGAATTTATCAAGAACTTGGTCTTACTCTCTAAGAAAAAAATTAACAATGCTGAAGCAATCAGAAAAAAGGCACAATTATACAAGCAAAGTTGTCATGATATTTTCACCGTCTTAGTTTTTTGTGAAACTGACGACGGTACATAAACATAAAGATTAATAAAAGTTTGAATGTGTCTTGAGTTTAGCTTTGTGTTAATACTGTATCACGGTGCCTGCACACAGTTTACTGCTTAGAGAATACATTTTACAAAAGTTGAACTATTATTAAGCTGAAACTTTCATCTATTATTGCATTTGTTATGTCCGTTTGACAGTTTTCACGTTGTCAATATTAGAATTAAATTTTGGCTTAGACCGCGTCGTCTTCGTGGATAAACATCCAGCATTTCTTGGCTTAATGTGCCTAACACCTTGTGAACTCAAGCAGGCAGTTTTCACGTTGTAAACCGGACTTTTAACATGTCATATTTTGAGGTTATACAATCTGACATGACAATTTTGGTTATATTTGTTATGTACACTCGTGTTCATTAAAGTGTACAGGTCTACCTAGTTAATGATACAGTGTGAGCCTTTGTGGAGTATTAACACAACCACCAATAAACTTACAACTGTAGCTGTACAACACATTTTTGAACACGACTGTACATACATTGTTGCGAAACTCAAATGGTCACTAACATACTTAATATTTTATTTTGTTCTCAATGTGACTGACTGTTTTTTATTTTTCTTCTTGTTTTGGATGAGTAATTTCTTGGAAACTACAGAAAAGTTTTAAAAGCATACAAAATAATCGAGTTCAAGAAGTGTTACTACTATCTAAATGAAAATTAAAAGAATTGCAAACACCACAGATGAAATAAAATGGAAACGAATTGTAAAGCAAGTTTAAGATGAGCCTAAAATAATGCTTTATAATTTGAAATTTGTATATTTGCATAATTAATGTAGAATTTACTAATACCTTGTATTCAAATGTACACCTTGGGAAAAATCGTGCCATTCGAAGCAGACTAATACAGAATTTCTTTTCCATTTCGCAAAAATATATTCTGATCTAGCACATGCATATTTACAGCAGCACACAAGAAAATACTGAATTTTAAGATTCCCAAAAATTGAAATAGAGCTATGAGTAGGTATCTTGTTTTTCAGTAGCATATTGTACCAGAAAAATAATCCACAGAAGATTCTCTTATATAATACGTAAGAAAATTATTTCAAAAAATAAAGGCCAATTTTTCAAGCAATTGATAGTTCGCTTTTCCACTCTTCCTCGCCGTTTAGCAATGAAGACGACATGGACGACGACGACACAAACGAAGAGTACAGTCTGAAGCCGAGCCGGCACCGTGACTTGTCGGAAGTCAACTCTGAAATGGCCGAACCGTCTCCAGGCCCGTCCGCCTCTTCCGAGACGCAGCCTTCGGGAGATCCCGACGAGCGGGCATTCGAGGAGCTGGACGATAAGCAGTCGTGGCCTACGGCTACCGACCTCAACACCCGGCTGAGGAGGGTGATCACTTCGTACCAGAGGAGCTACAGGAAGGAAGAGCAACAGAAGCTTGCGAAGTCCAAGGTATGGGTGCGTTATCTCTTTTATTACTATTGTAATTTTAAGCATTCATTTAACTGTGCCAACGGAAATTCAGTAGAATTTGGTGTGCCATATATTGTGTAGAGCATCGAGCTTTAATCTTTTGCTGTTAAAGTTTCCGTTGAGTTATATTATTCATTTGTTACTGAATGAACTGTGCTTGACGGCTGCTTTGTGCTTAGATTTCGAATCCACATCTTTGAAAATTGTAAATTTCGTTGTGTATGAGCTGCTTAACGATTATATAGTCCACTACTAGAATTACAATAACACACTCAAACATGGCATTGTATTTCTAGGGGGTGGCCAAATATGCAATTGTTAGAGCTCATGTTTTAATAATTTAATACATAATATGGTTTTTATATGCCACAAGTTGTTATTTTTAAATAATTTTAACTAGGGCTGCTATGGGCATATAAATACAATACTTTGTATTTTTTTTATAAATAATTATTGCGCAGGTTGAATTTTATAACAAGACAAAAATACTCAGTTTTTGGTATAAAAATCTAATAAATCAGTGTTACTTCTTGAAGCTTCCAAACAGCAATTTATAAGCATAATCTGTAAAATGTTAGCAATCTCGAATAATTGTCTGACGAGCAATTGCATAAGTTAAATTTTTAAAGAAATTTCATGCAGAAATCCATTTAGAGGCTTCAGAAAGGAAGATTTAAAAAAGTTTGAGAGTTACATAAAATGTGCTTATATAAAAGTTGTAGGTACGAAGGTGTTGCACATTACCAAAATATTTTTGATTTTGCAGGCTGGCTCAAAAAGTGTGGCAAATGAAACTTACTTTTTTTTAAATAGAACCTATGTTATTTAGGTAGTTTAAAAGTTTTGTGTCGAAATGCTAATCATTTTAATATAAAATTCTATCGATCTAATCTTACGTGGCTGCTGCAACAGAAAACAATTGAATGAATAAAAACGTTAAATTGTTTTTCGTGAATTATCTTTCGAGTGTAAAATAGTAGCTCTTGATATTCATGCTGTACAGGGTATTCAAAATTTCCAAATTTAATACAGTAACGTCCCGTTAATCCGAAGTTCATTTATTTGAATTCCACAGTAATCTGTAGCATCAAATGTCGGAATTCGGGTGAATGTGGTTGTTCGGCAATCTGAATTGGGTTGAAATTGGTAAAAATGTTTGCATATTTCAGCAAGATTTGTTTAGAGACTCTGCATGCGCATTGTTTGATCTTTCAGGAATGCCAGTGCGTGTGTTGCTTAATACTGAGATGAACTTAATCGTGGAATTACTGGAAAGGCAATTATGTTAAAATACGGTGCCGTGGTGTTACCAGTGACATAAAACAAAAACAAGATGAGATAAAACTCTTTAATTTTTTAAAATAAATTTTGTGTGAACCAATGTATTGACGAGATTGACATGTGTAAATATCTCTGTACAGATAAACTGCATCAATAAATAAATAAATAAATAAATATTTCCACGCTCTGAAGTGGGTTGGTTTTAATTAATTTGAATCATCTGGCCACTACTGTATTTTTTTGGTATTTTTAGAAAGGTATTTTAATGAGCTTTCTTTGATATTTTACTTCATACCTCCAAATAAAACTGTTTTTCATCTATGAAAATTAAAAAAAAACAAGTTAGGCTCATTAAGATGCTTTATTTAAACGGCTAACAAAAAGACACTGTTAAATGTACTGTCCAAACAACATAAAATTAGGTCAGTCACTGCTAATGCAAGAAACAATAAATACGAAAGAAAAAACAAATGCAGGTATAAGTTTTATTTCTAATCGTTTTGCAGATTTATTTTACTTCTGCATACCTATTTTTTTGTATTTATTATTTCTTGTCTCAACAATGACCGAATTGTTATTTTCGAAACTTGTTTTGTTTGCTCGGCAAGTTCAAAGTGTTTAAATTAGCATTTTAACAGCGTTTGCTTGTTCCTTTAAATAAAGCATCTTAAGGGAGGCTTAAATTGTTTTTATGTTCAACCTCGTTTACCTGAAAAACAATTGAATTTAGAGGTATGAAGTCTACAGGGTGTTTGATTTAAAAAAGAACTACCATTAAATTTTACACATTTTTAGCACCCTGTATAGCATTAATACCCAGAGTCACTATTTTACGTTCGAATGTTAATTCACAAAAAACAAATTTTTTTGGTAATGTTTTCTTTCATTCAATTATTTTTTGTTATTTATAGCGCCGCTGCAAATTCAGCATTTTTTTGAATAGTATTGTTAGTACCTCCAAAACTAATAACTGGATCGACCCATACAATTTTATATTAAAATGATTAGTATTTGCATGCAAAACATTTAAGCTACTTAAATATAGGGTGTTTAAAAAAAAAGTAAATTGGGTTTGCCATACTTTTTTAAGCCACTCCGTATAATCAAAGATATTTTAGTAATGTGCACCACCTTCGTACCTACAACTTTTATCCATATACACGATATTTATGTACTAACCCTTACAGTTATCTTCCATTTTAACGTTGCCAGACCCTGCATAAAGAAACTGTTAGAAGGGAAAAGAAGTGTATGCACATGGGCAAAATCTCTTGTTACGTTAAATTACGTGAAATTTCAGTAACTTGTTGTTACAGTCAGAAAAATTTAGGTATACAACAGTAACAACACACAGCAAGTGTAGCGTTTCGGGTTGTGAAGTAACCACAAGAGCTATAATAATAAAGCTAGTAACTTTTCATTTTTTCCAAGATGTAAGCAGGATTGATGGTCAACTTGTATTAACAAAAGATTCTCTTACCTGTGAAAAGCATTTTAATGAAAGAACAGATAAGTAACAACAGCATATTGAACAATGTTAACCGAGAAAAGAAAAATGTCTGAATTGACAATTAATGCTACCTTAAAATTTTTAACGGTTAACGTTCATATAATTATTGTCAAATTTCCCAATTCTCACAGATTACAACTTCTTCTCATGTAGGTGCCAATCCTCTGACCTCTTTTTTATCATCTCTTATCTGACAGGGCTGCCTCAGTGATCTCCTGTTCCATTTCTGCACACTAAAGTTTTTAAATCGTACCATCTATTTCATGTCCTGCCTCTATTTCTGGCTCTGTGTGGTGTTCATTCTGTAACTAGATTTATTATTCGAGTTGTTCGACTCTTTAAGTGTCATAACCACCTCTCTGAACGCGTTCATCTTCACTTTTAGTGTCTTCCTCAATTTCGAAATTAATTTTTCTTTTCTGCCCCATTTTCTGTTGTAATCAATTCTGCTATTGTTCCTAAAATTTTTCTCTTGTATCTTCCCAACTTTTCTTCTTTTTTTGTGAATGTTCACGCTTCTTTTGCAAATGTTATAACTGGTCTGATTAGTGCTTTGTATATCTTCATTAGAGGGGAGACCTATGTCCAAAACTGGATGGATGAGGGTTGAACGAAGAAGAAGAAGAAGAGGATATCTTCATTTTTGTAGCTTTTGTAAGATTCATGCTTTTTAAACGGGTTTTGTTTGCATAATATGCCCAGTTTCCTTTCTGTATTCTTTTTTTACCCTGTCTTGTCTTGTAATTGTCGCTTCTAAGTAGTTGACGGATTTTACTGCCTCAGATTTGCAAAAACCTACTCTTATTCTTATTTAAGTAATTCTCCCTTGCTTCATGTACTGTCTTTTTGTCGTTGATTTTCTGACCAAATTTTTGCACTTCTTCCGCTGTGCGAACTATTTGTCTCTGAAGCTGACCCATGCTATTAGTTGTATTTTATTATTTAAAATTGTACGATTTGCATTTGTGTTTCTTATGTTTTCTAGAACATAGTTTAAAGAGTATTGACAAACGGGAGTTGCCAAGCCCCTTATATTGACCACCATTTCCCATTTCTGTATCTTCTAGGGTCATTCGTACCAATTTGAAATTCTTTTAATCATTCTAGCATCGTTTTTCTATTCACCGAATTAAATGCACATTCAAAATCTATGAATAACATGTGCGAGTCCCAAGTTATAGTCTCCTGCTTAATCTATTACTCGATTGTAGATCGACCTGGCCAAAAACACTGATAATTTGCTCCGCGGATTTTTTTAATTGTTATATTTAGAATACACGAGATTTTATACATTGTGCCCCTATAGTTTGTACAGTTTTCTTGCTCTCCTTTTCGAACAATCATATGATTATTCTTTCCTGTCACTTTTCTGGCTTTTTTCTTGTTTGCATATTTCTTTTATTAAAAGGTATATTTGCTCATGAAGATTATTTGTTCCATACTTCAGAAGCTCCGATTCTCTGTTATCACTTCTTGTTTGTTTATTGTTTCTTCTTCTGCTTCTTGGACTTCTTGGACAGTTGGAATAGATACTTCTTCCTCGTTATTGGTGGCATCTTCTTCCATTAAAATTACTTCCTTCTAGACCATTTGATAATTCTTGATAATAGTCTTGCCATGTCTCTGCTTTATACTTCGTCCCTTTAATGTTTGGTACATTCTTCTTTCACTGTTCTTTCTATTGCTAGTTTCAATTTCTTCTATTTGCTTTCTGCCTATTCCTCTTTTTTCTGTTTGCAAGTATTATTAATTAGCCTTGTTTCTTGCTGGTTCATATTGTTTATCTTGTTTTTCTTTTGTATTTTAGGCACTGGAGCCTTGCATTGATTGTTGTTTTTTTCTGTTGGTTTTTCGCAATCCTCATACCACACACCTATATGTTCATAATGTTTATATGTGATTTTTTAGTTTAGCATTGTGCTATGTTCTTTCTGTTTGTGTTTGTAATATAGAAGCCTACTCCGTTGTTCCTTGTTTTTCCTCTCCACTATATAGAAAACTAGAGTGCTCTTTATTTATTTCTTCTTGCACTGTACCAATATCTATTTTAGACATTTGTAGTTGCCCTGTGATGTCCTCAATTTTTTCTACTTTCTTTCATGTCGCTATATGTCTGGTCTTTTTTATCTTATTTTCTTTAATCTTCTTGCCTTTCTTACTTCTTGTACATTCAACTCTACATGCCATTTTTGTGGTCACTGGTCTGTCCTGTTGAGTTGTTTTCTCTACTATTTTTTGGGGAAAGTATCATGGTATACTTTTACCCTAAGTTCTTTCTCCTTATCCTAAATTTACTCCATGTTGTTGATCCATAATTTTTTGTACCTCACCTTCACTATTTTGTCTTCATTTTTGCATTCTTGTGCGTTTTGTATGATTTCCGCCTGAGTTTTGTTTTTGTTTTTAGTTATTTTTGCTATATGTATAAACACTGCTTTTTTTTCTCGTTACATCACATATTACGTCCAGTGTTTTTTCATGAGTGTTTAACATTTTGATAACATTTTAAATAAACTAATTTTATAGTTGCCGTAGCTGGACGTAATATGTGTTGTAACGAGATAAAAAAACCGCAGTGTATATTCTCGTAGCTTAGTTTTGGTTTGTGTTTTTTTATTTTAATCTTTTCATGAAGGATTCTAATACTACTATTATCACTTTTCTGCCTTCTACGTTCTCTACTTTGTATGCTGCTTTTATATTCAATTCCACACTCATTTTGTGGAATTCACTCACATTTTCTTCCTGACTTCTGACTAGATTTCTCCTTGCTTCTTTATTTTGTCGAACATTACGATTCTTCTATTCAATGGTTTTTATCAAGTCTATTTTGCTATCATATATTCCATTAGTTTTCTAATTTCTGTGTATTTTTTTCTTAATTCCTTCGTAATCACTTCTTGCATTTCCTCTATTTTTCTTTTCTTTATTGTATTTCCTTACTAGTCGCTTAGAAACCTTTGTTTAGTACCATAGTTAGATCAGTTTTAATTTTTTTCAGTTTCTAAATTTTTCGATACTTGAATATTGTTCTGTATATATCTTTTCCTCTTCGTTAATTATAATGAGTGATCTGATTGTTCGCTTACTTCCTCCAGGTTGTCTTCTTTTACGATTCCTTCTTGTCTACTTTGAATCTGCTCGTCTTTGATCCTCTTAATATTTATATATACAAATTACAGCAAAATATGTGTTATTTACAATAGAGATATAAAATTCTCAGTAATTTTCTTCCAGAAGAAGATTCTCGAGAATATTCTTGAGTATATTCTCAAGAATTATTTCGCATTTCTGCCTTCAGAATGTTTAAGCCTGCCAAGTTTTATATTAATTATGGGTTATGAAAATAATCCTTCAACTGCTTTGTTAATAATTAAAAACAATTAATTTGTAATATGCAACTCAAACCTCTCCTAAACTATGTAATTTAACGATTTTAACTATGTTTGTATTTATTTACTGATGAACCTAACAAAATTAGTGAAACATTTAACTAAATTTGAAATTATTAAAGAATATTTTGTGACAATATGATTATTATTCAAACAAAAAACAGGAACAATTAATAATAATTGATATCAGCAATTTGACATATAAATCTCCAAAATAATGGTAATTTAGGCATTGTCGTTAATACACTAATCAGTAGATACACCAACTCACAGCACAAGGAATGCATGAACAAAACAGGCTGACTGGGATTCCCATACAATGTGATCGCAAATCATCATCAGGTCAACTTCCAAACACCCTACAGAAGTGCTAAGCAATTTTCTGTATTTTCTTCTCACCCACTCACCTTGTTCTTGAGAATATATGAGAAAATACTCGTTCACGAGAATATTCTTTTGCTTCCAAAACTTTATTACAAGAGAATTTTCTGCCTCCGAATATTCTCGACTCCCATTACTAATTTACAATTATTTAATAGCTAAGTTTCAACTGTATTTTTATAGAGTAGTAGAATTTAACACGAAAGGTTGCGTGTGTTTAGCCTTTCAATTTATCTATTTATTTTCATGTACAGTATTAGAAATTGATTAAAAAGCTTCAAAAATCTTAGTTTTATAGAAAGTACTGTTACGTTTTTACGTTTTGGGCTATTTAAAAATTATACGCCGCTTCTTGTACATGCATTTATTTACAACAATTTATCTTAATCTATTTACAAAGCAACTATTAAACGCGGAACACAAATTATTTATAAACTAACAGGACTATTTCTAACAACAGATATACTTTATTTATTTATACACGACTTAACATTAATGATTTATATGGTTATATTTATTTTATGCTCGTTATTTATCTCACTAGATTTATGTACACACGGGTTGATTTATATTGCATCTCTACGAGTTTCGAGTTGGATGAGAACTGCCCGCTATTCCTGCGGGCGCGTATTTATATTGCCGGATAGTTCCTTCTGGAAAACGTCTCGAGTTCGCTCGTCCTTTCTGGCAACTCTGACGTGTCACGTGTATTAATCACCGAGGCCGCTGACTCATCTATCGCACCTGGCTCCAAGGTCGTTTCTCGAATATTCGGGCCCTGACTCACGCGTCTGCAACGGCCTGATCCCAAGGTCGTTACAGTACAATCAGTTAAAGGTCCATACTGACCTGGGTCATTTTTGCAAAGAGCAAAGTTTAAGCTATGAACTTTTCTGAAAACCAACATGAAACTTACCTTCTTTTCTTATTTAACTATTTCTTAACTATAGTCTCTGAGATCTCTATGCACACAATGAGGAAAAAACATATATAAAAGCTCGTCATGACAATTAAAACTGACATCTCGGTCATTAAAATTAACAACAAAACTTAATTATGTATGCAAAATAGTTTCTATGAACACTAAGTTGGTTTGAGTTGGTTTGTCCATGATTTTTGTCTGGTATCCTACCAGATTTCTCGACATTTTTTGAAGAGTAGAATCCATCAAAAACAATAGATAAGTTCAAATTTTTGAAGTAATCAGTATTAAAGAGCAAAAGACATCCACATTTTATCAGATATCTTTATATCAAAATCAGTGTGACATATTTCTCTCGTCTTTGTAATTGACAGCTATTTTCATGTATAAATTGTCATAAATTGCACATGTTTCGACCTTTGACACCAATTATTTGTAAAATTCAAATTAGAGTAACTAATTTATGCATTTAAATATACCATTTATTTTGTTTAGAGAAATAAACTTTGTCGAGTTTTTTATTTCTGAGTAATGCAAAAATTTTAATAATCTCAGCATGTAATTATTCATAATTAATTCTACTGCAAACAAATTGTATATATTGCATATTGCGTCAGTTAAATTGTGACGCAAAAAACAAGAAACAATGAGTAAAGGTATTGTTATAAAATTCACCCTAAATGATTGGCACATCTTTTTGACTGTTCATTTGCAATGGCAATAGTTTATCAGTTATTTTATCATATATCATGCAGTCATACAAACATGAGGATTTGCCCGAAACATTTTTCCTGTTCGCTCGAGACATGTCGATGCAGTACACGGAAAAATGTTGCTTCATGTTTGACATGTGTTCACCATCGATCACATGCACACGCATGAGCGTGCTAGTTGTTCTGGTAGTATGTAGTGTGCACTGTGCAGCCTGCGAGTGTAGAGAGTGCCCTGTCCTCCCCCTTGGCTGCACTGGCGCAGGTGTCGCAACAGCTAGATGCGCGTGATGCCGCCTCCCTTGCCATGCCTGGATGGGACCTACAACAGCTAGCCCTCTATCTCTTGGTTAGTAATCTTCTTTTTAGTTCTTGTGTATGAGCATTTTAGCTTTAGTTTTGTTGTTTCGTAAAGTTAGAAATTCTGTATTATAAATGATGTAAGATCTGGTTCTTTTCGTGACTAGATTATCTTTTATAGCCAAGAACAATAAATTAGTAAACAATACGACTACATATTAGCCAATTAAATATTACATAATAATTTTTGATTTTGAATTCAAGTTTTATATAATATACACATCAAGCATTTTGCACAAAAGCATAAAAATTCGAAATTGATTCTAATGTTTTCAGAAGATGGAGCGCCAAGGCAAGCAGCTGGAGCAGGCCGCCCGCGAGAAGGAGCGGCACACCATAGCGAGAAAGTGGACAAGGCGCGAGGAGGCCGACTTCTTCAGGGTCGTGTCCTCCTACGGGGTGAACTACTACCGCAAGAAGAAGGCTTACGACTGGACCAAGTTCAAGCAGCTGGCAAAGCTGGACAAGAAGAACGACGACGACATCACCGACTATTACAAGAGCTTTGTAGTAATGTGCAAGCGACAGACGGGCATAAAAATCGACGAGGACAGCTACGACACCACGATCGAGCACATCAGCGAGGAAAAGGCGAGGAGGACGCTTGAGAGACTGGAACTGTTATCGAGGATCCGGGAGGAGATCGTCACCCATCCCAAGCTCGATGAGCGCCTGAAGGTTTGCCTAACCTCTGCTGATATGCCGGATTGGTGGCTGCCTGGAAAGCACGACAAGGATCTTTTACTAGGAGTTGCCAAGTAAGTGTAATTGGTTAGCTACTAGAACTAGAAGTTCAAAAGTAAATCGCATTACTAAGATTAATGTAAACAAGGTATTTGTGACATTAACTTCACCCAGACTGCACTGGAAGAAGGTGCTACTAAACCTGACTAAAACTAAAATAGAAAGTGCAGATAAGTTAGTCATGATGGATTCAAGTTTTCCAAAATAAAAGCAGAATTGTTTTCAATCGCTCAGGACTGAACGGGTACTAAAAATGTAGTTATGTTGGGGTATTATTGACAATATTGTGGAGCGACTATCGAGTATCACCTGCAGTGACACTTAATAATACTTCTAATATGTCAAATTTGTATAGGGTTAGAAAATATGATACTTTTTCAAAAATTTCCTTGCTGGATTGGGTACGAAACCCTACAAACTATTAATGATGTACCCCTTAATGAGCTGCTATTTCGTTGTACACCGTTCCTAGAATATTTTAAAAACGCAAACCTTTATGCGGGTAAAGAAAACATTTTCAGAAACCTATAACTTAATGGTACGCGTAGAAGCTGTCAGTGTTTTTTTAGTCTTGTCAATGGAGGTTTAGAGGGAAATGCTAAGATCCCAATTTTTGACTTCAGCCCTGTGTTTGGACTAGTTAGGAGATAAACATACTAAAAGTTCCCAGCCATAGGTGCCCCAGGTGATGGGGTGCAAGGGTGCACGAAGAATGTCCCGATGTTTGGTTTTTTGCTTATATCACGAAAACGGTTAGCCGCATCCAAAAAGTGGTTATGTACAAAATTGAAGCTGACTAAATTTCCTACAAAAATGTCCCATTTAATTTTGTTGTATCTGTTATAGTTTTATAGGTATAGATTTTTGAAGTTTGAACATTTTTGAAAAACTTTCCGCTTCATTTAAATTTTGTTTAACAGCTGTTTTTGCAAATAAAATTTCATGCAAGGTTGATGAGGTTCTGGTAGATATGTGAACCCTTCATGGTATGAACATGATTGCTAGTGACTACTCATCAACCTTGCATTTCTGCTTTATGTTTTTTGAGAAACTCTTAACTTTTTTACGTTCATTTGAGAAGAAAGTCCTCCAAGAAGTTGTAGTACATTAAACTTCATTTAAAATGAGAATAATATTCAATAGTTTGTCTTAAACTGATTAAAAGTTAAAGCAATTTGAAAATGTTGAAATATATGACACAAAATCATCACTTTCTCGGTTATTCCATTATAGAAATCCTATATATGGTGTATTTACACTGTAATACCCAAGGAGAAGTTAGTTATATAATAAAAATAACCTATCATTGACATTAAATGTAATTCAAAAAATTAAATGGCATAACGCATGTTAAGTATATGGAAGGACATTAACAAAAAATCATAAACTGTATCACTGTATGAAAATAGATATGCAAACAAGAATAGCAGTAAAGTGGACACAGAAAAACAATGGAAAGTTACAAGAAGTATTAGATAAACATAGAGAAACAAATGAAAATATAATACTAATGGAAGACTATAATGCTCAAGTAGGAAATGATGAAGCAAGGGGACTAAGAAGTATAGGCAAATATGGAAAATCAGTTAAAACGGTAACATTTAGTATAGCGAATGATCTTAAAATAGGAAATAGCAAGAAGCCTCATCGATTATACCCGGTGTCCATTCTCAAAGTCGAACATAGGCAATTAACATTAGTGCATTCACTCGTTCTTTATTGAAATAATTGATTTTTCTGTAGATATTTTTAACAGACGTTGACAGAAAATACCTGATTTACGTCAACTAATTACCATTTGTTTTGACAAGTGCTATCGAACTTGAAAAGCAAGGCATGGCATATTTAAAAATTTCCAAGTTTTAAAATAAAAATCGCATCTTGAATATTATCATTGGTATCATTTGTTGCGGAATAATTTTATCTTTCCATAGATACCATTACCTTCCCTGTAAGTTGAATTGGCAAGCAGGAATCGGCAAAAACGTTTAATACAATGTTAATCACCTATGTTCGACTTTGAGAACGGACACCCGGTATAATATACACACACCAAATGCAAAAACTAGTAAAAGCAGTAAAAACAATTAAAAATGCGGAAATATGCACACAACACAAAGTAGTAACAGCAAACGTAAATATAAATCAACCGGAAGAGGAACACTGCAAAAACTACAAAATATTAAAGGTTGAAAAGCTACAAGATAGCGAAATAAGAGAAGTATACCAGAAAAGGATGGAAGAAGAACTAGATAAGCTTAGAGATGGGAAAAAAGATATGACAATAAATGAGATGTGGACAATACTCAAATGGTATATTACATACCGAGGTGGGAAGTGTTTCATTCCTGCCGAGAGATTAAGTAGTTAACCGAGACGCGCAGCGTCAAGGTTAACTTTATCTCGAGACAATAATGAAACTTTTCACCGTGGTATGTATACTATTTTATTGTTCATTGAAATGTTAAACAGTGTTTAACATGATCGCGTCTTCGAATGTTAAGATACATTTAACATCCATCCACTCACGTCCTCGACTGTTAAGATACATTTAACATGCATCCACTCATTTAACATGCATGCACTCGCGTCCTTGAATGTTAAGATACATTTAACATGCATCCACTCATTTAACATGCATGCACTCGCGTCCTTGAATGTTAAGATACATTTAACATGCATCCACTCATTTAACATGCATGCACTATAGCAACATCACACATTAATGATAGTCCGATTTTGATTTAGCAGTTTTTAGTAATTATTATTGATTCAAAATGAACAATAAACTAATGAACGCATTTCGAGGGGTAACTGTCTTAACATTTCTCACATAAATATGCTCTAATGTTAAGACTGGTTTACCCCTCTAAATATGTTAATTACTATTATTCGCAATTATCTAATTTTAAAAATAACTACAATTCAATTCTGAATAATAGATATCTTGATGTAGCAAATATTTTGTTATCACGAAAACAATCGACTCAATATTTTTGTTACCATGAAAACAACCCACTAAATATTTTTGTTACCATGAAAACAACCCAGTCTTCAAGTATGTAATATTTTTCGGGGTATGTAATAATTTCCTGGCTATTTTCAGTAATCATCTAGTTCGCAGCTGTTGACATGTCATGAAATTGACACATTACATTGTGATTGCGAATAAACAACATTACAAGGAGTAGCAAAAGAAGTGTGTGTGGAGAAAAGAAAGTACCATGGAACTTTAAAAGAACTAGATGGTGGAGTAAGGAAGTACAACAGAAAGTAAGGAACAAGAAAAAAGCATGGAAAAATTTATGAAAACAAAAAAGAAGAAAAGAAGCAGAAGAACTGAAAAAAGCAAAAAAGACAGCTGGGAGGAATTTGGAGAGGAAATCCAAATGGCATATAAAGAAAGTAACAGAAAATTTTGGAACATCGTTAAATCACTAAAGACAAAGAGGAACAAAAGTATCAGATTTGTAAAAGACAAGACAGGAAAAATAAATTCAAATAAACAAGAAAACATCAAAATATGGAGAGAATACTATAAACAAAAATTTGCAAACACATATCAAGCAAATGAAGATATACAAGAAACCCAAACCCAAACATAATGAAATACCGTATAAGGAAGTAGAAGAAGCCAGACGATATAAGCCCATGAATGATAAATGGAGCAGAAAGAAGGTAACAGAATGGATAACAGAAATAATTAACAAATTTGGAGACAAAAAGAGATACCAGAAGAATAGGAGAAGAATACTATAATACCAAAATACAAAAAGGGAAATGAAAATAACTGTGATAACTACAGAGCAATTACCCTGGCATCAGTAACTAAGAATGGAAGTGGAGGAAAGAATCGAGGATGAACAGGGAGCATATAGACCAGCGCAACAAACAACACAATTGATGGAAGCAATTAAGAGCATTTATAAAAATGTAACAGAGGTAATTCAAATAGATGGATTAAAATCAGAGCCATTCGTAATGGAAACCGGAATTAAACAGGGAGACTCGCTAAGTCCCCTTCTATTTGTCATATTCATAGACAGAATAATGAAGAACTATATAAGGAGGATACCAAAAACAATCGTCGGCTATAAAGATCTTAACCCTATCAGAATGGAGGCATTGTATATGCAGACGATATAATGCTTATAGTAGACAAAACTACAAAAATGCAAACCCTGATTGATATATGAACAGAAGAAATTGAAAGGATGGGAATGGAAATAAATGATAACAAAACAAAATCAATGCAGATAAACTGAAACAATCAGAATAGTCAACATCATTTTAACTGTAAAGGAAAGAACTCAGAAACACTAACAACTTTCGAATACCTGGCTTCGATTATAAGTAGTGACGGCAAGATAGACATGGAGATATCAAATAAGATTAGGAAAGCAACAAATATAGATTATTCCATAAATAAAACAATACTTGGGAAAAAGAAATAAGCAAGAAGACAAAGTAACAAATTTATAACACAACAGGTCTAAGAGCTGGTGACATTTTTCAGTGATCATTTAGTTAAGGCCTATTTTTTGAGAGAATGTTGCTGGAGGCATGTATAAGTGTCATTTGTAAGGATTCTCCTTGATAGCGGTATCGGAGGGAGGCAGAACACCCCCAATTTTCGCTGTAAGTATATTTCAAATTCGAACTTTGCAGGTTAGGTTTTATTTATTTATTTATTTATTTATTTATTTATTTCGCACTCAGCCAACAGCCGTTAGGTCAATTATAGGCGTCGCTGTACATTTTATGGGGACTTCCAACCCCACTAACGACTCTCATGATGGTATTATGACATCCGGGACCAACTATTTCCGTGGCAGCCGTGCCACGAGGTGCCGAGCGAAGCAGCCGTGGAAGTCCCATCCAAGTTCTGACCAGAAAGAGCGTTGCTTAACTCTACTGATCGAACGTGGATGCTTGTTCAAGCTACACCACCTGTCAGTCTGTGTCAAAACTGACGCAAAACCTAACCTGCTAATCTCGAATTTGACATAGACTTACAGTGCCACCAACATATTATTCATACGTTTCAATTTCCACAGCCACCCCTTATGGATTTTTTAGAGTAAGTTATATTACAAATTTGAGGTTAGCAGGTTAGGTTTTCTGTCATTTTTGACACAGACTGACGCAAAAGCTAACCTGCTAACCTCGAATTTGACATATACTGACAGTAAAAATTGGGGGGGGTATTCTGCCTCCTTTCGATACCGCTATCAAGAAGAATCCTTACAGATGACACTTCCGCAACATTCTCTCAAAAAATAGACCTTAACTAAATGATCACTGAAAAATGTCACCAGCTCTCTTACTATAATCCCAACGATCTTATATACGATAGAAGTTCAACCAATACTACCGAAACATAAAAGAAAACTAACAGCAATAGAAATGAAGTTCCTGAGAAGGATAAAAGGTGTAAGTAAGTTAGACAGATGGAGAAATTAAACGTTATACCCGGAAATGAAGCAAGAACTAATTAAAACAAAGATAAAAAGAAACAACTAGCATGACATGGACATGTACTCCGAATGGTTCCGAGAAGAAAAACTAAGCAATATCTACAAGCGAAGACAACCGGAAAGAACAGACAAGGACGACCAAGGAAAACATTAGAGAAAATAGTGGCAGAATTAATGAAGTCTCATGGCACAACACCAGAACAAGTAAAAGAAACAGCAGCTGACAGAAAAAAATGGAGGAAATGGATAACACTACAATTGGAGTATTAAGGGATAAGGGAAAGAAGAAGAAGAAAATCACATCATTTTGGGGCGGGAGGGTTCTGGAGTCAGCTGAGGTGGTGGCTCGTACTCCTTGTCTTCTTCATCTATATTTTTCTCCACCTCGTTTTCCATTTCTTCAAGTGATTTGGAAAGGGACTCCACCTCTTCGGCATCATCATACTCGTTCTCTAAGGCGGGGATGACATTGAGACAATTTCCTTGGTAATTTTGACAAATGGGGAGCTATTTATCGATGCTTTTATGCACCTATATTTGCTACCACTGCAGTCTTTGGTGCACCGGCAGAAAATCATTTTCAAAATTTCATCTGGTGCTGCGAGGTCTAATATTCGTACAGGAGCGAACTCATTTCCTGGCTTATGTTCCCACCCCCACACTTCAGGGGACAGCTCGTTTCCTAACCACTGCTGCACCTGGTGATACGTTATGAAGGGATGTTGCTTAGCTGCCTCCTCATTTAGTGGAAGAGAGGAGATGCCAGGTGTGACGTTTGCTACTGATGTGACGAACGTTTGGTAGCAATAGCGGTGCTTTTGCACTATACCATCTCAAGACGTTTTTTCCCTCTTCCTCAACCTGAGCTTGTTATGAGGAGGGGTTAGAGAAGAACTGCCAGATCAACGTCTTCCCCTAAAACAAGAACGGTAGATTGTTTCCATTTTTCAATGGCTGTTGTAATAATCGACAAGTGAGCATTGCCCGGTGTGCTTGTTGAGTCTCAATCCCATTCTCGTCGAGTTGTCATCTGAGTGGGGTAATCAGTCTGCTTTTATTGTGCTCGTTGAGGAAGAAGTGGTCTTGCTCGACAGTGATTGCAGTATCCAAATTGAAGTTAGTATTGACTTATATCGTAATCCAAGAGCGTCGCTCTTGTTCAGTTGCCTTTGTGCTGTTAGCTGAGTTGCTGTAGTCATCAAATACAACTGAGCAGCTCCTCCAGGATAGTGGCTCTTGATGAATTTGACGGAAAGTGTGCATCCTCTTGTCCAAATCACTTGTGTGCATGAGAAATCCTCCCATCAACAACGTCATGGTTTGGTGGGTGTAAAGAACTGACTTATGTGGTTTTCTCATTCCACCTTTATTGAAGATGGCTGAACAGGAATGGGACCAACTCGTATTCCAAATAGTTCCACGATTTTGTGTTATATATTGTTATGGTGACTGTAAAGGCTCCACGTCGAGGTGCCTGTTTGTAATGACTGCCTTAACTTATAAAGGCTCTTTTAAATAGAAAATAATAATTAGGGCAAATCACCACAACGCTCAAGGTATTTTTATTGTGTAAAACTTTGCCTGTCAGTATTTTAGGATAATCAAAATGAAATGTATTGATTATACTCTAATACAATGGTTAATTGCACCTTTCTATATTTTATTGAACTGCAATAATAATCTGGGCTAGCTCCGGCAAGAACACAAAACTAATTTTCTCAGGTTAGGTTCAAATCTGAGTGTTATTTGAAAATTATTGTTTAGAAAATTTGACTCAGAGTAGCTCACATGTGCGATTTATTTTGGTACATCCGCGCTACAGAATTTGATTTCTCATAACCTCACAACTAGACATTTGAACACAGAACTTCGTTAGTGCAAGCAGCGTTTATTTGAATATTTAAAACGTGAAATTTAGCAAGAAACTATCAGGTAAATTGACTTGAAAATCCCGCCTGGCAACAAATAACTTGCTTTTGTTTAGCTGTGACGTTAAACGACGTCTGATGCTTCTTTGTTCTGCTTCCTGTGTGGGCATCCAATTTTAGCTAAACCGCAGATTCTATTGACGCTGCGCAAATTACTGAGACTGAGGCGAATCTGGACGCTTGGATATGCGATGGACCTCTTCCGCAGGGTCTATTCTTCAAGTTCACTAGCTTTTCCGGCTCTCAAACACTCAAAAACATGCTGACTTCTACCTTTCAAATCTCTCCGATGTTTGCCTCGGAGATGGTTACAGGTGACGCCGATAGATTTCTTTGCTTGGAGTTGCTTCCCTGGCAGCAAATGTTGTTCCGGGATGGTCGTACACACCCCCTTGTCCTTTAGGTGTGAAAACCCCTGGCTTCTGCAGCTTAACTGGTCCGGTGTCGACGTTTGGAAACTCCAGGTGTCCGCTGCCGTTTTCAGCCGAAGTCGGTTTAAAAAATTTATTATTTTATATCGTGGAGACTGCTGCAAACACTACCACAGCTGTTTGGTAACTTGTATAGTAAAATGGTATACTTTTTATCTTGGTAAAACACTATTGGATTAAAACAATAATTTATTGGAGTTCAATTGTGCCCCAAACTTCTTAATTTATAGCAATTGTTTTTCTTTTTAGACAAAATAGCAACGCGTTGCTTGGTAACCACGATCTGGTATTGTTTATAGGAAATTAGTTTTAGTTACAAATACACATAAAAGGAATACAATTTGATAACATGTTTCTTAAATCTAAAAATTTTCTTTATTTCTTATTTCTAAAAATTGTTCTTTCTCATCACATACAACGTTTTTATAACACTGCTCTGCTATAACACTTAGTTTTTAAAATGCACTGGCACTTGAGTTAATATTTTAAACATGTCACTGGCTTTTCTTCAATTCAGTTGCCCGCGTTCAGTATTGCTCTTTGCATCTGAATATATCTCAAAATTTTCAAATTGCTCTAGCTTTTGACCAGTTTAAGATAAAATATTGAATAATATTCATCTTAAAGGAAATCTAATGCTTTACAACTTCTTCGACTGAGAGTTTTCTTCTCAAATGAATGGTAAAGAAGTTACGAGACAAGGTTTATCTAAAAACATAAGGCAAAAAACGTTTTTCAACAATTATCGAACTTCACGAGCATATACGTCGAAAACTAACAGATACGAAAAAAAAAATTCTTGTAGGAAATCTTTTTAGCTACAATTACCGTTTTTGTGTTATAAGTGAAAAACCAAAAATTGGGACCTTCTTCGTGCGTCTCTGCACCCACCTCAGCTCCTAGGTCCGGGCACTTTTGTACCTCCTAACTAGTCTAAACACAGCCCTGAAGTCAAAAATTGGGATTCTGACATTAAGTTATGTCTCTTGCATTAACTGACAATATGTACACGGTACATGCAGAGGGTATCCTGATGGCTCTAATCGTACACCTTAAAAAATAACTTTCAGAAGTAACAGTTACATAATAACAAAAAAAATCTTGTGGAAGTGTAAAATTATACTTTTACAAATTCAGTGAAAATAAACTAATAATTTATTTCTTGCAACTTTTCAGGCACGGATTGGGCCGGACTGACTACTACATCCTCAACGACCCAGAGCTGTCTTTCCAAGAGATCCTGCGCAAGAAAGTGAGCAGCACCACTGCCGAATCACTAGAAAACAAGGACGCAATCAAGTTAGAAAGCCACGAAGACATACTGAAGTTCGACAAGAACGAGATCCTAGTCAAACTGGAGAAGGGCGAGGGGACGCTCAAGATCGAGAAAGTCAGTGTCAAGAAGGAAAATGTGGAAGATAAAGAGAAGAAGAAGGAGGAAAATACCAAAATCGAGCTGACACTCGTAAAGAACGAGCCATCCGAAGAGCAGCAAAATGCTGATGAAAGTAAGGCTGAAGCGAAACCAGAGAGCGGGGAGAAGCCACCCGAGATGCTGCCAAGTGACCCTGCTGAAGTTAAGGAAGCTCCCGTGGAAGCTGTGCAGGAAAAAGAGCCGGTTGTGGACAGTGCTGCACCAGTACCAGAGCAACCCGCAGAGGAAGCCAAAGAGTTAACAAATAAGGAACCAGCTGAAGTGGCGGCAGATGTAAAAGTAGATGAAGCAAAACCTGAAGAGAAACCTTTAGAAAAACCTAAAACTGAAGTGGAAGATGAGGCCGCTGATCTCTGTGCGAAGCAAGCAGCCGAACTCAAGGCGATGTTCCCCGATTTGGAAGTGATTCAGCCCCTGTCGCGATTGTCACAAGTGGATACCTTTGTGTTGCGGGATAAGCAAGGTACAGGTGCCTTAGATTTCAGCGAAACCACAGTGGCGCAGTTGTTTAACAATGCTGTCAAATGGCCACGCGAGTATGCGATTCAGGTACGCCTGCAACACATCGTTTATGCGATCGAGACGAAGGAATGGCCCGCCTCGAAGAGTTTCTCTGCTTATGCGAGCGGGATTGGGAGTGAGTTTGACATACCCATTCATGAGATTCCCAACGATCCGCCGAAGAGAGAAACGTCAACGCCCATGTCTCTAGGCGATTCTGAGGTTATCACCATTACAACTGACAGTTTGCATCGGAGTGCTGCTAGTAAGAAACGTAAAAGACATATAGCCATCGATGTAGAGACTGAACGGGCGAAGCTGCATGCTTTGCTTAATAGTAGCCATAGTGGGTTGCCCAATCCTTTGCCCAAGCCGGGCACCTCGTGGGACAATGATGACTCTGAGGACTCCAGACGGTCTACGCCAGTTACCCAATCACTTCAACCTCCACCGGCCCATCAGCAGACTAGCAGGCTTTTGAGCATGCCGTATGATCTTAAATATCATGCTCCGAAGACCATCGGGCAGACGTCGGTTATACCAGGAACTAGCAGTACCTTAACTCCAATTGATTTAAGCTCAGGGTAAGTTTGGTTTTATTGTTCAAAGCATTTCAAAAAAATGAATAGCTCAATTCTTAAACTACATTTAACATGTGTGTAAAGGGGGTTTCAACTTTGAACTAGAAAACATATTTTAAAATATATTCCATTCACATCTTTTTGCACGTAGGTTGGCCATAATAGTTTCTTCAATTCAGCTGTGTAATAGTATATTGTATGTTAAGAGCTGAAAGTGCATTCTTGCCGCTTGCGCATGAATATTACTGGTTGAGACGAAGTCGAAACCAGCAATCGTGCAAAAGCGGCAAGCGCACTTTTAGCTCGAAATATACATACTATTTTTTTGACGACTGAGCATATTATTAAAGGAAAATATCAAATTTCGTTTTATCGCAAAAATTAATTGACAATCAAGTTAACATTACTCACGCAGTCTATGACATGTGACGCGATTATTTCCACAAATGACGGGCGTTGTCAAGGAAACATTCGAACTTGGCTACCTATTTTGATCACGCGGAAACCCAAAACGCTCGGCGAGCGGCAAAAAGATGAAAACGCACGCTCAGCGGCAAATGTCAACTTTCTGTTGTCAAATGACAGTGAGAAAAATCTACTTTCGATGTCAGTCGTCGAAAAAATAACTTTATTTACAACTGTTAAACAATACCGTTGTTATTTTGCGATTATTTGTCAATTATGATATATATTATTAACTAAAATCACAATGCCTGTTGTTTACATTTCATAATTACATCGATACCGCCATAAATGCATGGATACCACCATAATTACATCGCTAATACGGATTTATGTGCATATAATCAAACAGGCCATAAACTGCTTTTTCGAGTGGACAGTTATCAGTCTGTCAGTTTGAAAATAATAATTTACACTTCTTTCGTCCCAAACCTAAAATGGAAAACGATAGCGACAATAGTGCTGTATTCCCCCTGAAGTACGCCAAGCCGGCAAACAAGCTACACAACATTTACTCCCAGAAAAGTCGAAGAAAACTTATGATATCGCATACAAAAATTTTCTGAAATGAATGTAAATAAAGTAGTTGTAAATAAAATAGCGTATTTCACTCGCATATAATAGCTATTATTAGTACACTCAGATGGCTTAAAGAACTCGCTCGCTTCGCTCGCTCGTTATTTAAAAGCCATCTTCGTGTAATAATAGCATCCATTATATGCTCGTATAATAATATACTATTACCTACTCCTACTGCACAATGGCCATGAATTATGATTCATAATTCACGGTTTGCAGCCAATCATAAAATGCTATTTTCATTATTCAATAGTTTGCAAATTGCAACCAATCAGAAAATTCTGTTTTCATTATTCAATAGGTTGTAGCCAATCACAAAATTCATTCTTATTATTAAATGACTTTTGAAGTTAACAGCTGTCACAAATGTCATAATTCTGAAATATGAACACAAAGCTCCTATTGCATAGGAGTAGATAAAATATCGTATTATATTCGCATTGAACTCAATACTACGTAACTGGAAAGGACGCGCAATGGCAAAGGCCTGAGGCAAATGGCTGATTTATGCAACCCGCAGTTGTTTAGTATCGCTATCTCTCTCTCACTCATTCGGCTAAATACGTCAATTGGGCCGCGCTTAGTTTAAAAATTTTTTTTTTGGCATAGTAATTAAAATAAAGGTTTTATTTTAATATATAATAAAAGGCTGGGATATATTAATCAATATTTAAGCCAATATAGGAATAAAAATGTTAAATGCTTGCATTACTGTAGAGTTAAATGAGAAAATAAAACGCACCTCGGGTTATTCATTCTTATTTATTTCCAAGAAGCATTATTTTACAAATTTAACACATAACATCATTAGTAATGAATAAATTAAGAAAACAATCAGAAATTAAAACAACAGACACTAGATATTTACACAACATACAATATAATATTTGTATGTAACATGTGTGTAAAGTGAACCTTTTTTACGAATGTAAATTTTGATGTAAGAAACAATCACGAGTGAAAAAAGGTGCTTTACACACATGTTGCATACAAAGAATTTTCTACATCCGACAATATAAAACCATTAATTTAAAAAATAAATACCAAAACCTTATTTCCCTCCCATGTACAATTTTATATGAGCCAACAGTTTTTGAATAATACTATTTTAGTCATTTTGTGTCTAATTGAAGCCTCTTTACCGTGTAACTGTAAGTTCACTAACTTTGAGTGATGAGGCATTCTGCATTTTATAAAAAGTTGGATAATTTTTCTAATTAACTGAAATTCATGACATTCTTCGGACCGAAATTCTTGTACCACAGGATGTTTGGGTTCAAAAATGTGAATAATATTTGCAAAATGGTTAATTGCTGTGTTTATTAATACACTTTTAACATTTACATTTTTATTTTTTAACAATCCTCCTTGGTCTACTAAGTATCTGAATTGTTTTTCCACGAAACTGATTATTTTAAATACAACACTAGACGAATAAATCAGACCACCACGAGTCACAGAATTAGTAAATTTCTTAAAACTGTCACCTGAGGAAACGTAAGAATGATCATCATTACAAGGTTTATTATTATAAAGTAAAATGTCATTGCAGTGAGTACATGTTGACAGATTTATTAAATTTTGAACTATATAACCTGAAATATAATAAATTACATTCTCTTGGAAATCTGTCTAATTTCTATTTGCCAAACACTTTACCAAAGAATGAACTTCTTGTATGTCTTGACTGTCATTACTTACTTCAATTTTTCTCCTACCTGCAGAGCGAAATTCAAATGTCGGAGTGCAATATGTATTAAAATTGGCACAATTTGCATTTACGCTTGACGACACAGAATTCCTAAATAATAATTGTCTTAAAGACCATTTCACTTGTAGGGAGTTAGGATTGTTATTCCACCCTCCACGGGACCTAATACAGGAAAAAAACAGTTCCAAATGATCTTGAGAACACTTATAAGATAGGAAATAATTTAACGGGTTTTCGGTTAAACTAAACAGATCTTTGGCCAAAGCAAGTGTACTTTCCATAGTTAACATAAAACCTACTGCAAACGTTCTCCTATTATGGCACAGTATCGAAATTCCATCAATTTTGAGGCTTTTTAGGTACTCTTGAGTTTTTGAAAATATTACCTCAAAATACTTTAACGTTGCGGGTCTTATTGGCGCTTTGTAACCCTTGCCATAAGGGTTTCTACAATTAAGAATATCAAATATTTTATCTATAAATCTAATAAATTCAATAGTAGCAGAACTGTTTTTAAATTTATCAACACCACATCCTTTTAAATATTCTATAGCATCTGCTACGCCAGAACTAAGGGCTTGTGCAGCTAACTTAACATTCATCACTTTATTTTTATAAAAAATGTGTTGAGATGTTAAGTTATTTGCTAATCGCAACTGCTCAGATTGCTGAATATTATCCTGAAGAACTACTAATATTTTGTTCAGCCAATGTATTTCTTGCCAGTTTTAACATGTGACATGGATCCAGTATACAAAAAATCTTCGTTGTAGGCTCAGCGGGGTGTAAAAAAAATTTTGTGTAAGTGGCTATGTTTGTTTGAGTGCCATCTGATGTTATTGATCGAACAGTTATGCCACTGTCATGTAAACTTCTTAGACAACTATTTATTACTTGCGTTTGAAGATCCGAATCTGCTTTTGTTATCAAAAAATAAGCCACAGGACATTTAAAATTTTCTGTAAAATTAACTATTTCAAAAAAAATGCTTCGGATGCAGCCATTTCAAAGTCTACGTCAATGATACCACCATAATTGACGTTTCCAGTAAATTTTCCTTCTGAATCATCCCAGACCACCTGCTTTCTCATTGCCATTCCGTCGATTATCAAAGCACAATTTTTTAAATTTGCATTTTTTTGGACTTTATCTTTTAAATAATCTAACACCTCTTGCAAAATTCCCGGCTCACATTTGACACTGGACAACCATTTACGAATAGTGCGACCGTTTGGCAATGTGAAATGTTGACGCAAAAAATTATAGGCTTTCGGTGAATAAAAGTAGACTGTATGAGCAAATTGTTTCATTAGTGATGAGTATCTGCGTTGTCCAGGGTGACTGTCTTTCTCATTTTTTCTCTGTAGTAGTACCAGTTCTAAAGGTAAGCCTATAAAACACAAAAGCCTATTAATTTCATCATTATATATTAAAAAAGTTGTGTCTAACCTTCAAAATAATTTTTAAGAACAGAATCCAAATTTTCATTACTAAAGCCACTTTCTGATATCTGATTTATGACATCCTTCATGCTAGATATCTTAACATCTCTTCTTTGTACTTTTTGTTTTAATGATTTAATTTGCCTTCTTAATTTCCTTATTGTTTCTTCTTTATTCGTTGCAGAGGTTTGTGTAGATTGATCTATCAACACTTTGGAATTAGCTGTTAATGTAGATGTAGAAGGTGCAGAACTTTCTGCATCCATGGCCTCAATTGTACTTGCACTGCTGGCAGTATCTTCATTCTAATAAAGATAGGTAACATATATTATTACGAACTAAAAAAATATATATAAAACCCATCTTACTTTTTTTAATATATTTCTCCGGGGTAGAGGGACCTTTTTTACTAGGTGTTTGGGAAACTCAAACACACTAGGAACTGCATCCGGTTTAAGAATTTTTGCTGTGCATCCTGGTTTAATGAGGTAATCCGTTGCAACAAAATGTTTTCCGCAGAGCTTACTGGTCTTTGAGGGATACCAGTTTTCCCTTCGTACTGCAGCAATCCAAAGTTTCAGAATCTCTGGCCGCTTAAAAGGGAATCTAAAATAATGTTTTTTTTACCTTTTTTTATTCAAGTAAGTAACAACAAAAAGCAAAATATTAAACAAGTTATCTTAAAGTTTTCTTTTTTCTCAGCCTTTTCCTTAACCTCAAACAAGAGCAAATTAAAAAATATATATTAAAATAAAAGTATATATTGCGCTAGCGTGGCTACTTTTTGATTTTATAATTGAAGATTTTAATAAAACTTACGCGTGAAAAGAAATTTTTCTCCTTGCGTCGTGTACCACATTACACCCATAGGCCACACAGTTTAGAACCATTATTATTGACCACAATTAAAGTAGAACAATACAATATATTTGTCTTAATAACTTTATCACCACAAAACACTTTAATTTACACTCTTAATAGGAATACACAAATAAAAAAGAAATTTATCAGAGGTAAAACGGCACAGGTAAATAAATCCCATAAAAAACAACGTTTAAGCTTTCGAGGCGAACAAAGAAACCAATACTAAACGTCGTCCTTTCTCTCTCTGTTGCCCCTGGCACACAGCTGTTCGTTTCGTCAAAGCACGCGGGGCCTCTCCAGTTACGTAGTATTGAGTTCAATGTATATTCGCGATTATGGCCATTATTCACTCAGATGACTTGCGCCACGCGCCTTCGGCTTGTGGCGCAAATGTCATCTTCGTGAATAATGGCTGTCATAATCGCTCATATAATAATATACTATTTTCGCATTTTGTATAATAATGTGCTATGTTACTAAATTCAAAATTGCTTAATAAAGTGGCACTTGGCTGCATAGAAATGTCACTTTACTATATGGTAATGTCACTGTCAAATTCGAGGTTAGCAGGTTAGGTTTTGCGTCAGTTCTGACACAGACTGACGGAAAACCTAACCTCGAATTTGACATAGACTTACAGTGCCACCGACATATTATCCATACGTTTGAATTTCCACAGCCGCCTTTTTTAATGGAATGTGGTATTATGCTTTTATACTGGGTGTCTATTTTTAAACGAACATAGGGATTTAACATTGTTTTTAACAGTTTCATGGATTCCTGCTCGCCAATTTAACCTACAGAAAATGTTTTGGTATCAATGGAAGGAGAAAATTATTGCTCATCTAATAATATCCAAAATTAAATTATTAATGTCAATTTTTATTGAAAATATTAATCAAAAGTTTTCATATTTTTTTAAAAATAAGTTGCCTGGATTTGAAAACAGTTGACAGTTATACTCAAATTAATTTGTTATTTGATGACATTCACAGTTAGTTCAGTAGTTTTTACTTTGTAAAATGAAAGATTACTTGAACAAAGAGAGAGTTTTTATCGCTTAAAACATATTAGAGTGGGGTTAGTTTGTGCATTCTTTCTGATTTTGCTTCCCAGGTATATATTTGTTTTACCAGTTTTTTGTGGATTATACAACCTACTCCAGCTGCTGCTCTTTTATCGTTTTGTACTCCACTGTATATAAAGGCATGTTCTTTTTCTGTTTCCATCATTCCTTGCCCTTTTTTCTTTGTTTCCGTTACTGCTAATATATCTAATCCTGCCTCTTCAAACTCTTCTTCTAACTCTTTTTCCTTTCCCTGCAGACTTCTAATATTCCATGTTCCTAGTTTCCATAATTTCTTTTCCGTAGCTTTTTTCGTTGTCATTATTACCACTCTGCTCTTTCTCAGTTTTTTGTCTTCTGTCGCATTTTTCCATTAAGTTCGCCACCATTGTCTTCACTCCATATATATTCAGTGCCATTGATCTCCAGCTTTCGGTATTCTACTCGTGTACGTTTACATTTGGCATTTTCTCCTCTTTGGCAATGTTTCTAATTTGTGCTTGCACTTTTTGCTCCTCCAACGTTAAGTCACAGTCTATGTATATTTTGTTTAGTTTTATAATTGTGATTTTTGCGTCCTCCCTTCCTGTTTTGTACGCTGCTTCTACTGCAACTTTAACTCCCAATTTCCTTTTCGATAAATTCCTTTGTTTCTTCTTTGATGTTTTGGTTTGAGAAATTGGCTCCCTTGATTACGATATTGTTTCTCTTCCCGCGTCTTTCTTGTATTCCTAAGTTTTTCTTAAGTGCTTCTATTTCCTGTTTCAGTTCCTTTTTTTCTCCTTTCCATTCCACTTCTTTTTTCATCAATTCGTCTTTGAGGATTCGTATCTCTTCGGTATATTTCTTCATTTGCGTATTTGTATCTTGGACATCTTCTCTTGTACTTTTTATTTCTTCCTTAATTTCCGACATTTGTGTGCTTATCACTTCCATTAATTTTTCGAGTTTGTCCATTTTAGCTGTTGTTTTATTATCCGCCAGTTCGCTCTCTTTATAGTTTCGCGTTTTTAAATGTTCCTTGCTTTAGGTTATCGCGCTGTAACGCGTATGCTTATACTGGTATCGTTGTAATCCACTTGTTTTAAAGTTTTTAGTGATGGCGTCGTCTGTTATGATAACAACACTCGCCGATTTTGATAACAGCACCTGCCGGTTTGCACCACGTCGCACTGCTTTATTTATTTATTTAAGTGCGTTAAGTTTGTTTGCGTATTAAATGTCACTAGTTAAGTTTGTTTGTATATTAAATACCACTACAAATGTATTCCGTAGGTCTTAATTTCACTGTGTAGTACTTTTATTACTTCAGTTATAAAGCATAAAAAGCCTTATTAAAGATTGTACGCGTGGTAAAGTCGTGTACACGATACTTGCACCGCCGCCGTCTCCTTATAATTACAATTTACTAATGTGAATTACAGTTCACACTTTCTGAATTACAATTTACACTTTCGGAATTACAATTCACACTTTCTGAATTACAATTTACACTTTCGGAATTACAATTTACTAATGTGAATTACAATTTACACTTTCTGAAATACAATTTACTAATGTGAATTACAGTTCACACTTTCTGAATTACAATTTACTAATGTGAATTACAGTTCACACTTTCTGACTTACAATTTACACTTTTGGAATTACAATTTACTAATGTGAATTACAATTTACACTTCCGAATAACAATTTACTAATTTGAATTACAATTCACACTTTATGAATTACAATTCACTAATGTGAATTACAGTTCACACTTTCTGAATTACAATTTACACTTTCGGAATTACAATTTACTAATGTGAAATTCACACTTTCTGAATTACAATTTACACTTTCAGAATTACTATTTACTAATGTGAATTACAATTTACACTTTCTGAAATACAATTTACTAATGTGAATTACAGTTCACACTTTCTGAATTACAATTTACTAATGTGAATTACGGTTCACACTTTCTGACTTACAATTTACACTTTTGGAATTACAATTTACTAATGTGAATTACAATTTACACTTTCTGAATAACAATTTACTAATTTGAATTACAATTCACACTTTATGAATTACAATTCACTAATGTGAATTACAGTTCACACTTTCTGAATTACAATTTACACTTTCGGAATTACAATTCACACTTTCTGAATTACAATTACACTTCCGGAATTACAAGTTACTAATGTGAATTACAATTTACACTTTCTGAATTACAATTTGCTAATTGAATTACAATTTACACTTTCTGAATTACAATTTACTAATGTGAATTACAATTCACACTTTCTGAATTATAATTTACTAATGTGAATTACAGTTCACACTTTCTGAATTACAATTACACTTCTGGAATTACAAGTTACTAATGTGAATTACAATTTACACTTTCTGAATTACAATTTACTAATGTGAATTACAGTTCACACTTTCTGAATTACAATTTACACTTTCAGAATTACAATTACAATTTACTAATTTGAATTACAATTCACACTTTCTGTATTACAATTTTCACTTTTGGAATTAGAATTTATAAATGTGAATTACAATTCACTCTTTCTGAAATACAATTTACTAATGTGAATCACAATTTACACTTTTGGAATTACAATTTACTAATGTGAATTACAGTTCACACATTCGGAATTACAATTTACTAATGTGAATTACAATTTACACTTTCTGATTTACAATTTACTCATGTGAATTACAATTCATACTTTCTGAATTACAATTTATTAATGTGAATTACAGTTCACACTTTCTGAATTACAATGTACACTTTCGGAATTACAATTTACTAATGTGAATTACAATTTACTAATGTGAATTACAATTTGCTCTTTTTCGGAATTACAATTTACACTTTCGGAATTACAATTTACTAATGTGAATTACAATTTACACTTTCGGAATTACAATTTACACTTTCTGAATTACAATTTACTAATTTGAATTACAATTCACACTTTCTGTATTATAATTTACTAATGTGAATTACAGTTCACACTTTCTGAATTTACAATTTACACTTTCTGTATTACAATTTACTAATGTGAATTACAATTCACACTCTGAATTACATTTACACTTCAGGAATTACAAGTTACTAATGTGAATTACAATTTACACTTTCTGAATTACAATTTACTAATGTGAATTACAGTTCACACTTTCTGAATTACAATTTACACTTTCGGAATTACAATTTACACTTTCTGAATTACAATTTACTAATTTGAATTACAATTCACACTTTCTGTATTACAATTTACACTTTTGGAATTAGAATTTACTAATGTGAATTACAATTGACTCTTTCTGAAATACAATTTACTAATGTGAATCACAATTTACACTTTTGGAATTACAATTTGCTAATGTGAATTACAGTTCACACTTTCTGAATTACAATTTACACTTTCTGATCTACAATTTACTCATGTGAATTACAATTCACACTTTCTGAATTACAATTCACACTTTCTGAATTACAATTTATTAATGTGAATTACAGTTCACACTTTCTCAATTACAATTCACACCTTCTGAATTACAATTTATTAATGTGAATTACAGTTCACACTTTCTGAATTACAATGTGCACTTTCGGAATTACAATTTACTAATGTGAATTACAATGTGCTCATTTTCGGAATTACAATTTACATTTCGGAATTACAATTTACTAATGTGAATTACAATTCACACTTTCAGAATTACAATTTACTAATGCGAATTACAACTCACAATTTCCAAATTACAATTTACAAATGTGAATTACAATTGCACTTTCTGAATTACAATTTACTAATGTGAATTACAGTTCACACTTGCTGAATTATAATTTACACTTTCGGAATTACAATTTACTAATGTGAATTACAGTTCACACTTTCTGAAATATAATTTACACTTTCGGAATTACAATTTACTAATGTGAATTACAGTTCACACTTTCTGAATTACAATTTACACTTTCTGATTTACAATTTACTCATGTGAATTACAATTCACACTTTCTGAATTACAATTCACACTTTCTGAATTACAATTTTTTAATGTGAATTACAGTTCACATTTTCTGAATTACAATTCACACTTTCTGAATTACAATTTATTAATGTGAATTACAGTTCACACTTTCTGAATTACAATGTACACTTTCGGAATTACAATTTACATTTTGGAATTACAATTCACACTTTTGGAATTACAATTTACTAATGCGAATTACAATTCACAATTTCCAAATTACAATTTACTAATGTGAATTACAATTGCACTTTCTGAATTACAATTTACTAATGTGAATTACAATTTACACTTTCAGAATTACAATTAACTAATCTGAATTACATTTGAAGAAGGTGTAGTTCATTCAATTTTGCAATACGGAACTATTGGTTGGATTAGATTGTATAATAATGCATTAACTCTTCCTGATATAGTAGGTAAATACATCTTAAGGTTTTGAAAACAGTTGTTCAAAGAGCTGCTTAGTGTGTCTGTTATTTTTACTGGTAGCTATAATAAACTTAGATATTAAAAACAATGGCAATGTAACATCATTTAAAAAGAAGTGTACAAAAATGGATCTTGAATGATTGGTCTGGTCTATATATTTTATTGATCTGTTTGAATAACCAAAAAAAAACTGATAAAACATTCTTTCATGCCATTTCTCTTTTTGTTTGTTGAGTATTTTAGTAGTACTTAATATAATTATTTCAGGTTACCAAAAATGAATACTCCGGATATCCCAAAGGTAACAAGTCATGATATTCAAAATGAGGTGCAAGATTTCTCATTGAAGAAACAAACGTGCTCAAGTAAAGGTGGCGGAAACAAATTAGATGATACTCTCTCGAAGCTTATGAAACGTAAAAACTGTGTAAGTATATGTTGTTCTTGATTATTCATACAAGTCAGTTGTCAGCTATTACCTGTTCACAAAACTCATACCCAATTTGATTTGGGTTGATTTGGCAACATCATAATTCTACTTTTATTTATATGTTCGGTGGTATTACGAAGTGAAATATCTTTTTCCAACTCGCTAATAGAAAGTCAGCTTTTTTATAACATTTGGAGGCATAGAAAATGTTACATTTCATTCATGTCAAGATTGTTGCTATGGAAATGCTGCTGTAAACACTCTTATGTGCTTCGTTTGGAATCGAGACACTGACAGCCGTATTCATAGTCGTTCGCCAGCGGCTCGCCGGCGAGTCGCCGGAGTTTTGTTATGGATAGTATGTTGGCGGCACTGTACGTCTATGTCAAATTCGAGGTTAGCAGGCTAGATTTTGTGTCAATTTCTGTCAAAACTGACTGAAAACCTAACCTGATAACCTCGAATTTGTCATAGACGTACAGTGCCGCCAACATACTATTCATAACGAAACTCCGGCGACTCGCCGGCGAGCCGCTGGCAAACGATTATGAATACGGCTGTGAGAGTAAAACACTTTTTGTTCGTCCTTAAATTCTTTGGCAAACTGACAGTTAATAGTTTTTGACAAAACCAGTTTATTAATGGCAATTAAATTAGGTGTTTCGAATTATTTTGAAAATATTAAATTATATAAACAGTTTTTAAATTTATTTAATTACATTTGTAAAAAAAATTTGTATAATGTGCATACTTGCAACGATAACTTGGTGCAGCAAATTCTACTTTGTATGCTCATTATACAAATAACTATTCTCTTTACGCTGTAAAAATAGGATTAGTTACAGGCTTGTTGCAAACATTTGCAGAATATTTGAAAGTCACTTTGGATGAGTTTCGTGAACAGATAAAAACAGTTGTTGTATGTCATAAATCTTGTGTTGCAGCCAATCGAAGAGCCAGTAGTAGGAAAAGAAAAGAAACGTAGAAAGCTGGACGAAATCGTCCTAGGCTTATCAGCTGCCAAAGAGCAGATGTTGTATCCTGAAACGACGAAGAAGGGTAGCGTTACTCCGAGCGTGACGGTGACACCAACTTCAGCCCCTGTAAGTTCGTCACACCATCAGAAGCCTTTCACCATAACCGTCACTTCTATACCGTCACCTGCCCCACCACCTCGCAGCTGTGCCACGCCCAACCTCAAATCTGTCATGTCAAGCAAAGACAGCTTCTCCAGCTTCTTGGCGCAGGCCGAACAGCAAAACCAGCTGCTGAAGAAGCAGCAGCAGCAGCAGAAGAGCTACGAGGCCATGATCGCGGACATCAACAAAGTGGCAGATTTCAGCTCCAAGGTTAATTCGTACTCGCACGAAGCTAAGGTGAACAAGTGGCTAGCTGAGCAGAACGCGGCCTTAGCAGAGCAGCCGCTGAATTCCGATTATTTAATACCGAGGAGAAGGCGGCCCCGCGTGGATCCGTCTCTTTTGGACTGGAAAAAACTGACTGGCAATGAGAATGTCTCTGTAATTCACCGTGTTACCAATAAAAAACTGACGGGGCCGAAGGCACCAACGCTAAAGCGGTTGGGGCAGTGGCTGATGGAGAATCCCATGTACGATATTGATCCCAAGTGGTCGGAATTGGTGAAGGAGCGTGGCAATTTAAGTCACGATTTACAAAAGCGATTCAGTAACAGTATGAAGAAGGGAACGCCCGGCAGGCCGCCGCTTTTGTCAAGTCCTACCGGTTCTACTTCGAGTGTCAGTTCTGCAAACTTGGCCACGTCGCTGGCCTCGAGTCTGCCGTTTCCATCGCTGGCCGGTTCGGGCCTAAGTGGGCTTAATTCAAGCTTGCTTTCGGGATTGTCCGGATTAGGACAATTTGACTCCAAGAATTCGTTGTTTGATCCCAAGAATCCCCTATTTGATCCAAAGAATCCCCTGTTCGACCCTAAGAACAACCCATTGTTCGACCCGAAAAACCCGCTCCTCATGCCTTTCGCCACCGGGATGCCAAACTTAAGTGCCCTCAACTCCATGGCCGGTTTAGGAAATTTAGGAAATATGAATCTGTTTGCCAATCTTGCTGGATTGGGCTTACCGGGGCTGGGCATGGACCCGTCCTCCATGACACCAGAGACCACCAAGAGTAAAAACTCTGGCACTAGCGGTGGCGAGAGCAAAAGCAAGCAGTCACAGAAGCCGGCCGAAGCGCACAGCTCCAGCAAATCTTCGGTGGCGTCCTCCTCGGCATCGCTGCCCACATCCACCCCCTTCCCGTTCTTCTTTCCCAATCCTAGTCTTCTCTATACGCCGCTCGGCCTGGGGGGGCTGAACCCGTTCGCACTACAGCCAGGCATGTCCGCCGCTTACGACACTTTGGCCCAGCAGTGCAACTTGCTCAACGGTAACTTGAACCCTTCCGCTTCGCCGAACTCCAGCAAGTCTAACAAGGGAACCAGCCGGGCCCCATCGGTGACCTCGACGACCACCAGCCAGGCGAAATCACCTAGGCCTAGCCGTGACACCTCGCACCTGCAGAATTTGATCCTGCCACCGGACACGCAGCTGCTGGAGAGCATCTCAAAGGTGGCTGGCACGCTGGACGCCTCGTTGAAGCACAGCAAGAAGGAGGATAAGCAGAAGACGCTGGATAGCTTGCGAGGCATGCTGCCCACGGATTTCAGCAGCGGCACGGACAAGCTACGGGGCATGAAGGACCTGCCAAGCTTCGCGGACTTCAACAAGCTCCTGGAGGCGACGCAGGTGAGCCCCAGTCCTTCCAAGAAGACCCGGGAGCACGAAATGAAGGAGGCCATCGAGAAACTTAGCAAGAGCAACGCGGAGCTGCTGGCGCGAGCTATGGCTGATGATCACAATCGTGCCACGCCCTCGGGGAAACGGCAGAGGGAGGCGACCTCCACCCCTGTCGAAGCTGAAGCTAGCAAAGATGATGAGAATGTAAGTATATACAGAGTTACGTGTTTTAACGAGTATTAATTTATATGTTGGTATTCTGAGGTTATTTTTAAGCATTCTTCATTGCAACATTTTAAAATATGAAGAAATTTTGTGAAAAGGGCCAAAATTAAAAATTTTATTTAAAGTTTATCCTTTCTAACCTCTCAAAACAAAAAACAGTCCACGATAAAAAAGTGATCCAAGTTACCATAGCCATATTTTCATTCAGACAATTGAGAGCCAGCTGTCACTTTGACAGTGAGCTACCTACTAACCTCGTGTTACATTTTCAATTTAAATGAAGATATCTTCAAATCAAATTAAAACAAAAAAAATGTGGACAAATATATTGAAAACTGCAATATACTGGTATAACGATTTTCTAAAGAACTAGAAGACGACAATCAATAGCAAGAAAGTATTCAGTAAAAAATTGCAAAAAAGGTAGTTGTCGTACCTCCCAGGGATCCAAACTTTCCATCAGGCATGTAGCAAAAAATTTCAAGTTTTAAAATCATACGTACCTACAGAATTATAAAGGAATGAATGATTTTATTCGTATAAGATTGCAGTAATGCTAAATTGGGCTAACTCCAATATAGTCCGTTGGTGCTTAGACACATGCGCGTATTAATGTCATTCTCAGTTTGTCAGTGGTTCTACAAATGTTCAGACAATCGATACAGAAAAGAAGAGCATCGCACGTCAGCCATGCCAAGGTGCATATTTAGGTTAGCTGTAGTACAAAATTGTCTGTGTATTTAAAGGCTGTGTGTATGACCGTAAAAATGGGAGTTAGTCCAATCATAGACAATAATATTGAATTTGAATTTGGGAATGAGTATTTCTTTTATCCATAGCTTAAAATCCAGTTTTACCACTCTTTTAGAACTGCTTACATAACAGTTCCTTTCTGCGCATATTCCGTAAATGTCATAATGTATCAGTGGGCTATACTGTAGTTTTCTACTAAATTGGATTGAAAAGCAAGGAAAACTATGCAACACTCATGCGTGTAAGTAAGATAAAAAATATTTTTACTCACAATCGGTTAATAATAGATACATTTCTAACCTTTAAAACAGTAGGAAAGTTTTTTCCCGACTCGCCAAACGTCACTTTCAATGAATTTGTCATGTTACCTAGCAACAGCGTCGCAGATTCTTTTGTTAAAGTGACTTATTAAACTGCGATAAAAATACGTATTATTTGAAACTTACCTAATTAAATAAATAATGACAAAAACCGATAGTGAGTAAAATAGTATATGGTGAAAAGTTTTATTTCTGTCTCGAGATAAAGTTAACCTCTCGACAGTAATGATGTAATGAAACACCTATTTCTTTAACAAAAAGCTTTTGCATCGTCATCTTACATCCCAGTGTTAATATTCTCATCAAAATTAAAACTAAGACTTGACGCTAAAGTCAAGCGGAAAGAGCAAAGAAGATGAGAAAGAGTTTTAAGAACGAGATGAAAACAGGAAGAACTGATGCGCAAAGTATAATGCAGAAAGTTCATGCATTTATATGAAATGAAAAGTTGTTGTTTATAGTTTAGTTCTTAATGTAGTGTTTGATAACAAGATTTTATTTTAGAACTGGTTAGTGTATGTTTGCTTCACCACTTTTTATCGTGGACTGGTTTTGATGCGGATAGAAAATTAAATATGAAGGGTGGCAAAAGATTCTGCGTTCAACTATGAAAGTGCTGAAATTATAAACAAAACAAACTCAGTTTCTGCTTGAGTATTTGACTTAATCTTATAGATGCTAAAATGAAGGTTAATGTATGTAGGTGCCGTGAAAAAGGTCTGTACAAGAAGTTATTCCAGATTTTTGGAGTTAAAACAAACCAAATTATTACTGAAATGGAAGATTTGCTAACAGGTTTAGTACATAGTCTGATGAAAATACCATTTTTACACATTCAAAGAGCAACTTTCTGCAAAATGTTGATTTGCACTTTTTTCAATTGTGTCATAATTCCGTAAAGAATTTGCAGCAATAGTCTACTGAGTAGACCTTCCATTTCAGTAGCAGTTGCTTTTTTTACTTTTTATGTCAATATTAGATTGTGGGTTTAATAAATCCTACTCTGTAGGTATTTTGTTGTTTTTGATTTTTTATAAATGTTTTGCTGTGATAGCACCTTTACACGTAGGAGTTAGTTTTTTAATCTTATGCATAAACTGGGAAAGTTACTAACATGGAACAACAGGGATAAATCGTAGACAAATTATTTTGAAAAATTGTTGGAATATAAAAAATTTACAATAAAATTTGTTGAAGAACAACTGAAAATCCATAAGTCATGTATCAAATATAAAATGAATTGCTCAAAGCGTTTTGTTATTATTAATAAAAATAATTTTATTTTCAAGAACTTTGAACTTCGATACTGTTGAAACGAAGAGCTTTCGGATTTAGGTAAGTTGGGTTAAATCGGTTTGTTTTGACCTCAGAAATTTGTGGTAACTTTTTGTACAGACCTTTTAGAGACACCCTGTATATAAAGAGTTATAGCCCATTTAGCTATCTTGCTAATGATTTCTTTCTACCTTCTTGATCACTAGCCGGTTCTGTACAATTCGTATTTCTCCAGAGCTTCCTTCGTGCAGTTTCGTTGGTACTCTGATTTTCTCTGCTTTCACTGTTTTCGCTATGCAACAGTTGTTAAGGATTTCAAGAACTTCCCTATTTGTTCTTTTTTATCGTACACCTTCTACTATTATAATTTTTCTTTCTCATTGGATCAGCTGATTTTAGTCACATCCATAGATCAGTGAAGGTTTTAGTTGCTTTTGATGACTAACAATGAAGGAAAACAAAACATAGAAAAACTAAGAAAGATGAAGAAAATAAAGTAAGAGACAAGAAGAATAAAAACGGAACATAAGAAACCTTAACTGTTGGAAAAATTGGAGAAGGAGCAAAGAAATTGATGCGATATAAAGCCCTATAAGAAATGAAATGGAAAGAAAAGGAAGAAATCAATAAGAAAGAATATACAACACTATATTCCGGGGAAATAAACAGGGTGGAGGTGGAAATGCTAATGAAGGAAACCAGATAGACCACGTGCTTACTCAAAAAAGAAGAGAAACATTCAGGCGAGATGTAACATCATTCAAAGATTATAACACCGATACCGGCCACTGCCTAGTAATAGCAGAAATAAAACAAAAAAATAAGATATAAAAATGATAAGAAGCACAAAAAATTGAAAATAGAAAAAATTGAACAGCAAACGACTAGGGAGGTACACACGATAGAAATAACCAAAGAAATTAAGGTAAAGGAGAACTTACTAGACATAGATCAACAATGGGGTAATATATGCCACAGTATAAAAGTCAAGCGTGGAAAGAACAATAGGATATAATAGTTATTAAGGTACCAAGGGGCATTATGAGTAAAATAAGAGCCCAAGATTGTTAGTGTACTAACCGAGGGCCTTTGGCCCGAGGTGTGTACAACAATCGCGGGCTCTTAGCTCATAATGCCTGTGGTGCCTTCAAGGTTTTATGTCCTACCAATTTTCTTACCTTATTCATATTTATATTCAATTCATATAATTACTATGCTATGGTATTTAAGATTGATCTAGTTAGCTGATCTAAGTTAGATTTGTGACATTAGAGCTGTCATTAATTTTCATTGTGACAGTGGTCCATAATAAAGTTGTATCCATGGAAACAAATACTGTTAATTTTTCATAATAACCCTAGTGTTCTTATGAAGAAAATAATTGCTCTGGAGCGTTATTTTGTATCTAAGATACCTTAAAATAGAGTCATTAATTTCAATTAATGTACTGGTAGGACATAAAGGAAAAAAAACCTGGCGAAAATGGTTCAATAAGGAATATAAAGGTATAAATAAACCTAAAAAGGGAAAGCAAGAGTAAAATGGTTAAGATCAAAGGGATCGATAGATTTTGAAGGCTACAAAAAATATAGAAAAGAAAAGGTGTATAAACAAAAAAAAAGAATGTGTGGCTGCAGGAAAAGTTGAATGAAAAACAAAGTAATAAAAACAACAACACAAAAAACCTAAGAATATGGGAAAACCACTTTCAAAAAGTACCGATTGTGCCACAAGAAGCAGAGAAAGAAGACGGAACAGCAAGAAGAGAAAAGTCAGATAATAGAGACAATATACAAGAACCAATATGATGAGCTGAAAATGTAATATCAAAAATGGAATGTATCCAGGGACGAGATAAAACAGAGCATTGATAAGACACGGAAGAGAAGCATTACATGAAAGAATGTACAAAATATAAAAAAACATATGGGGACATGAAAAAACATCTAGAGAATGGAGGGAAGGAGTAATAGTTACAATTAAAAAAAGACCAACAGATTCTGTCGACACTTATGCAGGTGACTTATAACATATACCAAGGAGATAATTGGGGACTACAAACTTGGATTTATAACTGGAAAGTCAATAATAGCCTGGCTTCTAACGGGTTTTTCATAAAATAAACAGAATAGAACTAATGAAAGCAATGAGGGAAATGATGATATCAGACAAGCTGGTACGGTTGACACAAAGAACAATGGAAGAGTAATCGTGGGATTAAGATAAGACTTGTTATCTGCAATACTGTTCAATATATTTTTAAATAGAATGCAAGAGAACAACAATAAATAAAGAAATGCAGATACTTGCTTACGCGGATGATGTCATCATTATCACAAGAATATAAAGAAAGATAATTGAGCTCTTTAAAAAACTAGAGGGCAAGGCAAAAGAAGTAAGTTTAAAGATAAGTGCAGCAAAGACCAAATTCATGGTATGTCAAAGGAAAGTGACAAACAACTTGAAGATAGATAATTACACAATTCAAGAAATCTACAACTTTGTTTACTTAGGTATCCAATTACATAGAAATAACGAAACTGGCACCGAAGCATACTACGTAAACTAGGCAAACAAGAACTTATATTAAAATATCAACAAATTATGGAAAAAATAAAACAAAATCAATAAAAGCCTAATAAAATCAGGCATGTCCTAGTGCTGATATCGAATCTGATCATAACCTGGTCATTGGCAAAATAGAGTAAAATACAATAAATCCAATTTAGAAAAATTAAAAATAGCGGAACTGCACAAAGATGAATCAGTGGAGCATACATGGCTACAGTTGTAAATGTTCAAATGGAAAGTTACAGGGATACAAGACAAGAGCAAGAGAAGAGCGGATCAAAGAAGAATACAACATAAGAATGGAAACAAAAAAGTATAAAGAAACACAGAACCGTAAGATATCCAATAAGGAAAGCTAAGGAGAACTGAATAATGGAGGAATGTCGACAACTGGTACCCCGCAATTTAGCATACTGAAGACAGAAGTCAAGGTGACTGATGTACAACAAGACTGGCAGAAATATGTTAAAATAACTGTTCGTTGACGAGTGGAACTAACACAGAACAAACAATGGCTATATTATAGTCTGAAGTAGAACGAGCAATTAGATGACCTGCAGACATGGAAAGCGACCGATCCAGATAACATATGTCGAGATGCTGAAACTGTTGGATAACTACAGTGTTGACCAACTAACACGACTTTTGAATAAAATATATTTTTCAGTGACTGGTTAAAATCCATGATTTTCCCAATACCCAAGAAAAGTGAGGTAAATAAATGTTTGCAATTCAGGCTCATAACTCTTAGGGCCGGTTGCAGAAAGCAATGTTAAGTCTGGTGTTAGCTAACATCGCGTCAAAGTGAACAAAATCGCATCAAATTTTGTTTACTAATGTATTAGTTTCCATAAGCATTTGAGATTTGATTCGTTTTTGTTCACTTTGACGCGATGTTAGCTAACACCAGACTTAACATTGCTTTCTGCAACCGGCCCTTAGTGATGAGCACTATTTAGCCGTATTGTATTTCGTGAAACACACTGAACGAATCAATGGTCTTAATTAATAAGACGTTTGGCTGATTGCAAATATACTGGAATCTGACTGCACCAATTGGCGTTGGGACAAACCTAATAGAAGACATCCTCATAAGAAGAGGGTGTGTACTGTCCCCTACTCTCTTCAATTTGTATTCAGAAGAGGTCTTCCAAAAGGCATTAACTAACGTTCAGTACGGCATGAAAGTTAATGGAAAGATAGTAGATAGTCTTTTTTAAACATAAACATGACAAAACTAAGGTAATGGCTATTACCAGAACGCCTCACATTTAAAACAACAAACAAATTGAGGATAAAAAGTGTCTGGGCACATGGATAACAGATCATCTGATCAATGCTATCACTAGATACTCGATAACATTTTTTAAAATATATATATTCAACCCTACTGTATGGAGTCTGGACTTGGGAGTATGTTCCATGAGGCATTTGGAAGCATTTGGAAGCATTTGAAAATATCATGGACTGAAGATATCAACAAAAACGTTCTGAAAAGGATAGGAATGGATAGAGGACCCCTAGATATTAAGAGACGCAAAGCCTTGCACACATTTGCAGAGAACCAAAGTATGCCTTGCTCAGGTTGATTATGAAAGGAATAGCTCAGAAATGTTGCGAATGGACTGGCTCAGAGACACTCTCCTCAGAATAGTGCAAAACAGAGAGGAATTTGTCGCAATTATAGTCAACTTTCAGTAATGAAGACGGTATTTCAAGAAGAAGTCATCTACGTGGCAGTAATGTATTTTATTATAAAGATATTCGAATGAAATATAATTAAAACAATACTTGGCCCAACAAGAAACAATGAGGGAGAGATCAAAAGTAGGATGAACCATGAAATGCTAAAGGACATCAATGTAGAAGATATTATAAGCTTCATAAAGGTGCAACAGATCAGCTGGTTGGGGCATGTGATGAGAGATGGAGGAAGTTCAACAAAAACAATTACACAGTGAAAACCACGTGAAACACAGGAAAGAGGAAGATCAAGGAATATAGTAAAAGATTCTGCAAAAAATTGGAATCACAGAATGGAAGGAGAAAATCGTCCAGCTATATTCCATCAGGAGTGTGCTACTAACTAGTAATGATAATAATAATAATAGTGTGTGGAAATAGAGTATTAAGAATAGCAAAAGACAAGTCTCGAATAGGTCATCAAAACATTGGAGTGACAATTTAACCCTGGGATTGAGGCAACACTGAAGACGAAACAGACAGCTTGTCGAAGAACAAGATGGAGGAGGAAGAAGAGTGTTGATAATAAGTTTATATTTATTAATCATCAACTTCTGTTTCTTCCCAGTTCTGCCCAGTTCTGTTACTGCCAGGTAGCCTTGTTACCCAAACCCCCCTTTTATTTCTGGTTTGAATTGAAATCTTTGCAAAATTTCTTCTGCCTTTATTTTTATCTTGCTCTCAACTTTTATTCCTGGTACGACAACATTGTTCGTCTAATTTCTTTTCTTCGTCCACACTTTCTCCGAGTTTTAAATTTTTTTCTGTAAATGCTTTGGTGGTGGAAATCTGCTCATTACTCACTCTTCTTTTTTGTGCATTTCAATATTATTCTCCACAGAGTTTTGATCTCGTCCTATTAATATCAGTTTGTTGTTCTTATCTAAAGTACTCTTATAATCGATTCACTTTTTTTTTTGCAAACCAGTAGGATACTTGGCTTGTTAAGATTGCACATCTAAGGATATTTTGTTGTACAACCTCACATAACCTCTAAAATATTACCCAGTACAAAGCGCTACATTGCCATATGAATTATATACTGTATTATCTATCCAAAGAGCTTGTGAACTGTCAATTTGCTATCAGGTTGCCATAATCCTGTTCAAAATATTCTTGCAACTTTCATTTTCTGATTTTGGCAGCAATAAATTTGAAAAATTTGAATTCGTGTAGCGAACTTGTTACAGCAGAACCATTATAGCTTTGCGGGCAGCAAAAAATTGAACTAATATTAGAATCTAGTAGTTTCTAAGCTTCATATTGGTAACAATTTCTTACACTATTAAATCGACATTAACTTGTTCAGATATGTCAGCGGCGTACGAAATTTTTTTACAAGTAATTATGCTAAACAATAGAGTGTGCACATTAACTGCAAATTCTCTGTGATGCAATGCTTAAAACTAAACCTACACTACACATTGCAGTGTGAAGACAAATTTTACTAATTACTGCGATCGTCGCTTCTGATTTCTTGACGGTTATAACATAACCAAACTTTATATATTTGATATCTATTTCACTATATATTGTTTGAGGCTTTTGCGGATACTCGAATTATTCTTGTTAAAAAGTGAATGCTGGACGTTCATCTACAAAAACTAGGCGGTCTAAACTGAAATTCTTTTTTAACAAAAGCACTTCATGTATTATCAAATTAGTGAAGTCAATTATGATCACAGCGCCTTCCATAGCCTGCTTCGACAGCATAACTAGAATGGTTTTGCTGTACTTGGTTATTAATATATTTAACCTGCATTAATTTTCACAAATTAAATTCTTATAAACCTTCAATTTTGGTGTCATTTTTGACATACGTTTATAGTAACTTAACCTCGCTTTAAATATAACTATTTTTGTCACGAGATTTAAGGTACCGTGCGAAAAAGAGTGTCATTTCCAGGTAGACTCGGGAATATTTACAACAGTTTGACCTTGAAAGTACACAAGCTTTGTGGATAGATAATAGCAAGAATAATTTCATACCTACGTTGGTAACTCGTTCTTAATTAAGAATTTCTGTAACAGGTATACATTTTTCCAACGGTAAATGCTAAAAAGAATACATTTTTATGCTAAAATTTACATTAAAAATGCAGTTTTTGGCTTGTCAAGCATTCTAACCTAAAAGTGTTTTGACGACATAACCTTACTTGTAGGATCAATTTACATGGTTGAATAAAGAATAGAAAGGAAGGAACATGAAAGATGACAAGTTGACCTTGTTGGCTCTTGCAAATGGCGGCTTTATAATTTCCGTTGTATGACCCCAGTAACAATTTACCAAGTTGTTGAGAAATCCACTCAGCGGAAAATCGTTAGAACAAAATTAAAAACAAAAAAGGGTTGTAAAAATCGCTGTAAGAAGTTAATTCATGAAGTTCTGCTGATTTTTAATCCATTTTTCATAGCCTCTATCGATTTTTACAACTAACAGCCGGTCTTATAAAGACCACTAATCTGAGGTTAACTTTAATTCGATGTTAAAATAAATAAAAGCACATCAAAACGTTAGTGCTTATGACATTTTATTGATTAGTAAACAAATTTTGATGCGCTTTTGTTTACTTTAACAACGAATTAAAGTTAACCTCAGATTAGTGATCTTTATAAGACTGGCTGTAAAAGTAGGGTTTTAACCATTTTTACAGTAAATAAGGCAAACGCAGTCTGTGTTAAGCTCTTAACATTTTGAGTGCCATGGCGGGACTAAAATAACGACTCTGAGAAACCAACTTCAAATTTTGGGTTATACAATTTTTTTTGAACGCCAAACGTATGTAAATGGGATTGTAAACAAAATCGACAAATCTATGTTTTATTCTTTGACTATAACCCGCACTAAACATATTCAATTCATTTCCGTGGCCCGAAAACAAATCAAAGTGTATCTGTTTAAATGCATCCAGTTAACTGGACGATGGCACTCAAAGTGTTAAGGAACTTGCAGGTACAGATACTCATTCATCCTTATACATCAGCCTGCGATCATTGCAAGATTTCACCAAAAACAGAAGTTCTTTTGTAACAAAAACTTCAAAAACAAACAAAGAACAATTGGAAAAGTAGTCATTTTGAAACTGACACTTAAATACTTGGTACTGTAGTTGACCTTAACCTCACATTTAAAGATAAACTCTTATCAAACAAGAATCTGCAGTGAAATGTTCCTGAATACAGTAAACTATTTGACGTGGATGTCGAATCAGGTTGGTTAACCGCTTTCATTCATAATTTTCCGACTTTCATATTATGGAAAATTGCAAAATAAATAACTAAATAAATATCATTCAAACAATTGAATTTGATTATATCACAGGATCAACTTAATAATTCAATTTTAAAACCAGTTTTCAAACTTATTTCTATGTTTGGGACCTTTTATTGATCCATTATCAAGGCTGAAGGTATGAAGAAACATATATACAGGGTGAGTCATTTTAATCTTTGGACGCGTTGATCCAGTGAGGGAAGCAAGATGGTGAAAAATACCCCGGGACAAAATTGTTCGGGGTGAAGGGGGACAACTTTTGGCACCAAAATCCACTCCCCCTCGCGGGGGGGGGGTCAACTTTCAAATTTCAAACGGAACTCCCCATTTTTTCCATGGATTCGGGTTCCTGATAAAAAAATATGAAATTTTTGTCGGAACAATTTTTCATGAAAATGCTTTCTTCGGTCAGTTTGAGCGCATCTCACAATCCCACCCTTGGCGTTACCCAGGAACAACGACGTGAACGTGGTGGGATTTTGTTCCCATCGGGATGCTTTTTTCGCGTGAGTCCCCTTCTCTCACGTACGGGGTGTTCTCATTCAATTCGCTGGGAGTCAGTGGCTCTCCCCCTCGCCCTGGTCATGACCGTACATCACGAGCGTAGGTCCAATCTAACGTTCTGGAACCTCAATCCTTTAAATTTTTGTCATTTTGGTGAAACATCAACACTTTTGGCCCTGATGACAGCTACCTGACAGCTGTGATGACATCGTGTGGGGACAATTTTATGGCACTAACAATCATATGTGCTGTTTTGGGAAAATGTCCATTCCCTGTAGTTCTTAAATAGGGCGGGGTGTCATAATTCTGACCGAAGAAAGCATTTTCATGAAAAATTGTTTGGACAAAACTTTCATATTTTTTATCAGGAACCCGAAAATGGGGGGTTCCTTTTGAAATTTAAAAGTTGACCCCCCCCGCGGGGGGGAGTACGAGGGGGGAGTGGATTTCGGTGTCAAAAGTTGTCCCCCTTCACCCCGAACAATTTTGCCCCGGGGTATTTTTCACCATCTTGCTTCCCTCACTGGATAAACGCGTCCAAAGATTAAAATAACTCACCCGGTATGTTACAGTTAATACCCGAATGTAGTTAACATTCGAATTTGCCAGTCAAAATTAGTTTTAACAAAGCGCTTTCGTTAATACTAGAATTACCTACATTTTGTTAATTAAAATCAGTACTTAACCTAATTTAACCTAACCTAACCTAACCTAACCTAACCTAACCTAATCTAACCTAACTTAACTCAATCGAACTTAATTTTTTTCCCTAATGACTACTGTTGCCTCCTAAAACTGCTCACACACTATTTCAGTTGGCACAGGCATCACTTAAACCTAAACTTTAATTAAGTGAAAAATCTAGACTGCCTGTGTTGGGAGTTGAACTCTCAACCGCTCCTGATCGAGCGCTCCCAGGTATTTCACTGTGACCTCGGCTGCAGCGGCGATCGCCGTTCGCTTACCGAGGTCCCTAGTGGAACTTAATTTAACCTAACCTAACATAACCAGTTGTCAGTTACTATTGACTTTCATTCGCAAGTAATTGTAGTTTCGACTAGTGAAAACTAGTATTGACAGAAGTGCTTTGTTGGAAGTAGTTTTGCCTAGTAAATTTTGATTTTAACTGTGATATATATAACGGAACAAGAATAAATTACTCAGCAAGTGGTAAAAACTGTACGAAGCCTGGAATGGTTCCAGATATCATAAACAACATATTTCAATAACTACTTTACTGTGTAATAGTAATTTACGATACAAGTGCGTAGAGCTAGTCTCTAGTAACAAGTGGGGCAGAGTTAAAACGCGAGTGAGCGAGCGTTGTAAGCCCCGTGAGTGACTAAAGATGCTTTAAGCATGTGTATCATACAATATTTTATTTACTATAAAATCTAGAAAACACGGTAAATATAAAAAAATATTTTAGATGTAGATTAGGATTACTAGCAATCAATCGGTTGTAATTTTGCTTGGTTAAAAAATTTAAAACACGTTGCTACTGACGACATAAATTAATGGAAACAGATTATTAAATAGTCGTTTTACAAACTTAAAAGTGCCAATTAAAAGTCAATTTTACACACTGTCGTAAACAAACAAAATAATGACATCACACCTGAGGGCTAGAATAACACACATAATAAAAAAAAATCAAATATAAATTCACCTTTATCTCAAATCTAATGCCTAGTTTCACAAATAATTAAGAATTTGATAAAGATTACATTTAATCATCTATTTACACCAAGCATATTTCAGCATTTGCAAGTTCAATCAAACTGGTCATTTTCAATTTCTGAAGGAATATGAAACTTGAACCTGACCCCTCCCCCCCTGCGTAATGAAGCTAGTGAAATGCCCATTCATGTCCGTATTAATCCAGGATTGTAAAATCCTAGATTCGTGTTGTATAAAAAAATTATTATGTTTGCAGATATGTGAGGTTAGGTTAATTCTGACATTTACTGATTTGTTAAAAAAAAACTCATTTAGGGTAGGCCTTGGAAAGAAAGATTGCATTTTGTTTATGAAAATATATGTCACTGTGACAGATAAAAGTTTACACTGCATTAAGTTTAATTGTAACAAGGAAAATAAGATGGCAGGTGCACAACAACAGGTGTAATAATCATAACGGTCAATAAAAATTGTTTTGTTAAGTGTTTTGTATATTTTTAGGAAAATAGTTCAAGGTCAACATGTAATTTAGTTCTCTGTGACTTATGGTAGTTCATTTGCTTCAATGGGTATGTATCAAGTTATGGCAAACTTCAATTTGATCATGGCATGCTGCAAATGAGTTTTTTTTTGGAACACACGATATAAATCAGACAAGTTTTACATGAACTACAAAAATAATATTGTTAGAAAAACTTCTCACCGACTGAAAGATGGAATGATACTTTTTCTTGAACACTAAGGGCCGGTTGCAGAAAGCAATGTTAAGTCTGGTGTTAGCTAACATCGCGTCAAATTGAACAAAATCGCATCAAATTTTGTTTACTAATGTGTTAGTTACCATAAGCATTTGAGATTTGATTCGTTTTTGTTCACTTTGACGCGATGTTAGCTAACACCAGACTTAACATAGCTTTCTGCAACCGGCCCTAAATAATATAAATTAAAGAATTTATTGCGCTTGAAGTAATACAAAATCCCAAATTTACAATCAAAATAAACGAATGATCAAAAATGTAAGTTTAGTAGTTAGTACACACTAACAAACTTCAAAACCAACTTGATTTGCAAAAAAAAAGTGAACTGATTATAGGTACAGAGATTCTCTGTTCTCAATAATTAATAGTCTTGGTTTAACATATACTGGTACAATTTGGGTCGTTTTGAACCTTCGAAAATTGGTTGTTACCTAACTAACTTCGACCTAACTTTTCTATAAGAATTTTGTTTTTCATGTGTAATTGACAACAAAAAAAACTTTTCCGATATCTTTACTGACAAAGCTACAATTTGTAAACCAATTTTACTTTTCTAAATAAAAATATTTATTTAAAGAACGCCCCCAAGCGCTTCAAGGAATCGCCCGAAAACTTTCCGCCGCCGCCACCGACGGTCCCCACTGCGATCCCGACCGGTGATGTCGACATAGAAGCTTTACTACCCCCATCCACCGTAGTAAAAACCACCAGCTTGCCAGCGGAAGCGGAAGAAAAGCCTCCACCGCCTGAGAACCCGCCGCCGCCTCCGGTAGTAGAAAACCTCGAGCCTGCAATCCCGCCCCCGGCCTTGCCCGAGCCGCCCATTCAGCCTGAGGCAGCGGACTCGACCGAGGCGGCCCCCAAGAAGGGCGCCAAGCGAACGCGGGGCAAGCGCAGGTCAGGCGAGATCTTGCTCGACCCCGAGACCGTGATCGAGCGGAAAAACCTGCGGTCGAGCGCCAGCCGGTCCGCCGCGGTGGCTGCGGCACGAGCGGCCGCCGAGCAGGCCGCCGCCAAGCAGCTGGAGGCCGAGAACGCGCAGAGGAACCAGGAGGGCGACGGTGCATAATTGCCAAATTGAAAACTGTCTAAATTTGTTAGGTGTTACATTAATTTACGTGGATTTTCCGTAAAGTTCGACTCAAAGTGGGTATTTGGTGTGAACTGTGATACTTTCGAAGACTTCTCTGATGGACACTCTTCAGTGCTTAACTACAAGTAATGCGATGTATTTAAATGAGTATTGCTTATGTCATCTCTCAATGAACTGAACTACTACGCTTGGTAACTATGTATTCCCATTTAACGAGTAATAATGGATAATTAAGTAACATAATTATGCTCTACGTAGGCTTAAATCATTGGACGACTCGTAATCAAATTGTAATTTAGGAAATGATTACAGAAAGCAGTAGACAATTGATTGATTATATCTAAATTTTAAACTCTTACGTAAAAATTTGGTAATGATTGTTATTTAATCGTTACTCGGTTGCTTTGCATTTTCGGGAATTTAGGAGGCCATTTTTATATTATCCTTTTAACGAGAGCGCTGATTTTAATGATGGCTTCGAACAACTACAAAGGGATTGTCAGTATTTAGCGAGGAATGCGAAGCGTAACTGTTTTGAAGGTTGTTTTATTTTCCGGATTAACTAAAATCATTACCATAATTTGATGATATTTGTTATGGTTTGCATTTTAGGATTTGTATATATTTACATATAGGTGAGGTGAACGTGGGAAATTTTGAAATGGTGTGAAATTTTGTAAATACTTACTGTGTTTTTTATTCTTTTTTTATAATTTAAATTGTGTATGTTACATAGTGGTATTGAGTCTGATAAATATTTATTTTAAGATTTCCATTGTGTCCTGACTTACGTATTTATTTGAATCTGCATTTATGCCGCTGGCGTCTGCCGGCTCTAGATCTGTTGTCATCATATACGACATGTATACACGTATTATAGCATAGCATGGTAGCTCTCTCATTTTATTGTTATAATGTTCATATAGATAAATAAACAATATGAATATACACATGCGATTTTATTTGTCTCGAAATTTTCTAACGACGTGTTCTACTAGGAAGAATTTCAGCAAACTGTTCTATCAAATTATATATTTGTAATGGAAAGTAAAGATAGTTTGAAGGATTTGAGGCTCGCCATTGGGATCTCTGAACTGGTAAGAATTAAAGGTCTGTTAAAAGAGGGCAAAGCAATCATTAAAAAGAAAATTAATTTTTGCGAAAAACTGTCAAATTTCTTTGTTGGAATTTTTTTAAATCTAAAATAGCGTGAATTTTTGAGTGGCACTGCTCTGATATTTCAAGTTTGGACTCGATTGAGCAGATAAAGATACAAATAAAGTGTTTAAAAGGATAAATGAAGGAACTAGAGAAAAAATGAAATATAAGAATAACAAAATTGTGAGTATAAGCATTTCTAAAAGTTTTAAAAGTGGTTGAGAATAGGGGTGAAAAGTGCATGTGTCGTAAAGAGATAATAAAAAATAACAGTATTGAGTGGTTAACTCTTGGTCAAAAGGATAGGCAACACATTTTATATCAGAGATTAAAAGGTCTTTCATTTGAAGTGTAGACATGTGAAATATTTTTGGCGCCGATTATAGTAAAAGGTAAATGTCAGAAGTGCGAAGTAAAGCCAATAGCGTCAGGTCAATAGTAGATCGTATAAATAAAAGGAAAAAAATACAAAAAGAAACCAATCAGACATAAAAAGCAATAAAGGCGGACACCAACAGCACAAACAAGAGCATAAACGAATAACTTAAAAGATATAAATTGTTGGTTTATAGCGTCTGTCGGCGCTTTCTGATTTCCAGACTTCTCTTCCACTGTATTTGGTCGAGGCATTGTTTTTCATTTAGATTTCTTTCGGTCATTGCTTTCCGGATTCCTTCTCCCCAAGGTTTTCTAAGTCGTCCATAATTTCTCTAATTCTTTCGTTTTTTACTCTCTTCTTGATACTCCACATGACCTCCGTAGGACGTCTATTTCAACCGCTGTAATTCTACTTTTATCATCTTCCGTCATCCTCTACGCTTTGGCTCCATATAGTGTTATACTTTTTATTATTACGTCGTAAATAGTTAGTTTCTGTTTCTTAGTAATTTCCTTATGCCACCAAATCCCATTTAATCTTTTTATCGCTCTTCGAGCTTGTTTTATTCGTTGTCTTATTTCCACCGAATCTCTTCGTTCCTTGTCTATTTGTACTTGTAAGGATAATATTTGTATTTGTCACAACTCCCCACACTTTCATTGTTCTATAGCTCTAAGTCTGTTGCTTTTGCCCCCACACAAAGATATTTGGTTTTGGCTATGTGTCAGGCCATTTTTAAATTCGACTTCTTGAAGCATATTCTGTTCAAAAATTACAACTTTGCTGTATATAGGTTTTCCAGTCATATTTTTACGTGTGTTAGTTTATCAAATGGTGTTCAGGCAGTTGGCGGTTTACAATTTTAAGCAACTGTAACGGCCAGTTTAATTTTCTCGTTCATAATTATTTGTTTTGGTTTATTTAAAATTTTAAAGATTTCGAACACAGCTTTGTTCTAGAAAGTTCGTCGAGTTAACGGCGGGCTTTCTTCGCGTCGTGATTGGTCACAGGTGCACAGATCATGCTACTAATCGGTTCCCCCTGCACGTCGCAAGCCTAGCGCGTCTGTCTGGGACCGCGTGGCGTGGTTTTTGGAGCTATAGTGTCGTCGTTATCAATTGCCGCTGCCGCTCGCTTCTTTTCATATGCCTGGATGGATATTTGTCCGCCACATGGTCGGGATCCTTTTGAGCGTGCGAACTACATGTCTCGCAGTCTTCGTTGTTGCCCAGGTGGGCTCTGCATCATTCCCTGATAGTTAGGGGGACTTTCTGGACTTCATACACACCCACAACTTCAAGCCACAGCCTGATTATTCTAGCGATGAGCCGAAAAGCCGTTTAATTAGGGTAGAGTGCTGTATTTATAATTAATCATTCATGTTTACAAGCCAGCAGACGGCTCAAGCTATATTTGTAATTAATCTTGCATGTTGACAGTTCCGGCTACCCTAAATTAGTCATTCATGTTAATAGCTCCCGCTCTTCTAAATTAATCGTTCGTGTTTACAAGCCAGCCGCCCGCATAGGGCCGTGTACCTATTGTTATTTTAGTAGTAAGGCGACTTCCCAGCTGGGCTCTTAGATCATAGTGCCCGCTTGTATTTGACATTTGTGTCCGTGTACGCTGACTGTTTGCTGTAATATGTGTACCAATAGAGCGGTATACTGTGCGTTGCTTTATGCATGTTTATTTACAGGTTATTTTATACACTGTCGGATTTTATGTGAAGTAGAGCCTGAAAGCAGTTTAGAAACGTTGCAGGTAAGTCGGTGCACTTGTCGCTACATGTGTTGGGAGTCGTTGGCTATACACTAATATCCTACCCCGTTTGGCTTTCGAGGTTCGGTTAAGCATGGGTTTCAAGCTGAATCTCGTGGCACCCATTTATTTTGTAACAACTTATACATACCGTAATGCTTGCCCTGTGGTGTACCGTTTCTAGGACCACGCCCATCTCCCTGAGCGTATCAAGCCGTGGCTTTTAGCCTGTTTTTTTGAGATTTCCAGGGTAAGGGTTGGCATTTCTCGGACATGTTGAAGCAAGTGGCACTCTCACCACCCTTGAGTGTCTTTATAACCATTTGATGCCGTAACATATGTTCATAAATAAACTCCATTTCTCATATTCTTCCTTAATCTTTCTTGTCATATATTCCAGGTCCTCTTTATCTTGGGCAATGAGGACCTGATTCTCCCTCTTCTTCATTATTATGGTTTGTATTGTTGATATGCTTTTTTCAGTTCTTATATTGTCAATAAATTTCCAGGCTTCTGAACATCTTCCTCCAATATACATTTGAATCTCTCTATATCTTTGATCCCAATACTTGATTTTCGCTTCAATTACTAATCTTCTCACTATTCTTCTGTTTTTGATATATTTTTGTCTGTCTTCGTCTTTAGTATTGATCCATTTCAGGTATGCTTCTTTCCTTGCATTTATTTCTTTCTCTGTCACCATTCCACCACCATTTTTGCATTTTTCTCGTTTTGTTTCTTATGGCTAGCACTTCCTTGGCTGCTTGGTGTACAGCTTTTTTTATATCTAGGTGTATCTTCTCTGTCGTGTTATATTATTGATCGTTTAATTTCTCGTCCAATCTTTGCTGATGCAGAGTTTTTATACTCTCATCTTTCAGTCCTTCTATGTTATACATGGGGATTTCTCTTTTCCGTCCCCAATTGGTCCTGCTTGTTTTGCTGATTGGATTCGGCTTTCATGTTTATATATGGAAATACCACTGTTGCCTATACTAGGTGGTGATCGGAGCCGCAGTCAACTCCACGCTGTACTCTGACATCTGTTATTTTAATACCTGGTTTCTGTTTGACGATGGTGAGTCTATTATCGATCTCAGTTGTCTAATTGCTTGTATCCATGCATACCTCTGAACTTTTTTATTTTGGAAGAATCCATTGGCAATTCTGAGTTCATTGATGTGGAGGAAATCGATGAGTCTTCCTCCGCTATCATTAGTGACGTCCTCTGCAAATCTTCCCACGACCATGGCTTCTTGTTTGGATCCTACTCGGCCATTGAAGTCTCCTGCGACGAAGGATTAAGGGTTGGCCTTACCTGGTGGCGAAAGTTGTACTTGATATTTTGCCGGCTGGTAAATATCGGCCTAATTTGGCTAACTAGTCGAGAAGGGTCGGGGTTCCAGCTATGTTAAAAAAGAAAACTAATGGAGAGGGCGCCATGTCCTCGACGTCGACAAATCCTTGGGTCAGGCCTCCCCAAGGTATGGGATAAATCTAGCAAACCAAATAGCAAAAACCAATAACTTATAACAGCATTTATTTGAATAAATGGTTCTACCGGGTGTCAACGAATTTATTAGACAAGTCATAACTTCTAGAGTATTAGGTGTATCAAAATAAGATTTGGTATAGGTAAATGGTAGGGGGAGAGGAGAGTTTTCGCATATTTTTCACTTTCCGGTCACTTCCGGTTACACCGGAAATGGCTCCCGTATCGAATTTTTAAATGAAACACCCTGTATCTTTTTGCATATTTGGATTTCTGAGACAATTTTGGATCAGCATGTGACATTTTAAAAACTTATCCATGGCACACTTGACAAAAGTAAATAAATTATTATCCAGTATTTTGCTTAGAAATATTTAACTTATGAGCTTATTTTTAATCCAATCGCAAATAAATTAGTATCGTTAGATTCGCCAAAAAATCCTCTTTTCGGAAAGTACTTGTCAAAAAAGGGTCGCCATTTGAAAAAAAAATAGTTAGACAAGAAAACGTGCTTTTGCCAACTTGTCTTCTTCCTATCTATCATACTAATCACTAAAACTTTGCGATTGTAATTTTCTTACATCACCTGAGGTCTTTAGATTAGTTTGCGTCTGATCATGGCCACCTAGATGCCATATTAAAAGTGGCTCTAAAAAAATCAAGTAGGCTTAAAAACTTTTTAAAATGTCACATTCTGATCCAAAATTGTCTCAGAAATCCAAATATGCAAAAATATACAGGGTGTTCCATTTAAAAATTCGAAATCGGAGCCATTTCCGGTGAAACAGGAAGTTACCGGAAAGTGAAAAATATGCGAAAACTCTCCTCTCCCTATACCATTTACCTATACCAAATCTCATTTTAATACACCTAATACTCTAGAAGATATGACTTGTCTAATAAATTCGTTGACACCCGGTATAGTGCCAAACAATGACAATTACTAGACAAACATGGACAAGCAAATCGACAATCAAAAGCAATCACAAATATACAATCAAATCAATAACAAAGCAATAATAAATATACACACAAATCAATAATCAACATAAACACGTTAAAACGACAATGGGCACTGCATCAATATAAACACTAATACCATTTCATCCATAAAATAATAAAAAACAAACTAAGCTGTAAGCTACCGCGAACGAATTGCTACTCAATTGGCAACGCAGGTACAAAGATTCGCACGCACCCTGTGAGGCAGAGCCCGGAAAAACAGCTATGCATGCAAAAACGTTAACTACAGCCCCGAATGTTAGCTTGAACTTAAATATGACAGCTTCAAGATTTTGAAGGGTCGAAACCCCCTTACGGTTGTATGGGTGTACAGGGTCGAGGCGATTTCTATAATAAATTTATCATGCTTTTTATGACTGCTCAAACGACGGCTTGAATATGCTCCTGACAAAGTTATAACAACAACAAATTGCAAAATCGCTTTACGAATATCAAAATTTTGAGCGGTAAATTACCGCGGGCGGTTCGCTAGTTACAACCTATTACCGAATGACGTTTATAAATCTAACCTCTGCAGCTGAATTTTTGAGGGCACTGGCCTAAACAGGTAACTACCGGCCGATCCCGTTGTTAAATACAGCTAGGCTATAATCTGGGTAAGTTTAAACGACCTAACAAGACTTAATAGCATATCTGAATGTTACATTACGTTACGGCGGGGGGGGGGGGGGGGGGGGCACTTCAAAACATTTATCACATTTGCCGCAGGCCAAGGGTAAATAAATCTAAATGTAGCTTTCAATACCACGAGTATCTAAAATCTCATGCCAAGAGCGTGGCTAATACAGCTGCCAGAAAAATTTATTCTACAATTACATAAGGCGCAAGACGAATTGAATGGTATGCCCTAATGCTACCTATACAATTAATTCGTTATCACAAGTACTGAATGAAATGCCTACAATTAACTAGGCGGTTAGTTCGGTAGCATATATATACACACCCTAACTGAAATGTTTCGTACGATTCACACAGCTCCTCCGGGCACCTAGTGCGTCAATGACGCCGGGAGCAGAAAAGGCGCCGGTTTCCAGCAGCGAAGCGAGTAACGCAGGGGGGACAGCGAACAGGCCGCAGACAGGCGATCCAGGCACGAATTGCCCCAATGCCAATAGAACCAATCCAAGTAAAAAAAACGTCTTTCGATAGTCCACTATGCAGACGAATAAAGTTTTCCACTTCTGCCATTCCTGATCCCTTTTTCTTCATTTCTGTTAATTTTATGTCAGTATCTAGTATTTCAACTTCCTTTACCACCTCCATTCATTTTGTGTTCACTCCTTGTGTGTTCCATGTTGCAAGTTTCATTGCCCTTTTTCGTAGCTTGAGTTGTCTTCGGTTAATTCCATCTATGTTCCGAGGCAATTGTCTCGATTTTTGCAGTTTTGGTTGTTTTCCGAGAAAATGGGGAGCAGGACCATATCTTAACCCCCAACCTGGAGGACCAAGGGATCTCTTAGTCTGGGTCCTCACATAGAAAATGTCCAGCAAGGGAGGCCCTACCAGTAGTTAGACTACCGCTGGCATAGCTTCCCGGATCATTAGAGCACGCAAGCCTCACCACCTGGCAAAAGATGCCTACAACAAGGTGAAGATCCCAGCGGGAGGACTTAAAAGATACGGGGAAGAAATAATAATAAAGGAAGTGTTAGGACTTCCTGAGCCTTTACCACCTTGTTTAGGCCTCCCTGGCACTTTCCCTCATTTAAATCTTTAAATATAGTACTCCCCCGCATTTGTTTGATAACGTTTAATGCAAACCTAGGTGTCTGGTGACATCTGTTGAGTCCCGTTCCCTTGAATTATAAATTTTCAATAAGGTACGCCTTAGCTTACCGGCTTGTAAAGATTCCTAATCTCTTGTTCTGCTTTATGCAAATTTGGCTTAAAATTTCCGCAAGCGGCCCACAGATAGACCCTGTTTCCGGTTTTACAAGCATTAGCTGTTATGTGCGCTGGATGACGCGTAGGTTGCATGACATTTCACCCTTAATGACGTTTTGGCTCCACCGTGCAGGTCCAAACATTTTTATCGAATTACGCCTCTCTGCGAGCGGGAATTCCTTGCATCAGATGGCGCCATACTAGCACTTTTCTGTGAGCCAGAGAGAGAGAGAGAAAATTGAGTAATACACTCGTGCGTACCTTCCTGGCGCGGGCATTCCTTTGTTGGTGGTTGAATGAACAATGAACATGACGCTTATCGCATAATAAGAAGTAGTCGGTTGGGTGAAGTGTACTCAAGTGTCAGTTTAACCCTCTCTTTACCGTAAGGGTGCAATTGTCCGCCCTAAAATGCCACTTCAGCAGATTCCGACCGGAGAGAAGTTTATAGCACCTTTGTGGGGAGTGTGGCCATTTGGGTTATCGTTTGTGGCCTTCCCGTAACGCTTGCGTAGTAAGGATTTCAGGCTGAGCTCTTCCCAAGGTGAAGATAATCCCCCCAGCCTCCGTTGCTCCCTTCAGAAAGATCAAGCTACAAGGTGAGCCGCCTCTAGCTCTATTCAACCCAATACCTTGCCGGACATTAAAAACTAGGTACTGTGATTAGTTTTATGATGCGGTAGAAACCATAACCAGTGAGGCATCGTTACTGACTTTAAATGAAGTAGTTTGAGTATCGCACTGGTTCTACGCAAACTGGCGCGAGCTATTTTTAGCAACGTATTAGGTCAAGAAGTTAGTTGCGGGAGGTCAGTTCACTGTGATTAATTTATGAGCAGTGGACGGACCCCCGTTGCATTGCAATTAAAGTATCATTTCTTTAGGTTTACTAACCCCTTCATTTTATAGATACATGAATGTTAACAATAATTGAAACTTTTAGCTTCAATAGATCTAGCTAATCTTAACTTTGTCAAGATTGTTTTATTTGTGTTTGCATGTTGAGCTGTAACATTCCTTTTTGTTGTGGCGTGTATGTGTTTCTACAGTGCCCAGGCAAGAGTGAAGGGACCATAAAAGGTAGGTCCAAAGGATGCAAACTGGGGACGTCTCACATCAGCACCGTAGTGAAACCACCGCTCCAGGGTTTCGGAGTTTTGCCAGGCTCGACAAAGTAACTCAAAACTCGTGGTACCTGTTTTCCCTCATTTTCTCGTCTCGATAACGTTGGTGGAGTGTTAGGCTAATGCAGGACAATCGATTAAGCCATACTTTGGACCCGTAAACATGCAGAGAAGAATTGTAAAGTGAGCACATTTTTTGAGGTTGTGTGAATAGGCAGTTTTTCTGGTAAGCCATTTTATTCTTTGGTGATTAAATTGCTAATTTGAAATGTATATATAGCCTTTACCCTACGGGCTAAGCTGTTCGATTAAAGTGGGAAGTCTTTAACCCTCAGACTGCCGAAGCCGGGTCTCAAGTGACCCGGACTTTCTTTTTTTTTTTAAATAATTCTACCGTTTTCCAATATACTGCTTTGGGTGTTTGCGTATTCCTCGAAGCTGTTATGGAGATGCTGTAGAATAAATTTCGTGAAAAAATGTCTTGGTATACCTGAGATAATCCGCTCGGGTCACTTGAGACCCGGTTTCCGCGTTTCGCGCTCTATTATTTTTTTCTTGTTTTCTGGAGCATAATAACACTGTGTAAAATAATAGGCAAAAAAAATGGATCCTAATAAAATTCCCCTTACGTAATAACAATTGTATGACGAACTAATGCGTGATGATGACGAAAACGACTTTCATTTTTTGTCTGTTGAGGACAGTGGTAGCGATAAAAGCGACACAGAATATGAAGAATTTTTTAGTCTGCAAGTCAATAAAAATAAAAGTTTTATGATTATATTATCATGTGCAAGTATGTATTAGAAAAACAGATATTGTGGTGCTTTAAAACTAATTTAAAAAAATTAATTCGATCCGGGTCACTGGAGACCAATTTCCGCACTCCGCGTAACTGAAATTATTTCCGCCGGGCGAGTTAAAGTCGCTGGCGGGCTCGCAGCTTCCGAGTGGAATTAACCTCGCTGCTCCTGAATGGAACGGGCATTGCCTGAGCAGCCTACCGTTTCCTTCCTCCGTGCCGGCAGAAGCAGCTGGTTTTAACGTCGCCTCTACCTCGTGCCGCATGTGCAGATTATGTCCAGATTGGGGTTTGAGCCTAACGGATTTATGTTATTTGATCTATAAATTCACATGCAATCCACTTCCTTGCTAACGGCTTCTCCGTTTTATTATCAAATTGTAGTTTTATGTGTGTGCAAAATTAGCGCGAGCTTCAAGCTGAGTGTAATTCAGGAATAGATAACGTCGCCTCGTACGCTAAAAACTAGCTGAGTGGATGGTTACACCACTTACGTTTGCTTCCTATAATTATCGCCATATCAAGTTTGCTGGCTGGGAAAAGCGATTCCAGTATATCATAGTGTACACCGGCTAACATGCAGATATCTGAATGCGGGATTATTCGCGATATGAATTTGAATCACTACCTGTGGAACGCAGTAACGTATAGCATTCATTCAGTCTACGGTTTGCTTTAAAATTAACTGCTTTGGATATTTTAAATTAATCCAGTTTGGAAAGTAGCATTTATATTTACTCAGCAAGGGCTGCGTTTCCATGCACACTATCTCAGGTTTGACTTATTAAAATTGTGATATTTAAATTTGTGATATTGGCAACTGAATCCAAGCGCTACGCCACCGTGCGGTAGAATTTTGAACTGTGTCAATGAGGTCGAAATTTAAACTCGCATTGAGCTAAATGGTTTAAGCTAATTATTTGTTGGCTTATTACAAAGTTACTAATGCGAGAAACGTCTTTATACTAGGGAATATTTATTCTGGCAACTTTCTCCTCTGACTCAGGCCTACAACTACCCCGCTAATGACTATTTAAATTATTTTACTTTTATTTTCGAGGGCAGCTGTAACACGTTGGTACATGCCTACATTTACCTTGCTTGTTCTTGTTTTTACTAGGTTTGTTCTTGCTGAAGTTCAGTGTCTTGTTTATATTTATTAATTTATTGTTTATATTTTTAATAACGGGATATCTTTAACGTAAAAATGGATCGTGAACGTAAGGGAGCTAGATTTTCTCCTGTACCAAATAAATCGAAACGGTTTTGTTGCGTGTATGGTTGTAAATCACTATCAAAACGCGATACAACTGTGCGGTTCCATAAGTTTCCTAAAGAAAGAGAATTTGTAAAAATTAATAATCAGAAAGCAGATCGGCGAAAGGAATGGATTCGTTTACTTAGAATGGGGAAAAAAGTTACAGAAAGTATGCATGTTTGTTCTCTGCATTTTAAAAAAGAAGATTATAGGTATTCTTCCTGGTGAGTACAATACTTATTATCGTAATGATATAAATTAAAATTTATAATACAAAACCAATAACACAAGACGTAAACGCAAAACAAGTGCTTCTTTTAACGCCGAAGTTTGTAGGCAAAGAGCAACGACACTTGTTTTAACATTTTCTTGACTTTTGTACCCACAATAAATAACATGTCCAGAATTAATTAATTGTTCCCCTTCAATATAATTTCTAGAAGAAAATGGTGCTTGTGCAAAATTGCAATATTCAGCATAGTTAATCTATCTGCCATTATCACTCTATCAGGACACTGTACTTACAACCAACCGTTTGACTGACTTCTGCGCCTGTAACGAACTTATTTATTTGTACTATTGATGACTAATACGTGACTATTAAAGTATCATTAGAACATCTTTAACTACATTCCATAAGACTTAAAATTCCCCAATAGTTGCTGTGTGTAACAAATACTTACCTACTACAAATAGAAACTTTGTAAATAATGCAGCATGACTTAATAGCCATTGATGTACTCACGGCTGGTGAAATTATTTATTTCTATCAAAACAGCTCTATTAAAGTCCCATTTAAACATCTTTAATTAAAATGCATATCATGAAGACTTACAATTTCTCAATATTAGGCCCGTAAAATTATTTAAGAAAATACTAGAAATCTGTTAAATGCAGCATTGGTATATTTACGCACTACTGATTAAATTATTTACTTATGGTAAAACAGCCCTATTAAAATCCCGTTTACACATCTTTAATTAAAGTGCATACCATGAAAGCTTAAAATATCCCAATATTATGCCCCTAAAATTATTTAAACAAATACTAAAAAACATTTAAAATCAGCGTTTAAGTAGGGAAATACATAGGCTTTAAGAATCGTACCTACTTAGAGCGGCCATTTAACTAAGCTCCGCCTTCAGTTCACTTCCCAATAGAATTATTTATGTGATATAGTATTGTTTATTGTTCGTTGATGCCAGTAATTACAATCGAGTTTACTCTCCCTTGTTGTTGATCAATTACTTATCTGAATCATTACACGATTTTTCGAACTATGGGTTTCAGTGATTATATTGTGTTGTTATCTTTGAGCAATTTAATGGTTGGTTCGTTCAAATGAACAAGGGAACATGGGGGCATGAATTATTTGGCGCCCCCATAATTTACATGTATTAGTTTTGAAGATAAGTTACCCACGCTCTTCCATTGAGTTAGTACGAGTGCATGTTTCGATTCAATATCGGCAATTTATAATGCAACACAGGAGAGTTTATAGTCAGATTTCCTGATCATAACGTTGAGGTAGCATCTCTCAATCGACACATCATGCGTATTGTAGACAGATTTTTAGCAACTGGAAGTGTTCTAAAAAGAAAATCCACCGGTAGGCCTGCGATTGATGATGAAGTAACGAATAATTTAAGAGCATAGAAAAAGCAAATGTTACGGATAGTTTGTAGCTTCCCCTGTATTAGAGAAAATTTTCTAGTTGAATTTAATTTTTAAGCTTTATTAGGTGGCTTCAATTGCTAATTTTGCATGCTTTAGTGAAGATTTAACTAGTTGTATCTTACTTTTAAGCATTTCCTTATAATTAATAGGTGGTTTCGCATGCAATTCCCCTAGTAATTAACTAAATTTCATCTTTTGCATTTATTCTGCTCCAATTCTACATACATTCACGCCTAGTGGTTAGGCAAACTTATTAGCATTTACTAACAACAATTTCCTAGCCTGATTTATTACAATTGCAGTGCTGTTATCTCATGGTACAGTTCAATTTTTCAGGAGGTTTTTTGAGGTTCCTTTACCAAAATTTTGGGAAGTGTTTGATAACCTGGGATTTTGTTAAACATTTGGTTGGCTTTCTCACTTCCTTTCCCATTTAAAATTTCGTGCAAGCTGGTTGTGCCCTGACAATTTAGTGCTTCGAAAAGCCTGTTGGTTTGGCTGATTTCCGTTAGTTTCATGGAGGACCTAGAGCACACATGCCTTTTTGATGTTCGTAATTAGTGATTTTGGTTGATTTACTTACGTCTTTCGCTACGGCGGATTTATTTCGGGCCAAATTTAACCCTTGCACGTTCGCTTTGGCTACTCTTCAAGTTTAGGTAAGCTGACGATAGCTCCTGCTTCATATTCGGGGCTTATTTGGAAATTTTGAACATTTTCAGCCAGTTTTTGCTGGGTTTCAGCCATGTGCTCCTGGAATTGACATATTGCAATTGGGATTTCGCAATCTACCCTCCTTGGATTCCGCTAGGGAGATAAGAGTTCGCCCATTGCATACTGCAGTCCCTACGCTGCCTCCACTGATGTCAACGTAAGACTATCTGCGACATTCGGACCGCTACTGGAAACCGATGTCCTTGACCCTCACATCTCTGTTGCCCCAGGCGCGGAGGCTACAAGGAAGCAAGCGGAATAACTAGATTTGGGTGTGTACTCCTGCAGGCGAACCACTCGCTTATATAGTATAAGGGAATGCTATATAAACCGTCCCTCCTGTGTATTTTTTAGATTAGGCGAAGCTTTGGCACAGTTAGCATTAGGGCATGTTATACTCATCGTTCCATTTTAGTGTTGTCGTTTAGATTTAAGTTAGGGCTAGCTGCACTAGCTGTGTTGCTGCTTATTAAACGCTACAGTTACCATTAGGGCATGTTATACTCATCGTCTCATTTTAGGTGTTTACTTTTAGATTCAAGTTAGGGCTAGCTGCAGTAATTGTGCTGCAACTTATTGAAAGCTACTGTTTAAAGTTACTTCGGCGTACCTGAAGTACGTCGACCTTGATTCCGGGTTGCTGGTACGGTGGTACTGGAGGCTTCATTTAAGTTTAACCTCCCTCACTGCGTCCGTGATTTGATTACGCAATTTTACGTCTAAGAGCATATTCAAGTAGTTGTAGCGTTCATGAATATCCTGATGCTTTTACATTAAGAAACTCCCTCGATATCGTATGCCATACCTTCGGACGGGTCTTCGTAAATTAGAAATTTTGAGTATCGTCTTAATGTGATTTCCAGCTAACACTCGTGGCTAAACGTTAGCTACGAGCCCCGTCCAGCTTTAGTTGGCTCACCTGATAAAATGTCAGTTATTGGCTTGTATTGAAGATCATTTAAACTAATAGAGGTATAGTTATCCATTTTCATTTTGAAAATAATATTTTGAAAATATATTGCACAAAACAATTGGAACTGATTAGAACTAAAAAAAAATTAACCACTGAGTAACATCACGTTTATTTTTAATAACTGCTTTAATTTTTCTCGGCAAAGTATTTACTAGATTCTGATACTTCTCTGGAGTTAAATTATATCAAATGTTCTGGAGCCTTTGCTTGAGTTCTTTCACAGTCCTGGTAGAATTGGCTCGCAACCGCCTTTTCATCACATGTCACAAAGTCTCGATAAGCGAAAGGTACTACTAGAAACCCATTTTGTTAGCGGTATTTCATGGTCTGAAAGCCACTTCATGGATTTTTTGGAAGTTTGACATGCACCTGCGTCTTGCTGAAAGGTGAAGTCATTTCCAGAAATCCTGCTCTCTTCCAAAGTAGGCAACAAAGACTGCTCTAGGGTTTCTAAATATTTATCTGAGTTAACAATGCCGTTGATGAAGTGCAATTTTCCAACTCCTCCAGCCGACATTGAACCTCAGACCATTACCGAAGATGGAAATTTAACTTTTGCGGTTAAGACAATCAGGATGATAAGTTTCGTGTTTCTGGAGGAAGTCAGTAGTTTTCCGCCAATCGTACTAGAACTGTCAAATTATTGACAAAATTTTGTTGAGCAAAGTCAAACATTCCATTACATCAGCCGTTTCTAGGTAATTTACAAGACAACTGTACAGGCAGAGAATATTCCAGTACTATTTCCTAATTTTTTTAATTACTTGCATCGATCGGCGGAAAAATAGTATGTGTATCTTGGACAAAAAGCGACATTCCCAGACGACTGTGCATATTGTTGGGCGAGGCGAATTCCAAGCCCAACAACACAGGAGTCTGGGAATGTTACGTTTTTCGTTCTAGATACACAATGTACTATTTTTGACTATTCAATTCACCTGTCTTCTGTCAAAAAGTGAACAATGAAAATCCAGAATCTGCTGTTTCTTGACCAATCAAAAAAATATCAGCGGATATATCTTCCTAGAAGGTATTCAACAGTAATATCCCAAGTGCATTAAAATAGCCGATTAAATTTTGACGTTTTCTGTCAGAATGTTTTGCTAAGAAATATGTTAAGTAAATTTGCCGCTCAACAAGAATCCCGAGTGCGTAGCACGAGGGATTTTGGGGCGGAGATATATTTCTTTAGAGCAAAACATTCTGACAGAAAATCTTCAAAATATATTCACTTATAATACCATGAGTAGTCAAAGTTATGTCGACTATTTTTGCGGTGGTGTCACGAATGTCCATTGCGCTTTGGTACGATTAGGACGAGTGCGCTAGCACGAGTCCTAATCCCAAGCTTGGGATTAGGACTCGTGCTAGCGCACTCGTCCTAATCGTACCAAAGCGCAATGGACATGAGTAGTGATACCACCGCAAAAATAATCTACTTAACTTTGACTAAGAATGGTATTCGAGGGACTATTTAATGAACCAAACTACTTTTTCAAATTAGTTTTCAGTAAATCTAGCAACAAAATACGCAATTTCTATAGTAACAGAACACTAATATTGACTTTTTCTAATAAAAATCACATTTGTTAAAAATAGTCACTTGAATACCTTCTAGGAAGATATATCCACTGATATTTTTTTGATTGGTCAAGAAACGTCAGAATTCTGGATTTTCATTGGTCACTTTTTGACAGATGACAGGTGAATTGAATAGTCAGGGTAGTTCACATACACGTGGGATGTTCTGCGTGATTATTTCTTGAATAAATAGATAAAATTCAGTTGGTGAAGCACCTTTAATCATCATTTTAAAATTATGCACAAGCGATTAAATTTTGACACATATTTAATCGCGGTTAAATTTTGGCGTTTGAATTTTTGTTATTATTAAACTGACAGAAACCATAGTGATTACGCATTATTATGGATATGAAACAAATAATCAAGTGAATATTTTAAACAAATGTGATTTTTATTAGTTCCGTTACTATAGAAATTGCGTAGTTTATTGCTAGATTTACTGAAAAATTATTTGAAAAAGTAGTTTGGTTCATTAAATAGTCCCTCGAATGCCATTCTTAGTCAAAGTTGAGTAGAATATTTTTGCGGTGGTATCACTACTCATGTGCATTGCGCTTAGGATTAGGACTCGTGCTAGAGCACTCGTCCTAATCGTATCGAAACGCAATGGGCATTCCTGATACCACAGCAAAAATATTCGACATAACTTTGTCTACTCGTGGTATTATAAGTGAATATTTTCGATTTTTTACATGCTCCATTGAACCCGGCTTTCTCCTATATTTCTCTAAATAGCATACAAATTTTCTGTGTGGGCCAACTGAAGCTGGACGGGGCTCGTAGATACTTGCATTGCTCTGTCTTGCGGCGTCCCGCTTCACAGGGCGCGTGTAAATTAGTGGTGCCTACGTTGTACAAGCGCATTGAAAATTGATTACCCAAATCGTTTATAGCTTAATTGTTTGCGGAACGCCGATAGTTTTGCCGACGCAGGTCGAGTAAGTTTTAATTGCTTATGCAGCGCCCATCTTTTTTTTAAACGTGTTTGATATGTCATTGCCTGCCTTATCTTATATATTTATTATTGCATGTGTATGTGTCACTATAAATATACTTGCCTAACTGTCGCCGCTTGCACTATAGTACTACCAAATATTTAAATAAATGCTGTGATAAGGTATTGGTCTTTGCTGATTGTTTTGCTGGATTTATCCCATACCTTGAGGAGGTCCGACTCAAGGATTTGTCGACGTGGAGGACTTGGCGCCCTCTCCCTTAGTTTTCTTTTTCAGCGTAAGTGGAACCCCGACCCTTCTCGGCGAGTTAGTCCAATAAGGCCGATATTTACCAGCCGGCAAAATATCAAATACAACTTTCGTTACCAGGTAAGGCCAACTCTTCTATCCTTCGTCACACACAGTCCAAAAAAGTCAATGCATAAATTTGCATTACATGCAGAGGTGCTAGTCAGTACTTGCCGTAAAATTGTTAGAAAGACGTTGAAAATGTATCCTTACAGAATTACTTCCGTACATAAATTGCGACGTACTGATTTTCAAAATTGTGTAGAATACTGTCAATGGTTTAGAAATAATATGGATGATAATTCCTAACGCATTCGAAGAAGCACCGTTACACTCAGTGAAAGTAGAAGTATGGCTAGCCGTTTCTCGTAGACGAATTATCGGTCCAATATTCTTTCACAATACGAAGTGTGCATCTAGATACAGGAAAGAAATATTGGAAGTGTTTATTAACCAGTTTTAAGACGAAGATATGCAGTTGGGTTACTTTTAACACGATGGAGCAACATGAGTTTAAAAGAGGCTTTAGTGTAGTGTTTTTTGGATCGTAGAAATTAGAATTGCTTAGTGCAGGAATTAACCAGAAATAAGTCGTAGGAGGTGAATATTTACTAAAATTTCAGTAGCAGTCTGTAATTACTAAAAAGCAATTTTGCACAAAGAACAAGCAACGATGTTAAAGTTAGTGAATCAGAAAAATTATGCCAAATCAATTATGATAAAATTGTACTTCATACGTTCATTGCAGGTTGCATAGGTATTTTAAAAAAAAACATGCATTTAAAAAAGCCAGCTTCTTTAGAAGACGCCATGACATACGTTAATGAACTTGAGAATTTTGAAAGGCTTCACGGTAGTTTAAGCGATAGCAGTAAACATAACTTCAAAATTAATTTTGGCAGTAATAGAAACGTGTATCCAACGAACATTCAAAACAATGCTTCATACTCTCAACCGAATGGGTTTCAATCGCACTTTAATGCTCTTCAAAAATTGCAAAACCAAAATTTCTTAGTTCAGCCTATAAATATTCAACATAAACAACAACCTCCTAGAAGATATCCCAATAATCGGTAGGCTTTTGGTCCATCTTATAATGTGTTTAGACCAAACCAAATTCCTATAAACCAATTGCCTAAACCGGAGTCCATGGCAACGATATCGATCCAACGATGCTTTCAAAAAGATCCCCTACGCAACGATTTAATAAACCGCAGTTTTGGAATTAAAACTCTCAAAACAATTTTCAAAGTTTTCAGACACCCTAACCAATAAAGATTCAACTTTATTTTCGAAGAATTACACGCAAATGAATGCGATAACGAGAACGTAGTTTCTTGCAATGTTTTTGATTCAGAAACTTTCAATTATGATGAGATACAAAATGATCCATTGGAGGATCACTATCAAATTTGCGAAAACGATTACAGTAATAAACACTATTATGGATTAACATTGGGTCTAATACCAATGGAACTGCAAATTTTCCCTTAGACGGACCAACACAAAAACAAATCTAGCAGAAATAAATATCCCTTCCCATAATGTGTTACTGGACGTAGAACTTGAAAACTTAAAATTAAAATTATTGATTGATACAGGCAGTTCTAGGTCCATTATTAAGCCATCTGTAGTCGAAGATTTTTATCCGCAAACAATTTATCACGCTAACACCGTACTAAAAACAGCTATTGGGAGCAAAAATGTTAGATATCAGGCAATGATACCAGCATTTTCGAAATTCCATAAGGACCACGAAATTGATTTCATTTTATTTAATTTTCACGATTATTTCCACGAAGTTATAGGCTTAGAAGATCTTATACAGATTAATCTTAATATTGATTTAGTTAAAAAAACATTAATAGGGTCTCATATGCAAATTCCATTTTACTTTCGATAACCTGTTAATGCTAATTTCTCGTTTTCGGTAAATCCCGAAAAAAGTTGATTAAAAATCTTACTATTGATAAACTTTTCATTCCTCCAGTCTGTAGAAATACAAAATCCAACGCTAAAAACCATTTCAGTAATCTTAAGCGAATTTGTATCAACAATTCGATATGAACTATCTTTATAGTAAATTTATAAATTCGAATCATTCACCGAGTTTTGCCAAAAAACGAACCTTAAAAGACCTAATACGTACCGATCACATGAATCTAGAAGAAAAAAATGCTATTATAAATCTTTGTAACCAATTTTCAGACAATTTTCTTAAAGGAGGCGATAAATTAACTTTCACGTCTAAAATTACAAGTGATAAAAACCACAGACGAAATACCGATACACACCAAGTCATATAGATACCCATACGTGCTTAAACAAGATCTAGCGACAAATTCAAGAAATGTTCGAAAAGGAATCATCAGTCAATCTGATAGCCCGTGGTCGTCTTTATTTGGATATGCCCGAAAAAATGGACGCATGGGGAAAACAAAAATGGAGATTAGTCGTGCATTATCGCAAAATTAACTACAGCACAATTGATGATAGGTATCCCCTCCCTAATATTAGTGATATTCTGGATAAATTAGGTAGAGCTTAATATTTTAGCACGTTTGATTTAGCTAGTGGGTTTCACCAGATAGAAATTAGTGAATGTTCTCTTGAAAGGACCACGTTTAAGAGAGTTCAGAGAGTGATGGACGAAGTTTTAAAAGACCTATAAAATAAAATATGTATGTTTATATCGACGACACAATAATTTTTTTGAGTACATGCTTGCAAGAACATGTTCAAAACTTAAAATTAGTATTTTCCAAATTACGCGAACTAGAAGTTCATTTTTACAAAAAGAAGTAGAATATTTAGGGCATGTCGTGACACCAGACTGCATCAAACCAAACAAAAAGAAAATAGAAGCTTTCAGAAAATTTTCCATTCTACGCACACAAATAGTATATTGTATGTTATAATATATTGTTATGCTAAGGCCCCTCTCTTTATATTTAGTTGTTAAGTTTTCTATGAACGAAATTAAATAGTATTTAAGCTTTTTGAGAACTCTTTCAGGGTGGTCCACCAATCTAGTTACTTGATAGTTGCTTTTTTATTTTTTATATGAACTGAAATTAATTAATGACACTTGCTGTCAACTACAATTACGAATCGTGTTCAATGACACTTTCTATTCAAGATGACAAAATAAAATCCTTTACAATGTTATCTGACTTAATAATGTTTATGATAAGTATTCAATTATGTTTTAATAAACCTTTCTAATTGTCTCTTATTTCAGATTACCTCAATTCAACTTATTATGCACCCACCTGGATTCCTTGCTTTGTAAACCAACTCAAAATTACCTTGGTATGATTCTGTCCTGCTATCTGAACTCCTTCACACCTCAGCCACAATGCACTGGTCACTAACAAACCGCCTCCAACCTGCAACACCCCAAGAAGCTGGCAGATACCTGTTCCTCTTCTAGCCCCTGTACAACTGTCACTCCTACAACTTCCCTCTGTCCAACTTCTCCATGGTAAGCATACTTCCACATATGATTGTAAAGTAACCTTGTACTTCCTTAGATCCTCCTACAACCACACACGTTGTCAGCATCCAGCAGAAATCGCAACCTCGAACAGCTCCCTCGTCAAAGCAAGGCAACTGGTCCCTGTCAATTGGTCCTTGTCCAAATGGTCCTTACTTGCCCAAGCGAAGTCCACGAAAAACTCCACCAACTTGCAATCCTCTACTTAATGTAAATATTTATAACTTGTAATACAAAATCCATTCAATTATATCCAATTCCTATTCTTCTTGCTTCTTGTAATTGTTATTATGTAGTTATACCATATTCAAAATTCTCTTGCATTATTCTCATTTTATACTCGTAATATTTTAATTAATTCCACCTTGTAGATTTATATTATCAACCCTTTTATATAACCAGCACACAAATTAAATAAATAGGGCCAAATTTCTAATTTATTTTTACCAAAACTATCCAAATTACACGTTGTTTTTCAATCTGTTATTTTTCAATAATCAAACTAATTTTTATTTCTATGCTAAACTACCATTATTTCTTCCTGCTACACATTATATCTGAATGTTACCCACTTCATAATTTCTTACAATAGGATTTTATCTTGTCATATGCAACATTAACTTGTATTTAGTATTATCTCCTTTTACCACCATCAAATAGTACTCAAATGCTATACCTTTCCTTTTTAAATTTACTTTCAATCTTTAATTCCATCCATATCTTTCCATTAAATAAGCACTTATTTTTAAAATTGTCTAAATTTGATTAATTCAATCTCTAATGACTGTATTTAACTTTTCCTTTAGCATTTATCAGTAATAATGTATTAAGGGCAATTGCTTTTGCCGGTAAAAATGTTTTACGAAAGTATTTTGTTTTGGCAATGTCACAAGACAAACTAACTTGATCAAATTCCCGAGCCGAAGGCGAGGGAATTTGTCAAAGTTAGTTTGTCGAGGGGCATTGCCAAAAAAACAACAAATCGTGAGTAAAACATTTTCCGAGCAAAACCATGAGCCCGAAATACATTTTGTGGACTATTTCCCAATATCGGTTCATTTTGACATTTATACTGATGCGCAATGACAGTTTAAATGACATTTCTTAAATACCACCTTGATTAAAGCAACATATTTGGTGGTTGCCGTGGATGCAAGTGGAAAAAGAAACTGACAAAATCCCAAGGGAAAATTTCGATTTTTTGCCACTACAAAAACACACGATTGGTTGAATTTTGAAAAAGCATGGCTTTTCATTGGATAATAAGAAATGTGGGAAATAGTCTAAATAAATAGACGTATTTAAGGTAGTATATAGACCCTTATATACCATAGCAATATACATACTATTTTTTCAATGACTGAGCACATTATTAAGGCAAAAATAATCATATTATTTAATTTTTTTTAAAGTATTAATTAAGAACAACTTTAAAACTACTCCAGTAGTCTATGACAAGTGACGCGATTATTTAAACAAATGACGCGTTTTGCCAAGGAAACATCCTCACTAGCCTAACTATTTGACTCACGCGGAAATCCAAAACGCTGGGTGAGCGGCAAAGTGATGAAAACGCTCGTTGAGGGGCGAATGTAAATTTTCTGTTGCTAAATGACAGTGAGAAAAATCTACTTTCAATGTCAGTCCTCGAAAAAAAACCTATCGTAAATTTATACAGAGTTTTGCTAAATTAACCAACCCAATGTCTTAACAAAATAGAAAATAGAACACACCAAACAATATTTATTGAATGTTTCAATATATGTACAAATATACTAGCTTCAGAACCAGTATTAGCCTACCCAGACAAATCTTTCGAATTCACAATACACGTATCTAACTATGCTGTGGGTGCTGTACTCTTTCAAATAATCAAATTTCTTATGTTAACTCAGTTTTTGTTTATACCTGTAATTATTAAATAAAGTTTGTTTTTAAAAATTGTTTCTCTCCGATTGAATCATTTAACTCAAGCGTATAATCGCTGATCCATACATAGTAACTATGATAAATAACAATTTTCTATTGGCTTACTAGTAATGAATTATATAATTCACAGAGCATCCCGCTAGTTCACGGCGTCTGTATTAAGGATGGTTTGCACAAACTGTTAGTTAGAGCAAATTAGCAGACAGTTGTTTTATAATACAATTAAGGTGGGCTTTTTTTACATACATAATATTATTTATCTACGACCACTACTAAAAGTAGGCCTTTTAGCGCTAGCTTGTTTCACTAAAAGTGACCTTTTATAGTTTACCGTGGTTAATGAAATCAACTGTTTACTTTTACCTCATGTGCTAAAAGTGAAGTGAGGTTATAAAACTACAATTTCGAACTGGAAGTGAAGTTCTAAAGTTATTCTAGTTGCTTCTTGCGTTACAGGTAAAGTGTTTCTGAAATAATTAAAGCGTTATGTAATGAATACAGTCAGATGTAGAGTATTAATAATTACATTTCGTAACTGACTTTGACAGTACTGGCTTCGCACACCTTTGCTAAATCGATATTTATGGATTAATAACACTAAAATTAAGGTCGTAGATAAAATATTGTATGCAACGTGTGCTAAAAGTCGTTATGCACGAGACATGTTATGAAACTCAGCATTCGGCTTCGTTTCATAATTTTCATGCATCATGCATAAACGTCGACTTTTAGCACTTGTTGCATAAATAGCTATTATCTACGTATCCGGAAAGATTTGAAGTTAGTTGCAGTCATCTAGTGTAAGACTAGTAAACTAATTACAGTTTTCCATTAATGTCAGTTATAGACTTTAAATTAAGTTTTTTTTTTGGTGAGGAACTAACACCCCATGAAGGAGCTTGGCCTCTTTTTTTTTCAACTTGTTTATACCAGTTCAGCAATTTTGCTATGCATGGTAATGTTCAGTGATATGTGTCACATAAATCCGCACTAGCGAGGTCCTAAAGACCTCTGTCACTAATGTTTATAATAGTTAAAATAGGATGGCACCATGAGGCACTGTGCGCACTACAATTATGAGGGGACCGATTACCGAGGTTGATTTATTTAGTCACTGTCACTTGTTAAAAGGTCTACTGGTAATTTCCTTTTAATCTTGTGTGCAGTGATCTTGAGCCCATTTGATAAAATATTGCGCCACCACATTTGTCTATGTTGTTATAAAACTTTTTGGATGTTTTCGTGATGAATTCTTGTATTGTGGGAATATCCGTTTCTCGATGCAACTGTGAATTTCTTACGAACCATTCAGCATTAGTTATTGTTCGCAGCACTTTGTTCTGAAGAATCTGCAACTTATTAATATTTGTTTTAGATGTTGAGCTCCATATACTACAACCATAAGTAAATATTGGTCTGATTATAGCTGTATATATTAATATTCCACATTTTATTCTGAGTGACGATTTTTTATTCAAAATTGGGTAAAGCATGCTTAACCTGGCGTAGGATTCTGCTAGCTTTTTGTTTATGTGATTGCTCCAGGTTAGCTTGCGATCTAAGTATATCCCTAGATATCGGACTGCGCTGTCTTTGGGATTCCATTCTATTGGGATATTATTAATACTTATTCTTGCTGCATTTTCTGGTCTTCGAAGAGTAAAGATTTTAGATTCACATTTTCCAGCATTTATGTTTACGCTCCACATTTTGAACCAGTCGTTTAGTTGGTTAACACCTTCTTGTAGCTTGTAGGCTGCTCGGTGAATATCATGATCTTGTGCTATGATCGCTGTATCATCAGCATACATAGCTAAGTCAACGTCAAGTATATTTGGTACGTCAGCCATAAATATGTTAAACAGTGTTGGTCCCAAAATTGATCCCTGTGGAACTCCAGCGTTTGCTTGTCGAATAGAGGAGGTGTATGATCCTATTCTTACTAGATAAGTTCTGTTGGATAAAAAAGATTGCGTAATTTGTAGTAGGTATGGAGGCACATTCATTTTCAACATTTTGTATACTAGACCACTAATCCACACTCGATCAAAAGCCTGATCTACGTCGACAAATGCGATAACAGTATGCATCTTATTTTCAAATCCCTTTTCGATTGTTTCTGTTAGTCTTAGTATTTGGTGGTTGGTGGAGTGAGCACATTTAAATCCGAATTGAAGCTCGGGTATTAAGTTGCATTCGTGTAGAAATGTGTTTAAGCGCTGACGGATGATTCGCTCAAGAACCTTGGAAATGGTAGATAGCAGACTTATTGGTCTGTAACCAGCGGGATGGCTATGAGGTTTTCCGGGTTTAGAAAACATTAGAATTGATGCTTCTCTCCAAGAATGTGGGAAATACCCTGCCCGTAAACATGCATTAAATATGGCAGTTAAGAAGGATATTGATTTTGCTGAAAGGTTTTTGAGGACTATGTTGGGGATCAAGTCATTTCCAGGAGCTTTCTTGTTTTTTAGATTCTTAATATATTGATTGACTTCAGCGGGAGATGTTGGTTTTATGGGAATTATATTATTAGAAAAATTAGTATTATTAACTTCTTGCATAACTCGTTGAACATGTTCTACATTATCTGCATCATATGTGGTTGTGAATATTTGCTCTAGGTGGTCGGCAAATACTTCACTTTTTTCTTTGTCATCTGAATATGCGAGGTTGTTGACTCGGAGAGTAGGTATTACCATGGGTTGTTTTAGAATTTTTTTCGTCGCTCTCCACATGTTTGGATCTCCGGGGTTTAGGTTTTCCAAGTATTGGTTGTAGGATTCGTATCTGTGTTTGTCTAATTTATCCTTGACCAGTTTTATTAGTTGATTGAGATGAGCTTTAGTTGCTGGATTACGAGTTCTTTGCCATAATCGCCTGACTCTGTTCTTTTCTTTAATTAGTTTGAATATACTAATTGGGGGATTTTGGCGGTCCGGGACTCTATGTAGACGGTTCACAATGGTGGAATTTTGTATGGCTTGGTTGACTGCGTTTTTAAAAGTTTCTATGGCGTTGTTAATATCCAACTGTGTTACAAGAGTTGTTGGACAAGACAGCTGGTTGTTCATTAATGTTTGGAATAAGCTCCAGTCGATAGGACCATTTATTAGTTTTGGGGGTTTGGGGTACTGTTGGGGAGTACAACTAAGGGTTATTATAACTGGTAAGTGGTCTGAATCAAGCTCTGTTAGGACTGTGTGGTAAATTGGAAAAGTTATGTTTTTATGAAGAGCAATGTCCAATATATCAGGCAAATAATTAGATCTATAAGGAATATATGTATATTCTGTGGGAGCCGAAATGTGTATTGCAAGTTGTGATGTTATGTTATTTAGTTTAGTGCCATTGGGATTGGTTTTTCTACATCCCCAGTTTGTGTGTTTGCAATTTAGGTCCCCCACTAGTAGTGTGGGTTCCAAGTTTCCAAAGATCATTTCAATTTCATTCTGTCTGAGTTGTTTATTAGGTGATTTGTAACCACATACAAGTTTGAGAGTGTTGTTATTCATTGCGGTAACTTGTACTGCTACAGCTTCTATGTGGTGAATGTTTTCTAGATCTACTGGTGCTATTAAAAGGTTCCGTTTAGCAATTATCGCTGCACCACCCCATCCTACAGCTGTCTCTCTGTCTTTTCTGAAGATGTTGTATCCTGGTATGGTGAATTTTTCGTTAGTGACTAAGTGCGTTTCGGTTACGCATGCAATATCTATATTATGCCTTGTAATAAATGAAATAAATGTTGATCTCTGTTTTTTTAGCCCATCAGCATTCCAATTAGCTAGTGTTAACTTATGTATTAATTTTTGATTATTTGCCGCCATTGAAAATCATTGGAATTATTGACATTATGAAGTTTTTAATTTGATCGATGTGGGGTGTTAACATTTGAAGGATATTCTGAACAAATTTTGACATAAAGGAATCAGGGCTACTTGTAGTTTGATTATTATTGGTGGAACTGGCACTAGTAGTATTGCGGTTATTGGTTACAATATTAGCGTATGTTGGGTTAGAGGTGATGTTCCCTACTATGGTGGCATTAGGGTTGGATGCTGGAATTTTGGGAGTGTAGTGTGTTGAATGTTTACGGAGAGTAGCATTATTAATCTTCTTAATGTAAGGGCATCCCCTATAATTGGCCGTATGATCCCCTCCACAGTTAACGCATTTGGGTTGAACATTACATATATTTTCTGGCATTGGCTGTAGTGATGATGCTCTGGGCATTTTACACAACGTGGAGGTAGATGGCAGTAATTTTTAGTGTGCCCTATAAGCTGACAATTTGTACATTGTGGTGTTTCACTGCTTTTGCGTCGTGGTTCTACGGAAACTACGCAGTATAATAGCTTCTTTAAGTTAAAAATTTCCTTGGCCTTGTCTTTTTTCTGCAGTTCTACTGCAATAAGGGGCATAGGTAGTTTTTTGCTATTGAGTAGACGGGTTACTTTGATTACTGGAAGTTTTAGTTGGAGCAGTTCTGCAGTAATTTCTTCATTGGAGATGGAAATAGGAACATTTCTTATGATTGTTGATATGTTGGCATTTTCTGATGATTGATAAGTGTAGTAATTTACTTTTTGTTCTTCATAAAATTTAGTGAGAGCTCTGTAATCGTCAGAATTATTTAAGTTGATTCTTAGCTGAGTGCCTTTATAAGACGTGGTAAAATCGTCTTTTTTAATTACATTCTTAATGTCTTTAATTATATTTTGATAGTGGCTGCCGTTGGGTAAAAATATCGGTGGAATTTTAGTTTTTACTTGGTCTTCGGTTGAGTTAGTTGCGATATTTGAGGACTGCGAAGTGTTAGGTACCTCTTGTGCAGATTGCAACGTATAAAATCTGTTTTGGCTAACAAGTGCATCACTGTTAAACATGTATCGCTTATTGATATCATCATCGTCTGGTGTTGACAGTCCACGCTTTTTTGTGCTTGTGTCATTGACATCCGTTTGTTCAACTTCCATTTGACTTAGATTAGCAACTCCTTGATAAACTAAGGTAGGCGTTTTTAACGGTGATGGCTTTGTTTGGGACATTTGTTTAGATATATTCAATTGAAGCGTTATAAATTTTTACAAACATTTGGTGTTCGCCGCTATCCGCTCGATAGCGGCAGTCGCGCACTAAAGGTCTGTGCACTAGTGATTATGTATCACGGCCGTTTAGTAAGTTATTTATGAAATAAAGCACTGGTGTTCGAAAGGATTCAAATCACTCACAATTACTTCAAGACGCGCATCCGTTCAGTACGAACCCGAAATGTGAACTCCAGCTTGGCCTCTAAGGCGGAAGGTCAGAACTTCCGTATCCTCGCTCTCACACCCGGCTGTCGCGTGTCAAATTCATGACACGTGGTGATGTGGTGAGCATCACGCATTAGACAACCGCATTATTACCCCTTGTTCTTTCGAACGCAGGTTCCCAATTATTTAAAGCGACTGGGTAGTCCACCCGCCAGGCATCGATTCTGGGATTTGAACTCCAGACTTCCGCACCGCAGCCCAATGCTCTAACCATTGGGCTACGCTGGCGCTTTAAATTAAGTTAAAATGTATAATTTAATGGCAAATATTGTTGTGTTCAAAATGAAACGCAAATAAGGCACTTAAATACAAGACGTTATCGCCTCCCGAATCAGATATAGCTCAAATATAAATGGGTAAATTGTAAATCATTGTTATTTCATATGAACACATGGTGTCCGCGGGTTGATTCTAGTATATAGTAAAGAAACAATATCAGGTAGAACACGTCATGACTGACGTAATTGGAAGTAAGCAATCCTGCCTAATTTTAAGAAAGCCACCAAATACACCTAAAGTGAGAAATTTTTAATGAATTCTTAAAAATATGACCCTTTTCCCTTGATAATAATATAAATATTTAAAAAAAATTATGTTTAGAGAGCGAGTGGACATGTTAACAGTTTTGCGCGAACTATCGTATTTTCCACTCTAGTGCAGTTTCTGCCGCAATTTAAAGTGAGAATACAAATTGCCGCATTCAGTGCGTGACATTCAATCATGGATGGATTATCAAACAATCATCTGTTTCCCGGAAATGTACAGTTTGTACTTGACGCAAATCTGGTTGATTCAGTAACAAATCAAACCTTCGACCTTCGACTCCAGTAAACATGGAGACGTCAAATACATACGAATTATTCTCCCCACCTCCCCACGAGTTGCTGACAATACAATTATGCAAGTAATACCAATAATGCACCCAAAATACCCAATCATCGCCCTCTCCACATTTATGAAGTCGTAAATATTAAAGAAATAGTTAAAAATATATATTTATAAAAACAATATTGCTAAAAGGCCTTCAAACAATGGGTACATACTGTAAAAGTTAATAAGCATCAACTACAATCCTAAAAGATGTCAGTAAACCACTTGAAGGACGAAAATGTTATCTACCTCACATATCAATTAAAGGACAGAGACTACCGGATTATAATGAGAAAACTAAATTTTTCACTTCCAATACTAGACAGAGTTTGAGAAAAAAGATTACAAAGTACGAAACATAACGACCGCACACCATTGAGTTATTAAACAACCTTTACCATTTTTATTTGTCTATTTGTAACCAAAAAATAGTAAAGTCGTTTACACACTGAAATTTCTGAATAATAAAAATAACTGTAGAACCCCCTAAAAAACGACACACGATTGTTCGATGTAGGCGATGCCAAGCATACGAACATACTAAAAGGTATTGTACTAATACCTGTAATTGTGTGAAATGTAAAAAAGCGAATAATACCAAAGACTGCAAAAAATCCAAGGAAACATTATGCATGTGTTTTTTGCGGTGGCAAAGATTGTTCCATATGCAACGATCTTTACAAAATAAAAACACTTATAGTTCAGATAATTAATGTTTGCTATTCTCAAAAATATAAGGTGTATCAAAAATCGAGTTACTCGCAAATACCTTCAAGAAGCAATGCAATGCAAACAATAACTGAATCACAAGGAAATATGCTCGATTAATGTAAAGCAATGTTCACCTAGATAATCAATCAAAACAGCATGATGTTAAATATGCTAACATCGATAAAAACGTATGTGCACATTTAGTCTGAAATGCCTAAGGACTATCCGATCACAAAGAAGCAATAATATAATTTCTTCAAATAAACACTATAGACACTTCAACAATACCTGAAACCCATTTTACTGATGGAACGATACGGTATATGGAGAGTCTGCAATCCTTGTCATCACGAGCTATCTCCATATCAAACCGACAAAATATATGCCAAGACAGTTCAAGTATGCAAGTTGGAATTTACGAAGGTAGCACCAGCGTACATAAATCAAACAAGTAGAGACACTCACTGTCGGTTCCTTTGATGTTAAAATACCGATTTGAACGACTTTGAACGGCTCGAAGGGGGGGGGGGGGGTACTTTCCGATATTACCAACAGATGGCGCCACAAAATTATCTTATTGTTAATATGCAGGAACTCTAGGTTGATATAAGCAACCTTAGATTGGGACTCGTTGTTTTGCCATCTGGCGGTCAAGCTTAGAAATATCCTCCGAGTCGCTGTCCATGGCACTCTAGACAGGTTTCAACATTTGGCATCTAAAAAACAAAGTTTTGTAGCTAAAAATTACTTGTATTATTATTTTTCAAAATATTTGCCATTAAAATCGATATACACAGTGGGCCAAAAAAACCGGTACAATATTTAAATACTCGTAATTTCAATATATTTTTTTATAACTTTGTTTAACCACTCACAACTATGAATTAGCATTGTCACTTTGTACTAAAAGTGCTTCACTTTCATCTAGAAACATTGAGCTTTTCGATGATGCAATGGTCATTTGAAAACATTAATGACTTACGAGGCTAGAAAATCTGTACCGCTTTTTTTGGCCCACTGTGTATTTACGCATCCGATAAAACCAATTTTCAAAACATACATTCCATTCTTCGTGAGTTGGCTGAGAAACAAGGTATTTGAAGCTTTCCACAGCATCTTCGGGAATTCCAAATCGCACACTACGCATTTTATCTTCTAATCGAGAAAATACAAAGTAATCGGAAGGTGTTAGGTCTGGACTGTATGAGGCATGACTTAGCAATTTTAACGCGGAAGCCTCTAAAAATTATTTTGCCTGATGTCTGATATTACCTGAAGAATTGTCATGGTGCAGAACGATCTCACTTCTTAGGCGCCATAAACGAGCTTTTTGAATAACGTCTGGCATGCATACTGTTGTGTACCATTTTGCGGTAACCGAACGATTATTTTCAAGCGCGACAGTTGTGATAGGTCCTGATTTTGCAAAGAACCAAGTAATCATTTTCTAACCAACACTTCTAAATCGCTTTACTTTAACTGGATTAGGATCTGTTGGAAAAACCCATTGTGCAGACTGTTGCTTAGATTCGGATTCAAATCCAGTTTTCGTCAACAGTTATGATCTTGTACACTGCTTCAGAGCTACCTTTATCATATTTCTTAAAAGTTTTCTTATACCATTCCATGCCAATGCCCAAGGCGCTCCTAATAATTCTATATGTGACTCGATTGTCTTCTTGAAGCATTTTTCGCTATGTGTCTATGTATATGTTTGTTTCTGTAAGTCGCTAAGTGCAACTCGTTCAAATTTAAATTCATTAATCCAGCTGTAAACAGTTCTCTGCGAAGGCGCTTGGTCACCAAATGCAGCACGAAGTCGTCCAAAGCTTTCTTTCGGAAATTGGAAACTTTTAATGTTTTAGTAAATCATGGCTCTAAAATTTGCTCTCGTAAAATTTATTTTTGCCGCACACTTATATTAAAATTAACTTGTATAATAACTGTTGCAATTATCAAAACTAAATTTGAACTGTCAAACTAGAAAATAATAAACATTTGTTTCATGGCAACTTTGATTTCCGTGGTGCACTTTGCAGAAAGTATGTGTGCTACCCTCATAATTTAGTGTATTAATAAATTTATAAAATATGCAGATGAATGCAGGCAAAACCTAAGAACCTAACTTGACGTAGACAACTTTTATAAATCAGATTAGTTAATAGTAATATTTTTCAAACATTTTCTTCTTATTAGGCAGTACACTCTCATTGTTTCGAAATTTAACGTATTTATGGATAGAAAAACTATCTAATTATTAAAAATACAAAGGTGACGTTAAGCAGAAAATAACAGATAAACTATTTAAAATTTATTAAGAAATTAGATATGAAATTCAAATCAGGAAATACATTTAAATTTAAAATAAGGTGCTAAAGTATAAAATAAATTATCATCTTTGGAGTTATATAAAGGGTTGTTGATGCTAACAGAAATCAATTTATAATTAAAAATTAATTAGTAATTATTACAAACTATAAGTTAGTTTGAAGAAATATGAATGTTCTAAGCTAAATTCAGGTTTGAATAAGTAACGTATACGACTTTCAGAACAAAAATATTCTGTATGTAGTTAAAATTAATCCAGGATGATAGTTTTAAAACATTTTGTATAAAAAGTGGATTACTATAATTAGGTATTAATTAATAATAACAACTGTTTTTTATTTGAAAAATGTAGACATAAACCATTTGTATCGACAAAAATAATGAAATCCTTTTATAATTAATAATTTATTTATGGATTGATATACAAGGGTGCAAAGGGCGAAATTTGGTGAAAGAAAAGGTAATATATGTGAATTTTAAAATAAAAACAAACTATAATAAAGAAGACCATTTAACTAATTAAATAAAAATTAAGAATACTGGAATTGGTGAGGTGAATTCATTTGAACTTGAGCGATTGAAGGAGCTGCGTTTCAAGTTGCTGTCAAGGTGAAGATATCTGTAACTGATTTGAATGGCTATGCTTTCATAAAGTTATTATTGGAGTAAATAAAACCTGAACCTTTGATTGCTGGTTGGATTCCGTACGAATGTCAGTTAAGGTAGATACATCTGTGATGGGGTGCCATGGTGTTTTGAATTGGATACGCTGTCGCAAAGTCATCATTAAAGAAATATCTCTGGATTGGAGTTAATTGGCTGTATTCCATGAGAGTTCCTGTAAGGAGGAATACATCTTGAAATTACTGTTGGAAGTGTTATAAATGATTTACCATCTGGGAGAACTGATTAGTTTTTGCAGTTGGTGTGTAAGACTTTAATAGTGTGCTATCCATTGTGACGCTGTGGCTTCAAACTGACGTAGGAATTTCGGTTGAACATATAAACACAAGGGGCAGAATAAGCTGATTGCACGTGTACGACTCGACAGAAAAATAGGAACAATCCAATTAAGGAAGATAACCAGGTATATGTAAAATAAACATTAATCAATTTTAACATTGAAATAATAATAATTATACATACACACTTACGTTTATTCACATATTTAAACTAATGTGTATTGTGCGGATATGAATTCAGCTTATATAGTGAGATGGTATTAAGCCCACGACTTAGCTCTGTCCGCAGTGCAAGATAATTAACCGATTCAATAAAGCACAGAGTTGGGATATTTTATATAACTGCAATCTTAAACAAGGAAATATTAAATGCATTGATAATGAGATGTGAGAAAAAGTAAATTAGTTGGAGAAAGGCACGCAAAGGCAAAGCATATTTCAAAGGGTTTGAATTGACTTGTGAATACATTAATATAATTTAAATGAAAGGTTTGTGCACATCTAAGCCAGACCACATAAAATTTATTTGACACAAAAGGTTTGTTAGCTGCATTTTAAAAGGAGCGTAGTTGTTAAGTAAAAGCAAAGGATAGTGAAAATAGTGAGCAAAGCAGAAAGGTAAAGCAAGATGAAGCATAATATAATATAGAAAATTGCAAATAGCAATGCTAGAAGGCAACAGAAGGGAAAAGATAGTGACGCGAAAATGGTGAACTCAAAAATCAGTGTATTTAAAAATAAAGTGCAATAGTGCAGAGCAGAGCAGTGACAATAATAAATAAATAATGTTTGTGTGTGCAACGCTATCGAACAATTTTAATTATAAGGTTAAAGACAATAATTTAGATTTAAGAAAATTGTAAATATTAATTATGTACTCAAATTTACTACCATTTGTAACCTTAGAATAGAGCTTGTGTTTTGCCGTGAGCTAGCTTGATTTGATATTGCAATTAAATAAAATAGAAAGAGGGGCTTTTCAACCATATTATTTGTGCATTAAATATTATAATCCATTTTAACCAGCCGTAATTGATTGACAGGCAAAGTAAAACCACAGTACAAACGTATTAAATCTGAGAATTGTGCGATTTATAAATTGCCCAAAATTTAACTTATTACTATACACACCTTTACATTGCAATATCATATTAATTGAGAGATTGTTCTATTAATGGAGCTAGTAAAGCAAGTAAATAAATTGAATAAATAAATTTGAATTAGGGTAAATATCTTATTTAAAATATTATTGTAATTATTATTGTTTTTTAGAAATCCAGTTACATCGATAATCCACTCCTCCTGACAACACTATATTTCATTCAGCTGAGCTTAGTCAAATACTTTGGAATAACTCCGTCGGTAACATCTGATGCAGAAACTCGTATTAAACATTGGAATGAATACAGTCTAGTTAAAGCCGTAGAATTACATATAGATATTGTTGAGGCTCCACTTGATTGTGTATGCCTAACTATTTATTTTATACCGGTACCTACGCAATGCAATATATTTGATAATTAAAATTATTTTCAAACTTTTATGAAAATCAATAGCGCCTTGAGACTCTTATTAAGGGGTGGTTCGATAATCTAGTAGTTTGTTAATCGAAAATTTATTTTTATCATGACTTTTGACTAAGTGCTGACACTAACTGTCGCCCTGCACTTCAAACAACGCTCCAACAATAATCAAATTAAAAATGACAAATATTTTTTCTACTCACATGTAATTGACTCAATACCCTAAGGTAAGTACTTGATTATATTAACTACACTCTTTTTATTGTCTTTTATTTAATATAGCTTCAATAGGATAGACTTAAAGACCCACCTGAACAACTTTCACTATTGCTGCTGGAATGTCACATCCAAAAACAACACTCCTCCTGACGTCCGCAACCTGGATTCCCTAGCTAGTCCTGTCGTTATGTTCCGCTTAATGACAAATATTCGCCGATCTGTCAAAACCCTGGCTGCTAACAGGAAAGGTCTCGTTCCACGTCAGCAAAGCTTCTGTCACCTTCCAGACGTTCCCTAGTTCCAACGGCCCCACGGCAAGTTTTGCTATTCTAAAGGGTGTTTTTTTTAGCGGGATACAACTTTAAATTGAAATAAAACACAGAAAGATGTTTTTAATATCCATGGAATTGTCTTTATTTGAAAGATTTTATGGCATTTATGTTTGAATATGATTTCGGGCATGTCACCGCCGCGATTGGCGTATACATGACGTAATCTGAAGGTCCATTCTTTTCGCAGTAAATCAGGCTGTATTTCATTTCAGCAATAACGCGTCGAATTTTGGCTTTCAAGTGCTCAATTGTTTCCGGTTTATCGGCATAGATATGCGACTTTACATATCCTCCAAGAAAATAATCTAATGGCGTCAAATTGCACAAACGAGGTGCCCAGTTAACAGATCCACGAAATGGATTTTTAACTGGCCACCTCTTTCGTGCGATTTGACGCCATTAGATTATTTTCTTTGAGGATATGTAAAGTCGCATGTCTACGTCGATAAACCGGAAACAATTGAGCACTTGGAAGCCAACATTCGACGCGTTATTGCCGAAATACAGCCTGATTTACTGCGAAGAGTGTGTGAAAATTGGTCCTACAGATAACGTCATGTACACGCCAGCCGCGGCCGTCACATGTCCGAAATCATATTCAAACATAATTGTCATACAATTATCTTTCAAATAAAGCCAATTTCATGGATATTAAAAACATCTTTTTGAGTTTTATTTCAATTTAAAGTTGTATCCCTTTAAAAAAACACCCTTTAGATGATCCTTGATTTATATTCTTCTTTTATAGCTGCGACTTTGGCAATTTCTGTCGTAAGTAACCAACAGAATCTTCCGTGTCCTGAAGTGCCTCTGCTATCCTCCGTAATCAGCTCCTCACGTTTTCAATATTCCATTAATATAACCCGCAATGTCTAACTTTTTACTAATGTACCTTCTTATAACTTGTATTAATGAAATTAAATAACTCTATCCAAATCTAATTCTCTTCTTGTTGCTTCTACTTGCTTGTATCTAGTTGAATAATTTTCCAATAATCTTCACTAACTGCATCTTCATAACTAATAATAATAATAATAATGCATTTATTTCTCAATAGTTACAGAACTATATACAAAACAAATAACTGAAGTATCATACAATTGAGAAATCGCAAGGATTTAATTCAAATAGGTAGATGACCACCTTTGATCTTCCATTAAACCCTGGAGTAATTGAGAATATATAATTCATAAAAAATGCTAATATACATCTAAAGTAAAAAGAAAAGTTTGAACAAAAAAAATAATTAAAAAACTAAAATAAAAGATTCTGTGATTATGCTATGTTAGTAGTCCACAAAATGTTGTTAATTAATGTTATTTTTTATTTACAATTTTTATCTTATCTGCAATTTATAAAGATGGTCTCGCATATTAGCTTTAAGTGTAATTAAATTAAGTAGCTTAAACGCAGGAGGAAGATTATTGTAGGTTTTATAAATTTGGTATTGAAAAGAACTCTCAAATAAGGTCGTTTTATGTGAAGGTGGAGATATTATACCTTTGAATCTTAAATTTATGGCATGGACATCAGTCCTATACGTTATTTTATTATATAAGTAAGCCGGCAGCTTTGTTGTAATAATTTTGTGACAAAGAGTAGCAAATTGTAAATGACGCCTATTTTGCATATTTAACCATCGCAAATCTGTTAATTTGTGAGAAATATGGTCGTATTTTTTTATTCCGTATATTAAGCGTAAACACGAATTTTGAACTCTTTGTATTTTATTAGCAACATCCTGGGTAATGGATGAACCATAAATTTCGCTGCAGTAGGAAAAATTAGATAAAACCAGTGAGTTACAAAGCAAGGATTTAGTTTCTGTCGATAAATCGTGTCTGTGAGGATAAATTAATTTTAGAGCTTAAACGTTTTTTTTAATAGAGTTATTGACATGTTTTTCATATCTGAACGTATTGTCCATGATGAGACCTAAGTTCTTAGCTTCTTGCTTAATGAAAATAGGAATATCATCAATCGTCACGCTAATTTTATCAGATAAAAATGAAACAACATCTTTTTTCCCAAACAAATGTATGTACAACCGATTTTTGAAGATTAATAATTAGAGAGTGCTGTCGTGATACCAGGCTTATTGCATTGAGGTCGTTGTTAATATCACTTACACTTTCTTTATAATTATGAGGAGTAAACGAATATAGCAGTTGAGAATCGTCTGCAAACATTTTTATTTTGCAGGTTTTAATAGATTTCCAAAAATTTGATGTATATATTATAAACATTAAGGGTCCTAAAATAGATCCTTGAGGAACTCCTTTTACAACTGGTAAGAAGTCGGATGCATTGCCAAAAGTTTTCACACATTGCATACGCCCTGTTAGGTAACTTTTCAATAGCGAGACAGCAGAAGTAGACAAACCAATGTAGTGAAGAATGGAGAGCAAAATTTGGTGATTAATTGTATCGAAAGCCTTGCTATAATCAAGTAGTGTGAGGATCGACACTTTGTCTTGACCAGAAGCAGTTAACAATTCATCTACGATATATAGCAAGGCTGTCGAACAACTTCGATTAGGCCTGAAACCAGATTGGATGTCTGGTAGTATTTTATCTTCATTCAGATATTCTTGCAGTTGCGAATTCATTACTTTTTCTAGAACCTTTTACATAACAGGCAGTATACTAATTGGCCTAAGATTTTTAAATTCTTCCGGATTTGACGTTTTAGGTAATGGCAATACTACCGCCTTCTTCCAACTGTCAGGAAAAGTATTTGTAAGCAACGCATAATTAATCACATGAGTCAAGTAAGGGAGCAGTAGGTATAGGTAGACAGAGTTTTATAATTTCAATATTTAGGCCCTCATGGCCAGTAGCATTGCTTTTAAAATCATCAATAATTTTAAGTACACTTTCAGTATCCACTACTTTAAATTCAAATTCAATTTCACTTGAAATTAATTTATTAGTTTTATAAAACTGCATTATTGTATCAGAATCGATACTGGCAGTATCGGGAATAGAGTTTAAATAAAAGTTATTTATTGCATCAGAGTTAGCTAAATGTGGTGGAATTTCAATTTTTGGTTTTGTGCCAATGCTTAGATTTCTTAGTTTATTCCACATTTCTCTAGAACTAAAATTTTTAGCAGAAAACTGAAAATATGCCTTTTTCTCTGTTTTAAGCATATGATTAACATGATTACGTAACGATTTATAATTCTCCCATTTACTACAAGACTTAGTTTGGCGATATTTAGCTAAGGCTTGATCTCTAAGTTTCATTGCAACTCGAATGGTATCTGTCAGCCACGGAATGCTAGGTTTACTAACGTTTATTGTTTTAGATGGAGCGTGTAAATCAAGTGTATTAATTAGGTTAGTACTATCAACCAGTGAGATAAATGTCTCATTTAATAAAACAAAAAAGACCGTTTCTCAAATAAAACGCGTATTAAATAAAAACAATAACATTTTTTAAAATCACGTGACTGAAATTCGGTTCCTGACCTGACATGACCATTCCAAACATATAAATTTAATAACTTTTTTCTCTATCTCTTACGGTTTGGCTGCTGAAACAGCGTCCCGGACGGACCAGCGTCCCGGACAGACAAGTCTATTAGATAAAGGATTTAAAAATTCAATTTTTTCATTAATGTTATTGATAACAAATATTCGTTGCCATACGGATATCGTCGTGGAATAAATTTACATTAAAATTACGAAAGCTTCGAATTGTTTTGGATGTAGGTAAAGCGGAAAGAGATTTGATATTTAAATTACAAAATATTAGTTCATGATCAGCGAGTTTATGTCTCACCCCAGAATCAGTGATAATTTCATTGTTACTAATAATAATCACATCTAATAGAGTTTCACTGTTTCGTGTTATACGCGTAGGATCAGTAATTATTTGAGTAAAATTTAAAGCGTCGAGCATAGACTGAAAATATTTGACATCAGGTTCGCACAATCTCAACATGTTTATATTAACGTCACCGAGACAACATACGTGATCAGATATATTAGAAAACATAACAAATGATTGCTCCAATTAATCACAAAAGTACTTGGAATTAGTGGTTTGTGGCCTATAAACACATCCTATAGAAACTGAGGCTTTATTAAATTTCAGTGTTAACCATAGTTGTTCTATCGAATTGTTTGTATCTGCTAAGATGCATTTATAAGTACTTTTAACATAAAAACAAACACCACCGGCTCTACTCCCTCGGTCACGTCGAAATATATTGTAACCATCAATATAAATAAGATCATTGCAGATATCATTCCAAAGACAAGTTTCACTTATAGCTAAAATATCATATCTGTAATCATTTAATAGCAATTTCAATTGATTTAATTTTGGAACTAATGATTGTATATTAATATGCGCTGCAGTAATTCCACGTGCCCCCATATTCTTTAATTATACGAACAAATTAAGTGAATTTTTAAACTCGTTGTATTCTTAAATAAAATTGTTCATATTCTCAAGAATAAAAAATTCCAGTTACCTTGCGCCTATGTGAACACATGAAAATAATCTAAAACAACAAGCAAAAATAAATAGATACTAACAAACAAAAAGCCGTTTATCAAATAAAAGAGTCAGAAAACGTTTGCTGTAGCCGCTACATTGTGATCGTAGGTACCGTATAGTATTTATCTTACCTACATTATCTAAGTCACCTGATGAGCGCACATGCTTGTAATAATCTTCTTTTATGTTTCCATTTATATTTCACACGTCAATTTAGTAATAAGCCTTTTTTAAATGCATTTACTACCTTACACATTAAAATTGGGGTAAATTTATATATTTTTATCTACTTTGCGTTCGTACTGAGGCTATTACGATACGCGTTTGCGTATCGTAATAGACACAAAGCGATGCTATAATAAAGTAGATAAAATACTGTATGATACCTCGTTTATAAGGCATTTTGTAGCACTTACTCCTTTAGGGCACTCCTCGCTTCGCTCGTCGTACCCTAAATCCGTGCGTGCTACAAAATGCTTCTTATAAAACTCGTATCATAATATACTATTATTGTACTCGAAAATTCATATCAAAATTACATATTCTGTTTTTTTTTAAGTTGTTGGTTTTCTAATAATGATAACAGAAAGTGCTTAGCTTCTAAGGGTCCCTTCTCACGAGGCGTTTTTGCAGCGCTGCAGAGTGGCGCCGCTGGTAGGGAAACATTGTTTTAAATAGAAGCTTTCACACGGAGCGTTCAACGAACGCGCGGTGGCGCGTTCGAGCCACTCGTAGCAGACTTCCGCTACCAGAAGCGCGCGCTGCTAGTCGCGAGACCCCTTCACACGGCAAATCATGCCATAATTTTACGTCAGGCCAACGGCAACACTGACTTTTTAGTTTGTTGCGGGTTACCGTTAAATTCCGTTGTATTGTATGTGCTTGTGAAAATGGATAGGGAAGTTTCCAAAATCGACACTGCGTCCATCTCGATGCACTGCAAGTGACAAACTACCTATTTCGGTTTCACCTGGCAACGCCGGCGGTAGCGCTGCTGAGCGACTTAGCAGTTCTGCCTGCTAAACAGTAGCGCCGCAATAACGCGCCACACAATCGCGTACCCTGCCACTTCACGGCGCCACTCTGCAGCGCTGCAAAAACGCCTCGTGAGAAGCCGGCCTAAGTTACAATTATTTATGCCCTCTACAAATTAAAATAATTTGAGTTCTACCTACTCATCTTATTATTTCAATAGAAATTATATTTGTCATAATTATGTAATCTGCACATATATTTATCTTATACCTTTTAAAACCATTAAAGAATACTGAAGTGCTATACATATAATCTTAGTTTGTATTAAAATTAAATTCTATTAATAACTTTCAATTAAACAGGCAATTCTTTTATACATTTTTCTTATTTGATTATATTGGTATACCAAATTTTATATTTAAATTATTCTTCAACGTAGACTGCTCTTTATTTATCATAGCATAATATTATGAGATGTTGTATTGGACTTTTTCCACTGTCTCGGGTGTTTACCACACGACGTTTCGGGAGTTTTTGTTCTACTCCCGCCCTCAGGTGAATGAACTCCTGGTTAGTCCTGAGAAGGACTGATTTTTGTACGTCTTTTTCACGTACACTCGTACCTACCCCGGGGTTTGAACCCGGGACCACTGATCGCTTGTGATTACGAGTCTGACACTCTTACCACTAGGCCACCAGCGCGGCCATATATTTTAGTTATAAACTTATATACAAGGTGTTGAAAAAGAGCCGCAATCGTATAGTACTACCGTAATTGACATCAAATAAGTATCATAAATCCGTTTTTTAAAGTTTGCTGCTATGCTTATGTCGGAAGATATAAAATTCCTTCTACCAAAATTAAAAACTGTTCTAAAGCTATGATATTAATTGTATTAACAATTTTTCCTAACAAAATAAAAGCGTTAATCTGTATCAACAATTTCCGGTTAGTATAGTAACGAATAACAGTTTTATTAGACATCCTCAAAGAACAAAATATTGTTGACTATTCAACACTATAACATATAAGCCAATCACAATGCAGACATTTGCTTTTTTCAACCAATAACAGCAGTATATCACTGAATATTGGGCACCATGCAAAATATTCACAAAACAATGTACGTACTCAAAAAATAAATAGCCTTGTTGCGACGTATCGCTTAGCAACGATGTTCCGTCTGTCCTTAGTGATATCGCTAGGTTACGTAACACTAACCCCCAACAAACTGTGTGGCTTGTTTTAAAAATTTTAAAATGCTGTGTTTTGGAAGTATTCCGCTGAATTTAATTGAGAATGAATAATTATATTAATTGTTGGATTATTTTTGAATAAAGTTAATTGTTATGTATTAATATTGTTAAATAGTCGTCCCAAATACCACTCGAAGTAGATATATTTTTGTTAAATATTTTGCCATTTCCATAGAAATTATTGCAAATTTCACTCAACAAAATCACATTTAAATGTCACTCGCCTTCGGCTCGTGACATTTTTGATGTGATTTTGTATCGTGAAATTTAAACGCAATAATTTACATGGAAACGACAAAATATTTGTCAAAAATATATCCACTGCTTGTGGTATTACCCTTGACTATTCAATTCACCTGTCATCTGTCAAAAAGTGACCAATGAAAATCCAGAATTCTAACGTTTCTTGACCAATCAAAAAAATATCAGTGGATATATCTTTCCAGAAGGTATTCAAGTGACTATTTTTAACAAATGCTATTTTTATTAGAAAAAGTCAATATTAGTGTTCTGTTACTATAGAAATTGCGTAGTTTGTTGCTAGATTTACTGAAAACTAATTTGAAAAGGTAGTTTGGTATCACTACTCATGTCCATTGCGCTTGAGATTAGGACTCGTGATAGTGCACTCGTCCTAATCGTACCAAAGCGCAATGGACATTCGTGACACCACCGCAAAAATAGTCGACATAACTTTGACTACTCATGGTATTATAAGTGAAAATACAAAATTACGGATCTGACAATCCTGCTATATTTGTATGTATTTAAGCACAATAAACTAGTCACCATATTTCAATAAAAAAACAATGTTTTGTCAAAATATTAAATTCTGACAGTACCACGAATCTTAGTACCTACATTAATTTCAAACGCGTAGTAATGGAAAATACAAATAATGAATATTTTGAAATGCTGATGTGTTTGGGACAAGCGAATGGTGCAGCAGTTGTTGCAGCTCGTAATTATGCAGAACGTTTTCCAAATAGACGTCATCCTGATGGAAATGTTATAAGACGATCCTGATGGAAATGTTATAAGACGTGTAGAACAGCGTGTTAGAGAAACAGGGCAAGTAAATCCTATTCAGGTAAACCTTGGTCGTCAACGCAATATTAGAACTCCAGAACTTGAAGAAAACGTTTTGACTGAAATAGGGAATAACCCTGGTCGAAGTGTGAGAGGTTTGGCTAGAGAATTTGCAGTTGATATTCATACTGTACACGATATTCTACGGGAAGAACATTATCATCCATTTCATTATTTCCTAGTTCAGAGTCTTCTTCCAGGTGATGCAGCTCAAAGCCATCAGTATTGTCAGTGGTTATTACAGCAACATGATGAAGATCCACAATTTGTTACCCATACTTTATGGTCTGACGAGGCGACTTTCCCTCGGGATTGCTTGTTTAACAGAAGAAATAATCGTGTATGGGCTATAGAAAATCCGCATGCTGTCAGAAGACGCGCTTTTCAACAACGTTTTCAGCTAAACGTATGGGCTGGTATAATAGGAGATCAGTTAATAGGGTCTCATTTTCTTCCACCTAGACTCAATGCAAACAGATTTCAAGAAGATTTTATAAATTTAATGGAAGATGTGCCATTAAATTTAAGACGCAATATGTGGCTGCAAATGGATGGCGCTCCTGCTCATTTCGGGCTCCCTGTGAGAAACTGGTTAAATGAAAACTTTCCAGGACGTTGGATAGGTCGCGGGGCAGCTGTTAGATGGCCTGCGAGATCCCCAGATATAAATCCTATAGATTTCTTTCTGTGGGGATTTAGTAAAGAAAGAGTGTATGCTACAGAAGTGGATAATTTGCAGCAGTTGGAAGATCGGATTCGTGCAGCATTTGCTGAAGTGAATGCACAAATGTTAAACAGAATGCAGCAAAATTTAATTAGAAGGGCTCGTATTTGTATTGATGCTAATGGGAAAAATTTTGAACATCTGTTATAACATAACTAAAAAAATTAATTTCTCTTTTGCTATTACTTATTTATTTTTTTAGTTATGTTATAACAGATGTTCAAAATTTTGCCCATTAGCATCAATACAAAAAAAATTAATTTCTCTTTTGCTATTACTTATTTAAGGAGGTAAATGGCTGGTATGGTCTCGAGGGGGTACACTGATGCCGAATAGGTGTGCCCCAGTAAATCTCGAGTGGCCTCTGCAATCTTTCTAGCAGCTCTGCCAGCAAATCTTATCCCCACGTTCACGTCGTACCTCCTGACTGTAGTCGTAATAGACTGTAGCTAACGGGGAAAGATGAAAGGCGAAATTCTGGCACCTTAAAGCCGGTACCCTTTGGCTAAGTGAGCACACACTGACAGAAAAGCCTGGTCCTCCTAGTATGGGGGTTGGAGCAGTAGGCCAGCACCCTGCCTCTTTAAAACAAATTAATGCTAAAAATACCAGTAACCGGCCTCGGAACCCGGATGGATGTAAATTAAGACAACGTTTGGCAACGAAAAAGACTAAGAGAATAGGAACATGGAACGTTCGTGGCATATCTGATAAAAGAATAGAAATAATATCTGAAATAAGAAAATACAAATTGGACATTGTAGTACTGTCTGAAACAAAACGCAAAGGATGTGGAAATGAAGAAGAAGAGGAATATATACATTTTTGGTCAGGGGTAGAAAAGCATAATAGAGCCAGTGCTGGAATATCTATACTGATAAAGAAAGATCTTAAAAAGTTTATATAGAACTACGAATACGTATCTGATAGAATATTGACGATTACACTAAAAATGTATGGTTATGAAACAATGATAGTAGGTGTATACGCACCTGTAGATACCTCTGAGAATCAAATTAAAGATTAATTCTACGAGAAACTTTCAAACATAATTACCAGTGCCAAAAAACATCAGGATATAATATTGGCAGGAGATTTAAATGCGAGAGTTAAAAACCAAGAGGGTAGTGACATAGTTGGCAAATTCGCTGAAGAAGTACAGAACGATAGTGGTGAAAGGCTCATTGAACTATGTAGTCAGAATAATCTAAGACTTACAAATACCTGGTATGCCCATAAGGGCATCCATCGTTATACTTGGGAGAGACCATCGATGCGACAAAAGTCAATTATTGATTATGTGATCACCAAGAAAACTTCAAACTTTCAGGTTCATGACTCTAGAGTCAAAAGAGGAGCCAATTGTGGAACCGACCACCATCTGGTAGTGGCCAAAATAGTTTACCCCTTTCGAACGAGATACAACAAAGCAGATAACAGTCCACCAATAACAAATAGTGTTAGCAAAGTCAATAATAAACGATATAAATTATACCTGCTCCATCAACCAAGTATTCAAGACCTATACCAAAGGCGATTAACAACTGAATTAAACACTACAGTACTGTCACAAGCAGTAGAAGAAGAACATGAAAATATTATAAAAGCTTTACATAAAAGCGCAAAAGAAGCTCTCGGTGAATACAAACGCGAAACGTATAACCACAAAGTAACTTTCTGGCTCACAGATTGCGTAAAGCAGTTGATTAAAGAAAAAAACGAACTCTACAAAAAATGTCTAACACATAGAACCGAAGAAAATAATCAAAATTATAAACTAAAAAACAGAGAACTGCGAAATAAGATTAGAGAAGAAAAGAATATGTTTTGGGAAAATAAGTGTAATCAGATCAATACTTACGTTGGAGGCTCACGATCAACTGAAGTCTGGCAGACAATAAAAAATATGAAAACAAACAACTTCGAAAAGTCCCTGACATTAATTGATATCAATAAATGGAAAGAATATTACGAATCCTTGTTGGTAGAAAGAAGAGAGGAATTTATGAATGATGAATGCGAAATAGAAGACATGGAGGAATTACAATTGATAGATACAGAGGAATTAATGAAATGTGTGAAAGAAATGAAAAATGGAAGATCACCTGGTCCCGGAGAAATCCCTGCAGAACTTATTAAATATGGTGGAAATGCACTCTTAGAAAGACTTAGACATTTGTTTAATTTGTGTCTTACACAACAAAAAACACCCAAGGAGTGGAAAATGTGCATCATCTCTTCACTCTTTAAGAAAGGCAGTAGAAAAGATCCTAATTGCTATAGGGGATTGAGCGTGACCAGTGTTTTGAGTAGGCTATGGGGAAAACTAATTCAAAAAAGATTGAGAACTGAAGTGGGCCACGCTATTAGTGACGATCAAAGCGGATTTACACCTGGACGCTCATGTATAGACAACTTATTTATTTTACAACAACTAATAGAAAAGAAGAAAGCAAGAGATCAAGATGTACACATTACTTTCATAGATTTAAAAAAAGCTTACGATAACATTCCGCGGAAAAAATTGTTGTATTTATTGAAGACAATTGGAGTTAGTACTTATCTACTTAAAATCATTAAAGAATTGTACGAAAACAATGTCTCCTGTATTAAACAAGGACGGTGCTTATCGGAACCAATATACCCCACTAAAGGACTTAGACAAGGGTGTAGCTTATCCCCTCTTCTGTTTAATATCTATGTTGAAATAGCCTTACGAAGGTGGAAACAATCATGCGCAGGAATGGGTATTCCTATAAATGACGCACACCTCTTCACGTTAAGCTTCGCCGATGACCAAGCGGTATTAGCGCAAGACTCTTACGACATGGAATTTGTGCTAAAACGGTTATATGCAGAATATAAAAAATGGGGGCTAGAGGTGAGCCTAGAAAAGACAGAGTATCTTGTCGTGAATTCCGATGCGAAATTTGAAGTTCTTATTGATGAGGGTGTACAAGTGAAGCAGGTGAATAAATTTAAATACTTAGGGTCGATCGTAGATGGAGATGGAATTGGAAACCAAGAAATACGTCATATAATTCAAAAGGCTCGAAATGTCATAGGAGCTTTAAATAGTATTTGGTGGGATAAGAACATAAGCAATACAAACAAAAAACGAATTGGACAAACAATGGTGGAGACAGTTCTAACATATGGATGTGAGATTTGGACGGTGAGAGAAGAAGAAAAACGAAGATTGACGGCAGTAGAAATGGACTATCTCCGTAGAAGTGCGAGAATATCAAGATTACAACGAGTTCGAAATGAAGAAATAAGGAATATAATGACAGCAAGAGAAACACTTATCGACAGAGTTGAGAAGAAAGGTTTAAAATGGTTTGGACATATACTACGAATGGACGAATCAAGATGGCCGAAGCGAATGTTCACTTGGAAACCACCAGGAAGAAACAGAAGAGGTCGTCCCCGAAAATCATGGAATGAGGGAATTAGACGAGCGCTAAGAGATCGGGATATGGATGAAGAAATGGCGCACGACCGTGTAGCTTGGAGACTGAGATTGGGAATGCAGCGACCAGCTGTCTAATTGTTATATTACATAATTGTGATTGTGTTGTATATATAATTAATCCCAAATATATATATATATATTACTTATTTACTTATTTATTATTATTTGTTCGTATTTGTTTTTTGCGTATGTACTTAATTAATAGCCTTTTTGCTATTAATAAACCTTATAATTATTACTTCTGTTGAAAATTCAAAATTAACAACTTTTCGTATTATAAACTACCATTGCTTAATTTAAACTTATAAAGCACACAACAAACGTAAAAAATCAAAATCTAGACACAGGTCACTTTTTTGTAATGCATGCATGTTGGAACTTAACTCCGTTGTACAGTGTTGCCATATTTTCTAACTTAAAAACAGCATTATCTATGAAACGGTTGTCGGAATAAAAAAATTGTGTTAACTTTTTTGTTACTTTACCCATGAAGAGCATCATGATACTCTTCGATTGCGCGACTTTTTCAACACCCTGTATAAGTTACCGCTATATGCGCAGTCTACTATTTTTGCAATTCTCTGCGCAGTAGTGGCATCCAAATGGGCTTTATTTCTGCGCTAAACTGGCTAATTGGTTCTTCTGCCAGCGCTATGTATGTAACTTCTTTCAGCTTCCTACGGAACCTGTTTTCCTCTTTAGCTACAATTGATGCGTTATCCCATTGTATGTGGTGGTCTTTGTTCCAGACGTGTTCTGCGATCTTAGATTTGATGGTTTCGCCCTTTCTAATATCTTTGCGGTGTTCCGATAATCTCACTCGTAGGGGTCGTTGTGTTTCCCCTATGTTTTGTTTTCCACATTCGCACGGTACGCTGTAGATACAGTTCTTTGAACTCTGATCTTCGTTCTGAGGCTTGGCATGCGTCATCATGCCTCTTAGAGTTGTTGTGGACTTGAAGGCAGTTCTTATGTTGAATCTGTTTCCGATTCTTCTCAGTTTGTCGGAAACTCCTCGAATGTATGGTATTTTCAACTAAGGGGCTAAATACCACGCACTGTTACAGTTGCCATACCACTTAATTCTCAAAGGACAAACAAGCACTGGTGCTAGACTATCATCAACTTAAATTTTGTCACATACGAAGCAGCTTCAGCGTTTCCTTTAATCTAGTTGGAAGAGCCTTTAAGTATAGTTACTTACGGCTGAATGTGTTTACCATTTTTTCCTAACAATTTTATTAAAAGCTGGGAGTTTATTAGGTATTCTGGAGGTTAAATTGCTTCTATATAGTACAGTAAAATTGTTGAAAAATACCCCGTCACCTTAAAAAAATTGGCCGCGGCGATTTCTCTTGCCCAGTGGTTTAGGGCCATTAGGCAAGTGTAAAACCAAAAAGCCGTATCCCCACCCCCTGCCAAACAGCCGCCATCTTGAAAACAATTAAATTTTGTTTTCTCGCGATCCATTGATTGCACAGAAAAGTTTATTGGACAAAAATATTGGAAATAAAATTCTACACATTTTTGATCCTTACCGCGATGCCGAGAAGTTGGTATTACAAACGGTAGAGGACGACAAAGTTACCAAAAATCGGTTTCCGCCATTCTAGCTTTGTGGGGGTGGTTTTTTCAAAAAATTGCGAATGTGAAAGTTGTGGTGCTTGAAAAAATATGCACTTTATTTCCAATATTTTTTGTTCAATAACTTTTTTTGTGCGACCAATGGATCGCGAGAAAAAACAAATTTAATTGTTTTCAAGATGGCGGCTGATTGATAGGGGGTGGAGATACGGCTTTTTGGTTTTACACTTGTCTAATGGCTTTAAACCACTGGGCAAGAGAAATCGCCGCCGCCAATTTTTTTTAAGGTAAAACTACAATTTTATTGTACTGATAGTAGAGACCAACTTCCAGATCACAATTATTGAGACGTTAACGATATGCTCACCCTTATCCATGAAAGGGGATGTAGCTTTCCTAGCTCGCTGTACTCATGGTGTAAAGAATACAAGGCGAAACGTTCCCAGAGATGCGCAGTCGTTCAGAAAGTAGAGGGGAGATGTCAACCAATCCCCAATGCGCCTAGTCAGGAAATCCATCATGGCCGAAATCATGGTGTAACCATGGCCGCGTTCGTATATTGCTGCTGGCACTATCAGTCGATGTCAAATTCGAGGTTAGCAGGTTAGATTTTTCGCCAGTCTGACACCAACTGACGCAAAACCTAACCTCGAATTTGACATAGACAGCGTCTTCAACAATACACTTCAGTACTACCAATCGTGCCCTTTGTGGGGCCATTTCTTATTGGTTGAATTTGAGGTCTGCCCACAATGCACCTATTCTGCGGAACGTTACACCTTGTATTCTATGCACCATAGCTGTACTATTGTTTCAAGTATGAGATCAGATCTGCCATACTAATTTCTCTTTCAACATATTTATTACTATCTCAACGTTCAGGAAGAACTTCTTTTAAGCACTTCTGATGATGGTAGAGGTTCTCGTCCCTAAAGAAAGCATACACTCTTCTTGAACGACAGAACTTAGTAATGTAGCTGGGTCACTCTTCTCGATTACTAGCAAAGTTAGGTAAGTCCCTACCCACTGATTGAATTTTCATCACACTCGTTGTCTATTTTTCAGTTATGTCTAGGTTGGAACTGCTGCAGCGATCTGAACTGCTGCCAGAAAAACTTGTGTCAGTTAACTGACAGCAGGGTCAAATTGAGGAACGAGAGGCAGTCTCTGATCAGCGTTGATTCAGTCTATCACTGCTTTGTAGTCACTGAGGCACTCTATGCATTGGTGCTTGGAACTCTGACCTCGAGCTTTATAGACCATAACTAACTTTTTAAAAAGGGTTGGGGTTGCTGTATTCGTCTTCTTCCCCCATACATATTTAAAACTCATCCTAGACTAGCAAGCCTTTCCGTGTGTATTCAAGATTTTGTTGTTCCATTTTAGTCTCTTAAACACATCCTGCAGTTTTCACCGCTTTGGGGCACGCTTCGGTTGACTTTTTGCTTTATTTGTTAAATCGTGCATTTTTATTGCAATTGTGGCTTTATTGTATATTTCTTTATTAGGTTGATACATATTTCATCGATTCTTGCTTTCCGCATTGTAGAAGCGATTGCCTGGAATTAAATAAAGCTGTCCATAATGAAATGTTATACTCAGTTGTCTTTTCCAGTATCTGATTTACAGTGTATTTGTGGTCTATCATGCCTCTGGCATGAATACAGTCGCAGTTTGCTGCCGTCTACTCTTGATAAGATGCTGCAGTACCTGTTGGCCCGCGTGAGTTACACCTTTATCCGCCACCATATCTATATATACAGTGTGGTCCATTAAGTGTGCAACAAATGGAATTTCTTTTAATTAGTTGTATAACCGAAATTTAAATACCGCCACAAGTTAGTGCATGTTCGATAACCATATCAAATGCATTTATAATGGCTCCAAGTCAAACAGTATACAGGGCAGTACAAAAAATATGAAATTAGTTCAAGAATAAAGTTACCTTATTTAAAAAAATATGGCAACCTTTTATTGGTAAAAGTTGTTTAGAATCAAAAGTTATGCTTAAATATAAAGTCAGGGCCTCCTATTAGAAGTTTTATTCTTTTTTGGAAAATTTTGTATTGCCCCCGTATGATACATATTTTTATTATTCTGATGTTGTGTGTATTTAAAATAGCCACAACCACATCACTTTTAAATAACTTTTAGCAACTTGAAGCATATTTGTAAAATTTACTTGGGTTTATATTTTTTTAGGTAACCTTCCATTTCATGTTTGTTGCAACGGTATTTAACAGAACTTTAGAATTTCGCAAATATTCTTTTTAACAAGGCAAATGTTTTACTAATAATAATTTACATATGAAAAAACTCTCAATTAAAGCCTACAATTTTATTTCAAATTCTTATGAAAATGTTTCATAGACACCAAATTTTCCAAAAAAGAATAAAAATTCGAATAAGAGACCGTGACTTTGTAATTAAGCATAACTTTTGATTCTAAACAACTTTTCTTAATACAATTTTGCTATATTATTTTAAATAAGGGGACTTTATTCTTTCACAAATTTCATATTTTTTGACCGGCTCTGTATATTGTTTGACTTGAAGCCATTCTAAAAGCATCTGATATGGTTATCAAACGTGCGCTAACTTTTGGCGGTATTTAAATTTCGGTTGTACAACTAATAAAAAAATATCCCATTTGTTGCACACTTAATGGACCACGCTGTATATATTGTTATGATATGCAAAAGGTAGTTTTAAAATAAGGATGATAGAAATAATAAATTTGGAAGGTTAATTATAATCAAATTTTAAAGGGTTATAAAGATTGGGTGTAAAGTTCAATAAGAATGATAAAATTAATGACAATGAGTAAGGTAATTTGAGGTATAAATAGCAATTGAGTATTCAAATTTTGATGGTTGCAGTTAATTTTAATAAGTTTCAAGCCAAGGTTACAATTGACAAATGTATTTGTTATAATAATAAGAATTGAAAGTATGTAATAATAGGGTATTTAAAATTTATAAGAGGGCAAGAAGAATATTGTATCTAATAGAAATGAAAATTTTGTTTAGTCAGTTGTATAAACAAACTCATAAAAAATGTACAAATAATCTTGAAATGTTAAATTTTGACCAATAAAAGTTAGAAATTATGCCCTATTTGTATAGTTATTTGGTAGTATACAAATATAAAGGTTATTAACAAATCTACGAGGTGCAGAAATGAAAATGAAAGAATAATTTATTAAAACTAAACAATCAGTGAAGAGATTGTCTAATACAGTAAATTAAATAGAACCAGAGAACTACCGAATTGGAGGAAATTGGATTTATTGGTGAAGGTGACACATAATTAAATATTTATTGGTTACATTGGTGGTTGTATGGAAGTGAGGTCATTCATCTAAAAGGAGGTTAGCAGGAGTGTCTACTGAAATTGGACGGCTTCTGAGGGGGTTGCTGAGTGCAGAGGACTATCTAAGGAATAAACAAGATAAGATCAGATTCATTTATAAAGCTGAAACTTACCAGGAGTCTATTGGCGTGAAGGTGACGTTTGATGAGGGGAGCGATACCGGAATCTGCTGACGTTTGGAGTTGGTTGACAGGAATAACCTGTAGGTGTGGCATAAGGTGAACATCGGGATCTCTTGAGGATAGGAGCAGTGGTATTTAAATATTTGGCAGTGTGAGCTTAAGAAGTGATAAGGTTTGTGTTAGTAATTAATATCAAAGCATTTTGAATATCGAACAATAAAAGAAAGAGTAAAATACAAAACAGTACTTACTTTGGTGAGTTAATTGATAGTTATGTCAATGTAAAAATAGATTTGTCAATACCTGGTTTGAGTAAATGTAGAAGTCAAGTTGACATTTGATGTATTTAATAGTCAAGCATAAAAATTAAAATTTAAACTTCAACTAACAGAGATCTAGATTTGGCGAACCACCCTGAATAAGTGTACTTAATTGAAATAATTGATTTGAAAGTAATGATAGGTTTACCAACATGGTGCATTGCATTAATTAAGGGCAAGCTCAAAGTAAAATAGTCACTGCATAAATTATATGACTAGTTCAAATGTGGAGCTATCATAAAACAACAATATATTATTATTTTATTGTTATTTCTAATGTAATAAATAAATAACTAAAAATTGATTACACACAACACAACATAGATTTAATTTGAATATATTGCCTCTCTCTTGTGGCTAATTAAAATATGATTATTTAATTATGCTTTACTGTAATAAAGGTATGTTGCTTTCTATATTTTATTCATTTGCAACTTATTAAAACTTTTGCGCTGGCTAGCAATTGAGACTTTTATTTACAGGGTTAGGTTGTTACGCCTTAGATAAATTTAACCATTGTATGGCAAATGTTCGATTCCAACAAATGACAACCTCAAAATATTAATTCCGCACACAGAAAATTCAGCGTATTTTGAATAACTATTAACCAACAATGAAACAGTTTACTTGAGGTAAATTATAACAATGCATTTCGAATAATCAAGTACGTTTGGCTAACCTGGAATTTGTTTTTCAAGTGTTAAATGACGGAAACTTTTTGTTTTTCCTCAAATGCACGCCTATCTCACTTCCGGTCTCCGCAAAAGAAGTCCAAGCTTGTATTTTTTTCCTGGAACGGTTTCAGCTGTTCCTGCCTGTCTCTGAAGTACGAACCAAGCCTTTCCCAGGTCCTACACCTTGCTGTTTGCTTCTTGTAGCTCCCAGCCTTGCTGAATCCCGGCTCGAAAGACGACCTCGCACAGGCCACGGTTGGAAAGAACGCCAAGCTTGTATCTGCTTCCTGGTGATATTTCAGCGGCTGCTGCCTGCTCCTGGAGTATGAACCAAGCCTTCTCTAGGTCCTGTACCTTGCTATCTGTTTCTCTCAAAACTTGTCGAATGTTTGATTCGAAGATGATCATATACAGGCGAAGCTCCAGGTCTAATTTACTGCACTCCTGAATACTGTCAATTTAACCACAGGTGGCCTCCGTACAACTGGGCACAAATTATATACTTTTATCGAAAAAATTTATCAAAATCGGGGAGCCAAACAACACACAAGCTTTCGGATTGGCTTCCCCAACAAACGACAATCTAGGTCACCATAGCAACATGATTTACTATTGTTTTCTGTAAGTGTGCAATCTTTGATCTTAATTTATAATTGTTTTTGTAAATGCCAGTCAGGAAACTCTAACCTATCAATCGGTTGCACTGCTTCACTTTTAGTTAACAAACATTGATTCACACTACTAGGAAATTCTTTTAGTCTTTATTAATTATCAGGTGACTTCTCATATGCTCTTTGCATTAATCTGTGCCTTCTTGCAATGCTTTATAATTCCTTTAGCTGTGTCATCGATTGTTGGAATTTCGATATGAATGAAAACGCTGCATTAAACTTCTGTAACGCTTCGAAACACCTTCGTACTTCAGCGATATCATTATCGTGTCCTAACGTTACTTAATTAATCTGTCATTCATCATAAAATTAGCTACATTTGTCATATTTAGCACAATTTTGAATACAATCATAACGCAACCCTGACGATATCGTTGTATTCAATCACTAACCTTTGTTAATTAAATTATAGTTATTGATAATTATATTACTTTGTATAAGACATCCACAAATCTCCGTTGTTGCTTGTTTTTAGAAAACAATAAGATATCATCAATATAATGCACATACAAATCTTCAAATTGATTTAAAATCTTCTGCATTATTCTCACGAGTGCAGCACATGATGTAGAAAGACCAAATGGTACCGCTTTAAACTGAAAAATCCCCCCATCGATACTGAAACCTGTATACTATCCTCGACTCTTCATGTAATGGAATAAGCCAAAACGAGTTCTTTAAATCTAACTTTGTTAGTATTTTCTTGTCCCATATTCTACTTAACAACCCATCAATCGTTTGTGGAGATTCATATTGTGGCTTTGTTATTTGATTAATTCTGCGTGCATCTAAACATAAACAAAGCGAACCATCATGTTTCTTAACTACTACCAAAGGATTAAATTACTTTTTGAAGATTCAATTACTCCATCTTTTACCGTTTTCTGTATTTCCTTTTTAACTTGTGCTTTTAATGCAAAAGGAATTGGATACGACTTATTATTAAAACTCTGTGATTCGTTAACCTGTAACCTGTAAATATATTTCTCTGCTTGACCTACTTTTTTATTGATAATCTGTAAATTGTTTCTAATATTCTGCCCTTAAAATGTATATTTTTCTGACCTAGTTCCAATTCATTCAACAATACCCCTCTATCAGTATACTCATTCTTTATACTCAATATTGTATTATTATTAATTATTATACCTTCATTCCATTTCAATGCGTCTCCAATATTTTTTAATTGGCAACACTTATTTTCTTGGCAGCCACTTTTGGATTCTGTCCAAGATTTAATTAACCCCTTTAGATGAATGCACTTTTGCTCCCCATCTATTTTTATTGCCAATTGTTGAATTACGTCGATTCCCAATACAATATCCACACTTAGGGCTTTCACTATGAACAATTTAACAACACCTTCCCATTGATTAATAATTATTTTAATATTTATCATTCTGTTAGTAGTTGATATTTTTCTTTTGGTTGCAGATAACAAATCTATTTTATTAACTTTAATTATATTCTTATGTAAGACATCTAAATTCTTTAAAATGATTTCTTTCTTTATTAATGAAGCCATTGCATCACCACTATCTATTAATGCTAGATATTCGTTATTATTTAAATTGACTTTTATGGATGGTAAAGTTGAAATTTGATTTTCTTCCTCCTCTTCTTTTCAATTATTCTCAAAATTAGTGTTAACATCCGTGATGTTCCTAATTAAATTACTTAAATTACTATTTACATATTTACATGTCCGAGTTTTTAATTATTATCTCAAAATTCTCTCGATGTAATCTTCAGTGGTCTTTTTACCATCCTTGGTTTTTTGCGTTTCTTGTTTTAATTTTTCTATTTCAGCGCGAATGCTCATCAGTTCTGCTGGTTTTTATTTGAAATCATTCTGCAATTTATTGCTTTGTTCACACAACTCCCTTAACTGTTGATCTGAAAATCCTTCATCCTTACTCACATCTGAATTGTTAATTCCTTGCATGGTATCTTCCAACATGGTTGTTGCATACATGCTGGTTTTATTGCACATGAACATATTATCATTCCTCGATGGCGCTCCAAATGTTGTGTCACTTTTTGTACATCAGACAACTCTGAATACATTTTACGCACTTCTTTCCTAACTTCAATTGTTCTTTCATGTTATCTAATTTCTTTAAATTTCCATCTTTTATTAAAATTATATTGCTTTCATTCTTTACCATTGCTTCCTGCATTTCCATTTTAATTTCTTCTGCGTTTCTCTCTATTAAATCTACCTTTACATCTATACACTATTTATGTATTTTTATCTGGTTTTCTACTGTTAACTTTATTCCCTCTAGTTTTTCTTTAACTTCTTCCTTATTCTTATTTAACCCTTCTCCTACCTTTTGGTTCAAAGTTTCCTCCGGTTGTTTAATTTCTTCTTGCCTTTCTTCATTCTTAATTTCATCCTTATTATTATCTAACATCATATTAATCGTATCTATTTGTAATTGTAGTTCTTGTTTATTTTCAATTTGTACTCTATTAAATTCTTCCCTGCATAATATTTATTTTACTTTGCAATCTGACAAATTTGGCAAGTTTTTATTAATTGTTCAATTAATTTGATGTCATTTTTTAATCAAAACATTCACGAAACATTGTCCCACAATGTCCAAATATTGTATGAATTTCCTCAACAATTCCCTACTTAAAACCATCAATTCTTTATTGTCAATAACTTTTAGCAACAAGTTCTCTTTAATTTGATAACCTTTATAATTATTTTCCTGACTTTGCAATACTAAATTTCTTAATTCTTGAATTTCTCCTAACGTCTTTTTATTTAAAATTTCTTGTCTTGACATTCTATCTTCTTCATAAATTTTCTCAATTCCAATTAAGATTTGTTTTGCCTTTTCATAGTTTGGTAAATCTTTTCTACTTAAGAAGTCTGCAAATGCATTTAATCTTCCTGGTTTATGTTTAATTTCAAATTCAAATGGTTGTACGTACAATGCCCATCTGTATAACCTATGATTATGGAAAGTTTTATTTTTCAGGAAAGAAATTGCTGAATTATCTGTTTCAATATCAAATTTGTTTCCAGCTAAATAAAATCTTAGTTTATTAATTGCAAATATTATTGTCAACATTTCTTTTTTTACTTCCTTTTACAATACAGGAAGTATTGAATTCACTCCAAAAATTCGAAATTGAGTTTTCAACAGATCTTCACGTTTTAGACTCCCCTGAACCTAAAAAACATATTTTTTTCATTGGTCTGTCTGTGTCTCTGTGTGTCTGTGAACAGAATATCTCAAAAACGAAAAGAGGCATGGCATTGAAACTTCATATATAAGTTTTGTGTACTATGTAGATGCGACAGCAAAGAAGAAAATCACATAACCGGAAGTAGGTGTTCACTCTTGTGATTTTTCAGTTTTTTTCGAGTTTTTCAAACACGGCTCCAACGATTTTTTTCAAACTTCACATTTTTATTAAATTTTTAGTGTGCATTGATGTGAGATAGGTGATTTTCTAGTTGAATACTTCTAAAATGGGTTTCTTTTGTTTTTTTTTCTATTTTTTTATTAACTCCTATTTTAAATAGAACACCCGGTATATTATTACATTTTTGAATTCAGCTTAAAATTCTAGAAAACATTTGTCTCTTAAACTAACACTCTATTTTGTACTGTTTTTGTAGAATTTGTAATTTTTGAAAATTTTTGACAAATTCCTAAAAATTTAAAATCAAATTTTTGGCTAATTATAAGATCACTGTAAAAGGAAGTTGTGTGCGTGTATCACACTAAATTTTTAATAGATTTAAATCAATCTTTTAACATTCATCTAATGGTTCAATATTATCATAATTTAAAAATCTTTACTTCTAGGGTTAAGTGAAGCTAAGCTCATCCATATATTATGCTTTTATTATCAGTGAACCGGCAATTTACTTCAGTTATGACTCGATTTAGTGTAGGAATATACAGGGATATAAAGCAAAAACCCTACAGGCGATTTCGACTTTTTTTTATGTTGCGCTGTATCTCTAGAAACCACACGTTCAACTTAAGAAACACCCTGTATGCATGCAATTTTTGGTAGACCTCTTTAAAATCGTTCCTTCTTTTAACTTTTCTAGCTTCTCTTGTAAAAATTATTTTTAAATTTAGAAGGAAGTTTTGTTCTTCGTTTACTTTCGAATGAAATTTTTATATTTGTATAATTACAGGTGTGTTCATTTATAGTTCAGAATTACTACTAGAAATTCAAATTGTTTAATCTGTCAAAGTAAAGGTTTGCCAGAAGTCACTTTTTAACTTGAGTTGGTAATTCAAATTTGAGTGGTCACCTGGGGGGGCATCAAACCTTTCAGGGTCACTGTTGCCACCTCTAGATTTCTTTCTCTTCCGATATTATTATCTTTTATTCTCTTTCTCTTATTGCCCTGTTTATGATTATAGCCTATAAAATCGTTTTTTAATAACAATTAATTGTATAGTTGGCACTAATTTGTTAAGATTGGCGAGGGCTTTCTTTATTTAAACAGTTTTTTTGATATCGAAAATTAAGAAAAGTGCAGTAGTAGACGTCCCCTTTTTTTGCACTTAATTTTGCCTGCAAGGATTCCTGAGTGCAAAAACCATTAATACTAGTGGAATTCAAATCTGTGAACCTGAGGTAAGTGTACTTCTTCCGATGTTCTAAATCGCTAAGCAAATATCTACTATTCTTGTAGCAGCTGGCCGCAGTCCTCTTCGACTTTAGAAATAACAATCGAATTGTTTAGATTGGCCTTGTTTAATGTTAGGTAGTAAACTGCAGCTAAAATTAAGTTTGTTTGTACGGCTAGGATGCTTCTCCACAATTTTACTAATAAATACAGCCTGACGCATCGAATACGAAATGCTGGCAGCTGCACGAATCTGTTACGGAATTGGCATCGATGTTATACGATCGATTATGGTTATGCCTAGGGTAAGAATTGATAGACATTAAAGAATTAAAGAAATGTAGGCAAAAATGTCTTAAGAGTAACAAAAATAAGCACTTAAATAGATTTTTTCTATAGCACATGTTAAAGTGTGCTTGTATCAACTCGAAACAAAAGGTCAAGTTTTACTTTAACAGCGAGGGTAGATAAAGTAATTTAATTTTCCAACTTTTGTTCAAATTAAATATGACAGCTTCGTATTATCGTAGCAACCCAATCTAGCTAGTGACATTTTGAAATGTGATTGACTGTCCTTATTTTCTTTTGAAATTGTTAAAGTTCTTTCTATAGAAAAAAAATGTATTATACACGACGATAAAGTTATTTCTATCCACTCTTGAATCATTAACGTCTCGACTTCGTCTCGACGTTAAACGATTCACTCGTGGATAAAATTGAACTTTATCGTCTTGTATAATAAATTACTATTTTTATTCTCTATTTCATAAACTAAAATTGTAATGACAATCTACTATTAAATATTTTTCGAAATTTTCCGCTATAACACGATGTCTCTTGTCAGCCAACTGTTTTTAGACTGCGAAAACGATCGCCCTGAATGACAAAAACACAGTGGTGCATATTTCATAGACGATATACAGCAGGGTTTCAAATCAAAGATTGAACGAACTTCTCCATGTAAAACTGATGCTACATATACGAGCCCTAACCACTATATATTCGGCCATTCCAATAATTTTATTTCCTTCACGTAAAAACAGAGTTTTATGATTGAACAAAAACAATTAACGTACAACATTTTCTTTTCTTTAAAACATGACAATCCTTAATGTTTTTATTTTTGTAAACTTTAACAAGTTCAGCAAATTAGAAGTTTAACATTCACTATCAACAACTAAATATTCCGCCAACACTGCTGCTGGATCCAAATTATTATTAAATCTGTATATTAATCAAGTTACGTTGGCTTAGCAGAAAAACAAGTGATAGTTTGTTGTGTTCAATTAATTCGCTTGGCAGCAGCTTGTTTACAGATGCAATTTGAGATTATTTTGGTGAATAATGACGCGAGGTGTAGCAACCCCCAAAAAAGTTCGTGATTTAATAATAAAAATGTTTTGTGGGGGCTTATAAGTTTGTTAACGTTGTTCAACTTTTCAAAAATAAAAACCTAAAAAACTTAGAAGATATGTAATAATATTTTTAAAGGAAAAGCAAATGCGGTGCTTTAATTGTTCTCCGTCCACTCATAAAATCCTGTTTTAACGTTATTAGAGTAAAATTATTGAAATGGCCGAATATATAGTGGTTAGGGCTCGTAGTATCTTATGCCATACGAGCTTTCGCAGAAATTATTTTGAAAATCGTACGACACTCATTAATGACCAATAGAAAACTTAGTTCCCGAGCCGTAACCAAGACAACAACAAAATTTCTTGGACATTTTTTGTAGGTAGACATTACTTCTTTTCGTCCCGCTCCGCTCGGACAAATTAATACAACGTTGTTGGAACGTACTTAAAAAATTTTCCGGAAAGAATTAATGCTCTTATGAGATTATATGTAAAAATTTGGATGCTATTATTTGACCTGCATCTCCGGTACATCCTCTAAGTTTTTTTGAAAATTGTTTAAAATGTCTCCCACTTCAACAAGAGGCGTTGTCCGTTAAAGTGCAGGGTTTGGGTTTGCAAATTTCAAAGAACATAGTATGACGTAACTAATACAAAATATCGACGGGATAGAAATTGTAGTGGCGAATAAGTAGCGCAGCATTTTAATAGTAGTTTATTTATCTAGAACGAAAAGTGACATTTTTAAAGGACGAGAAAGTTGTTTACGTCCGAGGCGTCAGCCGAGGAAGGAATTACTTGCGTTGACCTTTAAAAACACTTTTCGTTCGTGGTGAATACAACGGTTTATTTCATACTGCAAGTTTCATGAATTTTAAATAAAAGGTTGTAAATCATTTCAAATTTCATGTCAACAACTGACGTATAATTTTAAAGTACTTGAACTTTAAAATTTCACTTTAAAGTACTAGGACTTTAATGTTCTATTTTTGTACCATAAATAAGTTTTAAAGTACTTGAACTTTAAAATTTTACTTTAATGTACTAGAACTTTAATGTTCCATTTTTTGTACCATAAATAATCTGAAGAATGTAATTTTTGACATCAGTATGAAATAAAATAAAATATTAACAAGGCATTTATAGGCTGGTATATCAAAATTAGGCGTTAATCATTAAATTAGCCATATATATATAGACACTATAAAATTTATGTAATTGCAGCCCCTATCTAGAAACATAATTTATTTACAAAAAAAACTAAGATTTTATATACAGGAATACGATAGGCAAGAAAGTCAAAATCCTAACTACTTGCAGACAAAGGCAATGCGACAGTGATTATGGATTCAGACACTTACTCAGAGAAAATCCAAGACCTGATCAACGCCCACAGACCCAATACTGAAGATCGAACGGAAAATATATTAGACACTGTATAAACACAAAGAGGAGTTCTGACTTTCATAGAACGAAACTTATTCTCTTTAGCATAGAATTTCGGCTTAGACCGCGTAGTATTTGTATATGAACACCCAGCATTTTCTGGCTTAATGTGCCTTGCACCTTGTGAAGTCGAGCAAAAACCCGCGCGATGGCCATGCTCTCTGGTGGCTCGTGTTGTTTGAGTATCTTGAGAACGAGGATACTTAGGCAGATTTGGCCGTTTTGCTGTTTGTGCATCCATATTCACTAACGTTTCGCAGCTTGCATCATCAGAGTGAAAGTCGCACTGCGATATGAATGCACAAACAGCAAAACGGCCAAATCTGCCTAAGTATCCTCGTTCTCAAGATACTCAAACAACACGAGCCACCAGAGAGCATGGCCATCGCGCGGGTTTTTGCTCGACTTCACAAGGTGCAAGGCACATTAAGCCAGAAAATGCTGGGTGTTCATATACAAATACTACGCGGTCTAAGCCGAAATTCTATGCTAAAGAGAATAATTCGAGTAACCGCGAAAGCCTCAAACAGTACACAGAACGAAACTTACTCCTCACTACAGTAAATCGCCTCATCTATACTGTCTACCCAAGATTCGTAAGGAGGGAATAACTCTGATACCAATAGTTATACTCAATTTTAAATAAGCATGCAGTACTTTGAATTAAATAGTAATCATAACTATGGCCGTGATTGGACGAAACAAAGTCATCATTACAACCATCTGAAAATCAAATTTTTTTTTTCAAAATTGTTAATTTGACATTTAGAATGAATCCTAAAAATATAAAAGGAAAACCGATAAATAGTGTATAAAATAGGGTGTCCTACAATGTTTATTTGAATTGTGTAGGATCAATTTATTCTAAATGAGCAGTCACCCAAGCTTATATTTGCCTAGTATAAAATTTAGTTTTAAGGTTACTAAATCATAAAGGTACCGCCAACTGTGCAAACATATATATTTTGTCTCTTTTAATTTGGGGTAAAACTATCAATTCTCTCACTTTCACTCTCATTTTCTTACAATGTTCTGTCCTTTTTAATTTGGGGAACAAAATGTAAGAATGGAATGGCGGTACCTTTATGTATTTAGTGACCTTAATTGAGTTTGAGTTCAGAGCGCCATCTACTGTATTCTTATTTGAAATTTAGTATAGTTCCATAAATTCACCATGCCATCCTTTATCAAAATTCCTGTGAACAATAAGATCACTAGCGGCAAAAACAACATTCGCAGTAATAAATACTGAACACTTGTAGACAAGATGGGACAAACTCACATAACTTAAAAAATTTGACATAGTAAACCTCTTCACAAATGTGTCGCCAGATGACGCACTAGCAATCATCAGAAACCACTTGCAAGTAGCAATTGGATGACACACCAGACGCACTGATATTCAGGTAGATGCAATAATAGAGCTGCTAACAATCTGCATTAAGACCACATACTTCCAAGCAGACGAGCAGTTCTAAACATATCGCACTTATGCGTTGCTCCTTTTTGTCTCATACAACATTTATTATGTATCTGTTGGGCCCGATTTTTGGTAAGGATAAAGCTTGCAGTATATAAAAATTATTACTTTTACCTATTTCTAAGTTTAAGCAAAAATAAATAAAATTGATTTTTTAAAGTGCTACTCTGTATATTGTTATGATAAGAGCATAATGTGGTTTAAGTAAAAATTTCTTAAAGAAATTGGGATATTACAATGGGTTGATAATGTTTATATAGTTCTCTGAATTCGAGATAAGGCAGATTAGTATTTGAAAGATAGCTATTGGAAAGCTACAGGTGGATTAAAAATAAAATAAAATATATAACATACAGTTTAGGAATCAATGACAAGTGTAAAATTCGAATAAAGATAAAATTAAGTAGGTTAATATCAAATAAGAATAGACTAGAAGGCATCAATAATGATATGATGTAGTGAAGAAAATTGTTTTAGGAGACAAAAATAACAAACTAATTTTGGTATCATTAAAAATATGGGAGATAACCCTCTTTATTTCTTATATTTATGGTTGGGATAAATAGGGTAGATACACTAAATCTGCGTGGTGATAAGAAAATGAAATTTTAAAAGAACAAGCATAGAAGAAGAATTCACTAAAGAAGATTACTAGTAAATAGTAGACGAAACTAATGGATAGAAGATTTTTTACATACGAGTAAAGTACTAAAGAAGCATATTGGGCCAGCTTTATTTTGAATATTACATTTGACATGTGATGGGAATAAAATGTGATCTGGGAGAGAAGGAGCGTTTCCAGATAGTAGTGGACTGTGGCAGATGGAGGTCCAGGTTTGCTGATAGCTGACGGGAGTTTGAGATTTGTTGGTTTTGGGCAATAGGAGCGAGTTGTCTGTTGGAAAGAGGTGCATTGCAGTAGGAAGACTGAAGGGGTCGAGCTGCAGAACGAAAATAGGTTGCTGTCTTGGAGGTTGTGTAAGAACGATAAAAGGTGCGTGATTTCTTAGAGCATACTAACTAGAAAGTAAATACAGACGTTAATAAGGTGAAATTGATTAACAAATAAGAACTTACTATGTTATTAAATATTACAATGTACCATTCTAAGAATTGGGCATTTGTCATTGAAATTTGAAAACAGTTTTTGACATTTGGTTGACATCAGATGTGACTTACGATTTGAATGAGGTTTTAAAATATTGGAAGATCAATTTTTCAGAAACAAGTAACTAGATAACGGAACCCACCCCTGTAAAAGTTTGAGGCGTTATTATAAAAAAAGGAATTATTGACATTATTATTCAAGGAGGGCAATTTTTAATTTAAAATATCCAATTAACATAAATATTTGAATAATATATAATAAAAGGGTAGCCAGTGCAATATATTTGTCTGAAATTTTCTCGGTTTCATGCAAACTTTCTTTCTCCAACAAATAGTTTATGAGTTATACCGCGAACAGGCAGACAGGCAGACAGACGGAATTGAGAAAACCTGTTTTTCGTCATCTAGGAACCCTGAAACGTGAAGATAGGAAGACATCTCGGAAGATACAATACTTCCTTCGTCTTTTAAACGAGGGAAGTAAAACTTAACAGTTAATATGCTGAAGTTAAGCAGACTCCAAATTAGGCTAGTATCAGGACTGATAAACGATTACTGCAACCTACGGAAGCATTGGAAGCAATGGATATCCTAAATGTTGAACCCGTATGCAGACTATATAATGAAGGGACGAAACAGCCTCTCACATAATATTTGAGTGTGAAGCTCTCGTCCGATGGAGACATACCCTTCTAGGAAGAGCCAATACAAGAGACCTAGTGAAAAGGTTACTTATCCTAATAAAGCTGGCAACAATTTTCACTCAATAAGTGATATGATGATTAACACAATAAGCATAGGGCAGCATTGGTTGTGGTACTCAACCCTGCCATCAATCACAATTCAATCAATCAATCAATGTATTCCAAGACTGTGAATCATTTTCTTTTGAATGCACAAAAATCAATTTCTGGGTTTTAACATTTATGTATTGAAGTTTATTTTTTAAACTGTCAAATATTCCCAGTGGTTCATTTTAAAGTAACACATTTTTAGTTAGCAGCTTTCGACTTAATAAAACAGCGTGTTTCTACAAAATCTGCGATCCCATTTTGAAAGTATGAGAGTCCAGACAAGTAGGACGTTTGTGCTGTGGATTTCTATCCGATGCCTTTTATTATTTCAAGGAGGATTTCAAATCAACGCCGATCGCATAGGAGGAAACTCAGAAAACTGCAGTGTAAAATCTATGTCGCTTACAGGATATACGTAAAAGACATTCTCTGACACACGTCACAGGATTTATCCAAATTCCTCTCGTTTAGAAAATGCCCCTTTTAAAATTTTATCTTGACGTTAACGTAACAAAAGTAGCATATCCATTTAAATTAATTTCTCAGAACGAATATCATACAAGGGGTAAAATATGGCCCTTTACAGAATTCGAGTTCCCCATTTCAAGAATTTCAAATGGCATTTTCACAAGGATATTACGCAAATGAACCACTGTGACGCAGCGCATTGCTATCATATAAGTCACGTAAGTTGTAACAGTGTTATTTAAGAAGACGCACACATGTAAAAAGAAAATCTAAACGTAAAAGTTCTAAACTTTAAATTGATGTACAACGGAAAAACTCACGTTCGTTCTGCATTTGCTGCGCTTGTATTTTTTTGGAACTGCAATTCAAACTTCAATTTTAATTAAAAGTTTTGTTACAGTTCTACATTTATAATTTTATTTGCTCGCAATCTGACATTCTGCTTCACGTAGTTTTGCATTTCCAAAGTTAAAGTGTTTTATACATTTATATTCAGTATATGCGAACGAATAGCAAATGCGCCAACTTCATAATTCCCTTATTTATACAGTTGATATACATTCCTTTAAAAATATTATTTTGCAATGTGCAATTTTCTTTAGCATCTCAAGCCTTAAGCCAACGTTCACAAAGACCCGTTCATTATTTTAATTAAAATTTACAATATGAAATTTTATTTACATAGATGAGTTGTTTTACAGAGAAAACAGGAGTAATTCTTTACGTGGAATTTAGTTCTTATGTTAAAAATCATGACTTGCAGCGTTCAGTTGATTTCCGGAACTCTTTCTCGTTCAAGAGCATTTTCCTGAGCTTTGTAAATGCTGCCCTCTCTTGCTAGTTCGTTTTAATTTTTACTACTGTTTTGCTATTCATTACTTTCTTCGTCTGAAGGACCAAGGAAGTATTGTAATCGTGGAAAAATCACCTACCGACATTTCACGTTTCAGGGTCCATAGATGACGAAGAATATGTTTTCTCAATTCTATTGGCGGTATAGCTCAGAAACTATTTGTTGGAGGACATCGATATTTTTTTGCATGCAGATTATATGTCTACCTGGCACGAAACAGAATACACTTTCGTTCAAATCTATACATGATGAGCGCCTTAACAAAATAAACTTTTGTCTGAGAATAGATAAAAGTAATAATTTGCACATACCTCAGGCTTGACGAGAATGTTGTAAAAGAACAAAAATGGGAAAGAGTTAGCATGTTGAATTTAATGCAGTCGCATCGCGTGGTCCGATGTCACCCGTTTAATTGCTCTTGCAGGCGCTAACTCGCACTGGGTAATAATGCACTGCAACAATGTTTTAATATGCAAATTGATGTAATTCGCATTACCAAGTATTTACTTTTATTGTTTCAGTTTATTAAGAACGTTAAGATATTTTTACTCTTAGATTCCTTTCATTTTTCAAAATTTTTAGTGTCACAGCTTGCACTTCCGGGGAAAGTTTTGAGTAAAGGTCTTTACAGATTTTTTTATTGTTTTGTATGCAGTACCACCAGATTGGAATACCACTTGGAGGAACTTCCAAGTGGTCTTACTTTCGATGTATAAATGTTATGTTATTCTAATATTTTTCAGAATGTGGATTACCAGCAATTGAGTTTACATCTGATACAAATTAACAAGTTGCTTAAACGATAGCAATTACGTTCACTTGCTCAGAAGCTGCTAATTTTTGAGCCGATATTGCTTAACTTATATTTGAAGAATACGTTTTCCGCGGGATCGAAAAACCTTTCTGAAAAATGTTTTTCCATTACAGCGTTTCTGCTTCAGATCTTTAGACAAATTTTCTTATAAAAAATAGTAACTTTGGATCAATTTAAATAATATTGGATATGACTAAAAACAGGTATAAGCAATCTTTTGAGATGATATTGGTTATTTGAATCAGTTCTTCGGATAGACTTGTTTTTATGGCAACGATGTTTATTCTATTCAATATTTTCACTTTTGTATTTTTGCTGTTCGGTAATGTAAAATCAAAGTAGTGAGAAATTTCGGTAATTAAGGGTGTGATGTGCAATTAAACAAACGTTTGTCTAATAAGAGCAAATTAAAAAACTCGTCTTTATTGTTTATTAGTTGAGGGTAGTGATATAATCTAAAATGTTTCCTGCATTACCGGAAATTCTTTCTTTTTCAGTGCAAAAGATCGGTGTTTTGGAATAATAATTTGGTGGGTGTGGATAATTGGATAAAGATGGTAGAAGTCCAAGACTTATTATAGAGACGTGTACAGCAAAAACTAATTTCTTCAATTTTGACCTAATATAATAACATTTTGTTGTCGTTTTCAACGTCAAAATGATGCATATATTCCCACTAGTTGCAATATGAGACTTCATATTGACACTAGTGCTAATATGACAAGTTAGAACAATTTTGTAAATTTAAGTAAATTTATTTACTATAAAAATTAATATTACTCAAAATTACAGAAAATTTTGTATGTATCAAGTTGCAAAATGAGTGTTTTTTACACACAACGTGTTACCCAACTCGCTTCGCTCGTAGGCAAACTTCACGTCTAGTGTGAAAAACACTTTAATTTTACAACTTGATGTATAAATAGCTCTTATAGTTTACAAGAGCTACTTGCGTGCCCAAAGACTGATAGTACGTGAGGAGATGTTTGAATTTCGGAATTTGTGTTTTACTGTATATTTTTTCTAAGTAATTGAGCATTTATCGAAGTTCATAATTTGATGTTATTGAATTGTGCAGGGTATTCAATTTCGAGAATACTATAGCATTTTCTATATTGTTTTTTAAATGTTATTAAAATTTGACAGTCCAAACTCAACTGCGAGATTTTGCCTCGAAAAGTAATATAAGTACTGCTAAAAAAAACTAGGACAAGTTTTAAATATAGAAGCCATGGATTTTTATTATTTTAGATGACGATATGACTTGGACTGCCATGTGAATAATTCAAACCTGTCATCTGTCATATCAAATTTTAATATCAAGAACTACAATACAATAGTAGGTATATTGTAATACAAGTGCGGAAAAGAGATCATTCCAAAACCAGTACGAAAGTTGGAGCGCGAGCGATAGCGCGTTTTGCAATGGCTCTTTCCACACGTGTATTACATACAATTTTTTCTACTACCACAAGAAAAATTTTACTTATCTCTATTGTAAAATGTCTACATGTGTCTAAATACCTATTATATTAATTCCAATTTGATCAAACGACTTATACGGTTGCTACGGAGACTAGTAAACGACGCAAATTAAATTTGACGTTTTGTGAGTTTGTTACGGTCTTAAACTGACTTTACGACACCGCATCGGCTCATACAATAACGAAACGGCCGGCGCGTGCCGTAAGGGACGAAATCGGGACGAAAGTTCTCCTAGGCCGCTACCCAGCCGCAACAAGTTAGGCCGAGCTAGACTTTCAGTGGAGATGGGCGGGTCCTTTAACGAGATTATCTGAGGGTAACGGCCAGAGGGTCGGTAACTAACGGTAAAATAATGAGGGCGCCACCAAGCCTGTCTTAACCCGACTAACCGGGCCTGGGCGGTTAGACGGGGCGAAGCATTAAAGATACTCCGTCGATAGGGTTACTCATGAGTTGCAAGTTCACATAACAATTTCGGGATTGCCTTATGCAAAGATTGTAATTAGGTGCCAATCCGGCCGCGACTACGCAGCTGTCTCACCCACCTGTACGCTCAAGGCTCCCTCGTCCCGTCGCACAATAATCATTACACTGAAGGGGCGCTTATCTGAAACAGAACATGCACAAGTCGAAACAAAACAATAGTTCCCTTAATTAACAAGTCATATATTGGATCACAGGTTACAATAGGGCAGCGGAGTGCGTCGCCCTATATATATATGTACTATATCTAAGGAAACACCAGCTGGCGCACGCTCTAAACCTAGCGACAGATGTACAGAATAAACAAGGTAGCACTAGGCGCAAGCTCGTGCAAAGATACAACCTAAAATTCGAAATGAATGCGCAGCATGTGGGCGCGAAGCCTTATGGAACGTACAGTAATGAACAAAGTAGCACTTGTAACATAGACAGTCTGTAATTTGGAATGAACGCACAGCATGCGGGCGCGAAGCCTTATGCAACATACAGTAATGCAAGCCCTTGTAAAATAGACAGTCTGTAATTTGGAATGAACGCACAGCATGCGGGCGCGAAGCCTTATGCAACATACAGCCCTTGTAAAATAGACAATCGGTAATTTGGAAATGAGGGCAAATATGACGACAATGCCTGTAGGCACAAGAGTTTTGACTGGCTCGCTCGCGGCGGTCTAAAACAATTCGCACACAGGACGTTAATGCTCCCCGCGGGTCGTAAACACTCGCGTTCACAACAGTAATCAGTTCAAAGATGTTTAGTTTCACATACCTTAATACGTAGGCGGTCGGGAAGCCTTGTACAGTTGAGTTGCGACAGGCTGTAGTCTAAGGCGGTAGGTACATTCGATATTCGACGGTGATGGTGATGAGTGGGTATCCGCCATAATGGCGACGTGCGAAGCGTCAGGACGCGTACAACTTGACGACGAAAATGGGCCACTTACGTTCTGCGGGACAGATCCTCAAATGTCGAGATGAAGGGGGACGACCCCTTACTTACGGGAGCAGAAACTGGACTCAAGGTGCACCCACGCTACGCCGAAACAATCCGGAGCACGCACAAACACAACACCTCTCGAAGGTGAAACCATTCTCGCAGCGCTCGCTGCCACAGCTCGAGACGGGCAACGGAAAAGAGGGCCTCCACGGCAACAATACTAAAAGGACAGCGGCAGGCGTCCTCGGGCACCTAAGGGGCCGAAGGACGCCGCCTGGGTAACACAACCACCAAACGTACGCTTTCTGCAACGGGCCGCGATGAACTGCCCAGAGGAAAGCGCTGCAACATGACACATCGGTCGCGTCCCCACGTGACTATATCTCGGCAGCCAATCGTGAGGCGATAAGATGAAACAAATAAGTGCCGGTGACGAAGACAGCACGCCTCAACGGCGTGATTTCTAGAAGGTTCGGAATTCTTGCGAGCGATAACACCCGGCTGCCAAAGTACCAGCAAAGGGGTGCTCCAACTGACGAGAAATACTGCGTTTGGGGCCAAATATGTGCAAAATCATTATTATGGAATTAGGCGATGAAGCCAAATAAGTAACTAAAAGGGTTTAGCATACGGGCACGCTGCCCTAAAGCCTAGGTGGCTAATTAAAATACCAAAATGACCTGACAAGTTTCCTGCAATTTTTAAGTCGAATTTCCAATAAAAACTAAAAATGGACGAATTTGAAGGTGAAAATGGTAGCGAAATGGTTTCTAATACTCCACCACATGTTTCTGAAGCGGCCAAGACTGCATGCCTGGAATTACTACCTTAAAAATCCCGACGACGGTATATCTGAGAATACGACACTTTCAAGGAGTGGTGTACTATAGAAAAGGTAATAAAGATAACGGAAAATGCATTATTGGCGTATTTTGCTGAAAAATCAAGACACTTGAGAGCATCGACAGTTTGGTCTTCTTATACCATGTTAAAGAGTTCTTTGATTGTTGAAGACAATTTGGATACTATCTCAAAGTTCCCGAAGCTTATTTCTTTGTTAAAACGTAAATCAGTGAGCTATAGGGCGAAAAAATCGCTTACTTTTACGAGAAACGAGATAAGCAAGTTCCTTACTGAAGCTTTAGACGATTCATTTTTAATGATGAAGGTAAATAGAAGACAATTATATTTTATATATATTTCAATCATCCCATTGGTTGCAGGTTGCACTCATTTTGGGGGTGGCTGGTGCTTGTCGCCGAGACGAACTCATGAAATTAACTGTAGATGATATACAAGTAGAAGATACTTTGCTAATTGTTAAAATACCTGACACGAAGACTCATATAACGCGTAGTTTCACAGTAACAGATGGCGAGGAAAATTGGTTATCGTATTTAAAAAAATATGCTTCTCTCCGACCCCCAATAGAAAATAGAAGGTTTTTTTTAAATTACAGAAAAGGAAAATGCACGTCTCAACCGGTCGGAATAAATACTTTTGGTAAAATACCCCAACGTATTGCTGAACACTTAAAACTTCCCAATGCATTTGCGTATACGGGGCACTGTTTTCGCAGAACTTCTGCGACCCTTCTTGTAAATGCCGGGGCAGATATACTTTCATTAAAACAACATGGTGGATGGAAGTTCACTGCGGTGGCCGAGAGATATATAGGAGACTCTATACAAACTAAAATAAAAAATGCCAAAAGAATTATTGACAAACCCGAGTATCGACCTAATGCTCAATCTAAGTTTACTTCCAGTAGATCAGCTGATGTTATTGGTTACTATAATAATAATAATGTTGCAGAGAACGTTCCTGTTGAAATTTTTCAGAATCAGTTCCAACTAAATCAAGCAACAGACCAAAATGTGTTGAATTCCATTCCTAATTTGAATGTAACTAATTGTACGTCGTGCGTGTTTAATTTTAATATTAAAAATTAATAATTACTACTCGTTACTACTATCTTAAATTTTACGAATAAATGTTCTTAATATTACAAATTTATAATTACTACTTGTTACTACTATCTTAAATTTTACGAATAAATGTTCAAATAAATTGATGTAGTCTTTAATAGCAATCTAACTTTTCCACACTCAATTTAACAAAGCATCATTTTCAACACTACTTTCTATGGAAACGAGTTCAGAAAATCCTATTTTCTATAGTGGTTGTAGAAAAAAGAATTATCAAACTAGATAAATGTGCTATTTACTAGATAGTTATACTGTTTTCTAAGCAGGAAATAATCCGAGCTGTTAAAACTAAACTCATTCTAGGCATTAATGACAGTGACGTTTTGAAATAATTTCAAATGTATTCACATCTCAGTTGCCAGTTAATAATTCAGTTTCACACAGCTAAAATGAACTTGTCCTAGTTTGTTTTGGTAGCAATAGTACGTTGAACTGCTGCCTGGAAAGTTTTTAAGTCATTTTAAAGTTTTTTTTGTTTGTTTTTATTTAATAGTATTATTGTTTTACTATAGTTAGCAATTAGTTTTTTGGATAAAAAAATTTGTGAATTTATTTCACGTGTTAAATCTTCCTGATGTTGTTCTAATACGTTAATAGCATGATCGTAACATTCTTAATCGTTTGCATCAAGATTGCCAAAAATCCACTTCAGTTTTGCCTATTCCATTAATTGCCGCTTTTTTATTTCGAATGTGAGGATGCAGATTTTCGAATTTCTGTTGAGTTGTTTGAATTAAATATTACGTTCTGAGTAACATGCCTTCGGCTAAACCGTGATAGGATATATGGTGTGTAATATTTATTTTGCTTGTACTATCTCTAACTATGAAAATATGTTTCTTTAAGTAATTTAATTGATTAATAATTACACCCAAATCTAAGTAATGCATAAATGTATGCTTACTATAACTTAATTTAGCATTTTCTAACTGTATAGGAAGTATAGGGTCCTCAATTATTTTAGTATTGATATCCTCTATACAACAAGCACATGTATACATGGAATAGGGACAAGGAATAGCAGAGGCCAAACGCTTGTTAATTTCCTGAAGAAACATGAACTAAAAGTAATGAACACTTTCTTTCGCAAGAAGGAGAACAGAAAAAGGACATGGCAAAGCCCCGACGGAAGAACACGAAATGAAATTGATTTTATCATCTCCGACCACCAGAAACGCCTAATAAACGTGTCCGTCCTAGACTGCATCTGTAGTAGTGACCACAGATTACTCAGGGCTAAGTTAGATCTCAAATTGTAAATACAAAGAATAAAATTAATAGAGAAGAAAAACAGAAATACCGCCATAAAATTAACAACACAAATAAAAGATGAGTATGAAGAAATTCTCGAGGACAGTCTGTTGTCGAATTCTGTAAATGGAACAAATATAAACCAACTAAACTACCATATTACAAAAAATATGATGGAAACAGCTAAAAGACTAGAGCAGAAAACAAACAACAAATGCGATAAACCTGGGAAGATTAGTGAGGAAAAAAACTGTTTATTAGAAGAAATAAAGACAGACACACATTAAGTGAACAAGAGTTAAAATCAGTCAATAAATAAATTACGAAAAAAGTACGAAAAGACGTGGTAGTACAACACAACGAAGAAACAGCGAAAAATCGACCTAAGATATTAAAAAGAAAAATAGCAGCAAGAAACAGGGAACTAATCGGCAAGACATAATAGAGCACATAAGAAAGTTGAAGGCTCAACCTGATGGAATAATCATAGAGCTAGTAAAGTGGGGAGGAAGCACCCTTCTGAACTACCTGGAAAGTATGTTTAATAAATGCTTGGAGGATGGAGAATTATCAACTTTGTGGAAAGACGCAAAAGTCGTACTAATATTTAAGAAGGGCAACAAAAGGATATCGGAAACTACAGGCCAATTTCCCCTCTTGTCACACTTGTATACTCTGCTGACTAAGATAATTACAAATAGAATTACCAGAAAACTGGACGAATTCCAACCCCCGGAGCAAGCAGCAGTTCGGAAGGGATTCAGCACCATATACCACATACATACCTTGCGCTAAGTATTAGAAAAAATCCAAGAGTACAACCTGCCTTTGTATATCTCTCCCAAACTGTTTACCAATGCCCTGGAAGACATCTTTAAGGACCTAAATTGGGAGAAGATGGGAATCAAAATAAACTTCTCAGCAACTTGAGACTTGCTGATGATATTTCTCCCTTGTCAAATAATATGGAGGATCTCCGCAAAACGATAATAGAACTGCACGGAGCTTCAGAAAAGACATGACTTAAAATGAACATCGGCAAGACAAAGATCACGTCCAACATGGAAGACATCATGCCAATTTCAATTGACAACGACGACTACAGAGACGTCTGTCTGGGACAGAAACAGAGATTGAGAAACGAATCCAGTTGGGTTGGTCAGCTTTTGGGAAATTACGTTACGTATTCAAGTCAAAAATGTCGCAACACTTGAAAACAATAATATTCAACCATTGCGTACTCCCTACCCTCATGTACGCATCTGAAACTTAAACATCAATAACAACAATGATCCGAAAACTACAAATCACACAAAGAAAGATAGAAAGGAGCATGAAGGGACTGAAATTGCTGAATAGAAAAACCAATGACTGGATCAGAAATAAAACAAGATGCATCGAGATAGTGGAAAGAATTATAAGACTGAAGTGGCAATGGGCGGGACATGTGGCAAGAACCCAAGACAACCGATGGACCAGAAAAGTAACTGAATGGAGACCAACAACAGGAAAAACAGACAGAGGAAGACCTAAACCTAGATGGTAATGCTTGGAGGACTAGGAATAAGGTTAGTAGACTCATTTCGCTTAGGTTTCTGTAAGATGAATTAATTTTAGGTTTTCTAGCAATATTTTTATGGTAGGTTTCTTTGTTCGTGATTAACTTAATGCCAGTTTCTTCTAGTATTTTAGCCTTTTTAATTTTTGGTAATTTTTTATCTCGAAATTTTGTTTTTAATTTTTTGATTTGCAAAATTTGGAGGAGAATTTCGATTTTCATTATGTTTGGAACTAATATTTTCTTTGACATTTTGAGTTACGTCTTTGATTTTTTCATATCATTTTTTGGAGGTTTCTTTATGATCCTGAATATAGTCTGATGCAATAACATGATCATTTAAATCAACGGGATTGTTACTATTGATGTCATCTTTCATAACTTCGAATGGGTTGATTTTTGTGACACTGTGAATTGAATTATTGCAACCTAATATAGCTGGTTTCATAAGCTGATCTGAATTAAATTACTGTTTGTTGGAGTTGTGTAGTAAAGCTCTATACGATACAATTTACAGAAATTATTTAGATCTTTTTTTAAAATTCGGTACCACAGTCAATCGTTATTTATTGAGGTAAACCGTAAGAGATGAAATTTAAACTGTTTTCCACTACCACTATGCCTGTGACAGAATCTATTTGATACGCTTGACCGTAACGTGAGGATTCGTCGATAATAGCTATTTTCAATGTGTTTACATGAATGTGTTAGCAGGGAATAGAAGTTGTTGGGGTAAGATTAAATTTAATTCTTGGGGTATTTCGATCGTATTTTTTTAAAACATGTTTTATAGTTCTCAACATAATGTTCTTGTGCAATTTCGGCCAATAATATATTTTGAACTTAGGGGCATTTTCATTTTAATTATTTCTCTATGGCAGAATTTGCTAACGTGATGATAGTATTTAAGTTTTTGTTTTGTCCTGTAAGAAACTTAGTACAGTAAATAAGCTTAAAAGATTATATTTTAAATATTTCTTGAAAGGTTATAACAAAAATTTTGGGTAATGATGAATGCTGAAAATAAATGGCATGTATTTGTTTAGGGTCTATATACTCTTTAAGAAGTTGCACAATGTGATATTCGACGTCAATTTTCGGCAAGGTTATGTAGAACTTTGAGTTTTCAAAAATGACCTTTTTTCTACATTGCACCGAATCTATGTCGCCGTTTGTTATAAACAATTGATTTTTAGACGTGTTTAAACACCGTTCTGTTATGGGTATACGTAGTACAAATACGGTTTTCTTGAGATGTATGTACCTACTGTTTCGTCGTTTTACTTTGTTGTTACAGGGGTTTGATTTGGATTCAGAAATTACATCAACTTTTGGATGATTTTCTCCCCAGTATTTCTGAAATAGTGTGATTATCCAAATATGAAGTGGGTGATTTTCGTTTAGTGCCTCGTAAATTACTTGATCAATATCTCCTAGATTATTGTCAATAGAAGAGGTTTCTAAAGGATTAAATTCAAAATCTGTTGAATTTCTGGAAAGAGCGTCTGCTGCTCGGTTGTATTTACCTTTTTTGTATTTGATAACGTAATCCAACATAATTTTAGGCGCCACCTGATTAAACCTGAATTTGGTTTTTTGAGCGAAGATGACCATTGCAATAGCTTATAATCTGTTAGAATTACGAATTTTTGACAGGAACGATACAGTCTAAACTATTTACAACTCCACACGATAGCAAGCAGTTCTTTTTCAATAGTCGAGTATCTTATTTCGACTGAATTTGGCGTTCTGGATGCATATGAAGTTGGATGATTATTTTGAGTGAGTACAACACCCACAGCATAGTTAGATGCGTCTGTTGTCAATTCAAAGGATTTGTCAAAGTCTGGGTAGGCTAATACTGGTTCCGAAGTTAGTACCTATAGTTTTATATGTATTAAAACATTCAATTAATTCTTTGGTGTGTTCTATTTTTTAATTTTTTTAAAACATTGCACCATTAGCTTAGTTCATCTAGCAAAATTTTGTCGACATTTACGATAAGTCAGTATATATTAAATAAATTAAATAAATAAATAACAACCTAACATACCGAGAAACTATTTAATTTCTTTTTGTGTACGTGGAATGGGAAATTTTCTGATAGCTTTTATTTTATTTTTGTTTCGTTTGATGCCATCTACTGGCACCACATGCCCTCAATATTCTACTGCTTTCTGTAAGAATTTACATTTATCTAACTTTTACTTGTCTTTCGAGTAATTTGGAAAATACTAATTTTAAGTTTTGAACATGTTCTTGCAAACTTGTACTAAAAATAATTATGTCGTCCGTATAAACCATACATATTTTATTTTGTTGCTCTTTTAAAAACGCTTTTTAGTCTATACGAGACGCTTAAATAATCAAAATGTTAATTTCGGATGTTAAATGCGGACTTTTCAATAGGGCATTCATTCATTTCTATCTGGCAAAACGTGCTAGCTAAATGAAGTGTGCTAAAATATTGAACTCTACCTAATTTATCCAGAACATAATTAATATTAGGTAGGGGATACCTATCGTCAATTGTTTTTTTCTTAATTTTGCGATAGTACGCGGCTAGTCTCCATTGTTGTTTTCCCGATGCGTCCTGGTTATCCAAATAAAAAACGACCACAGGCTATAATATGGTCTGATGATTCTTTTTTTAACATTTCTTCAATTTTCACTGAACTTCTTGTTTATGCACGTATGGGTATATATACAGGGTTACCCAAAACGTACCGGCAATATTTCAAAGATGAATTTAAGAACTTATTTAGAGTCGAAAAGTCCATACAAACATATGTCCTAAATGTTACCGTTAACGAGTTATTGTTTATTTCATAATTTATGTGGCTAAAATTTTAGTCCAACGGATTATATTAAATATTTTTTAATACACTTGCATTATTTTATTTACAAGAAATGTTTAAAACTATTTTGGCGTAATTCTTATAGGGTGTGTATTTCAGTTGCATAAACGGTCTGTTTCATGTGGCCCCAAAGATAAAAGTTTAATGGAGTCAGGTCCGGCGAACGCGGTGGCTATACTACGGGTCCTCCTACTCCAATCCATCTTCCCGTAAAAAATACATTAATCCAAGCTCTAATGCGAAGAGATTGATGTGCAGGCGCCCCATCGTGTTGATACCACATTGCACGTCTAATATTTAATAGCACATCTTCCAGTAATAAGGGTAAATAGTTTTTTTAGAAAATCTTCGTCGTTCTCAACATTTAAACAGCGTGCAGTTCAAATGGTCCAATCAGACGATCATTAAGAATACCAGCTATCAATTAACACTAAATCTATGTTGAAAATTCAAGCGTCTTCTTAAATGAGGGATTTCTGCAGACCATTAATGAAAATTATGATAATTAGTGATATCATCTCGTGTGAAAGAAGCTTCATCGGTCCATAAAATATGCATTAGTAGGTTTTGATTATTTTGTAATCAATTACAAAATATTAAACGAGCTTCAAAATCATTACCTACAGCTTGAACCCTTTGATGATGAGATGGATGTAAGCACGCACTTCTTATTATTTTCCAAACCTGGTTTCTACATATTCCAGTACGTAATTCAATTCTTCGCACACTTAAAGATGGATCTTCTGGTAATAAATCAAGAACTTGTTTACAATCGTTTTATGAGTCTACGGATGACTCCTTGGCCGACTGCATGTCTTGCATTAAACTGCCATGTTCCTTCAACTAACGATGTGAATGAACGGAAACTGCACGGGTAGTCAATCTTCTATTGGGGTATCTTCTACCATATTCGTGTTGTGCTGCTAAAGCATTTCTATCACACAGCCCGTAAACATAATCTCTGAAAGATAATCTCTGAAACTTCTTTGTGGCGTGAATCTATAATTCATATTCTTTTTTGGTATTTCGCCACTCTGCAAATTAAAATTGTTAAATAACGTATTAAATAACGAACGTTTCGAGGGACAATCTGCCCTCGTTGTCAACGAATAACAATTAAAAAGGAACAAGAAAACTTAGCTTTTTCACGGAGATTGAAAACCACCAGCCTCCAATGAATTGCTTGACATTGACGTTTGTTGATTGTCTAAACCTACTTGATCTTATCTTTAAGAATCGATAGCCAACTAGTGTCTAAAAATATTGAGAAAGACGACACGCATTTTTCTTCGTTAAGTAAAATATATGCCGTCTCCTTAATTGTACGTTTAGTTGACATTGATTCTTTAGACAAGATCTTTGTGTCGTGCCATTGTATTTTATGGTTTTCATCCCAAGCATGTTCTGCCAGCTTAGACTTATTGAATTGATAGGTTTTCATCATATTTTTATGTTCTTTAACTCTAACCTGCTAAAGGTTTGGATGTTTCACCGATATAGTATTTCCGCATTCACAGGGAATACTATATATACAATTCTTTGAATGTTGTTCTTCGTTGAACGGTTTAGTTTTTGCAAGAACTGACCGTAAGGTATTCAACGGTTTGAATACCGTCCTAACATTGAATCTATTCCCAATTCGTCTAATTTTGTCAGATATGCCTGGAATATATGGTATAGTTAGAGTATTATATGTTTGAGTGTCTTTTCTTTGTACGCGTGTGGCATTGTTTCGTGTATTGAAAATGTTCCGAACAAGAGTCTCTGGATAGCCATTATCTTGTAAAACATTAACAATAAATTTCTTTCTCTTTTTTGAAAATTTCATCATTAGAGCAAACAACTTTGGCTCTGTCGTAAAGACTTTTTACAACACCTGTCTTTATGTTTTTGTGATGGTTGGAGTTAAAATTTAAGTACCTATTAGTGTTGGTTTTTTTACGGTATACTGATGTTTCAAAAGTATTTATTGTGCGTGTGATTAGTGTATCAAGAAAAGGGTAACTGATTGTTTTACTCTGTTTCTAATGTGAATTTAAAGGAGGTTTCTTTACTGTTAATATGTTTAAGGAATTTGTCCACCTCAACCATAGCATGAGGCCAAATTGCAAAAACATCATGGACATATCTCCACCAAACTACTGGTTTGTTAGTGTATGTGTAGACATGTTTTTGTTCAAAGTCTTCCATAAAAATGTTACTAACAATAGGAGATAGAGGAGAACCCATTGCCATCCCGAAATCTTGTTGGTAAAATTAATTGTTTAGTTGAAAGTATGTCGTTTTAATGCATAGTGTTAAAAGTTCCATAATGGTATCATATTTAATGTTGTTCGTGTATGTAATGTGTTATCGTTTTTTTGTTAGCCTATGTTTAATGATGTTGAGTGTTTTGTCTACTGGAACATTAGTGAAGAGATTAACTACATCAAAACTAACCATTAAGTTGTTGTGTGTTTATGTTTGCTTCTTTCAATTTTTCAAGGAAATGTGGCGTGTTCTTTATATATGTGTCTGTGTTTCCTGATATAGGCGACAGTATTTTAAGTAATATTTAGCTAAACTGTGACAAGGAGAACCTATAGCACTAACTATTGGCCTAAGTGGTACATTTGGTTTATGTATCTTTGGTAATCCATAAAAATGTGGTGGTTTACTGTAGTGTGGTGTTAGTGTACGTCTTACAAAATCTGTAAATTGTTCTCTGTGTTTGTAAAGTGTTTTGTATATTTTTGTTTCTATTGTATGTGTTGGATCTTTATTTAGTTTAGTGTATTGTCCCTCACCAATTAGTTTTAAAAGTTTTTCGTTGTATGTGGTTGTGTCAAGTACTACTGTGGCATTGCCTTTGTCTGCAGGTAGAATTTTAATTGTGTTATCGGTTTTTAGACTGTTTTTCTTGTTTGGATATATTTTGTCTGATTGTGTAAGGTCGTTCAAGTATGATTTTGTTTCTAATCCTGTATTCCTGTCTAATGTCTTCTGGAAGTTTTTGACAAGTCTCTTCTATGGCTGTAACTAAATCAAGTTTATTAATTTGTTTTGGCGCCACTGCGTAGTTGAGTCCTTTGCCAAGAACTAATTTGTCAGTAGCGTTTAGTTCTTTAGAAGACAGATTAACTACAATTTTATTTAAAAAAGTGTCACTGTTCTTTAGTGTATTCAGTTCAGTTGTGTGTTTTTATTGTATAAGGTGTTGGAACTTTTTAAATGTGTACGTTTCTGCTCTGTGTGTGTTTTGATGTAGGTATAATTAATAGAGTTTTACATACGGTTGAAATCGTCTTCCCGTACATCCCTTTGCATCACCTGTTCCAGTTTGTAAACATATTCTTCATTTGAAATAACATTGGCATTGTGAATCACTTATGAATTACGATGAGAATAAGGATATAAAAAGGAAGCATATAACATTAGTATCACAGTAATAAGGCTGACAGTTGACAGTTACAAACAAAAATCTGTTAAAAACGTTGTTCAAATGTTACAAAAAAAGGACGCGATCGTGGCAACTAGATCAGTATCCGTTGGACTAAAATTTTAGCCACATAAATTATGAAATAAACAATAACTCGTTCACGGTAACATTTAGAACATATGTTTATATGGACTTTTTGACTCTAAATAAGTTCTGGAGTTCATCTTTGAAATATTGGGACACATTTTGAGACACCCTGTATGCATTAGTATGTTCCGACATTTCGTCTGTGGATTTATCGCGTGTCTAATTTTAGAGGTAAGAATTATTGATTGCCTGGTTTAAGGAAAATGTCTGAAATTGGTTACAAAGATTTATAACAGCATTTTTTTCTTCTTGATTTATGTGATCGGTAGGTATTATGTCTTTTATGCTAGTTTTGTCAATTTTGGGGTTCGTTTTTTTGCAAGAATCGATGAATGATTTGAATTTATAAATTTCCTTAAGGATGGTTCAAATTGAATTATTGATACAGATTCGCTTAAGGTTACTCAAGTTATTTTTAGCGTTGGATTTTGTATTTCTACGAGCTAAAACTTGTGAATGAAAAGTTTATCAATATTACGTTTGTTAACGAAAAGTTTTCCATTATACACAGTAACTGGGCGATTTTTAATTAACTGTTTTTCGGGATTTACAGAAAAACGAGAAATTAGCATTAACACGTTGTCGAAAGTTAAATGGAATTTGTATATGAGACCCTAGTAAAGTTTTGTTAACTAAATCAATATTAAGTTTAATTTGTATAAGATCTTCTAAGCCTATTATTCCATCAAAGTAATCGTAAAAATCAAATTAATTGAAATAAATTTCGTGGTCGCTATGGAATTCCGAAAATTTCTGTATCATTGCCTGATATCTAACATGTTTGCTCCTAATAGCTGTTTTTATTATAGTGTTAGCGTGGTTATTACTTGAGGATAAATATTTTCTACCACGGATGGCTTAATAATTGACCTAGAACTACCTGTATCGATGAATAATTTTAATTTTGGATTTTTAATTTCTACGTAAGGTAAGGCATTATGCGAGAAGATAGTTATTTCTGCTGGGTCTGTTTTTATATTTGGCCGCCCAACGGAAAATTTTTAGTTTCAATGGTATCTAAATCAACATTATTTTCAAAGTATTATTCGTTATTGTAATCGTTATTGCAAATTTGATAGAGATCCTCGAAAGGATCATTTCGTATTCTATCATAATTAAAAGTTTCCGAGTCAAAAATATCGTATTAACGTCATCCCACTGCCCGCATTTACAGCGATTTATCGATCCATGCAACATACGCTGGCCATTTTCGAGAAAACTATTCCACTGACAAAAAAATGTGTCTTGCGTTTTTGTGGGAAATTTAATGCTCTTTCATTTTTGTAAGATAAGTTTTTGTGATAAAGTCGATATTTCATAGGATATTTGCAAAAACTATAAAATCGTACCTTCTTCCGAAGATGGCGGCGTCGGGTCACCTTAAATTTTTCGGAACTTTTTATAGATTCAATAGTACGCCCAAATATTAAACATCCTCACCAAATTTTAAAACTTTCCGATTTATTTTTTTCAAGCGCTAAAAACGGGTCTTCGTTGACTGGGCTAATTTTATTAGATGTGGCAAAGCAATACTTTATCGATATTTATTTAATATTTTTAAATGTTGAATATGTAAATCCGACGCTGGAAGGCATAAGGATAAGAGCAAAGAAGAGGAAGAAGAATTGTAAATCCTTGGTTTATAATGAATCGCGTTGCCTCCCTGCTATTATTTTAACGTATTAATTGATTGATTTCGGAGGCTTTCACGGCTATTGTCATTACGTAACAAACGACTTCCGAGATTTGGCAGTGTCATTATTGAGGTTGAAGAACTCAACGTTTCGCCCACTTTCGTAAGGGGCTTCATCGGAAGAAAAAGCAAATGATCACGGTAACTCAACTTGTAAACCACACCAGAGGCAAAACTCTTCTAACCATTGGAAGTATGAAGGCGAGAATTTATATGCAAGTGTCATCGCAGTTAAGTGAAGAAGAAGGGGAAAATCTTCGTCCCGATTGAGATTATTAGGGTGTTTGTAAATCTCAATGATTTTACGAATCTCCCCTTAAAGAAGAATGGGGATTTGGAGATAATAGAAGCTTCATCAAAAATGATCTTACGGCCGCTATCGCGTTGCGGAAATTGCTGACAACAGTTCTGGTGTTCAGAGATGCGAGTTTTTACTGAACGTCCTGTTTCATTAATGTATAGAGTATTACAAGAGCAAAGTACTCCATAAACACCCTTAGATGACGTTTAATGTATCTTTTGGTGAAGGAAAACCATGTAAGGTTTTGCTCAGGAACTTCAATACTGTTTCGTTGTATTGTTTTCGAAGAAACTTTCTAACGCGATTGGTGACTTGGTGGGAAGAAAGACTATTGCTGCGGGAGGATTGGTTTTTGGAGGTTTGGGAGACCGTGGATGAATATGGCGATTTGTATCAGACTGTATATTTCTAGCAAGATAACTGTTGTCCTTAAGAGCTTTCCGAATATGGTTTAATTCAGCGTGGACATTATCTGGTTAGGATATGGAAACAACCCTGTGTACAAGCGAATTGATTACGAAAAGTTTTTGTGTAGAATGATGGTAGGAATCGGTATATAGATAGCGGTCAGTGTGAGTAAGTTTGCGATATACAGAATGACCACGTTTGCCACTGGATTGGCGAGAAACTTGTATATCCACGAAAGGAAGGGAACTGCTACTTTCTATCTCCATGCTGAAGTTAATGTCTGGATGTTGACTATTGAGATGGTTTAAGAAGACGGGTAAAGTGTTTTTACCATGTGACAAAATAATAAAGGTATCGTCAATGTATCGGAACCAAACCTTGGGTTTAAATTCTGAAGATTTCAAAGCTGAGGAGAACCCACGGCAGCACCAGAGATTTGTTTAAAGAACTGGCCGTGAAATAGGAAATAAGTGGAAGGGAGGCATTTTTCTAAAAGGGCAGGTAGACTTGAAGACGTCTCCCATGTTCTGATAACAAGTGTTGGATTATGAGTATGGAATCGGAAATAGGAACTTTAGTAGAAAGGAAAGTGACATCAAAACTCACAAGTAAATTCTTAGGTTCAACGCTTATATTGGATATAAGTTCAAAGAAATGGGCTAAATTGCGAACATAAAATGGATACTTACCAGTAAACTTTCTGAGGAGAGTGGTTAGGTATTTTTCTAATGAATACGTAGGGGAATCTAGGGTACTGATGATGGGCCTGAGGCGGAATGTCTTGTTGATGAATTTTGTGAAGACAACAGAGCCGAGGAGGCTTCCCACTGACTTTCGAGAGGTGCTCCTTAACAATTGCATATCCTGTTAGTAGACCTGTGACGATCCTGAGTTGATTCCTACCCATGAGAAGTTGTTCTGCAGTTCTCTTCTTGCAAGGTTCGCTTCTGAATGTTTTGCTGCGGTTCTGTCTTGGTTTGTCAATTCAGTATCTGTAATGTTGAGTGCTAATTCAATCACATAGCCTCGGATAGCACTTTTTGAAATTTCGAAATTTCTAAGGCTGGTTCTGGACCAAGGGAAGCCTCAGTCGACCCCTGCCTTGCTAGTTGATCAGCTTTCCCATTTCCGTCTATGCCACAATGACTTAGTACTCAGAATAGTCTCACGACATTCTGTTCTGTCAAGTTATTGAGTTCCTCTAGCCACTCCCATACCAGTCTGGAAGAAGTCTTACTACTAGAGAGAGCCTTCAGAGCCGCCTGGCTATTAAGTAGATCCGCTTATGTATACACACGCACACTGTAGTATTGCGTAAATTTCTGTTTGAAATACGGCGCGTGTTTAACCAGTGAGAAGCTGAGCTTTTCTTTTGGTCTTACGCCTTAAATTCTTGATCCGGCACCAGTCTCAGTTTTAGAATCGTCCGTATACCAGAATAAGCTTTCAGGAGGTATATTCTGTTTGGGTATTTTCCACTCTTCACGATCTTGCATTATCATATCCAAGAGTAACCTTATGAGATATTTCGAAGTCATCTAGTTCATCCTCATTTCAAGTAGAGGATCCTCTAGGCTACCAGCTAAACTCGTATGTTTTGTACCTAAACGAAAGTTGTACATTGAATTTTGTAATTTATGGATTCCCAATCTTGTCCCCCCCTATATTACTATATGAAGAGGGTGGAAGTCTAGAGGAGTCATCATTGCAGCAGTGGGCGTTGTTCTTATTACTTAGCCTTAGTTTGGTGGATTCTTACTTAACCTTGAGCCACCATACCAGGGCCGCATGCATAATAGTCGGTGTATAGTCAATACACCATTCCTGGTTTGAGACTCAAGATTTATCACACGTCCGTCTAACTACCGCTAACGTAGTTTTCGATTTTTTAATAATTTTGTCAATGTGTGTACTTTAACTCTTCCTAAAAAGCAGTTTCTTTATCTCAAAGAAGTAATTGTCTCAAGCCCTCTGGGTGTTTTGATCGCGTAAATGGTATTATGGTGGCTTTTTCGAAACTGACTTTTAGGCCTTCTCTTTCAGTCCACCTAGATACAACGTTGAGGGCCTGTTGCATACGCTTCCTGACTATATTAGCAAATCTCCCTTCTACTACGATGGCAAGACCGTCAGCGTACTCTAAGGAAGGGAAACCTTTAATGCTGAGCTCTCGTAGAAGCTCGCCCATAACAAAGTTCCATAGCAGGGGAGAGAGAAGTGCCACCCGAACTGCTACGCTTTCATCCAGTAGTGATGTGTATACCACTCTTCCTCACAGCATGCAGTCTATCCATCTACAGCAAGTCTCGTCTAGGCCACGATCTCGTAGGACCGTTATAATTGACTTGAAAGATGTGTTGTCAAATGCTGCGTCTACGTCTAGAAAAGCTCCTGGAAAGATCTCTTTGTTTTCCAGCGTCTTCTACACCCTTTTACGAAATGGTGGAGTGCTGGAAAGACTTATTCCATCGGCTAATGACCTATATCACCACGGTGGCGCCCAAATAATAATGATAATAAACATCATTTTCACTCTTCCAATTTAACCTGTGTAAGCAATGGCCTGCATTTTCAGATTAAGATCTCGCCCTTCGCAACTGCAGCTAGCCACTTGCACCCTCAGTCTATTACAGGAAGTAAATACGTGTTCACCTGTAACAAAATTAATATTAACTAGGTTGGTATCACTGTAACGAGGTTTATGGTTTGTTAAGAGTCGTATAAGCGATATCTTATTTTGTTTAAGTTTTGCTACATGGTAATTAAACATCGCGGTTTTTAATTAAATCGAGTTTTTGGAAGGACGATACGAAACCAACAATTTTGTTGTAGTTGTGGAAGAACAGCTACATATATATCTATTGCATTTAAAGTGCGATAGTCTGTAAACAAGGGTTGCTTTTAGTTTTTCTTTTTAGTTTAAAATATAGTATTCTACATCATAGCAACGAAATCTATTAAATAATAATAAGCGTCATAATACAACGTGTAGAATGCTAATCATTTTATCTGCTTTAACAGAATCTTTTACAATTTACCAGATTTCCGTATTCTGGATATACTGTATAAACAGTGTGAACATAAAACATTTTTGAACAAGGGCGGCTATAGGAAACAAAACTAATGTTTTATATTACTTTAAACACTTACAATTATTTCATCTGTCAATTTGACAGTTGTTCAATTACAGCTATTTATTAACATTGCATTGTAACTAGAATACAAGGTTTTTAAATTGAGTCATATTTTTGAAATGAGGTGTAAGAAAATTATTGCTGTACATTCAGATTTTTATTAACGTACTATATTTATACTTAAATGTCAAAATTGACACTTGATATTTACGTAAACTTATAGTTGTGTTCAGAAATTAGAAGCGAATTTCAGTGCCTACTCTATAACGACAGTTTTGGGATACAAGTTATATATAAAGGGCGATTCTTAATAATAATAATAATAATAATAATAATAATAATAATGTCTTTATTCCACCATCTAACTACAATTAAAAATTAACACTCAAAAAAAAATATTTAAAAAAATAGGTATCGTAGAGCAGTGGAAACACGAGGACCAGTTCAGTATTATACCGCTTTTCAACTGGACCTCGATTAATTAACTAACACTATAAATGTAATGCCTAAATATTTTGTTTAGGGTATATAACACGACAAAGTAATATAATTATCTGGAAAACCTGAATGTACAAGCAACCATAAACCTTTGTTTTGGTTAAATTTCCGAACATTGGCTGGACAAAAATTTTGAGTATGTTTTGTTAAACAGTGATGGCGTTAAAAGTTTTAATGATTCTGGGAGGTTATTGTAAACTTTACTGATATTGTATTGAAAGGATCTCTCAAATAAGGCTGTTCTATGGTATGGAGGAGTAATTAGACCCCTGAATCTCAAGTTTAAATGATGTACATCAGTTCTAAATTGAATTTTATTATATAAATAAGGTGGGTTCTTTATTAATATATGCGACAAACTTTAATGACCGATTCCTTCGCTTGTTTTGATCATAAAAGTTCATACAATAATATGTCCAAAGTTGCTTAGTTTTAAAGTTATAGGATGTTTAATAATACATTAATAAGATTTCAAATATATTTTATGCACGATGGTGCTTCAGCACATTTCAGTTGAGTTTCTCTTGAGTTTTTGAACGGTGAGTATCCAAATCGGTGGATAGGGCGAGGATGTCCACTACCGTGGTCTCCTCGGTCTCTGGACTTGAAAATTCTTTAGATTTTTGTCTCTAGGGGTTACCTTAAATTACTCGTTTATATGACCCCCATTGCAAATGCTGATGAACTGAGAAATCGCATTGTTGCATCATTTGAGACAATTCCAAATACCCCCGGTATTATAGAGAGTACTCGCCATTCAATAAAACCGAGGACAGAATCGTGCATTGCAGTTGGCGGCGGTCATTTTCAACCATTTCTATAAGTTTATTTTGTTTATTATCTACGTTTTATTGTACAAACTTTTACTGTATTATTAAACATCCTATAACTTTAAAACTAAGACGTTTTGGACTTATGTTTATATGAACTTTTATGATCCTGTATATCGCTATGCACAATTGAAAAATGATTCAGGAAATTAAAAAATAATATGTGCAGATATGATATTTCAATGTGAATAGGAATAATGTACGTCCAATTCGACATACTGCAAAGCGTATTACATATAAACCGATAGTGACGTGTTGGGGAAATTGTTCGTAGGCATCCCTATGATGCCTAGGGTAGATGGAGCTATTTTAGTAGCAATTTGCTTAATTTAGGAGTGGGATTTTCCAAACAATAGGGCATTATTACGGCACAGTGCGAGTCTGAAGGACACGCACTAGGAATCTAATTGCACTGCCCAGAGAAAGCTCGTGCTGGTATTTCGAGGGTATCGACTTCCATTAAATACTAATCTTACCGCAAGTGCAACAGAACAATCGATGAGGAATTAAAAACTTCGTTTTAACTTATGTTGACGGTTGGTATACAGAAAACAAGGGGTTTGGCAATTTATAATAATAATACTATTTTTTGGAAGAATTTAAAAACCGAACAGATATTGTACGCGACGTAGATTTGCATTATTTAAAAGTAATACATTTAAACTTAAATCGCTGAGTCACCTGGCAACAGGCTAAGGGGGTAAATGCAACCTGCACTGATATCGAGTCGTTTTTGGGGGAGCTAGGAAAAAGCAAGGGGTTGTTGACGTTTTTTTTGGTATAAGGTAAATAAGCAGTTGGGGTACCCTAATTTTTTTACCTTAATTATTAAAAAACGTATTAAGTATAAATTTGCAGAGTGTGTTTCCGCTGCGTTTGTGAAATTTGCTAATTGTGTCATCGAGCAATATTTCAAATCATAAGACATCAGATTTCGGGGAAGAGATTCCGGGTATCTTAATTACTAATTTGCACGAAACGTTTCGCACGCCTTAATATTTAAATAATAATTACTAGCCCTGCTTGTCCGCTTAGCTAGCTCAGTGAACATAAAACTTTCTTAATACACCGTTCGTAGCTATAAATAATCACTATTGTAACAGTACTTTTTTCTAGCCCTATGCTCTACTGTCCTATTAATTTACACTGCTTTGTGTTCCGTAGATTAAAGAACACTCTATTAATATCGTCAGTGCTGCTAAGGGAAGTTAATATTATTGTTGTGGATTTGCTCGTTGTTACCAGGACTGCTGAAATTATGCATGCAAACATTGCTAGCAATAAAAACCCAACATTTTACATAAAAAGATATATAATCTGTAAGAAAAACACAAATACAAGAGAATACACGTGCATAAAACAACAATAATGATCTACATCCAAACGCGCTGTGAAGCTGTTAACAATACTTTAATTATCTACTAGCGAAAGCTGTTTCTACTAGCGTTATTACATATAAATGCATGTAAAAATACATACTATTCATATAAAAAGACTGTACGCTACATGTATGAAAGTACTTTAAATAGTGCGTTAATGTTCAGCTGTCGACGCAAAGCCAAACTCCGACAGTGCGAAATGTATTTAAATTCCTCGCACAAATGTACTCAGCGAAGTTGTCTATTCTTTAAACGCGCTGGTTGCTGAAACACGCTGGGCACGAAAACAATTGCCCACAAAGTCGCAATGATTCATTCAAACAAATGCCAAAAATGTTGCAATCGCTTCTTACTTCGCATTGCAGTTTTAACTAGCAATTAACCTTGCATTCGCTTGCTCCCAAGCGTCACCGAGCCTGGACACGAGCGATGTCTCGGTGGCGTTACGGTAATGGCTTCCTTCTATGGAAGATGCAGCAAACCTTTAGTGAAGCTACCCAGTTGGTTATTGGTTTCATGCCTTCATAGTCTCTGTTCCCACTCACGAACCTCTTTGTGTCGGCAGTGAATAATACAGGCCAACAACTCACTATTCGGTGCACCTTATAATGCACTTTTAAATCAGGCGTTGAGTCCCCTGGTTTTCAGACACAACGCTCTCGTCGCTTTACTCAATTGCGACTACTCGTTCCCGCGGCCATTCACGCACCCGCTGGCTTCGTTCCATTTTTAACTCCGCTACACGCCACACTTGTATATTTACTTCCGCACTCATGAGACACTTATAGTGCTTGCTAACTTAATACATACTGAGACCTGTAAAGAATACGGTTAAGCTTATTACTAGCAGTGTATGAGAAAATGATATAAAATGTATATATACAGGTGGCACGAATTGGTCCATTACACTATCTGCTAAAAACTAGGATTTAGGTTCCCTCTGTAGTATTCCCGAGTTGCAACTGACTTCAAAAAATACACAATAAAAGCGAATTTTATTATACAATTTATTGACTTCGAAACACTTGTAAAAACACAATAAAATCAGGAAGAAATCAAAGGAAACTTGGATTAACCTTTTGATAAAACTATGTACAAGATAGCTGGATGAACGCGCATGTACCTACACAAAATACATTAAACAATATCAAAATAGCGTTATAATACTTGTTCTTGAAACGCAAACAGCAAAATGTCTTGAAAGACGGTCTTGGTTTGGAGCCGACTCTGGTCGCGCTTACATGCATAAAAACCGGGGGCGATTTGAACACATAAACACATTCTGTCGCGCTTGCAAAAGCTTGTCGCAGTTGATCGCAAACCTTATCGCGTTAAAATGACAAACATTTTCGGTATCAAATTTACCTGGAACTTTGGCTGCTATGTACAGTCGTGTGCAAATCTGGGACAGTGTTTTTTTCACATGCAGATTCAGTTAAGAATTGAAGAATATCTCCATGGATTTCCTGCTTTCAGAAAGAGTTACATTAAACTTTAACAGGTACTGAAACCCGTAACTCTCTCTGATAACAGGAAATCCATGGAAATATTCTTCAAATTCTTAACTGAATCTGCATGTGAAAAAAACACTGTCCCAGATTTATTTGCACACGACTGTACATTTGAATTGTAAATTTCCAACGAATGCTGCTAGAGGAAGTCGTTATTTTTGCTCTGACGACGCTTAGTCGTCTAATGCCACGTTTCCAACGAACGCACCTTTAAAAATTGCCTACTCATCGCATCAGGAGGAAAATAGCGTTCCTTGGGAACGCACACGCTGTCTTGATGCACTCAAAACTTGTATGCAGCAATTAATTCTAGCAGGCTTCTCGCCGCTTTTGTTTAATTCGCGGTTGCGGATTTTTGTACAAACTACCGATAGAGTCGTTCGTCGGTGTGCGCTCTCAGGCCGAGCACCAAAATTACTAAAGCTGTACTTGAAAACTGCTAACGAAAGATGTCTAGACTATCCCTTCGCCCCACCATGCTTAGGCATGCGCTATTGCTGTACACGCGAATTCAATTTTACATTACTCTTACAGCGTAGGGTCAGCGTTACACACTGTTGTTATTCTAGAATACACTTCTTGAATCTAATTTAAAGTAAAAATAATACAGAAACATTTAGCATCGTTCGTTGGTATGTAAGTTAAGCATAGTTCACCTAAACCACGGTTAGAGTAGACACTGAAGATATGTGATAGTTTAGTTACTGTTAAATAATACGTTTGAAATTTGTAATTTGTAAATTTTAATGACAATTCAAAAGTATTCTTTCTTCTAAATTATTAGTCACTGTTTATATTATTGTAATCTGAGGTTACCATAGAGATTTATTTATTTCGACATTGTTTGTTAGGTCCATGATACTATTCTAAATATTATTCGTGTGTAGTAATATTGATTTGATAGTATTTTGTAACCGTAAACATATATATTATATGTATTTAAATTAATAGCAACCCGTAGTTATATTTTGGACCAGTCGTTTTCATATATTTACCAACATTGTTGACAGATCGGATAAGTTGATCATACATTTGATTGGCTTCCACAGAAATTAAGAAAAAAGAATGCTGTAAGTAAATTCTATAACACAACAAATGCGGTCAGTAAAAAATAGCGTGCGGTAAATAAAAATTCTTCTTCTTCTTCTAAAGGTGCCTATCTTCCATTGATGTTGGCGATCACATTGGCCCATCTGACTTTATTTTCCGCTGCTCTAAATAACTCAGTCGATGTTAGACCTGTCCATTTCCTCAAGTTAGCCAGCCAGGAGATGCTTCTTCGTCCAGAACCTCTTTTGCTGTTAATTTTGCCCTGTAGGATTAGCTGTTGTAATCTATACTTCGGATCATGCAAGATCTGTCCGAAATATGTGATTTTTCTGTTTTTTATTGCGGTGAGAATTTTCCTTTCTTTCTGAAGTTGCTGGAGAATCGTGGCATTAAAAATGTGCTTGTACATATGAAAATCTTAACATCCTCCGATAACACCACATTTCAAATGCTTCCAGGCGTTTACATAACGAAATAATTCAAAATTCTGAGTATCCTTGTTCTTCGATAGTGCAAAAAATATTATACGATACGCAATCGTTAAGTACTTGTAATAGATCTCGAAAACTAAAAAAAAACTCGACCTTTGGGTCTTGATCTTCTAATTTTCATAGACTTACACATTTTATATCTTAACTAGCTGACCCGGCAAACGTTGTTTTGGATTATGACATCATGGGGAAAACCCTTCAGCACAGAATCATAGAAGTATGACTGCAAATAGAAAGTCGTACAGTGTATAGAAAAACGCACTTGCGATATTTCCCAATTTTCCGGCTTTTCCGTTGGAGTTTTACGAATTTTCTTTTTTGCTAAACCACCTCGGTAGTAAGACGAATAAAACAAAAAAAAACATCCAAATTGGTCAAGTCGTTCTCGAGTTTTTGCGTTACTAACACGGCAATTGACTTTTATATACAGTCTGTTCAACAAAAAAGGCCCCGCCTTCTAGCTACTTTATTATTTATTTTAGACCCAATAACCAAATCAAATGACACATAAAAACCTACATTTTAAAACAATCAACAAATTTTTATCTTCAATTGTTTCAGAGTGGTGACGTCACATGCAATTTTTTTAAATGACACTGTATATATTTTTTTACATTTTCTGGTAGAGGTTTTTTTTCTCTTTTCAACAATATAAATATTTTATGCCCTTACATAAGAAAATTTTCGAGAAAAATTAAAAAAACTTTTTTATCGGTGGGAGGCCACGATACAAAACTATAAATAAAAGTGTAACTCAGAAAAACAAAACAATAAACACTTTAGATTATTCTGAAATCTGATAGTTAAAGCGTTTAGCTACTATTTGTTTTGTTTTTCTGAGTTACACTTTTGTTTACAGTTTTGTATCATGGCCTCCCACTGTGAAAAAGTTTTTGTAATTTTTCACGATTTTTTTTATGCAAGTGCATGAAATATTTATATTGTTGAAAAGAGAAAAAAAAAACCTCTACCAGAAAATGTCAAAAAATATATACAGTGTCATTTAAAAAAATTGCATGTGACGTCACCACTCTGAAACAATTGAAGATAACAATTTGTTGATTGTGTTAAAATGTAGGTTTTTATGTGTCATTTGATTTGGTTTATTGGGTTTAAAATAAATAATAAAGTAGCTAGATGGCGGGGCCTTTTTTGTTGAACAGACTGTATACGTATAGATATACTATTATGTGTTTCATTAGGTTATTTGCACTTTTTGTAAGGTAAGGGCTAATTTCTTCAACTGAGGTACCAAAGGCTGTTGAGTACTAAGTGAAGCAAGTAAAATAAACTGCTGGAGTGTTAAAATGTAGAGCGATGCCTATAATTGGCATAACGGCTGTTGGCGGAGTGCGGAATAAAATAAAATAAAATAAAATAAAATATAAACCAATAAATGGTAATATCGAACCTTGTAGTTTTGAATCAGTATTTATTATACCGGGTGTCTTAAAAATAATTACATCTAGTATGCTTTGGATTTCCCATAACGCAATACCAATAACAATCTAGCACAGAAATATTTACATGTAAACAAAATTATGATAGATAATAATAATAATAATAATAATAATAATATAAACATTTATTTCCAAAAAAAGCAAATTACATAATGTGCAAATGAAAACTAAATTTTGGGAAATGGGAGCTGTTCAGTTGGATCCACCAGATGGCAGGTTATGGTTTTCCACAGCATCCGTAAAAATTCAAAGCCTACTAGATATACATTTTTTAAGACACCGGGTAGCTCTTATGTAAACTACACCCATTTCTCTATACAATCCCTACGTATAAAATGTAACTTCCAAGAAAGAAACATGGATGTTTAATATAATTCCAAGAAGTCAGAAAGCAAGTCCTCTGCACTCTTAGTTCGAAAATTTACAAATATTTAGGTGTTATTTTACAAATTTGAAACTAAAATTACCGTAACTTGCCGGACGCGGTAGATTATACGTATATGATTCATTTGATATGTCTTGCACATGTCCTTAACTTAGTAAGTGAAACAGTTCGAAATAATTTGGAAAATGTTGACGGATTGTCCATTGTAAATAAAGTGTTTTTGAAAGCCCCTCTAGAGTACAAGTGTACAAAGATCACTTGAATGGTTTAGCTCTTTATCCAGAGCCCGTTCTGACTAGGTGGGACACTTGAATAGAAAGTACCTACTATATTTTATGCAAATAATTTTGACGATATAAAATCAGTAAATTTTTCTTTGTCGGGAATAATTTGTTATTGTTCATTTTTATGTTGTTACATCATTCGACAGTGATTCAGCGCAGACTATTAAAAATCACATATGTATTTTATCAAATCTAATATTAAAAATGATCTCCTTTATATTAAAGCTCATTTTAAAATTCTCATTGACAGTATAACAAGGTTGGAAACAGTGGGACTGCTTTTAACTGAATCTGTAGATATTATATTATTGAAAAACTGATGGAAGCCTTAGCAAAATCCTCAAATTTAATTGCTACACAAGCTTATGCTAAACTTTACTGTTTACTTTAAAAAATCCTGGTTTTCAAGAAATCCTCAACTTTAAAAAATTGCTTTCTGGTAAGAGTGAGGAAGACGTAGGTAGATACCGACTAGAGCAAATATAAGTTTGCTCCAATAATATCTTGTGATGTGCAGAGATCTTTCTCTTGGTTAAACTATGTTTTATCAGATAAGCGTCTTAGTTTCACGCCAGAAAAGTTGGAACATTATTTTGTTTGCTATGCAAATGCTTAGTTTATATTCAAGAATCATTGTAAGACTGTAGTATTTTGTACTGAGTATGTATGTATTTTTTAAGTTACATTTAAATTTAAGTTTATAGTGTTATTGTGTTGTAGCCTAATTTAGGCTACAAAAATTATAAGTCCTAAATTAAAGTTTTTAAGACCTGAATTACGAGTTTTTAGAACCTATTTATTGACCTTTTTTTGGCATTTTAACTACCTAAAAATCCTGGCTTTAGTAATCATAAAATAAAAATATTCCTCTTTTGTGAACGAATATTTACAATTAATTAGAACATATAAAACCACTTCCAGAATTAGAAATTAAGGAGGCTAGCCGCTATTTACCGAATCACCGTGCATTAAAATCTCTACAAAAACTACATTAAAGGTGTTATTTGATGCGTCATGGAAGACGCAAAATGAATCCAACTTAAACGACAATTTGCTCTGTGGTCGGCGGTACAAAAGAATTAATTTTCAATCCTAACATGATTTCGTACGTTTAAATACGCACTAACTAGTGATATAATTAAAATGTATCGGCTAATCAACGTTCATCCAACTGATGCAGATTGTCAAAGAATGGGGCGAAAATTCTTCAGAATTTTCCGTCTGATAAACAGTTTTATAGCAACGCGCTGCTTACAAGAGTTAGCTGCGAGATTTTAACTGAAAAAAATCGCAATAATCGAAATTCAGATTTTGCCAAAATAAATATCAGAGAATACAAACATAATTATCCAAAACGGATTAATGTAGAATTGCAGTAAAAATATTTTTAGAATTTGAAATAAAAACAAGTTTTTTTATAAGATCAAAATAATCAAGAGACCAATTCTATCGACCGTAGCTCAAATTTTTGATTTATTAGCTTTAATTGGGTCGGTTACTTTTCGGGCCAAAGTAATATTAGAGCAGCTTTGGACAATTAAATTACGTTGGGAGTATCCATTGCTATTCAAAATTTATGGAATCGATTTGTAGCAGAATTAAAATACTTAAAAGATTTTCAAATAGAACATAAAGTTATAACAGTGTGTTCGGTTGTAGCTACGCAGTTACACGGCTTTTCTGATGCCTGACACTTGGGCTATGGGGTAGCTATTTACAGATTTATAGATAATCAAGGAAATCAATCTATTTGATTATTATGTTAGAAGTCGAGCACCAGTGAAAATAGTGCCAATTTCAAGCTTGGAATTATGTGTTGTGCTTCTTTCGTCTATGTTGATGCAAACGGTAAGGCAGGCATTAAATTTAAGTGTACAAAATTATTATTGGACCAATTCAGCCATCGTATTGGCTTGGCTATGATTCCGCCCAGGTACCCTAAACACATTTGTGACTAACAAAATTTCTAAAATACAACATTTAACTGATAAAAGTAACCCTAAATCCTAGGAAAGCCCCACGGATATTACAAGCAAAAAACATCTTCGTCAAGAGCTGCTTTAATCTCAACCTATGTCTCAAATTGACTTAGCTAGGGAGATTGGAAATTGGAGCATTTTTATATAAACTTAAATGATAATGCAATCTTGTAAAATCGCAAAATAGTGCCATTAGTCGTTCAAAATGACACAGAATTAGTGTAACTACAAGAATTATTGCTCCTTCCCTGGTGGTTTGGTGAAGAGCATAACTTCGGCCAACTTTGTTGGGTTAATCTTCAAAGCTACTAAAGATGACAGCTGAGCTGTCGAAATACGTATTTAGCGGATTTGAGCGGTTATGGGTTTTTAACGAATTGTATCATTATTAGAGATGCTTTGCACAAAAGTATGAAAAGTTTTCGTACAAACCCACGCTCTCTAGTGCAGAAAATGGGTGACCTACCTCAACACAGGTTAAAATTAGACCGTCCTTTTTTAATAACAGGGGTTGATTATGCAGGGCCTATTTTAATTAAAGGAGATTGCGGTTGAAGAAATTGTAGCCACAAAGTTTACATTGCATTGTTATATATTTCACTAAAGCGGTGCATTCAGAGCTGGCAGGTGATATTAGATCACATTAATTTTAAAATGATTAAAACGATTTGTGACTAGAGAGTAACCCAATTATATTCAGAAAGTGCTACCAATTATATAGGGGAAAATCATCAATTAGGCGACCTAGCACAGTTTTGAGAAAATGGGGAAGTTCGAAATTTCATACATAAAGTGCCAGGAGCCATAAATACAACATGGAAATTTATTCCTCCTGGAGCATCCAATATGGTTGTTGTATAGGAAATAAATATTAAACAAGTAAAATATTTTATTTTATTTATTTAATTCGCACTCAACCAACAGCCGTTAGGCCAATTATAGGCGTCGCTGTGCAGTTATGAGGACTTCCAACCCGACTAACGACTGTCATGATGTTTTTATGACCGCCGGGGCCACCTATTTCCGTGACAGCCGTATCACGAGGCGCCGAGAGAGCAGAGAGAGCAGTTGTGGAACTCCCATCCAAGTTCTGACCAGAGACAGCGTTGCTTAACTCTGCTGATCGAACGTGGACGCTTGTTCAAGCTACACCACTCGGGACCTGTATCACCTAAAAATGGTTTTAGATAATACTAGATTACGTTTTGAAGTGATGTATGATGTTTGAATTCCCGACTTGTTATCTTACTAACCTCAGATCCAAATCATCTAATAGCCTTAATGCCTCGACGTTTTTCTCGGGGAACTTTTGAGAACATTGGTCGAAAGAGATGTTACTCAAATTAAAATAAGTCGATTGTTGCGTTGGTAGTATGTGCAGCGCATTCTGGGAGGCATAACCCTTTACCAGATGGGGTTGTGAGCGTAAAATCAGTGCGTGGAGTGATGAAATGGTCAGTGCGCCGCCTATGTGTATCATCAGTTAAAGACGTTGCGAGGAAGAGTAGCCAGCTCAGCTCCTCTATGGTACAACGCTGCGGCTCCCTAGCGACTTATTCGAACATCCAAGAGTATTTTACGGCTATGGTAATGAATATATTGAGATGGTATTGAGCCCGCTAGTCAACTCTGCTTGCAGCACAAATAAATAAAACAGGTCAGATAGCACATAGTTGGGGTAGTTCATACCACTGCAAGATTTAGCGTATAAATTTCAATCCGTAATTACATTTGCAAAGCATGCCAATAGTAATGAAATGATTTGCGTACAAAAGGCAAAAGGGCAGAGCTCGTTTTTCATAGATTGGAGTCGATAATTTTGAATTAGCCAAAAATAAGAGGTTGGTGTAAAATTAAAGCCAAACCAAATAAATAGAACTGTCACAGAAAGGTTTATAATATGTGCGTGAATGAAGCGTAGATGTCAGAATAATTAAACAGGATATGTTTATGAGCTTTCTAAATAAAGGTAAAAGAAGCAGAATTATTATAATACGCTGCAAAGAGCATAAACCAGGCAGAACATGGCAATTGTAATATTAGACAGCAAAATTTGAAAATCTGGTAAAAGTAGACAGGGATAAAAAATACAAGAAAAATGAGTGAAATGTAGACAGGAAATTCAGAAACAAATAAACAGGATGTGAAACAAAATTGGTGAAAAACAAGTCAGTGTAATTAAGCGAGTGATAAAGACAATTTAAATAAAACAAAGTGTAGTGGTGCTATGAGACAATTAAAACCGAATTGAAAAGACAATAATTTTTGTAAAACATTTTAGTTATAAGAAATATTAGTTTAAGAAATTGTTGTATTGACCTTGGTCTACATCCGTTTTTTGTATTCTAGATAGGCAATTGTTAATAACGACCAATAAGCAGAAACAGTTGAATAAAAATGAATTCTTGACACTGATCTCTGATTTAAATAAAGTTTTTAGATAGTAAAATTCAATTTAAATTAATAAAAGGTACACTATTGTGTTGGCAATTTACCCGGGTATCAGTGGAAATGTGGGTTTTAATTTCCCTCGAAAAAAATTATTTTCTCCGATACCACATTCCGAGGATCTGTCCGAGGCCAGCTCAAGATTACGATATTCAATCACGGAGACATTCGAGTTCTTGAGCCCGGGATTTTAATGGCAGCCCATCCGCACAGCGTGTAGGGGGCCCCCACAGCAGCCGTAGCATCGCAGGACCCCGCATCCGGCAGAAACCATCTGGAGCCACCGTCCGAGCAGTTACCGCAGCGCTGCAGAGAACTAAGGTTACTTTTTTCAACCAAAATATCGGCGTTAGAAACCGGGAAGTTATGAAATGAACGAGAGGATGTCTTACTGAGGGGAGATCCAAGCAGATTAAAGTTTTAAGCATCCATTGAAGGCAATTTATCCATCATTAGCATAAAAATTCAGATTTGAGGTTAGAAATAACAATTGCATGTTGGCGTCTCTTAACAAGCAAGGGTCGGTTTTGTTTAAAACAAAAGATAGAGTGACGCCGTTAAAGGCGCGAGTATTTAAAATTACCTGATCGAATACTCATAAAACTCCTTTTGTAAAATTAATTCACAAAAACGAACCGCAACTAATTAAACCGATTTGTGTAACACATTGACAGCGCAGTAAGGTACCTACCGCGCGAATGAACTAAATTTACAGCCCAGTGGCATATAACACGAATTTTCAAATTAACGTATCAGGGAACCCAGCTTTGAGATATGAGCTTCTTTCTTGCCTACCGAGCTAGCTTCTGTAACATTAAATTGCAGGTGAATGAATTATAGTAAAGGGCATAATACTGTAATTAACGAACCCAGTAAATACTGAATTATTTTTAATAAGTCTATAAAATTTAACCAATAATTCAAAAGTAGTGCGAGCATCATTACAGACTTAATGGCAAGCCCAATATTGAGCTGTCATAACCATTACAATATATGGACAATCTACGCCGTACCATCAGGCAATTAAAGCCTACTGCAGTTCATCACGGAGTAATGAAAACTTTTGTATACAAGAACCTTGCTATATGCACTCATGTTTTCATTCGCTCAGATGCTGTAAAACCTCCATTACAACCCCCATTTGAAGGACCATTCCGTATGCTGAGCAAAATGGGCAAAGTCTTCAAGCTGCTTGTTAAAGGAGTAGAAAAGAACATCAGCATAGACAGACTTAAACCGGCATTTTTGGAAAGTCAGCTCATTATCACACCACCGTTAGCACCTCCATCTGTTTCCCCAACTGCCCCTATCTCACCAACTACTTCTACCGCTAGAGCAGCTGCTGACTCTCCAAACAAATCTGTTGTTCCTTTTTCCTCTACTTCTCATTCCCACCGTACTAGTCAACGTCCCGTGCGTTTCTGTACGTACACCGCTGTCGGTAGGGGGGGGGGGAGCCCGTAGGAGCCTTGGCGTCATAGAAACGAAAATGATTAGTGTTAGTTGATAGTGTCATTCTCACCGACGATGTCAGAAACAAGACAATCGCTTAAGGATGAGGAAAATGGCACCGCACCCTTCGAGACAGCAGATGATAGCACTGCTGTCGGACGTGTCACGGTCAAGCCGCCTCCTTTTTGGTGAGAAGATCCAGCCAAACCAGGAATGCTCCCAAGGTTTTTGTCATGGAGAGGCATGTTATGTGAGAGCTGGAGTTTCATCCAAATAAATTCTGACTATGCGAAAGATCCAGCTAAGCTTAATGTGACTGCACAATCGCTCGTTCACGAACCAGGACTAATTTGTAGCTTCTACGGAGCAGGGCTATTCCGTAGCTCGTACTAAACTGGCTAAAAGGGAGAACCCTAGCTATAGCAACGGTGCCAAAATACGCTGCAATCAACTACTTACCCTAAGATGACAGATGTGCTTGACGAGCTTGCGCCAATAAATCCGCGCGAAGCGATTAATGAAAAAGTGACTGAAATACTGTTAATACAATACCCAAAGTACCAGAATTTTAATAGGGTTTATTGCTTCCCGATCCCCAAGAAACGGGAAAGCTATATAGTAGCTTGAAATAGACTAACAAACCTCAGCGCATCCTTAGTCGTACGAAGCTAGGCAATAACACGTGAAGAAATTAGGTTAATTACTGTATTTATTACCCTAATTGGACTGCTACAATTTTCACCGGGAGGCGTCGACGGCCGATGAAGCGGGAGTGCGTTTTTAGCGCGATCGTTGGTCCTCGGACTGCGGGAAATCCGGGTTCCCTCGCTGCAGGATAGCCTCACTAGCAGTGGGAGTTTTCGTGCCTTGGAGATGTTATTTTCTCCGTGAACATGCCAAGTACGTAGCTAACTGTAATCTGAATAATTAGTAATAGTTTGCCTGCTTGCACAAATTCACAATTCGAGTGCGAGCTTTAAGTGATTTGTATTGAAAGAATTCGAGCTGAAACTCGCATGTTTCGACAATCGCCTGCGAGGCGAGCAAAATTAGCCTCGAGGCGGGTTAGAACGGGCTTGAGTTCAGGGGACTGCTAAGTCTAATCAAAGCCGGGATTATTTATAAGGGAATAATTTGAGCTGGCGAGGTGGGTCTTCTGACGAAGGCTTCCACTTCTAGCGTGCTTCAGGTTTATTAACAGGAAAGTTTTAAATACGCGAGATGGGTCTTCTGACGAAGGATTCCACTCTAGCGAACTCCAGGTTTATTAACAGGAAAGTTTTAAATAAGCGAGGTGGGTCTTCTGACGAAGGCTTTCACTTCTAGCGAACTCCAGGTTTATTAACAGGAAAGTTTTGAGTAAGCGAGGTGGGTCTTCCGACGAAGGCTTCCACTTCTAGCGAACTCCAGGTCTGGTCTTCTAGCAAATATCGGAAGGGAATCGGGAATTCGAGGCAGAAGAATAAGTAAGAATCAATTCGAAATGGGTTCTGTACTTGCTTCTATACGGCTCGCTTGTTTCCTAAGGGGGGGGGGGCGTACCAGAACGCGGCGCAACCTCGCGCTTTTTTGAAAGTGACGTCAGTCCCTGCCCGCTTATCTCTCTGGCCATTGATATGACGTGTGTAGTGATAACGCTGTTGAAGGCGACGTATAAATTTTAAATATTGTTTTAATATTTGGCAATAAAATTTTATATGGAGGTAAGCGTTACAAGGTCACTAGATTAACACACTAAAGTGTAAGGTACCGCCATTAGTGATTTTTATATCTATCGTTGTCGCACAATTTTCTCCAACTGGGGATAAAAAACACAATCTAACCATATACCGGGTGTCTTAAAAAGAATTGCATCTAGTATGCTTTGAATTTCTCATAATGCAATCTAAAATTTTATTTGAAATTGGCAAAACTGTAAGTCTATGTCAAATTCGAAATTAGCAGGTTATGTTTTGCGTCAGTTTGTGTCAAAAATAACGCAAAACCTAACCTGCTAACCACGAATTTGACATAGACTTAGAGTCTTGCCAATTTCAAATAAAATTTTAGATTGCATTATGGGAAGTTCATAGCATACTAGATGTAATTCTTTTTAAGACCCCGGTATGTATTATACATATATTGCTAGTAGGGCCTGGAAACGGCCGAAAACATTGCGGCGCCGACATAGTCTCACTCTGAGTATAAAGCGTCTAGTGCGCATGCCTGGGAATTCAAACTCCGCCTTTAGAAGCGAATTTTAAACTTAATTGCTTTCTCACCGCGCGGACGACGCTGACGCGCTTGCGCACAGATCACCATATACATTAAAGAGTTGGTTGTCTGTCTCACTTCCTTCGTGACCTCCCAACTCATAGCCGCTAGCAATATAGTTCTTTAAATATATGAATCTAACCATAATTTGACTTTACAGCAGTGCCATGACACCAAAAAGAAAATCCCCAAAAACTAATGTCTTCCCTATTGCACTTGGGAAACTTGTACTTGTTATCTTCATCTCACAGTTTTATCACATTCTCACGCGAGAAATGGAATGGCGGTACCTTATTAATTTAGTGACCTTAGATTGCGACTAGAGTCTCTGTATATAGTTATCTAACTATATTCAGGGTCTCTAGATCGCGAAGTTCGGGGTTTAGAAACATGGCCGTAAACAAACAAAAATTACTTGTGTCGAGAACTGTGATTTATCGGGGATAATTGAACGTCGTTGGGTGACTGATTCACTCCAGGACGAGTGAATTTTATCAGGTAAGTCCGCCTTTGTGTAGTTTACGTGGCTTTCAATTTGGTTTATTAGCGGGCCGTCAGTTGAATACGTGTTTGAAACGTGATCGGTATACAAAGGAGCGTCGGGAAGTTTTATATCTCGTGTAATGAGTTGGACGTAGCCTTTGACTCCACGGACTTGTGCTGCCCCTGGAAGTTTCGGGTTATATGCAGGGCGATCGGGAGAAGGTACGGGAAGATACGTCACTTGAACCAGCGTCGATGTCTAACCAGCTTACTGGGATCTTCGTTGGTGAATACGCTTGCACTTGAACCAACGCCGACGCGTTTTCCAGGTATTAGTATACGTACTGAGTACGTTTTGCGGACGGCGATTGAACTTGTCGCCCGACCAGCTCCGAAGTTTGATCGGGGTATTAGGTTGATATGAATCGGCAAGCAGATATTAAACCCAAAGGATTCACGACGTCAGAAATACTGAGTTAAAATATTGCCGCGCCGCATTTGCTTGCTGGCCGTCCTCACCAACGGCCAAAATTTCCGGAAAGTACGGCAAATCTAAAAGCTCTCTTAGCAAGAAAAATGAGCGAGAAAGCACGTACCAGTCGCAAACGATGGAAAGGCCATAAAGCTGCAAAGGAGAACGACCGCATCGAACTCCGGCTCTATGAATTCAGCGTGCAAATGATTTTATCGGTTAATTTAGCTAATTAAGCGGAGCGTCGATCCAACCCTAGTTATTCGGTATCAAAATGCAAGGAAAATTGCGACGCATCCAATGAGCCCGCCCATTGGACACCCTGAAGTAAGGCCGTCGTGCTGACGCAATCCCGAACAAACGCCGGTGTTGGATACACGGATACTCCGAAGAAATTCATTCAACGCGGGGAGATTAGCAGCAAAACCCCTCGAGTCCGGTATCAAAATGATATTTTTTTATCAGCGATATAGTGCCGTAAAATCAAGCCGCTAATCAATCACGCTGCGTAATTAGCCACGGAACTCATCCGCGCCTCTGAAAGTATACGTTTACCCCTCCTCCTAAATCAATCGGCATCAATGAAGCACAATACAAAGGACTCGGACCCTTTAAATAATGAGGCATTTGGTAAAGAAAGATACGCAGCTCCCGGCTTCGAGTCCCATCAGCACACAGTTTTCCAGTCTGAAGAAATGCCTCCCAGGACCCCGTGCTCAGCACCTCTTCAGGACTCTGACGTTTGGGACGATTGCTTCTTCAGGACTCTGCCGTTTGGGGACGATTGCTTCTTCAGGACTCCGCCATTTGGAGACGATTGTCTCTTCAAGACTCTGCCGTTTGTGACGATTGCCTCTTCAGGATTTAGCTGTTCGAATCTTTAACTGCAGGACCCAGCCACCGTCGTAACCAGGACTCAGGACCACCTACGACCAGACCCAAGCCGAGCCTGCACCGCCGCCTCCTTGACAGCAGTGAGCCCACACCGCCTACTATTCCGGCCCTGGCTACGCCCCTGACACTACTCAACTTTAGTTTATAGTTTGCATTTCTCTCTTCTTGTGTATATAATCCCGGTATATTTGAGGATATTCATTGTAAATATTGCTAATCCATAATAAAACTTGTTTACAATAAATCGCCTGTGTAACCGAGGGTAACGCCTCCAGCCCTCCTCGACTGGCCCCATTTTATGTCTCCACCGCTGAGCTAGTTGAAGGTGTGTTAAGGTACTGGATTATCGGGCGGTGATCATGCATGTCGCTTGAACCAGCGCCTTGGGCATAATCCTGGGGCGGTTTCTCGGGCTTAGGAGAGGTTTTTGGTTAGGCGAGGCGGACTTGAACAGTTGCTTTTTCTGACCGGAGATCGTGCTTTTATATGATTTTGGGGCTCGCGTTATCGTGTATCTTGGCTGGAAGATTCGAGCAGTGGGAGAAATAACTACGTTGAAGACGTGCGTTGCATCACCGCGCACCGCGTGGCTTCCACCCGAATCGTTCAGCAAACAAAGGACTGATATCAGGCTAAAATGTACCAAGAAGGTGACATGCAAATTCGAATTAATTAAAATTATTTATACGCAAAAATTTGTCTAGCAAGCTGTGGTTACAGTTGTAAGTTAGTTGAATAGTAGATGTTCTAGTGAAACGTTCGATTATAAGTAAAAATAAATAATAGTAAAATGTTCGTGTAATAATTCTTAAAATAAGAGCGGTTTAGTCCCAGCCTAATATACGCCTTGATGAGTTACATTGTACATTTTGTTTTATAGCTAGATGGCATCATTAATTTTGTTCACATTTATACTTCATGGCGTGTTTTTAAACAATTCCGTTGCGTTATAGACATCTTTCGCCATTAAAAAAGAGTTATTTTGTCACTCAGAATATACACTTGAAAAAATCTATTTAGTAGCTAATTTTTTAAGGGGTCCTTAAAGTGCAGTCACGTGTTCGATTAGGGAGGCAGTTACAAAAGAAGCAAATGCCGGAGATGTAATTATTGGATGAGGCAATGGGAATCTGATTATCTCCATCCCATAGTAAGAACGTAGTTACCAAGAAAAGCTCGAAATGTCGAAATACAGGAATGTCGTTGTTATACCCTCGTTCGGCAATATGAGAATTCCGCTGCAATATATTCGGTCTTTTTATTAGCTGCCAGAAAACGCGGTTCTACAGTTCCTGAAAATTAGCTTAAATGTCGTCGTGCACTTGAGCGTATTCGAAACCCCTTAAAATAACAACTGCAGTATCTCAGAGAAAATTGGGGTGCCATTTTGGGAGCAAACGTTTCCAGCATTTGATTTTAATTCTAATTTGTGATACAGTTATGACAGATGTAATGTAATAAAGACTTGTTTGTTAACAATCAGAAAAAAGGCGTGAAAGGTTACCTAATCACAATCACGTCTGCTAGAAATATGCGTACATGATAAAATACATCAACAGGAGATGCTTTCAATTAATATATCATAGCAATCGCTAAATGTAATTTTTCGGAAGAAATTTATGTACGGTGTTTTTCTATCGTAGCTAAATGAGAAGGAAAGAGCAGTTTTAGGAGCTTGACTTAAAGGAATGTCTTGGAACTTTCCAGGAGCATTTCTTTTACTTGGTTCGTTATAGCTCTAGCACAAACTATTATCATCAATGCATCATATTATGATGTGATGGCAATGAGCATTAAAATTATTTAATTAACACAATATATCACACTCGCTAGTACATTTGTAGGAATATAATACATAACATGAATAATGGTGTCATTTTGGTGTCAGTTGAAATACATAATTGATAAATTAATGAATACCTTGAAAGTAAAATAGGTTCTTTTTACTTTCTAGGGTTGGAATTATGCAAAATAGCTATTTTTGTATTAAGGGCGTGAAGGAGGCGATTTTGGCCCGCTGCGAAATTATAAGCCCGAGGCCCGAAGGGCCGAGGGATTATAAAACGCCAAAGGGCCAAAATCGCCGTTCACGCCCGAAATGCAAATAAGATTTTTTGTAAAATCCACCTTAAAGCTTTGAAAAAATAAATGGCACGATTCGTTCTCAAAAATCAAAGTGTTGTTGGTTGCGAATGCGGTGCTGGTTTTTTAGGCCTTAGGGCGCAAACAGCACTATTTACGCCCGCAAATTATGTTTAGGCCTTAGGGCGCAAAAGGCACTATTTACGCCCGCAAATGAATGCATAAATGACCTTATTTTAATACGATTTAAATAATAAAATGAAGAACTTGTAGTCTTCCCCACAAATTAAAATTAAAATTAAATTTGTGGGAAAGACTACAAGTTCTTCATTTTATTATTTAAAATCCTACCCCACTTTAAGCAACAATGGATCAACACCACATTAATACGATTTTACAAAAATTTATTTTTGTTGCTATGGTCGACTTCGATCAATTGTTTGCTGCTTTTGAAGCTCCGTATTTTATCATCCAATATTTTAATAACGATAAGCGTCGTCATAACAGCAATGCCCAAATCAAAATTAATTCCACAAACAACCTCGAATCGTTACACCCGCGAACGTTGTCCCGAAAACGCTCCGTCAATTAATTTTTTATCGGTTGCCGATGGTTTTTGCTTCCAGACGTTCATCGTGGTAATTCTCGGCTCTGAGACGTAACCTTTGCTCGCTGCTCGGAACTTATCTTCCCGAGAAATGTTATTAATTTGTTTACGATTTTTATGTTTATATTCTGTGACTAATTAGAAACAACACGAACTGTTTTCGAATTTTGTTTGCTTGGGACTGGTTGGTACACACTGCGTTAATTAGAACCCTGTTCCAGTTATAAATGCCCTATTGTTCCCGGTCTGTAATCCAGTTATTGTTAAGGGAAAGGCTTTACTGTTTCTTGTTGGCGACAACTGATACTTCAACAGGTCCTACGCACCTTGAGGGATTTTGCAAGCTGTACAGTAATTATGCCCATAAAATCTCAAACCATTTTTACCAATTTCTATAATAAAAAAGTTACATTTATATTATGAGAATGATAAAGGTTAATACCCATTACAAACAATAAACATTTGAAGAATCGTTGAAAAACAGAACTTGTAATATTCCCGATAATTTTTCGAGCTCACGAATGCCAAATCATTGAATTTGTCGCCTAGTTTTAAGCGAAGGGCTGGTTTGACTTGGATTAGGGTTGAAAGGGCGAGGCTGCTAAACAAGTGGATGCAAGGCAGATCGCTTTCCCTCCTCGACCTTATTTTTATTTTCGTATATTTGTTGGTGTTAGTCGAGGTGCCTTTTTTGTATTTATTTTTGTGTTTGTATTGGTAAATAAAACCCAGCGTGAAAATATACACAAATGCTTTGTAATCCTCTGTAAATTGATAGAGATATATAATTTAATTAGCTTTTAGGGTCCCAAATTCCAGATCTACATTTTCTTTCTCGTTCTTAAACAGGTTCTTTCTTCAATTTTCATATACACACAAGCTTTTACTTCTAATTTACGATAAATCTTTAAGTTAACACAATTTCTTAAGTTCCAAGTTAAATGTCTTCTTTATTTGCACTACCTCTTTTATATCCTTGTTTCTGGCTGCTACTCTGAATAACTAGCTAGTTTAGCTTCTCCAAGTGCTTATTAAATTCTTTTTTCTAATTTTATGAAATTTTATTCAAGAACTTCTCATTCTAAATCTTCTTGTTTTTACAGGGTGTATAGCTATTTTTTCAAGACCTTCCTGCTCTGTCAAGCTACCCACTGATATTAGAAGAATGAACAGAAAATAAAGTGACTAAATCATTACTTTCTGATGAAGATAATGGAAATTCTATGTAAATCGAGACCCATTCTGAATTAAGGTTCCAATGTTAGTTATTGGTAATAAATTATTAAACAAAATAACATAACGCTCATGCAACTGTAGTATTTACTGAACTAAAAATTATAAAAAGGAAGGTTGTCACCAAATTTTATAAGCTTCTGTATTTTTTTATACGTGGTGGAGATATCAAATGAAAGAAAATTGTTTACGTTTTTAGCTTTATAACCTAAATCAAGCAAAAAGTAGGAGATTTGAGAGTGGGCAGGTATAGCGCTTAAAGTGCTACGCCTCCCTATCTTGGATACATTGCATACCTGGTTAAAATAAAGAATTTCCACTGTACAAATTATTTCCTACACGAAACATGTAGCGAAATTGCCCTAATTAACTATATTGGTTATCCTTCTAGCCAGAAAAGGCGAAGTCCACTAAATCGGGCCACTCCGCACGCAAACCGTGCCGCATTCAAGGAAAATGTCCCAATTAAAGTTTTTGCGCGCGATAGTTTCGCATTTGACGAAAACTGGCGCTATAGCGACACATGTTTTACTTTTTACTCCACTTAATTAATATTCAGAAGGCGGTTGTGTAACCTCACATTTGGAATCGGACTTATCGCCTCTTTTTCTCCGCTGCCCCAAAAGCGCTTGTAGCCTAATTAATCAACATATGTCAAGGCGCTCCACAAAGGCTTTAAATCACAGGAGATGTCGATGGAAGATTAGGGCGGACCTACATGGTCGGCTTTAATTGAATTTCCCCTGCCTTTGGGTGCGTGGTCGTGGAGGAGATGCGCGGGCCAAAAAGACTAAGACGAGATTTGGTCCCGATCCGATTACAAGGACGCTAAACGAACTCGTAGGTAGTCGATTATTTAGCATACAATGCAATAATAACGTCGTTTTATCGGTGACTGTTACTGGGCTTAGTTGTCTTTCTGGAGAAGGTTCGATGTTGCAAGTCAAAATACCAACTCATACGCTGTGTATAAATAAAATCATTAGAGCGTGGAGATGTTTTAGACAATATAATAGAGCACCAACGGTTGCTTAACAAATAATATATTTACATTTGAATTGATTTGTATATATGGAAGATTTTAGTGATAATGTACACGTTTCCCATTATTTTTGATAACAGTAGAAAGTTTCTATATGATAGTTTGAGCATAAAGAAGCCATTCAAAATTAAATGGTCCATAATAAGTTATAAGTCGTTTTACACCGTTACAATGTTACAAATTAGAAATTAACCTTCACAAATTTTACCAAAATTGTGAGTCCGAGAAATAGAAGTTGCAGAAATCAGGTGTATCCCGCTGAAACGACCAAATAATGCACAGTCTTTTCGTGATTTTCGAATATTTAATATCACACAAAATAAGTAACTCCATAGCAAAGCAAACTCACAACTACTATTATAATTTGGTTCGCCTGAACAACGAAAAGAAGTTGAATTTAATTTTTAATAATTTCAACAAGATTATATATGTTAAAAGGATTAGCTCCCATTTTAAATAAAAAGCAGAAGCTAAGGATATACCGAATTGTCACAACCAGCGAACTATCACACTCAGCAGGTAAGGATGCTGCTATCAAGCATTTTATTTATGACAGTGTATGACAGTTTATGACAGTGTATGACAGTTTATGACAGTGTAAATCTAAATATTTTTGTGTGTTTATTTTTTCATTATTTGATAATTTGATTTTCTGTTTTTGTGCCAATAAAAGACATTATTATTATTATTATTATTATATCTATAAATAATCAACAAACACCAATTTATTTATCATCAACAATTAGTAACCAGTGAAACCCAACAATCAATATACTTTAAAATTTATTTAAGACAGGTAACAAAGCCAAAAATGCACATGACTAGATTCAGTAGGACATGGACAGGATTTTATTCTGCAATTGTGGGTGTTTTTACTTAAAAGTCAATTCGCTAGAGACGTGGAAGGTACCTAATAATTAAGCATTGGTTAGACCCCGCTAAGTCGATTTTTTCAGCTAGCTTAAATATAGGGCAACGTGGGATGTCCAAGGCATCATAAGGAGGTTGAAGTCTTATATGCTACACAAATTCACTTTACTTTCACCTTTTTGATGCGTATTTCGCGTATAAACACAGTTGCATATTGTTGTACAAGACATAGATAAGCACAGTAGTACAATTCGAACTTTATATTGAGCATACAATAACACATGTTAACTAATCAGCATACAACCGGGACCTGCCCGTTATCAAGCCATTATTACATGGGGGGAATTTCCTCAAGGTAACGTTACGGTAATACGTGCTGTGATCAATAGATCTTATTAGGCCAGTGGTAATCTAGCTGACGAATTAAAAAAAGTTCAGCTTAAAGCTTAAAACCTGGCGAACACTTGCGGAAATCACCACGTAAAAATAATTTCACTTGGAATTATAAATCCAAATAGGCATAAATATTATATTCACGAAAGGAGTTAGTTAACATGCAGATGGCACACGCAATAAAGATGTAATTAAAACGTAATGCAGTTTTCCTAACAACGCCGATATGAAGGAAAGCCGCATCTGCAGTTTAAAGCGGTGAGGCATGAAAAGGCTCAACTCTCAAAGAGTTAACTTAATGTTATCACCTAGGCTGGGGGAAAGCTGGACCACGGCGAAGGATATTTGGCTGGAAAAAAAATTAAAGCCAACGTATTCAAAGTTTGGGAGAACAACGAGCATCCCTAATCACGGGGCGAGATAAAGCTACAGGGATGTGATGCAAATAAACTTACTCAAATAATCTTTCTGTTAACAGTAACATGTAGCACACTTCTGAGAGAAAATGAAATACTACTCAAATAAAAAATAAGGTTGTATGAATGAAACATACATAGTTGAAATTATTATGAACGTTCAGCGATGCTAGTATTAAAACTAACGATTATGATTCTAACAACTCAAATGTCGTCAAGTAAACATAAAACATCTATGTCTGAATAGCGGGGATACGGAAGCTCTAACCTTCCGCCTTGCAGGCCAAGCTCCTTCATGGGGTGTTAGTGCCTCACCATTATAGCTATATACATTTGTTGAACAATCTTGCGAAGGAGCCTATAACCTCAAAATTGCAAGTAATACGTATTATAGGTATATGATTAATCAAATCAAATATCGTTGAAAAGGTATAATATCGACCATGAATCATTCTACTTTCAAGGATATATGTATTTCAGTCAATAATATATTTCTAAAGACGATATCAGAAAAACATTCGGTGATCATTTTATGATATAATCTTGCAAAGTTGATGATCGATTAGGTCTCTGTACAGCATTCACTCGAAGACTGTTCCATTTATATATTAAATGTAGTACTCCATGTAGATCCAGTGGTATAACAGTATAACAGAAAGTAACCCCGACATTGCGCAAACGGGTAATTATATACTGACATAAGAATACGAAAATACGTAAAATAAAATAAACACCTATATAAAAAATATGAGTATGTTAGAATCGGCATTTCTGCGTTGTGCCGTAATATTTCTTTGGACACTATAATTTAGACTTTTATCGGCGTGTGCACGTGGTTAATTTGTGATAAAATTCAAGCTGAAACTTGCAGAAGCTCTCTAGGACACCCGATATATTCCAGATTCAGCCAAAAACCATCGTTTAGTATTCAAATCAGTTCTAAATATACCTATAATAGAACTATTATTAACCCAACACGGCAATAACTCTCGATTTTCGATTACCACACAAAACGTGAGTTGCATTCTCTGGCGGGAAGGTTCTCACGGGCCAAGATAACACTAACGACGTGCCTCAAATTTGCCAGTCTACTTACCAAATTATAAAAATACCGTGAATGACACCCCGTCAACCAACAGAACCTCGCGTTAACATAGTGAGCTACTGTTACCTCAAAAGTGAACGCTAGCAACGTGCGCTAGGAACTGTAGGCAGGCAAAAATAACATCACAATGCCAATTAATACAGCATAGTATCATTAGAAGAAGAATCACAGGTGCCAAATTATTTCAAAAAAATCGAATAAAGAAAGTAATACGCACATGATCAATTTCAAATAAGAGAACTATGAGTCGAAACGATTAAAATCACGACAAAAATCGATTCGAAGCATTAGAGAATAGAGAATCAATAGTAAACTAGGCTCTCAAAACTTTGTGGAATGTCAGTAGCATACTATATCATAAATATGAAGTAGAAAAATTCTATTAATATCAGAATGCAACTGCCATCAAATAAGTACTACTATAAAAATACCGTTATATTTAATCTATACTGCAGCCCATAGAATAGAACACCCTTATCTTCAAGCAATAATAATATAGTCGCCGAAGGATGGTCTGAATCGATTCCAGTATCCGCAGCCTATTGTGCACCAAATTTTGGATATTTATTTTCGTACAAACCAACTTACTGGCCAACACACCGGAACAAATTACCCGATGTTATAGCAACAATTTATTCTCCAGTGCAACAAAAATAATAATAAAACTACATAACCGTAAAACCGATTCGATAAAATCATCAAAAATGACAATTCAAAATAGGGCAGTGAGACGGCTAAAAGAACTGCTAACAGAACTCAAAAATTAGTTCTTTAAAGAATGTTAGAAAACATAGCTGATGCTGATTATGTCTTGATGAAAAACCCATGAAAAGCTTAAATAACTACACCAACAATCCACCCATAAGAATACAAAATCGACAATAAGCAAAATGAGATAGTGAAAGAAGCGAACGTTTGCTGAACACCTCAGCGGCTGCCCTCACATGATGGAGAGGAGAACGAGGAAATTAATACGTACCTTGAGGAAAAGCAGCAACCTAGTAAAGCAGTGCAGTAGATCACACGCAAAAATGGGGAATATCATTAAAAACGAATTAAACCCAAGAAAGGCCACTGGATACCACCTGATCACTGGCCAGGCAAAACAAGAACCGCCTTACAAAGAAATAGATGATTACTCAACTTCTTACTGCTATATGGAGACTAAAGCGCTTCTCAGTGCAATCATCAGAGGGAAACCATCGAACGATCCTACATCGTACCGACCAATTATATCTTTGCCAACAACGTTGTTATGTTATTTTCGGCGGCTTATAGTTCTGCGCGTACACCTATAAATTCACCCCGTGAGTGGGGATGACGACGCGCCGAGTACAAGACAAACATTCGCTCCTGCAATGCGGACAGAAGGCTAAAAACAGGCAAAGAGGCCAGAAATGTGTTAGTGGGCCAATCCCGATTTCGTAGTTTTACGAGATCAGACACTGGTTGAAATAATAGTTTTATTATCGTGTAGGCTCGCTGTATATTCACAACTTCTGAGTTACTTCTACTCGTTGGTGGATACCGTTGTCGCTAATTAAGTTGTCGGACTTCAAGAATCGAGTGAGTTCTGACTCGCATTTCGCATTCGAGCAACACTTGAATATTTGGTTCTTATGTTATTTCTAAGTTAAAGCAAAAATAAACAAAATTATATTATTTAAGGTGCTCACCCTGTATATATTAGTTTGAAATTTTCTCGGTTTCATGCCAGGTAGATGTATATGCAAAATATAGTCTTCCTCCAACAAATAGTTTTTGAGTTATACTGCCAACAGACAGACAGACAGACCGACAGACAGACGGAATTGAGAAAACCTGTTTTTACAATACTTCCTTCGTCTTTAGGCGGGGGAAGTAAAAATGATTCATTAATAACAGTGGAAGAAACAATTTTGAAAATTGTTAACGAAAGAAAGGCGAGGTTAATATAAATGCCATACTCTTATTATTTGGGTTCATCTTCAGAGTCTTTGTAAAAATAGAGCCTGGCTGATGTCAACAATATTAAGGTTCTAGATTAGTTATTAATACAACTTTTACTGAGAGAGTTAATATTAAACTGTCTAACTAGCTAGAATTACAATTTTACGATGTTGATCTTGATCTCATTAAATGAAAAGTAGGAAAACAGTTTGTAGTTGTTTCGTTAAAATCACAGAGGAAATTCAAAGTAAGTTTTGATTAAATGACGTTCATCCGGCTCAAAAGTCGAGCAGCAGAACATTATTTTATTAGTTGCTGAGCGATTTTCTGTCAAATGCAGGGCGTGCGAGTTTAAGTTTAAAATTACAACGCAGCCCTGATTCTGGAGAAAGGGAGCTTCGGATTGTGCTCGAGTGCCGTAATCAGTGTATAATAGCAGCTTCAAAAGTGCCAATTTGAAATCGTACCACCTGTACTATTATCATGTGCCTGACGGAACGTTTCTGGTTACCCGATTCATTTCAAGTGGCAGGAAAACTAATACTAGGTTACATCTAACGCTTAGCTACGCGCTAAGATTGGAGGTTTAAAGCTTCAAAACGATTTATTGAGTTGCAATAAATAGAATGGACTTGTAGGCGATGAAAATTTGTTGAAATTTTCCTTTTAATACAGCAGTTTATTGTAATGACTTTTATAGATAGCAGACAGTAGCGCCGAAATAAAATTTAAAATCTACGTAGACATATTAGCAGTGACAGATGTATATACAAGGCGTTTGCAAAATTCAGGTAAACTGCGATGGGGAATTTTGCTGACCTAATAGTGGGAAAAGTTTATATGGATTTTTATCAGTTTTGTTCAGTATTTTTTCTAAACTATAAGTTGCATAGCAAGTGTCTTGTTGGGAAGTACTCAATGTTTACTGTCGAATGGTGATATTTTAGTGGTGTAGACAAAGAAGAAATGGCCAAATCAGGAATCACTATTTTCGTACATAAAAGGTTACAAAAATAAGTATGGAATCCAATACATGATAGACTTATAACGGTGACGCTACTAATAAGGGAGGAAAATAACGTGAGAGTATGCACAAAACAAAGAAGCAAATGTTAAAATGAATGATCAATATGGAAAAGCACCATTGAACAAATATCAGTTACTATGATTTTATAATAATTGCCTGCTTAAGACGGTTATACCAATTTTAAAGCTAAAATCAAACCATCGTGACTACATGGGCACGTTTGAGATGCCGGCTAGTTGAACACTGAAGATGGCGTGCAGTTATTTGCAAAAAGTTAAATTAAGTCATTAATTCGAAAGGAACGCCAATAAGTCTTTATACAACAAATGTCCTTAGATAGAAACGAGAACTCGTAAACTCAAAGCTTAATCAAAGTTATAATAATGTAAAATGCAATAACTATCTCAACTAGGTCAGATCTCAGTTTACAGTAACGAAAACACACAGAATTATTGTAAAATGTATAATCTTCAATAATATGGCACATTGGTATAAACATTAAGTATACCGGGTGCACCCAATGAACATAAATCTAAAAATATAACAGTCAAACGTATAAATACATTAATAATTACGTTAACTGAACATACTACATAGCATATACATTTTATTAAATTTTAAATTGTATTACTAAAGCAAGTTAAACTTCGATGAGGCTTGAAGGAAAACTCATTGCAGGTGCTGTCGCAATGACACAATGCAAGATACAACGTAACGAGAACTAAATCCAAGATTATCACATAAAACGTAGGTGAAATCCAAAGAATTCTGAAAAACCAGCAAAGCAATTAATTTCAATGTAATGACTCAATTTAAACTGCACGGGAAATCTGAAGGATTTGGTCCGAGCCTTGGTAACACTCGTTGCTCCATAATTTCCAAGTTAAAAGTTAAAAAATGTCAAAACTTAAATTATTGCTCCCTCGGCGACATTGCTCTCTGAGTAGAATCTTAGCTCTTAGAGACAGTAAACAGTCCAACGCCGGGATTTGGACAAGCACGCCTCATCAGCTGGGAAACTCACGCATCCAAAGAGATCATCACACTGGGAAAACTGGACAGCACGTGTACGATACAGGAATATTATGGTCGGATCAAAACATCTCTCTACAGGAACATGGCCGGTAAAAATACCTGACTACAGAAACATGGAGGTAAAAATGAGATTGAGAACAGCTAGAAAAACCCGGAAACGTTAAATCAATTCGTTAATATAAGGAGGCAGGCTTAAATAATCCCTAATCTAAACTCTGAGAGAATAAATAAAGGCCAGAAAGCAATGGGAGCATTAAACTCAATATTTTGGGGCAAGATTCAGAGTAAAATTGCCATCTATTGTGGAAAGTGTCGTACTTTCTGGGACAAATGCATGGAATTCAGGCAAGGCAAACACACGAAAGTTATCTACAGACATGGATTGTATGAGAATATGATATCAAGTGTCGTGAATAAAAAAAGTAAGAAATGAGGAGATATGGGAAAGGGCAAAGATGAACAGAAATATTGGTGACAAAGTTGAGACAATAGATTTCGTTCGGGTATGTTGAAAGAATGACAGAAAGTGGATGGCCAAGAGAAGTAATGGAAAATATACCATCTGAGCAACGAAAAAGACGTCAAACCAAGCAAAGCTGGAGGGATAGTATCAATGAAGCAATGAGTACAAGGGGCGTAAGTAAAGAAGAATGCTCCAATAAAATAATTTGAAGATTGAGGACGGGGAGGCGGCGCCAATTGTAAGAATTTGATATAATAGTTTAATAGAGTAGAGTACATAACAGGCGAAGCTCAAATTTGTAAAATAATACAAAAAATAAACAATAACAATAACACCAAATATTAAATTAAACTTAACAATTGCTTTTGAATTGATGTAGAGGAAGATTAAAGAAGTCCACATACTGTGTGACATGGTTAACTAGAGTTGCTAAACGGTTGACAAACGAATGCTGCTCATAAGTAGACCGACAGGCTGGTGCACATAGTAGAACGTTAGTTTGAGTATGATAAGATGGGATGGGAAGATCGAAAAGATACAATAAATTTGGGTTGTCTGTCAAGGAGTTTAGAACTTTAAATGCAAATATGCAGTCAATGCAATTTCGTCTAGCCTCCAGCTATTTAACATCAGTGAGTGACAATCGTTCACTATAGGACAAGGAATGATAGTTTATGTTGATTTTGAATAAAATGTAATTAATAAATTTTCTAATTATGGCTTAGTAAATTAATAAACCTATATTTCTGTTCTATGTTATTTGCCAGTAAAATAGTGTGTGAGCGACACTTGTGAAATCTTATAGTGAAACTAACCTCACCTATTATTATCTAAACAAACATCACCTTGTGAACAGAATATCTCAACATTTGAACTCAACTCCTTAGCTTATTAATATTGCTTTCCTGAAAGATTTGGAGCTGTTTTTTTAACTTATACATACAAATATTCTGACCTTTGACCATCAACTCTGTTGCTCATAAGATACCTCCAGACAGCTACGACGCCTTCAAAAAATCCACTGTAATCTTCCAATCACCCATACGAGGATTTCCTAATGCTGCTCTCTCAAATCAATGAGTGAAGGATAATACAAGAATATCGTAGTCCAACTTCGACTAATTTGCATTATTTATTCTTGCATATAAGAACACTACATTTTTCCGTTTATGATTTTAAGAATTTAATGTAAGGATCGTTTATAAAATGGGTGTATTTCTTATAAATCTTGGAAATACACTGCTTTTAATACAAATAAACAAATTTGGTAGCTGATGTATATAGCTTTCAAGTATGAGTTGTTTCGCGGACTTTTTCCACTGTTTGAGTGTTTCACTTTTATATTAGACAGTGGCCTGTTATGAATTGATTATCAAAGACTCAGGCAGGGGAAACGTCCGCTAAACAACTCATAAACGACCACTGCCCATATATCTAATACTTACTATATTGCTAGCGGCTATGAGTGGGAAACTCACCGATGAAGTGAGACACACAACCAACTCCTTCATGTATACGATGAGCTGTGCGCAAGCGCGGCGGAGTCGTCCGCCCAATGGGGAAGTGGTCAAGTTTAAAATTCGCTTCTAAAGGCGGAGTTCGAATTCCCACGCATGCGCACGAGACGCGTTATACTCTAAGTGATACTATGTCGACGCCGTAATGTTTTCTGAAGTTTCTAGGCCCTACCAGCAATATATGTGTATTATATATATGCCACAATCTAATATAACAATTCAAATACCACCCTTCAACATATGTTATGAAACAGCCTGTATATTGAAAAATTAAAATTAAATTGAAAATTTGTTTACATTACGAAAAGACTATATGAAGCTTAACGCTAGTCAATTTATTCCTGAAAGTCTCGTAGTTTTCCTAAGAAAGTAAGTAGACGAAGTGGTCGATTATAGCAAATTTTGTAACAATTTAATGATCTTTTCGTGAAACAGGTAGCGTCACGAACAAGCATAGCGCTAGTTGACCTACAAAGCTAATCGATGAGAACGTCGATAATGTTATGATACTTATTGCAAATACAGCTTCTGTCGCCATTCTGCAACTTTCTCAATCAGTAAAAATATGCCATAGCATTTATCGAAATATTCTTAAACAGAATCTGCAAGTGTTTCGTATAGTTTAAGAAATTTAAATTGATTTATTAATATGGATGACATTTTAAATAGCCCTCTTTTCTCAGATCAATCTATTTGGTCTCTCGAAGTGTGAATTCGCATCCGTCTGGTTACGTTCTAGATGCTAAACATGGATTTCCAATAATTTATTTATTATACTGTTTATGAGCCAATGCTAAAATTAATAAACTTCAATATCGGGCCCATATGCCTTTCATTTGACAAAACATAATTAAGAAATATTTTTAAAATTTATTAGCAGTGCTGTTCGGTACGGTTTGAACAAAATAATATTTTATTAGGTTATATACCTTGAAAATAACTGAATTATAAAAAATAATAGTTTTTAATTTATTTGTATTTAATAGTCTGAAAAGCAACGTCCAGGCCATGGAGATGAAATACCTGCGACGCGCCAAAGGAGTGACAAGAAAAGACAGAATACGGATCGAGAAAATAAGAGAAGAATTGGAAATAAAACCAATAACAACAAGAATCGAGCAACAGCAGCTTGGGTGGTTTGGATATATGATAAGGCTAGGGAAAGAAAGACAAGTAAGGTGCGTATGGGAAGCAAAAGTGCAGGGAAAGAAATGCAAAGGCAGACCAAGGAACAGAGCCGGATTAAGGGGGGGGGCTAAGGGGGCTGCAGCCCCGGGCCACCGAATTTCGGGGGCCTCGAAAAGATTCGAAGGTTATAGATATATAATCTAGTGCGGTTTCTAATCATTTAGATCCCTTTGTACCCGTTGCATAAATGGGAATGGGGCCTCTAAAAAATGTAGCCCTGGGCCTCACATATCCTTAATCCGGCTCTGCCAAGGAAACATGGGACAGGACATTTGTGGAAGCACTGAAGAAGAGAAAAGTGAAGTGGAGAGAGACAATAAGACTAGTAAATTATAGAAGACACTGGAAAATGCATTCCAAGATTTCTTCAGATTTTGTTACAGCTGAAAGCGACTTTTATGACCTTAAAGCACTTTGGGGATAGTCTAAATGGGTCATTAGGACACGTTAATCTTCAAAAAGGCAAAGCTGATTCTAATTACGCCTCAACTTGCTGTAATAGACGGTTGACCGGCTATTTGCTCAGGGAGAACGGGAGGGGGTACGGATCAACACGACATATTTTAGAGCAAAATGTTGTCACAATAGGGGTTGATTGTAATCAATATAAGGGGAAAATATGAGCGCCACGAATTTCATTGATAGAATGGGGAAGAAACCTTTCGGCCGGTCCTCGAAGAAATTCGAAGTCAGAGAACCGACGGTCTGGTGTGACATTCCCGCTGCTCGGAAACCTATCTTTGCTGGTCTGTTAGTTTCACCGTTTACTTCACAATCAATAAATATAAGAAAGATTAATACCTGCACATCAACACCTATATGTAGTTATCAGAAATAAAAGTCCAGGAAGTTGAAAATGAATGCAAATCTATTTTTATTTAAGTACGCCGGTAAATGTTTGATATGAATAGTTGTAAAGTTAGTAACTCTAAAATATACTTAACAATGATAGGTATGACACAAAAGTACATTTATTGCATTGAAACAACCGTGGTAAAGGAGCCGCACAAAAATTCTGTATAATATGACGCAACAATGATGACAGTTTATTCTCAAAGTAGGTCACTCGCGTCGGCTTCAAATATAGTTGTTGCCAGGCATAAAACTACATTACTTTAGTTTCAACACAAGTGCGTCGTGCATACGCTCTAAAGTACACAGGCTATAAAAACAGTAGATCCCAGTACCTGAATGACGTCCGGCGATGTTGCTGATTTCTGTAGCCGAAAGGTGTCACCTTCTTGCCGCCTTTTCTGCAGATGGTTAAAGGGTAGCGTAGATTGCTGGCCGTCGAAACGACTTTATAAAACGAACCCCCAAGAGGCCGGGTTTGCGTGAAGATCCTTGTAACTACAAGCACTGGGAAAAGGGCAAAACAACACCTAATTATCACAGCTCCCCAGATTTGGAACTTCGGAAAACCTATCTCGTAGATAATATGTTTTTCGGACTTTTTCGCGGTTCAACCGCCTTGGTGGCCTAGTGGTTAGAGTGGCAGAGTAGTAACACAGCGATCAGCGGTCCCGAGTTCAAACCCCGGCGGAGGCACAAATTTACATTGAAAAACGTACAATATCAGTCCTTCTCAGGACTAACCAGGAACACCTGAAGACGGGAGCAGAACAAAACTCCCGAAACGTTGTGTGATTTACACCCTAGACAGTGGAAAAAGTCCGAAAAACATATCATAATAGACCACTGCCAAAAAATGACATTCAGAGAACAACTGTCTAGTAGATGTCCGCCAAAGCGTTAATTGCACATCCAGCGCTACAATACAACGGAGAAGAGTAGTTCGGCCATAACACATACTCGTCAAGGGGAGTTCAACCACGCACACAACCGTACGGTACTAGCTTCGGACGTTGATTGTTTTACAACGAAACGCACCACAAAAAGCATACGGACAACGGCTTTATATTGATTTTCAAGACACTCCACGGCGCCCGAAGTCCCCGTGGGGTTGACACAGATCAACCTCTTCGTAACGCTGCCGCCGGGTCGGAAGAAAGAAGGGTATGGGGCGCTTTTTCTTGCTTTCCCTGTCTCACTCACGCAAACCGATTCGTTCTAACATAATATTACAACCGCTTCTCCGAGTAGGGCTTAAATAACCAGACTAGTTTTTACGACGTGACGTCAGACGTCATCTGCGCCGCGTGGCACAGGTGCGAGCGATCAAAACTGTACTATACTAGAACGAGTGGGAAGTGTCGGTTTCAGAATTCTAAAAGGCAGCGCGGAATTGCCAATATTTGAAATTAAAGATTCGAGAAAGCGCGGATATTTGAAATGCAAGTGCGGGATTTTAAATTGGTTTTAACAATCTTCGCGTGTCAGGGTTCCTAGATGACAAAAAACAGGTTCTGTCAATTTTGTCTCCCGGTCTGTCTTTTGGCGGTATAACTTAAAAACTATTTATTGGAGAAAGACGATATTTTGCATGCGGCCAAATATATACAAAATGAACATCTTAAAAACATACAGTTCTGTCTATTTTTGCTTTAACTCAAGAACTATTAGTTAAATAAAGGTAATATTTTACACTTAGTTCAGGTTTTTACCCTTGAAGAAAAATTATATATCTTGGACCCAAAATATTGATGATATTTTCACAAGTTTTAGTTTCAAAACAAAACCAGATTAAGTAACCGTTTGGGTTCCAAATGCGTAATAGACCCAGTGAATCATCTGCAGTCGTAAGAGGCGACTATCTGGTGCGATTGTTTTAATTATTAGCCTTTACCTTGTATCTTTTTGTCCAACTATTCTGTCTTATATACAAACTCGTTTGCGAATGAAGGAGAGTTCCTGCAACAGGCGAGTATCCTACTAAAAAGCATCATGGTACCAATACTACTTAAGATGAATAACGACGAGAACATGTCAAACGAATACTGTCAAGAAATAGGATATAACGATATACTAGTTGAAAAGAAAAAAATACATTTTTATGATGGAATGTAAAAATAAGCAGATTTCGGAAAAAGGACTGATAAAGCAGAATAAGGACACAGCAAACATACGAAAAAATAATATTGAAATATAAAACCTTATGATTGCGATGTTGGAAATTATCAGTTGTACATGAAAGTCTAGAGCAACACATCCAGGGGAATAAACATATAAACAATTTTGCACATAGCTCACGTTTTTACCCTCTAAGGGTGAGCACATTAAAAGATACATTTTTGTTTATTACTGGTCTCCAAAATACGAAGGACGTATTGTAATCGCGAAAAATTCACCTTTTGAGATGTCTTCAGATCTTCGCTAGATGACGAAATACAGGTTTGCTCAATTCCGTCTGTTTGTCTGTTGACGGTATAACTGAAAAACTATTTGTTAAAGGAAGACGATATTGTGCATGCAGATCCTACCTGACATGAAATCGCAAAATATTCGAACAAATATATATTGATATGATACGTGTGATGCTTGTATCTCTATCTGCTATATAATATTTAGCATGTAATTAATTTTTCTTAAAGCTTGTCATTTTTATTTGCAAATACTGCTTCAGCTAACTATAATTACTTTTTATAATCGAGAGTTCTTATTTTCAGGGTAGGTTCATCAAAATCTAATTGACGTAATAAATTATATTTTCAAAATTTGTTTTACTTACAATGACATTAAACGTCAAATCCAACTTTCAACTTTACCAAACCAGGTATTGACAATTGCATTTTCACAATTACACACATCTTAATCAATTCAAATCAATTTAATTATCACTTCGTATTATCTTGTTTCACTAATTGATCTTTATTTAAAATGTTTCAATATTAATTGCTAAAACAAACCTTGTCACTTATTAAGCCTATCCTGCTCCAAATCTAAACACCAGTGCCTCCTGCCTCGACTGATTCCAATGTCACCCAGCTTGACACCTACTGCTCAATCCTGTCAACCAATTTACGATCCTGCTAACTCCGGTTGCAACCCCCCCAATCCAATGTGAACTTCTAATCCAACCACTCCTGGTAAGTTTTCAAGTTATAACAGCAACAGCTCTTATCTGATTTATTCCGTAGGTAATCTTCGGTACACCGCAGTCCTCTCTGAACTGTTCCAATTCTGGTAGTATTCTCCCAAAGCTCGTACTAGTTGAATAAGTTTACCTCGACACAACCAGCCAAAATCAACAGCTAAGATTATCTCTGTCCTCCAAAACTGGTCCCTCCTATTGACTGCTTTTATCCAAATACTGCTTCCCTGCTGTCCGGCTACCGTATCCTTCCTAAGTTCCAATACTGGTCAAACTCAAGCCCCTCAATTGTTCCAATCAACTCCTGGTATGTTTTAATAGTTTAATTATCCAAATCTGATCTTGTTTATTTCATAGATGACACTCTGCACTCCAACCAAATGACAGATCTCATGTTCCAATATAACCACCAATGTCAATTATAATAATGATGTATTTAAATGTTACATTCACCAATAAATCCAATTCAATAGTACTTCAATATCTTCCTTATAATTCACAGTTTAAATAATCTCTCCAGTTGATTACCCCGTATTTTCAATATTAATATTTCATTTCATTATAACCACCTCGTAGATTTTAGTATAGCCTTACCATTTGTATTTTTACCAAATAATTATACAAATTAGGCAGCAATTTCTAGTTTTTTTATTATAAATCACACCTCGCAAAATTACAGATACATTTTTCGTTGAGTTTCTTTATGTAACTACTGTTTTAAAACAAATTTTGATTTCCACTAGCTACAATTATTATAACACTCTATCTAAAATTAAATATAGCAATATTACAGGATTATTATTAAGCAAATACAATCATCAATCGTAACCATGGCTTGTTCTTTTATACCTTGACTGCAATCAACACCCTTACATATTCAATTAATGCCTTACGAGCTTCTTACCTCTCTTATGTTGCAATTGATTTATCAACCTTAACATCTTTTCAAGATTTAATTAAACTAATTCTCCAAATTTATTCATTTTTAAAATATTTCATTAATGTAATCAATTAATCTTTCCTCATGTATCATAACAATATATAGGTCGAGCACCTTAAAAAAACAATTTTCTTTTATTTTTGCAGGTAAAAGTAGCCATTGGAAACTACTGCAGGCTTTATCTTTGACGATAATGGGACCCAACAAAAACAGGATAAATGCTGCAAAACAGAAAAAGGGGTCAACTATAAATGCGTTTTATTTAAGGCAGCCTAGACGCAAGGACGCGAGAAATGAGTGTCGCCTTTTATTTCAGTATCATTTGAAAAGCGACGATATTTTTATTTCTAGTTTCCTTTGATATCCACTTGCGAAAGAAGGTTTAAGTAAATCCTTTTTACTTTAACTTAGAAATAAATAAAAATAATGATTAGCACATAGCTCAAGCTTTACACTTGCCGATAACGGGACCCAACAAATATAGGGTAAATGTAAAAAAAGCAAAAAAAAAAAAATTATGAATACGGTCTGTTTAATATAGCCGCGCATAGCACAAATTCGGGAGATCGTTCGTATTCCAGTGGAACAAACGAGTGGAACCAAAATCCCATTCGTAGTCGCTGTAGTTCGAATACCACCATTGGTAGTGTTTTTTAAAATATAATTAGCATTACCAGGTGTTTCCTTTTATTGTTTCAGTTGATACGGTATCAAACTGTTTTAACGACATTTACGAGTGAGTGAGTGCCCAAACATGTCCGGGAAACGTCCACACTTATTCTGGAAATCGCACAAAGCAGGCTTAAAATCCACGGCTCGAATACGCTCAGGGAGATGGGCGTGGTCCTAGAAACGGTACACCACAGGGCAAGCGTAACGGTATGGATAGGATGTGACAAAATAAATGGGCGCCACAAGATTCAATCGGGGACAACTCACGCTTAGCCAAACCTTGACAGCCAAAAGGGGTAGAAATACTCAAGTACTAACTCTGGGAAACACAGTGTAGTGACAGCGCGTCGACCTACCTGTAACACTCATGAACCGCTTCCAGGTCTCACCTTACATCGATCTTGACATAGAGACGGAAACACCCTGTAAATAGGCATGCTGTGAGGAAGGATAATTGTTTTGGCCTTACCTGTTAGCGAAAGTTTTACTTGGTATTTTGCCGGCTGGTAACTATCGGCCTAATTGGGCTAACTCGCCGAGAAGGGTCGGGGTTCCAGCTACGCTGAAAGAGAACGACAAAAAAAGGAGAGGGCGCCAGGTCCTCGACGTTGTTTTACTCCTTGCGTCGGACCATCACAAGGTGGAGATAATTCCCAGCAGAACAAACGAAATTAAAGCAACGACCAATAAAGATATCACAACTTTATTTATTAGCTGGTGAGTACTAAGGTGCAAACATACCAATATGTACAAAAAAGAAATACATCATATATAAATATATATAAGGTGAGCGCGGCATAAGCGACAACAAAATAGTTGTTAAAATAAAAAAGAGTAGCCGAGCAAGCACGGGCGCCGCAAAGGCAATGAATAAAAAAAATAGCAGAGGTTGAACCTGTACAGAGCGCGAAGCGGGCTCAAAAGCAAATACGCCGATACAGAGCGATACAAGCCTAACCTGGCTAACATTTAACCCCGAAGGCTAGCTCTAAATGACGTTGAAACGCTACTCAAAATAATTTCTAAGTGTCGGAGCAACGTACGTTTGCGTGGCCACACTAAACATGTCGATGTCTTTAATATTAAAAACGCATCAAGGTATTCCCATATAATATTAATTATAGCAAAAGCTTGGATCTGCTCTATATCCGGTTATGACCGATACAAACTAATTAACCAATTCGCGGCGATTCGAAAGTGAAGCAAACGGCTCCCGTAAGAAGGTCATGAGCCACAACCCAAAACTACTAACTTCGCGTCACACGGCTGACGTGCAAATGGCGGCGACCGGGGACCGCAAAGAAATGTAAGTCCAGTTATAAATTTGAAACAAATAAGTGAAAGACCTAACACACGGTTTGCAGGGGGTTCCACGGAGGGCAGCGGCTAGCGGGGCAGCTTACAACTCGTAGCTCTTGAGCCAGGGGGATCTACACCTATGCTGGATAATTGAAAGCGCCTACAATACAGGCAACGACCCAGTCTAGAGCAGAACTCCAAAACTTGGCTCCGGTAAGTCTATCTGACATTAATTACTATTTAATTAAACCGCACAAGATGACCGCTTGAAATTTTGCAACAGCCCTATCATAACAATTAATCTAAGTTAATCAGAAGCATGCACGGGGCAGAACACACATTTTTAACTATATGAAGCGCTGCTGTTCGATCACAAAACTCAGCAGGCGCAGTGAGCAATAACTTAAGCTAACGTCTTGCCTGCAGGAAGGTACGTCGAAGGCCAATCCTTCCGATCGCTCCCAGGCAATCCGGCACAGTTGGGGCCGCAGGGGGGGCGAAGGCCACGACGGCAGCTATCGAAGGCGAGGCAAACTATGGACGCCGTGAGTGACGTAGACACTATCGCCTATTCCCGGGCGTAGCCCACGGGGGTTGTAGATTGTACAGGCATTACGTCAATTTCAGGGGTCCAGATCTACGGGATGGATTCTAGCCAAGAGCGACAGAACGGGGAGTGCTTAATCTCCAACAGGGGGTGTCCAATCCGACAGAAAATGGCTTTAGTGATGACTGGTATCCGACAGGAAATGGCTATAAGCGCACCATGCCCAAATAAATCTACGATTAAGAAGATGAGGCCTTATCTTACCTAACGCTGGAATGGAACCAGAAGAAGCGCGCTTAAAGTTGGTTCCCAGAGATCCGTAAAAACGATAGGACGAGGGTAAGTAACTATATACCAATTACGAACGTCCAAAACAAAGCGATAGTACTTCCAGATCCTCCCATAATACTATTCGGAGATGAGCTCAACAATAAGGGCTCTTTGAAGCACTACGCTGCAGGGAAAACCAACTAGCACGACAGTTTTGCTTGGAAAGAACAAGCAGAATTGACACTAGTTTCAAAAGGTCACCAGATAACAAAATTTTGGGCAAGTGGATCAAGAAAAAACTTCCTGAAAGATATGACTGCAACAAGAGATAACCTTGCTCTAGCAACAAAAGGAATAGTTTAAAATAATTGCAATGGCGGTTGCCTAGCCTCCAGGCGTAAATATCTGTAAAAATGTAACCAGAATAAATCTAATTTGTAAAATTGTTACAGGCCGAAAACGTTATTACGACACTAACAATTAGCCAATTTGTTACACGACGAAAGCCGCTATAACGGCATTAATAATCAGCCCCTCAAGCGTGCAAAGCATAACTCATACGCCTGAGAGCCAAACCTGTTTCCTACAAAATGACTAAGACAAAATCGGGAATCTTGCCAAATACTCAGCCCTAGCCTTCGTTACAAGGTGTGCTGTAACAAAATGCGCCCACTATTGGATGCTCAGTGAAAAAAAGATCGTGGTTCTTTACTATCTGAAAGTTAGGGCTGTGCTCTGACACAAAGGGGGTTAAAGATGTTAAATAACGGAACGCCACCATTTTCTTGACTAAATCGAAAAACAACAATAACAACACAGGTGAGATTACTTTGAAAATGGAAGTACATAAAGTCACCTTGCTATTTTTTTCCTTGGCAGAGCTCGGTTGGCGAAGACGTACAGTATCGACTTACCTTACAAGAAAACTTGCTCATGAGCAGCTGTTCATCTCCTTACAACTGAAACAGTACACATAAAACGCATGCAAGAATCACGAACACAAATGAAAAACAGAAGTACTTGACCATGAACTCTATTAGAATAAATAAATATATATATAGGTGACAATAAACATGAAATTGACTAGTTAGAATTTAAAAGTACTCAAAAAGGTTACTTAGGTTAGATAGCGCAATACGTTAACTTAATTACAAGTGGTAAGCTTGACTGTAAACAACAATAATGCGGGTCAAGGCAAACGAAACTGCCACCAGTTACGTTAAACAACAAAAGAATGCATCGGTAAACCATTAAATTTCGCAAACAGCAAAGCACAACGTTAATAACAAATGCGCTGATCGTTCAACACTCAACGAGGCGTTCACTTTTAATTATATACAATAAAAGTAATTTACAAAAACTTTACCTGGAGATCAGCTGACTGCATAATTACGGGCGATACTGTATGTAGCGTCGCTTCCCAAACAAACTGCCGGAAAGAACGGACGACAGAGAAATCACAGGTGATGACGTGGTGCGGGCACAGCCTCGAAGATGCTGGCAACAACTAAGGGTGGCATGATGCAATAGAGTCCCCCGAAGGGCGAAGTCGACGTAACGATAACACGGGGTGAACCCCTCGACGTGCGAGTTTCGATAATGCGACGTTAAATTCAAATTAGCGTTGGGTTCAATAGAAAGAGTTCGTTAGGATCCGTATAAAGGATATATTCAAGGGCCTCGCAACCCTCGACGATAAGAACTCTTGACCCCACTAATTAATGCTTCACATGCACTACAAACGGAAAGGTCACCACCACCAACGCCGGAGATTTCTTGCCAAACGAAACAGTTCGAGAACGCTAAATTGGTACAAAAAACAACACGATGCACCCAAAACACACAGCTATTTACAACGAAAATTACGAAAGTTCGAGCAGCGTCCCCCGGCCGCAAGCGATGCGAGCCGGGGGCTGAATAGCCAAAAACGTTTGTTCTAGTTCAACAGCCGGAAGCGAAGTGAAGCTCCTGCCAAGCGGCAAGCGTGAAGAATGACATAGCGCAGACGCGACTTATCTACCTCCTTGTTCCACTCGTTAAGTTTAAGAATAAGACGATTCGAAATACTGGAACAACTTTACTTAACCAGGGGATTCACACGTAAAATTACAACCGCCGGTTCGGCGTCAAGAACCACCTAAGACGTGATAGTGGCAAGATGACATCATCCATGCAGAAGACAAAGGCAGAACAAAGCTGCTTTGATAAGCGGCTTACTAAGAATTTAAAAGAACAAAGAAACTACTGCTTGCAGCATGGTCAAGGTTTGATAACAGGCTAGCAATGGAAAATTAAGTCTCGGTGAATATGCAAGAACTGCCATGCGTTAATTTTTGAACTGAACAACAGGGAAATAATATTTATGGAAATGAATTTTGATATCATTACCACTGAACTACGAATTTTGCTGGCGTGACTCGTGAAAATGCTAGCATTTGAGGCTAAAATACCAAAAGTAACTGCTTTAATAGAATTGTTCTAACAAAATATTGGTAATTATTCGGGGAGTTGCTTACGAAACTGCTTGATAATTATAGGAGAGTATTTAAAACTATGGTACAGCTAACCAGACCTAATTTAAAGCATGCAAAAATTCCAAAAAGCCACCTAGTATTACTCAAAGCTAAAAATTCAACTAGCAAAAGTTTACTAATACAGGGGACGCTCCAAAAGTACCGTAACAATGCGCACATACCAGGGATAATCATACGTCAAATGTAGTAAACAAATCTATTAGCCAAAACCATGGCCGAAAGTTACAACAGGGCCGAACAGGTCGGCGCACACAATAATACACTCACAGTGGTATAAAGAACTTACCCTAAAACGAATAACTAAAGCCCAGCTGAGAACGCTTTATCTAACATCCGTACCTACATATGTACAGGTAAATTCAAGAATGGGCATCCTATGCAATGTGAGAGGACGCGACTTATAGGTTATGGTAATGGACACAAACATGAACAATTATTATTAGATGCTTAAGTTTTTCGTTTGAATTTGGTAATTACGATATGCAGAAGGTTTTTTCCCCAATATAAGGAATTGTTGCACGTGTAGGCATATTAATGATAGATTAAGGTTCGGTCCACAGCTGCGACTGCGGGCGTATTAAGTTACACACACAGGGCCCTGGACCATATAGTTTTTTGCTTTCAGCTTAATAGTGAATTATGGGGCCACATAATTCACACTTTTCTTACAGGAAACTGGAGATATTTGGGCATAGTCTAATTGGGAAATTCGTCACGCGGCGAAAGCCAAATAGGGATTAAAGTGGCAATTTACGACTCAGAGTGTTAGTCACCCACATCGGGGCACCAAAAATATTATAATACGATTTAAATTGCGGTAGAAATACTGCGTCATAATGGAAACATTATGATTGGATGATTACCCAGCGGAAACGCTGTGATTGGATATGGGGTGGAAACACCACTGTATTTCCGAGAGGGGATACCCACTGCAAGCGGCTATTTAAAGGGAAACTCGACGGAGTCAGACAACAGTTTTTGGGCACCTTACTTGATCCCTAATTCCGCGGTTGTCGCTACATTTTAATCGACGGGCGAGATCCTCGCTACTGCAGGTTAAGGGCAGACGACGGTGGTTTTCCTTATCCCTAATTACGCGGTTGTCGCTACAGCAGGTGGAGAGCAGCGGCGCAATTTCCTTCACTGATAAATTTCTTTTACAAACTCTCAAGTCCTTCCTTGCACTGACTAAGTCACCGTATTGCTATTATTACACCAAAAATTGAAGAGCATTACATTTCCCATTAGACTGTGCCCACTGCAGAAAGGTAAAGGGAACAATTTGAGTGTTAAATTTAGTTTTATATACGAGAGTATAGGGTTTATTGCTTTAATAAATGTATAAAGCGTGTTTGGCGTTTTATTTCATCAAAGTGTGTGTATGAGCCTACTTAAATGAAGAACTTGCAGTTACAAGGGTTATAAGAACCCTTAGGGTACACAAGCTACGAGAACTTGTTTAAAGCATTCATAAAATCTGTTAAATTAAAACAAAGTGATGTACACAACGTAGGGGGTTATAGATCACTAGAGGCGGTCAGAAGACAACGACGTACGCATTTACGACACCACAAGTCTGTCTCGTTACAGTATGCTACTACCAAATATATTTAATTAAGTACACAAAAGTGAAATGCAGCAATGAACGCACAATGCTTTGGTGTAATGCTGTTCGCAAATATACTTAATTAAGTACACAAAAGTGAAATGCAGCAATGAACGCACAATGCTTTGGTTAAATGCTGTTTGCAAATATATTTAGTTAAGTATATAAAAGTGAAATGCAGCAATGTGGACGCACAATACTTTGGTTAAAGGATGTTAGCAAATATATCTCATTAGTGACACAAAACTGAAATGCCGCAATGAACGCCAACGCTTTGAGCGAATGCTATTAGCAAATATGTTTAATTAATCACACAAACGTGGAATGCAGCACTGAATGCGCAATGCTTTGGTTAAATGCTGTTAGCCAATATATTTAATTCAGTACACATACGTGAAATGCAACAATGAGCGCATAGTGCTTAGATTAAATACTATTAGCAGACAGGTTTAATTAGTTACACAGACTGGCCAACTGGCGGCAACACATGAACGATTAGTGTACAAATAGAGGGGCACAACATACTTTGATTTTACGGTGTGGCCTCGGTGCGTAGGCGGTAGTTGCGGTAGGCAAGCTGCGAGTATCGCTACAGCTGTCGTATGACTGACTCAAGAAAACAAAAGCCACATCAAAAACAAACCGCTCCCGCACCCGAACGGGCGCGGGGCGGAAACCTAATTACGCTATATCGACTTTACTCAACGGCGGCCAGAGACTGAATCCCCAAAAACAGACACCAAGCCAAGCTTTGCTCGCGACGCTCTGTCACGCCAGCAGATGTGGCCAATCAGAACGCATCCCGCAACTCGAGAACACATTATCGGTAGAAGGCGACAGAAGTTCAAATTATCCTGCTTGCTCTCATTGACTGTGTTTTTGAATAAGATGAAAACAAGCATTCTTACACGCGATGGGGCAAACAGCTGCACAAACAGCGGCATAGAGATAAACCTTTGTTGAAAACTCAATTTTTGGGGTGAATCCAATACTTCCTTTATTGTAAAAGGAAGTAAAAATTGTGAGAGCAGTCACTACATAAAATATATATTATTATGAAGCGCTGACTCTGTAATTGGGTGGCGATACAAGTGTTTGTAATAATATAAATAAATTATGGGATTATCACAACAAATTTATTTGCAAAAATTAATGGTATTTTGCTTTTTTATATTTTATTCATTGGCAAACAATTCAAAATCAATGCTCCGGCTAGCATGAGTATGACTTCTACTTCTGTATAGTAAATTATAATTTTTTAAACGAGTGCCAGATAACCTATAAGACTGTATAGCAAATCAGAGCTGTCAAAGTACACAAAATTCAGCGTAATATGATTGCAAATCTACCCAAAATTAACAATTTCAGCTGAGGTAATAAATAACAATGTAATTTAAGGACTCAAGTACTCTGACCTAACCTGTATTACGTCATAGGATGACGCTAACCGTCTCTTATTTTGGATACTGGTCGACTTTTTCTCCGAATCCTGCAGAATTTGATGACGCCACCGCTCTAATTTCTTTCTGAAACTCACCCTGCGGCTGGAACCTCTTTCTGGGCCTCATACGATGTCTGCTATAGCTGGACCACAATGATGAAGATCTTTTCGAAGCCCCCTTCGATTTTAAATCTAGCTCGAAAGATGAACTTGGTTTCAGGATTACAAAACCAAGGGACGCCAACTTCGTAATTATTTTTTGGGATGCTCCTAGCTGTTCCTGTCTGCTTGTAAACCTGTCGCTGCATCAAAATTGGTCGAAATCAAGCCCCGAAGTTATACTCAAGTGGGCAAAACTTCCAATTCAACTTTCTTTGGGATGGCACTTTATAACTTGGTGAAAATTCGCACAAATGAACTCTGAACAGTGGTGATTGAAATAAAACCAACATTTGGGCACAATAACTAACTTTTAATGTGAATAAATAACTCAATGTAGGAGCCAATCTTAAAGAACAGCACCTTGTTTCGCTTTGCTTATAAATAATGACAATAGAACATACAGTACTTTAGCAACATGTTACAATTGTTTTCAAGTAAGTTTGTACAATGTTTTGTTAATAACTAAAATCGTTTGGCATAAATATCAATTTTGATCGCACTATAACCTCACTGAGTTCAAATCCCAGATCGATGCCTGGCGGGCGGCCTACCCAGTCGCTTTAAATAATTGGGAACCTGCGTTCGAAAGAACAAGGGGTAATAATGCGGCTGTCTAATGCGTGGTGCTCACCACATCACCACGTGTCATGAATTTGACACGCGACAGTCGGGTGTGAGAGCGAGGATACGGAAGCTCTAACCTTCCGCCTTGCAGGCCAAGCTCCTTCATGGGGTGTTAGTGCCTCACCATTATTATTATAACCTCACTTGTTTGCTTTTGTCCACTTTAGTTTTAATAAACACTGGTCTCACACGTTTAATTAGAACTGCACTGTTGCCTGTCTTCTATCTTAGGTTGCCTTTCCATGCTCTTTGCATTTTATGTCTTTTTTACACTACTTTTCACCCTTCAGTTGCATTACCGATTGATGGCATAATGAAATTAACACTAAAACGTTGCAAAAAACTTTTGTAATGCCTCGAAACACCTCTGTATTTAAGCAAAATTAGATTCTTGTCTTGGCGTAACAATATTTAATATGTCAGTCACCATAAATTAAATGCATCTGCTCTAACGAACACAAATATTGAATAATGAGCTGAACGCGACCCTGACGATACTGTTCTATTTAAATGATAACCTAATTAAATTACAGTTATTGCTAATCATTTCTTATACAATTACCAATGTTTAATTGTTACATATTGTTGCAACAAATATAATATCAATTCAGGGCCTATTTGAATCTTTCTTTTATGTTCGTGTGTTAGTTATGCAACCAGAATTGCTGTAAGTAATATACCATTACAATATACAAGTTATTTATATATATAAGTAGTCACAAAATGTACTAAATGCCTCTAATCAGATTGTATAGCAAATTTACTATACAAAAAAAGACAACTCCGTAACCTAGGTCAAAGTCTTCACTACAGAAGGTATGAACATATAACACACTTAAATTATAACGTACAGGAATTCCGAGAATGGCTTTACGAATCTGCCAACACATGTCGGTTTGCATTATCTTCTTTTTTACAGCAAAACTGATATATAGTTCGATAGTTTAGCAATCTGTTGCAATGCTGGCATTCTAATAATCACAATATTACTTCTTACTGTCATGTACAAGCTTACCTCAGTCGAGTGACGTACCATTGCATTTCTGTAAAGGAAACTCGCTGTTTTTAAAATAATAAATTTTATATTACAGCAATTAGTATTTGTTAGTTTATGGATGATAATATTTGGTAACCTATAAATTGTTGCAGATTGATTATTGATTTTCCCCTTTAGTGGAATTACTTGATTCATTCTGCATGTTTTTACTAATTAAGTGCCCTGCGTTTACATTATTACGTCGGTTCATTGTTGCCTAAACAACATGTATTTCACATAATATATTATTATGTATATTAACCTACTTGCACTGAAAAACACTCTAAGCTATATCCTCCATAAAACAAGTTGCATTACTGCTGCTAGCTGTGTTTTTATATTAACTTCTTAGAATTAAGATATTTTGGTGCATTCAGGGAAGTCTTTCTTTTCCTTAATTATTGTATATTTAAATTTTATTTAATCCAATTTCTAAGTTCACATAACAGTGAATTATTTAACAGTAAAACATCCACAGGAGTAAATTGTGTAAAAAAGTTTCTCTTAGTGTATAAGCTAAATTGATTTTTTACCAGAAAATAGTAAAACATAAACTCATGTAAATTATTTTGTAATACGAGAAGTTACGTTAGGCCGAAATTTACATTCCATTAGTTTTAATTGTCTGTCTAAAAGCCATTACTTGAAGAAACTCCAACCGTTTATCTGGTTTTTAACGTTAGCATGCGTATTATGTAAATTCTATAGCTATCTGGCTGTTAAAGAACTATAAAAATTTATTGGTTAATTACGTCTACAGGTATAAAGTTAATAGTCACTAATTTTATAACATTATTCAACTCCTACAAGTGAGAAACAAGGCTGAGGCTGAGGCCATTCTGCTTACAAAAGTGACTTTAAAATCTCGTTTAATAGGTCGTGTTGGTTTTAGAATCCAATTTTATAAATTACAGGCCGACGTTCTAGAATTTAAACAAATCTTAAACTTAAAGGCGCCGTACGTTTCGTAACAGTTTGACAGTTCTTAAGCCCCGAGAATTCTATCGGGAATCTTAATTTAGTTGTCAATTAGAAGACCAGTTTTAAATATGCACGCCCGTATTTGTTCTTTTCGTTCAGATACCTACAGCAGAAGTTGTGATTCGTGCGTGGGGCGTCCTATCAGCAACCCTTCACCTCCAACCTTTCATTATCAGCTTATCTCGCACACCCCTTCGTGGATATTGTCTTATCGCTCGTTTCTCTCTGCTTAATTGCCCATTTCAATTTGAGGCTCGAGAATTTCTATTAACGTTCAGAATTTAGGAATACAGCAATTTCTCAGAACTGTGTGAATGAAAATCGTTTAGTGTAACAGCCCCTTGTCTGTTAACAGTCGATGTTCTCGATTTCCGAATTTAATTTGTGAACAGCTAGAGCATTGTCCTTTGTGTATTCATCGTGATACTGATAGTTATGCTAGCTCGTAAATAGGTCAAATGTATTTTAATCTCAAAGTGCTATTGTTATCTATTCAAACAAACGTTCATTGGAGTCAAAATTATTAATTTTTAAAATTATTACGTAGATATAGAAATGAATGATATTAAAAAATATATCTAAAAATACTAAAAATATGCAATTTATTTAACAAATTGAGTAAATCTGCTACGTAAATCCTAAGAAACACAAATGAAGTATTATAAAAGATTTAAATAAATGCCATTAATTTATGAATATTCAGCAAAGTGATCTAAACACAGCCTCGGAGAATCGGGGCACATTTGGCAAAAATAGATAGCGTCCTTGCGCTTCTTAGTTTTTGCACATTGCCGACATCTCTTTGTAAGGGTTCGTCTAGCTTCAGTTGATTTGCACTTTGAAGAAAAATCAGCAGCACTATTTTGTTCGAGGGACTAATGTTTTTCTTTTCTCAGTATGTTTGTAATCTTTGGGTAACGATTCTTCTAACACAGCCACTCGAAAGTTGTAAAAGACCATTTTTAATTTATAATAAACCTTGCACGAATTCACTAACATAATCTCACGAGGTTTTAAAAAAATACAGACATCTTCAAATCAGCATAAACCTATTCGGGCCCAGAAAGTTATGATAACATGATAAGACTACATAGTCGATTTATCGACCAATAATCCTTCTTTTGTAATATTTTTCTAACTACTTATTGTAGATTTAAGTGCCCCATTTCAGTTTTTCTTTCTAAATTATTTACCCATTTATTCTTCACTATAATACACAACTATTTCATGCGGAAAGTGTGAAAAAGTTTAATGTGAGAAGACTTAATGGACAGTTGTGAAAGAGTCGACCGATGGCAAATATTGAAGATGAATATGAAGCAACATTATAAAGTCATACATCAAGCCTCAAATGAAGCATTTGGTTTAAATAGGGATAGGGAAAGAAATAAGAATGATTCATCATTCAACAGATGAACTGGAGAGCTTGATACAGCAGAACAATAAAGTACACAGTGATTGGCGTCAGAGTCAGAGTACGCAAGAGAATCGACCCACAAAAAGAAGTGAGACAGCAAGTTTGTAAAAAAATTTGATGTGGAAGACGAAATGCTTAGATATAGAAAGCAAATTAAGAAGATCTCAATCAATGAAAGTATGGCGATGCTCACAAACTATGAAAAATATTAGAAAAGGATGAAACAGTAACGTCATAGCTATGGGCAATTGAACAACACACTATGCACCCTTACTGGTTGAAAGACGAGAAGAATTTAAACCATTCGATATTGGAATGAGGCAACCGGAGCGCAAATAGAAAACCAAGAAGTAACAACAGAGGATGTGAGTGAAGCTATAAAAATAGTCGAGCCCCAAGACCAGAAGGAATCATGACGGGAATGATCAAATATGGGGAAGGCACGTTTGGATTGCGTAGGTGCGAATTGATCATCATGGCACTTGAATGTGGTTAATGAAATTGTTTATTGGCGTATTAGTGAGGTGTCTGTAAAATTTCTTCTTCGATTGATTTTTTATGTACATTTTTACAGAGCTGGGAAGTGGCGTTTACTATAGAAAATCCGTCGAAATAATACGCGTACTGTTATTCAAATTTTAACTGCCGAAGGATATGAATCACTACAAATCCTTAAGAGAATGAAAGCTGTCGATGGTGACTATAGCTATTCTCACATGGCGATAGTTTTGTGGTGCAGAAAATTTCGACAAGAAAGATAATCGACTAAAGACTTGGCTCGTCCAGGGCATGTTCAAGGTACAATTTCAGATGAAAGTGTGAGGTGTCTGGAAACTGCTTTACATGCAAATAGGTGCAATAAAGTGAGATAACTGTTAGAAAAGATGAGCATCAGTATAGAAAGTGTTCATTCCATTATTCATACTTTTATCAGAAATGTTATGTCTTTGGTCCATTAAAACAATCACCAAAGGGACAGCAATTCACTTCGGTCGCTGAAATGTAAACTGCTAGTAGAGAAGAGTTTCGTCAACAGCAGCAAGAATTTTACCAGCAGGTAATCTGGAGACAACAATGGGACTTAATGTAGTAGAGATTTTTAAAAAATTGAGTTAAAAGAAATTATGCTACAGCTTCTAAATGTGCTTCTATTGATAATAAATAATCCTCATACTTGATCATGTGCCAGCGCAAATTGGTATTTTACACATTAATAATGTGTCGAATATGAACGTCACAATCGACGTTTAAATCTCTGGTGCGCAAAGAGTTGGTGATAAGGTCAACGGCTCAGCGGTGCGCAAGTTTGTGAGTAGCTAACCACGACGCATCTTTACCTGTATCCCACTAGGGGATGGCTCAGAAAGTTCAAGGACCAAGGGGCCAGTGGGCTTCACTTGACTTCAGGAACCTACTAGAAGAAGCCTAACCACACCGCTAAACCTCAACCTTCCTCTCCGGTACGCCAGTATCGGTACTAGAAAATGAGTTCAGAACCTGCTAGAGTATTCTCCGGTGCGCCTATGTCGGTACCGAAAAATTTCTGAAAAAGCACACACCCCTCCTGAGCCACCGATTACTGGACATATCTCGGTAGCAAAAATTTGAACTCTTGCCTGTCACCAGCACGCCCAGAGCTCCGTAATCACGCCGTATAAAGTTTTAGGCTATAGAAGGGCCTTCCACAACTACGACGATTGCCGATTGATCAGTTCATTCCAAGCCTAACCACCACCGTATATAGCTAAAAGGACAAATTATGTGGGACGGGTTTACTATCCTGGCCTCCGGCGAGATTCTGCTGTGTTGCCAAACGAAATTACATTGTCGGCACACCGGGGAAAATCTTCCAGCTCGCCCGTACTTCTTTGAAAGTAAATTTAGCTTTGTACGTCGCACACCGTTTTGCATAAATTGGTACAAACTGCCTAATGGCACCTACATTCCACTCTTCACACCTAAGAATAGACCCCTAAAGATTGATTTTTTCTAAACAGCTGCACGTGGTCGCAAAATACAAAGGCACGTGCCGCCATTTAACATTTAATAGTTTCAGTTGCAACAATGACAAAGCGCAGCGCTATCCCCGAAGCCCTGCACCTAGGGAACCGGCTTGCTGGCGTGTCGGGTGACTTGCGCTAAGGCGCTTGACAGGTGGCTATTAACTCATATTTGCTATATTTTGTATCTACATTGTACATATGTTTTACGCTTAAGTTTACTTAGAAAAATGACATGTAATATAGAGTAGTACATGCTTAGTGTTTTTAAACTGTTCTGAATCTAAACATTCGAAACAATTTACGAATTATTGGCGTCTGAGCTACTCCCAAAGTCACGTATGTGCGAAAATTTCAATTACAGGAAAAGCACAGAAATTTATGAAGCATTACACACAGCGAAATCGTAAATAAGATTTAGATGTTCGGTTATATAATTCTCCATATTCATGTACTCTACATAATAACGTATTTGTATGGAGTTTTTATTATTTTGTGTTTTAATATAAATAAAATGGACGTATTTGTTGTTTATATCGGTTATACTTTATTAAATTACAAGTAACGTTACCGATCCATACCACATAACATTACTAAACTACTACAACTCGCAGCAACCGCAATTGTAGCAAAACACCGGTTTGCTGCTTCTAGAGGCTTTGCAATTTCAAACGCAATGAGTAGGACATCTCGCGATATAATTGGAATATAACGTGTTAAAGTAAGACAATAGCGTTATGAGTCTCCGGCGAGACTAAATAAAACCTACAGTCCTCTAGTTAGCCGCTTCTCAGCGGTAACTCCACCCCATGTGCTTATTCCTGACGTCAAACCACGTTTTGCGCCACATGACAAATTTTGAATACTGGTCGATTTATTTATATCATTCTTTTGTTTTGGATCCAAATTAAATCGTATGTTTTTGCTTTAACGCGAAACGTATCTAATTTGTCTTTGATTAAACAAGTTTTCCTTTAAAACTGTTAATCATTGCAAGTACCTTATTGTTCTACCTGTTTCTTCTGAAAGTAACTCAAATGATGGCTGTTTTTGTTTCGTTTTTATTCTCTTGCCCTGATTACCGCTATTCTATAGCTTAATATTAAGGGGTACCGATAAACTTCTCAAATGTTTTATTTTTTAATAGCATGCTAAAATATTTTGAAGAATATAAATGTTATTATGACACTCTTAACAAAATTCATAGGCAATCGATTAAGAACAGTGTACTGAAGCATATCGATATAAATATATCTCCTTAAAAAAGCCTAATTTATTAAAACATCGTCATCTTGGAGCTACTCTTCATTTTCTTCATAGCTTGTTTTCGGCATTCACGTTTTTCATATTGAACGTTTTCTGTTCGCTCAAATATTTTCCAGAGTTTAACAAAACTTAGACTTTTAGGATGGCTCTACTTAGAACATCACCGAGCATAAAGTCTTGATGTCAATAAAAAGTTGTTTTCAGAGTCCAAAGCCATATATCATATCAATTATTCTTGTAAAAAATCCGTAATAGTAATGCTTGTCACTGGCTGGTAACTCTAGTTTATTGACCTTTTCGCATATATGTGCTTCGAATTAGTAGTCCAGTAAACCAGAGTTCGTTACTTGCTTTGAATGAATAGATTCAGAATACCCTAAAAACATTATTTATATTGGTCTTTATAATACATGTCACGTTTATAATTAAAACTTAAGTATATAATTTATTTACAATATAAACAATAAATAAATTTGGGAATCTCCAACCCTGACAGAACGTTAGCAATGCTGGTTGCCTGGTCGGGAACCTCTATAACGGCTCTGTTTTCGGTGCGATTGCTTCTACCACCACTTTGGGTCGGTGTGAGATTGTTTTAAGGGTAGTTAACCTCCAGTGGTTTTCTCTCGACTGTGAAGTTGTAATCCGGGTGCCCCAGTGCGTCTAAAGCCAATATGGGCGGGTCGTCGAGTGACGTATTAGGCTAAATTTTACTTTTGAAAACCCCGGGTGCCGGTATAGACGCTTGCCGGACCTTGCGGCGAATTTGCAGGTCGAATTCATGGAGTTCTGTGGAGTGCTACAATTTCGTCTGGAGGCATTGGAGGAAGTCTTCGATGAACAGGAGAACGACCCCGGTCACATACGTTGTGCTGTTCGGGGTTAGATCGGCTTCGGATGCCCTTATCAGTTGGCAATCGGCGACCTTGCTGAGGCCTAGAAAGACTCTTTAAAACACTGAGCGGACTGGTGGCCGGAGAGGATAAAAGTGTTCGCTACCGAGATGGGCCCGCCAAAGAAAATTTCAGGGAGATGGGCCAATTTTTTAGAGGTTTACTTCGGTAGTACCGAAATTGGGGCTCCAGAGAGGTTCAGGTTTAAGAAAGAGGTTAGGGCTTCCTCTGGTAGGTTTGTCGACTTAAATATTTCGTACCTCGCCTTTCATGGTAAGGCTTCGGATGCAGGTTCTGGCAAAAATTCGCTTGTAATGATTAAGCAACGGCTTCGGGTTCGACTGGAAAGACTTCTGTGGCTGCACGCTGCTACGCCTAAACCCAAGGGGGGGGGTTCCTTCGGGTGGAGCTACACTAGTCTGGTCGCTGGACTCAAGTGTGTTCAACGTGCCGAGCATCTTCTTTTTATGCCCTGTAGGTTGTCTATCATCTGGATCATATCTTGGTTGTATCACGTAGGACTGCACAGTGCTTTGCTGCACGCGGATTTGCTCACCTCTGAGCTGGTGTTCTTATCGCAAGTTTCTGGCTGCTGGAAGTCAGGCGTAAATTGTGATTTCAGTTGGCGGCGTTCAAATTCCAACATTATTAATGTGTAAATTTAATGTCTGTTTATAATGTTTGATTTATCGACCTCTTTTTATAAAAAATTGATAAACCGTTCTTAAATCTTTAAAGATTGCAAAATGTACTACCGCTTTATATATAAAAAAATCGAATTAATGCAATTTAACGATACCCAGCATGGTTCTCTCTTCACACTTTCTTACTATAATATGATAGATGCTGTGATTACTTGGAAACCAAGGATTGCTACCATAATCTAAAAAAGAACAGAACGTAAAAAACACCTGGAATAAATTGCCCCCTAGAATATTATGATTGTAAATGGCCCCAAATGAATCACCACTATATCATATCGTTCGTAACAAGATAGATTGATAAATCGTTGGTTTATAAAAGCCATAAGTCACCAAACTGTCTAGATCAGATATATGGTCAGATCACAATCATATCTGCGCAAACATCAAAATTAAATTGGCCAGTGTTAAAAGATAAAACAAACAAAGCATTTGCATTTGCTTATTACCCAATGATAGTTTCAATTTTCACAAAAAATTAAAAGAATAAAAGAATTCAAACGCCTTTCGTGAATGACTACAACGAAATAATCGTAGACCCTGACAAACGTATTAATGTATGAACAACATACACTACAAACCTATTTAACGATTCCAGACCTAAGACCCGCCAGGCACATCAAATGACCACCAATCAGACCAAGTATCCTGTAAGGCAAAGTAATGTAATTAAGTTGATGAAGAGTGATAAAGGTCCCCAACCAGACGTGATGCAAGCAGAAACGCTTCAAGTGCTGAAATACCTTCTCATAACCCTTCCAAGCGACCTTCCGAAAATTCTCTTAGGTATAATACACACTAGGATCAACCATAAATGCGAAGGGGTAAGTAAAAACGAAATTCGGATTTAAAATTAAATTTGGGACAAAAGGGCCTGTTTTTAGCTTGCAGGAATTGGCACACAACTGTGTTGATGAAAAGATATGTTTGTGCGTTTCATCAAATATAAGAAGGTTTTCGACAACATCCGCTACGATATTTTGTTAAAATATCTACAATAAATAGAGACCGATGATAAAAGTGTAAGGATCATTGTCAACCTTTACTGAAATTACATCAAAATCAAAGAATTGCAAAGAATGGAGTGGGACAAGATTGACTTTTGAATGTCAAGATGGATTTAAAGTAAAAGGTTTTCATATCGACAACATCGGGCGTCGTGGTAAACCAGGCGAATTTCAGGATACGTCTAAAGATAAACATCCAAATTTGTATTCGTCAGCCCGAACGGCCTCCTAAACGTCCGTATGTACATTGTACATGAATGGTTAAGAAAAAGAACAAGACAAATTTAAATACTTGGGCTGCCTTATCAACAACCATTTGTTTTCCGAAATGGAAATCAAAAGCAGAATTGGAGAAGCCAGAGCTACACATATCAAAACTTTTCAGAAACGTGGGTTTTATGCAAAACGTTTAAAATATTATGGATGGAAAGAGTGCGAAATGAGGAGGTAATTAAAAAAGCTGAACTATACAATCGAGAACTATGTGATAATATCATAAAAATAAAATCATATTTGAGACATACTACGAAACCAACGTTATAGGTTGAGAAGCTTAATGCTGGAAAGTAAGACTGTATGTAAGTGGGAAATCGGACGTAGAAGATGGTTGCGAAACATAGCTTAGTGATTGGGCTCTAGGATGTCTACGAAGGATTTATACATAGAATATTCAGGGACAAAAGAATTCAACTAAATCAATACTCGAATGTTCAGAGTAGTAGTAAAAAGTTTTAGCTCCAAAGTATCACCTAGTCTTCGAAATACGTAACTATTGAGTAAAATTATTGGCGGGTTCCGTCATACGACGAGGCCTCACTCAACAAACGCAATTAGAAATATGTTACTATTTATCGAATACAAAGCAAATTCTTGGTACAATCGCCGGATAGCACGCATATATCAACGAAACCACACGTCTACTATTCTTGACAAATAGAAAATAAATCTGGAAACTACACAACTCACATGAAATTGGTACACAACTAATGCTTGTTTATTGGTTACAAAATTAAAATGAAATTGAAAACTACAATAAGTAAACTCAATAGTTAACGTGATTAGACAAGCTATGCGCAAGGGTTATGGTTGCGACTCCGGGAAAAGGCTGGATAAAACATTGACATGCACTGCTACCACTTCCGTCGAAAGACACGAGGAGTCGACCAGAGCGGACCCATGCTGCCAGGTAGCATAGTTTTTCCCTGTGTGTGGTTTATGGTACAGTTGCGGCCAAAAAAATGAGACAGTTACGTCTATTTTCGCGATTATTCCACCTTTCGTCACTGCATTTATATGCGGCTAAATTACTTTGTCGTATTATTTTTAATTTCGAATTGTTTGGCAGATGTCAAATATTTAATGTTGCAATATGACATATTAATAAAACAAATTCAAGCAGCTAGAATTAGACAAGAATCTGATATAAGAGTTGTCCAATTTTTTATTGGCCGCAACTGTACAACAGACGCTGACACCAGTAGATAGCTCCTTCGATATTAGAAAGTTTCGGGAAAAACTTGACGAATGTTGGCGGGTTCTGAAAAAATTTCTAAAACTAAATCAGACAAAATGTCAGACCACGTTAAGATATAACGATACAAAATAGCATGACATCAGGCAGGTGCAGCATTTTACTAATCCATAACATCAAATCTGCACTTGATTATTGTCGGTTTTCGGAATAAATGTGTTTAGTAAACGTTACCAAAACAAGACACAAAATATGTCTTATAGTATGGGAAGTAAAGTTAATACTCCATATTTTTCAAAAATTGGAACTAGAAATATCTGTCCTCTGAAGTTGTATGTGGAAATTTAAAAAGGGAATGCCAACTGAATATCCAAAAATTATCAAAAACCATATAGACATCCTGGTATACACAACGACTTGAAAAGTTAAAAAGCGTATCACCCTTACCTAATGGTAAATGGAAGTAGAGCAGCTAGCGCTTCCTACACCTAGATATAACTTCAGTTATACGAAGGGGCCATAATTATATATAACAGTAATGAGATAACATGAACAACAAAATAGAAAACTTGAGCAAGAAAGAGATAACTATACGATTTTATATAATTGTGGCCCCATCGGGTATAAGGATTGTAGAAAATTAAAAGCAGTCACGTAAAGTTTGAATTTGGTAGGTGGTTTTCAAGCTATAAAGCATATCCAGAGATAAAAGGGTGCGTAAATTTTTAAGCGACTATGTCTAATTAGTACATATTGGGCTCTATTTGTTTTTGTACACCTTAAAACGGGGTTCTGTTTTTTTCTGAATTTTTATTTCTAAATTTAAAACATGATTCAAAACTGCGTTCTTAATGTAGTAGCAAGTACTTGGTTTGAGATTTACATTAATTTGTTAATTCTATTCCAGGGCCGTAACTAGGTATAGGCCGAGTAGGCACCCGCCTACAGGCGCAAGCGGCAAGGGGCGCCAGAATGGCACTGCAAACATTTCTTTCGTATTAATAAAAATAAATAAGCAAGTGGCCAATTTTGCAAATAAATTAATATAAATATTAACGATTTAAGTCCAAATAATGCTATTTATAATAATGCGAATTGCGCACAATCTGGTCGATACATTACATTACCTTGTACAATTTGCAAAGAAAATGTTATATGTCTACCAGATTTATTTTATAGTTCTCACCTATATCAATCAAAACTTTAGAATTGTTAGCTTGGTCACCCACCGCATAGGTGGCTTTATTCTAATTATAAAAATGTTTCCATTTTTAAAACAATGTAATATATGCAGTGGCGACAAACTAACTTAAATTTTTAACAACTGTTGGAGCAGGTCCACTGATATTACATATAGAGTGTCATTTTTTAAAAACTTAATTGCAGCAGGGCCTGGATATTCTCAATCAGTTGGCAATACTGAAATGTACTGTTGGTGACACTGTAAGTCTATGTCAAATTCGAGGTTAGCAGCTTAGGTTTTGCGTCAGTTTTGACACAGACTGATACAAAACCTAACCTGCTAACCTCGAATTTGACATAAACATACAATACATTTCAATATTGCCAACTGATTCAGGCTATCCAGGGCCTGCTGCAATTGAGTTTTTTTAAAGTCACTCGGTACATTCACTGCTTTGGGCTCATCGCTGATACAGTTGTCCATTGCAACAATCAGCAGAATACCACAGAGCGATTTTGAGAGCTTACGTGTTCCACTACTATGGTATTTTTCACTACAATCACTTTCTCGGTAGAATTTCTTCAAATTAAAACACTTCTGCGACCCTACCCGATGGTAGCTTTTATTAAAAAAAGAATTATCGAAATTGGCCTGATGCAAGGCTTATACTACGAGCTGACAAAAAAAGCTTCGCATTTAAAATACATTGATTATTACAAAACAGTGTGACAGTGTGGCTGTGAATACAGAACCTTATTCTACGTTCATATGTTACTACGCATAATAATATGTAATTATATGTTTATATTGTATTATTTTAACATATTGATATGTCTTTACTAGTTTTTGAACGCACCACATAGGTGGTCTTATTCTAATTAAAATAATTTTTGCATTTTTAAAATAAAAAAGTTACAAAAGAAAATGTTTTCAACGTCTTTAATACAGAAAGGGCGCTGCAAGAAAAACAACTTTTGCTAGATCGAATTATGGTTGAAGTCTTCAAAATTGTCTACAAAATAGGTAAAAAATACCGTAATGCTGCTAGCTAACAATACAGAAACGCTTAGTAAAGCGAATTACATGAATTTGGAAATAAAAAAAAACATTGCAGCCAGTGGGATTTGAACCCGTGTTCACTGATAAATGCATATGTTTAGCGTTGCGCTATAAATGACGCAGTGGCGTTCGGATTTTGGGTATACCATTTGTGTTGCATTTTTCTTATTTTAACATGTCATTGTTTATTTTCAAAATGTTTGAATAAAAAATGTTGGATTTATTTTTGAATACCTACCTGTTTGTTTAAATACATTACATCATATATCCGGAGATAAATGTAGAAGCCATACAGTATCATTAGTATTTTTTGTCATATATATCGTTTTTGTACTGAGGGGCGCAAAAAGTTTGGCTTGCCTACAATAAAAGTTTTCTTAGTTACGGCCCTGTTCTATTCTCAAAGGCTGATTTGTGACTATTATGATTAAAATTTCCCTATCACGAAGACTCAACTAATCAAACATGTGCATCAAGCGCTAATAAAAATGAAAAATTAAGAAAATACACTATCAAAGAAATAAATGCCGAATAACCAAACAAGATAAATTATAAAAAACCATAACCTACAAATCATCCAAAACGGAAATTCCAAAGTGTTAATTAAACATACAAATAAACAATGGCACTTGGTAGTAATTACTAGAAGACGGAATAAACAGACTTTAAACACATATAAACAATCTCTTTATCGGTTTATTAATATGGCACAATAAATTCAAATTCAAGCAATCTAACGAAAAATTGCACCCTTTCAATAAAATTTTAAAACGCCATTAAAGAAAATACAAATGAAATAAAAAATAATCTAAATTCCAAATAATTACAACAAAAAAAGATTTGGGAGAAAAAAAAGGAAAAAACCATATTAGAACAACTACCTTGGAACCATTTCATAAAGGAAATACTATGAATTCCAACCCTTAAACCTTTTCAACCCACAATCTTTTATCAAAAGTACTTAAAACGTATAAAAGACAGATAATTTAAATCTGCTCACCCTCTTAAACTTACTAAAATGAAGGAAGTGTAGTCCAAGAAAGAAATAACAGCCAGCATTAGGGATGAATACATAGACAGGGGAAAGAAAAATAAAAATTACCCATAAGACTTAATACAATACATCATAACATGTTTACTTATCCAAATAATAAACAATATCATAAAATTCCAGCAAAATATCTACAATTTTGGAAGCTAAAGACAATTTTATTAACGAAATCGTATCAACAAAGGATGTTACCATCCGAATACTCATACACTTTTAAAACACAGATCGAAATTGTAAATGTCCTTCTGTCCTACATTGTTATGCCAATTTTTTCTCTGATGAAGCTAACCTAGATTTAGCGAAACGTTAGATTTTCTGAATAAATAAAATTTTTAATTACATGTATTGACTTAAACGACAAAATTGTTATTTTACGTTTGAAAGAAAATTATATTAGCTGATTTTAATCTCTAAATATGTAAGCTAGATAATCTGTGTGAGGAAAGTAGAACACCCTCGGGTATTCCTAATTCCGAGCAGTCATATGTCTATTTTATAATTTTATTATCTACCATATCACATCATAAATAATGCAAATAAAATTGACGATCAAGGACACGATTTTCAAATTCAAGACCAATTTGAGTAGGTGAAAACAGTAAGCAATCCAAAATACCTCTCATTTGTCTACACAATGCCAGTAATTATCAAGAAGTTTCAAACGATATTAAAAAAATTGTTTAACTGTAATGTTCAACTGTTACTAAGGGTCAACTTTTAAGAATCAATATAACTTGCTGTAATGATTGTTATTATCTAACAAAATTCTATACAGAACATCAATTAAAGTTCCATGTTTTTAGAGATCATAAAAAACACAGCTTGATCTAACTGTAATGTTACGGAATATACCAATCGCTTTACCAGACGCAGAAATCATGGGGGAGTTAATTAGTATAGATTTCCGAGTCACCAAAGTTATGCGACAATAAAAATAAACTTTCGATGTCCTTGTGAACAGTAAATCTCATTAAAGGTAAAAAGGCTGAAAACATGTTTGACTTAAATAATGTAATCACTGCATAGCATCTGCGGAACCTCGTAGAAAGTCAGATGAAATGCCTCATTGTAAAAGGTGTCAGCGGTACGGCCATACGCGAAACTACTGTAAAGTTAAACCGCGTTGCGTAAGCTGTACACTGTACAGGGAATCACCTAGTCAGCGAATGTTCAAAAAGATCCGACGACAAGTCATAGTGTGTACACTGCGGAGAAGAACCTCCCGCTAACTACAAAGGATGTAGCTGATTCCCCAAAATATCAACAAATTTACACAGCCCACACAATAGTATATTACGCTAGTTTAGAAAAGTGATGTTTAGACAAGTAGGGCTAGTTTGAGTACGAGCGTTAGCTAGTAATTAAACACCCATACGAGTTTAGTAAAACCACTTTTCGCGTTTCGTATACTATTTTCTCGCATTTCATATAAAAATGTAAAATATTAAATTTTTGGATAAAAGTGACACTAAATGTCAAAACATAAACAAGCTGAGCAGAACTTGTAAGGTTTTGTATTATTGTTCACACAGACTGAAGCTAAACCTAACCTCCTGCTAACTTCGAATATGACATAGACTGATAGTGCCACGAACAATACACTTCAGTATTGCCATAAAACGAATCGTCTTGCCATGTTGTAAAATGGTTGCTATATTGTAAAATAACACTTTACTCAACGATTTTTAATATAGAAATGTAGTAAATTACCATCCGAATTGCGATAAAATTAAAAATCGAATCCGTCGATCATGGCAAACCTCGAGAGATCTCCTATTACGTGCCCGATTCAATCAACTCGTACGTCAGGTGAAGTGGGAATTAGACAATTTCATAATACAAACTTATCAAAACTATATATAACAGTTTGAAGCACGAGATCCTTCATTATGGCAAGTTTTCGATCCAACCGATTATAATACCACCTTCAATCAAAGATCGCACCGTACATTTACTCGATCACGAAAAAATGGCATAGTCATACAAACGAAAAACAAATTGTACACCAACAGATTTCACTCTAGATAATATCATCCATATTGAAGGAATATTGAACTATGTAAAAATGACATTCCACAAGAAACAGGCAATTCAAGCCAACATCTCGCAAGGAATTACAATAGTATATTAAAAAACGTAATATAAAGTCACCTGGGCTGAATCAGCAAAATTACATAATTATCACATTATCGAGTAGTTACAAATGCAATGACGAGCTAGTGACACGTCCTTTTAGGAAAAATATATCATTAGACCAATATTTCGGCTTCTGATGTTAACGAGTCGTTTTGATCGAACGCCGTCTGAAGTTGAATGCCATTTACGTGCTTTTTAAAAAATGTTTTTGAATGCTTGATGGGCGGCTGTCACTTGCAGCTCCTTACTTCTCTCTGCTGGAGCGAAAATCGTCATTCGAGTGGGTGGCAACCGAAAAGGAATGTTTCCGCGGTCCCGCTTTCATTAAATTCCTATGCAGCTACATTTCCATTACTAGGAAAGTGGCTAGACTTTTCGCTGAAGCATTCGAATCGACCTGCTCGAATAAGAGAGCGCTTAAAGTGCAAATATTTTCCCATTAAGTTCCAGCTTCTTGCTGCACCCGATATTAAAAAAATTCAGCGAGTATTTAAAAGCTGGGTTTGGTGAAACGCTGCTTTATATAGACATACAAAGCATTGCATGATGAATGTAGCTATAATAAAAGTTCAATCTAGGTTTTCATGTAGAATGCTCTGCTACTTCTACTGGATGTGCTATTTATTTATTTATTTTATTTAATAAGTTTTATATAATTTACCATAACAATATTTTACTTGAGATACTTGAATTTTACTACCAAAGACTGATTTATCCGATTCAAGCTCGACAGTAAAAACAAAATAAATCATTTTAAGGTAACTTAAAAAACTCCCAGGTTTTTAAAAGCAATTTCAATTTACCGTGGCCTCGCTAAACTCATGTGACTAATACACAATATTGGCAAAAGAAAATTAAATGCTCTCATCGCAGATGGACATGAAAGATAACACAGAATTGACTGATTTGGATATTTGTATGTCACGCTGTTCCAGTTGACCGCCATACCGACAGTGCCAAAAAGCCGATGATGAATAAAAATGGTTGCCATTGCTTTGCAGGTAATTTCATTAAACTCGTTCAAATTGGTTCCAGCAAATTTCACACCTCTGAACTGGATTTCCATGTTTTCTTTAGCACCTTCCGATCGCTGTTGACTACTCTCCTCGTAGCACGTTATTTGTTTGAAAGCTAATAGCTTTTGTCGTTGATATCGGAGCAAATAATAACATCAGAGATGAAGTCAACACTTCTTATTCGAAAACAAGCAAGAGACACAGGTATAATTTTCTATTTTCGAATTAAAATACAAGAGCGGGGAAATTTGCATAGAATTCGCTTTGAAGTTCGATAACAGAGTTCTCTCACTAAAGCTCACAATATCCGACAAAAATTTAAAATTTTGTTTCAAATAGAGCCTTCCGATTGGTTAATAAACAACAGACCTACTATCTATGAACCTCCTAGAAATTCTCAACGCAACTGTCACTTGAACAGCGAAATTTTTAAATTCAATTGTGCCCTTATCCTTTAATTAATATCAAAATCATTGGTACTATTGAAAAGCCCGCAAAAAACGATAAGCTGTTCCATCACCGCGGTAGGACGAAATACCTCTAGAAAATCTGACCGTAGAAGAAAGTTCCTAAGTGACCGCGCTAAAACTTACTGCGGCCATACGATAAATTCGCGAAATAAAGTGGATATACATCAAAATCTAATAGAAAACACCTGAAAAGTTAAAGCAGTACGAGATATTATACGCAGATACGAACAGACAGGCTAAATAATGTAATAACAGGAATGACTTTGGAAAAAGATTCACACAAGTGGGGCAAATGACTCTGCTGTTGCATGCATCCACTCCACTCCACACATAAACCAAAAATTTGTATTATCTCCACTTAACATTTTCAAATCCCTGTTCAAGTAAACTACTACTTCCAGTTGTCCGATCGCAGTGAAATTACTCTTTGTCTTTCTTATTTCGCTAGGTACAGCGCAACCTGACATTACGAGGTCTCTTTGTCCTCGTTAGGAAGGGAGCGTTGAGTACCAACTCTTTGTCTTTCTTATTTTACTAGGTACAGCGCAACCTGACATTGCGAGGTCTCTCTTTCCTCGTTAGTAAGGGAGCGTTGCGTACAACTCTTTGTCTTTCTTATTTCCTTAGGTACAGCGCAGCCCGACATTGCGAGGTTTTCTTTTCCTTGTTAGTAGGGGCGTGAGTACCAATTCTTTGCCTTTCTATTACTTCACTTAACACCGCCAGGCCTCATAGTAACAAGACTCAGGTCGGCAGACAGCCTTCCTTGCCGCCAGGCGAGATAACAACGAACGCCCGACGCCCGGTTAGGCCTCCGAAACCGCGCAATAATTGTAAGAGTAATGTAGTGCTTTTACTTTGGTCCTAATAAAGAACAATCGATTTCCATGACGTTGTTTTCTTTTGGTGTAAGAACTGAAGGTCTCCAGCCCCTACACGAACTGAGCGAAGTTATCCTAAGTACGAACGCTCAGGTTTGTTTGTTTCGTTTTGTTTTATTGTTTATTATTAATGCATTATTAGTATTATTACACATAAAAAAATTATATAAACATTATGACCACAGAAGCAAAGCTTGCAAACCTAACTATATTACTGTAATGATAGCAACCAAAAACTTTAACAAATTAAACAAAATATATATGTTCATACCTGAAACTATCAAATCAATTACCAAATTTATTAAATAGGAGTAATAATCCAATCCCACTTCTTTTATCCATTTTTTAATTTTATTTTTAAAATAATTTAATGAGTAAGAAGATTTAATCTCAACCAGAACAAGATTAAACAATTTGACACAAAGATAATATGCGTGTTTTTGGGAATGTGCTGTACTTGTTTTGGGAATTAAAAGATTACATTTCTTCTTGCCTCTTGTATCGTGCTCATGAGACAAGACGCTAAAGTGATCTTTATTTTATAAACAAATATAGCAATTGATTGTAAAAACAATTGACGAACAGAAAAAATGTTCGCTTCGGAATGAAGAATATCAGTTGGATAACTAAAGTCTTTATTAAATATGACTTTTATAATACGCTTTTGTAAAATTTCTAGTGAGTATAAATAACAGTTTGCAATTCCACCTCAGCCAATAATTCCATATTGAATTACAGACTGAACTAGAGCGAAATAAACGCTTTCAAGAGTGTTAAGTTGTAAAATATTTTTAAGCAATTTAAATTTGTATGTTATCTTTCTAATTTTTTTGACTAATTCTCTACATGGTCTTTCCATTTAAGTATCGAATCAATAATTATACCTAAATATTTCACCTGAAGAACTGCTTTTATAGTGTGTGTACAATTGCAATTGACGTTGTTGTGCTTTAAACAGTTTAATCGATGAAGAACGATTTCTGTAATTGGCTGTGTTTGCGAATTTGTTAAGGAAAAGTTAATAAAATGAGTTTTTGATAAATTTAATGATAGTAAATCGCAATCCAGTTGACTTTTTATTAAAGCCATGCCGTATTCAACCTTCTGCAGTAGCTCATCGCAGTTCTCCGATGCAAAAACAATCACAGTATCATCAGAAAATGAAATAATTTTAGCATTTACATCAAGTTTAGTTAAATCATTTATATATATATATATATATATATATATATATAAGAAAAAGAATGGGCCCTAATACAGTTCCCTGCGGTACACCTATCTCAACTTGTAATTCATTGCTGATGACACCATTGACTTTAACAATCTGCTTTCTGTTTGCCAAATATGATTTTATAAAATCATTAGCGGGACCTTTAATTCCGATATTTTCTAATTTGTTTTAGAGAACCCGATGAGACACAGTATCAAATGCCTTCGCAAGATCAAGAAAGACAGCCAAGGTCTTTTTATTATTGTCTAAATTTTCATAAATAGTTTTGGTTAAATTAAAAATAGCATGATTAGTACTCATATCATCTCTAAAGCTATATTGTGTTTTTGGTAATATACTAAATTTCTCCAAAAAGGTTACTAATCTGTTTTTGTAACATTTTTCTATGATTTTACCGACACTATTCGTGAGTGATATAGGTCGGTAATTATTCACATTATCCTTCTCCTTAGATTTATATAAAGGGATTATTAAATCCGTTTTAAATATTTCAGGAAATTTACCAAATCTAAAACATAGATTAATAATGTGAACTAACGGTTTTATTATAAAAAGAAATATATTTTTTATTAAATAGTTTGATAGACCGTCAATTCCAGAAAAATGTAAGGTTAAGCAACTGTAACTCCGCCAAATCACCCGCCGCAACCAGTAAAAAATCTGGTGTGATACACTCACACAACTTCCTTTTACAGTGATCTTATAATTAGTCAAAAATTTAATTTTGAATTTTTAAGCATTTGTCAAAAATTTTCAAAAATTACGAATTCTACAAAAACGGTACAAAATAGAGCGTTAGTTGAAGAGACAAATTTTCTCTAGAATCTTAAGCAGAATTCAAAAATGTAATAATATACCGGGTGTTCTATTTAAAATAGGAGTTAATAAAAAAAATAGAAAAAAACAAAAGAAACCCACTTTAGAAGTATTCAACTGGAAAATCACCTATCTCACGTCAATGCACATTAAAAATGTAAAAAAAATGTGAAGTTTGAAAAAAATCGTTAGAGCCATTTTTGAAAAAATCGAAAAAAACTGAAAAATCACAAGAGTAAACACCTACTTCCGGTTATGCGATTTTCTTCAAAAGCTTGCTGTCTTATCTACATAGTACACAAAACTTATATATGAAGTTTCAACGCCATACCTCTTTTCGTTTTTGAGATATTCTGTTCACAGACAGACAGACAGACAGACAGACAGACACACAGACAGACACACAGACCAATGAAAAAAAATATGTTTTTTGGGATCAGGGGACTCTAAAACGTGAAGATCTGTTAAAAACTCAATTTCGAATTTTTGGGGTGAATCCAATACTTCCTTTATCGTAAAAGGAAGTAAAAATTACACAACGTAGGCACATACACGAGCTAAAACCAACCAGGGTGTGCACCGTTACACTGTTCCGGTAAGGTGCTACTTGCGGTTGTCCGTTTTTACACAAAACATTTTTGCTGTAATATCCTCATCTCAAAATTTCATTAAACCTGTTTATAGAATTTTTGAGCTATGGTATTTACATACAGACACACACACGCGCGCACACAGCACACACACACAGACATCATGTCGAAAATGGTCACAATGGATTCAGCGGCCCTCAAAACGTCAAGAGAAATCAAAATTTCGAGGTTAAATTCGAGATATCTTCTCTTTACATACTACGTATGTATACGAGAATGTAAACATCACTAACGGAATGTTAGAATACACCTAACCTCCAAACGTGAAAGCTGACACTCGATTTGAAATAGGTAAATATTAAACATCCAGAGCTAAATAATTAACTCGAGAAGGAAGAGGGCCAGAAATTCAAACCAGTTTCGCGACTGCACTAGAAACTTAACGTTAAGCGTGGCAGATAAAACCATCTATATCCTTCTAAATTCGCATAGACATTAAGTAGCTGTTAGGGACAACTACAGGTCAAAACGTCAAAATAAGCGTAACAGTTGCAGGCTCTTAATGTTCAACTTAACTAGTTATGTATAAACTAACACTATCAATAACTTTCTTGCAAAATGTTAATTGAACCTCAATTATATAACCTCACTTTGTTCAATTTTCAGAGTTTACTACTTCTTATCTTTCTATATTCCAGGTTATTAATGAGGGACTGATGATTTTCGACCACCAAAGCAACCTTGACTGTACATAACTTAGATGGACCACAAATAGAGATGTTAGGACGATAAAACTACATCAGAATTAAATTTTAAGTTTGACAAGTTTTAATTTTAAGAATTTCATCCTATAAGTTCTTTTCCTATGAAAGTTGAATCAATAGTCATGTCATATGGGTTGTATTTAGTGGCTAGAGTAATAATGTTAGTCAAGTTTGTTACTGCTATGGTAACGCAAATAAAATATTTATTTCCAACTTATTTCAAAAATTGCAAGTAACACCTTACATAGACCAGACGCAGTACAAGTTAAGAGTAGAGTAAAATTTACAGCACTGTTCTGAATTAATAATTAAATAGATCGGATTTCATAACTTAAATTGCCCATTAAGCAATTCGCTGTTATAGTGAAAAGTAGCGTGAATTGATAGAATTCTGATGGCTGAATTCTGGTGATTACTTCTTCTATTTCATTGTCTTCGGTTAGTACGGAGGCTAGGCGTTTTCGTATTTGTCTGTACCTTTACTTACTCTCTTTACTGTACTTTGTACTTTGTTTTATCGTAATTCATGTTTTGTACTACCATGGCAACTTCTTCGTCATCAGCATATGCCAATAATTGCCACTGTGTACTACAGAACTGATCGTCTCTTCACGTTTACTCCAGTTTTTCTTATGGTCATGTTGACTAATCTATTTATTTTTCTGGTACTTTGGGCTCACACGATTCACGAAATAGTTCTCTTCTAATCATGGTATCTCCGAACAGATGGCGTACTTCGATAGTATTGCGACGGTTCTGTGCTTCAGCAACTAATATTAATGTGATATTTGCATTAAAAGATGGGGACATCCACCCTTATTGATATTTGCGAGTTCAATAATACTTCAATTCCATTAACGTTATAATAACAATAATGTTATTTGGCTTATAATTAATAAATAAGGCTAGCCTTAGGAACCTCAATCCAGAATGAAACTAAATCTACACAACTTCTTTTCATTGGAAAGTTACGATGAGCCACTTTGTTTTCTGTTCATTCCCATAATATGGTAAGTAGTTTGATGTAATAGCAAAGGCATGTACAAGCAGTCGCACGGCCTGAAAGAAACAGAACTAATAAAGCACACTGTAATTCAGAAAGAAGGGTTATAACTAAAGTAAATAAAGTGAAAACATGTGGAAAGATGGAGATGAACACTTGGAAGAATCCAAGTAGTGCAAGATAACAACAATAGTAACAGTTGGCAAAGCCTGCATCGTACATCGAGAATGTAGACATTTCAAGTTGTGGTACTTGGATTGTAATTTGGGTGGTGTTAATGTGGAACTTGTATGGAAAAACTATGAACGGACATGAACAAGAGTGCACCTCTGATATTTGGAGTGGTAATGTGGAGAAGTGTTTGGAACCGAGTATTACAACAAACTGTGATCTTAGTTGTAGCGAAGATTCAGGTTCTAATAGGTAATAAGTTAACTTAGTTTCTTCAAGAGTATTACAATCCCAATACTTAAAAAAGGGGAAAAGAACAACCATGCGAACTACCGCATGATCACGCTGCTAAATACCACACTCAAGGTGTTCACGAAAATCTTACCAAATAAAATAGGAGCAATGCACAACATAAGCAAACAACAGCAGGGCTTCAGAGGCAACAGGTCCACTATTGACGCTATATCTGTAATAAAACAAATTATTGAAAAGGCCATAGAGTTCAACACACCAGAATATATGTGCTTCATAGATCTGACCAAGGCATTCGATCGCGTTCCACTAAAGGATGTAATTTCAAGGCTAAAGGAAGAAAACATACCTGAGGACATAATATGCATTATAAGAGACATAAACAGCGTCAACAAAACACGAATAAAAGTTGACAATGAATTATCTGAGGAAGTCGCCATCAAATCGGGAATCCAACAAGGGGATAGCCTTAGCCCACTGTTGTTCAACCTAATAATGGGTAAAATAATACAAAAAACCAAAACAAAAGGAAATGGATACCAGATAGGAAACAACAGGATAAAAATAATTTTCTACGCAGATGATGCAGTAATCATTGGAGAAAGCGAAGACGATTTACAATAAATGGTGCATGAATTGACAAACACCGCGGAAACTTACAACATGAAAGTATCTATAACGAATACTAAAAGTATGGTAATAGCAAGAGAACCGCAAAGATGTAAAATAGTAATCGAAGAAAAATGCATAGAACAACTGATGAAATTTGAATACCAACAGAAATGAGAACATTACGATCTATCACAGGTAATACACTAAGAGATAGAATACGAAACAACGAAATTAGAGAAACATGCGCAATACAAGATGTTGTTCGGTGTTCTCGGCAAAGAAGAAGAGAATGGAACCATCATGTAAACAGAACGGGTAGAGAAAGATTAGCCAAAATGGTAAGGGATGAAAAACCATCAGGAAGAAGGTCAGTAGGAAGACCCCCAAAGAAGTGGAAAGATAGCTGGCAATCGACGTCCCAAAAAATGCACCGCAATAACAGGCCTTGACCTAATATAAGTATAAGAAGAAGAAGAAGTTTCTTTAATATGTCAGATTACTATTAGACTCAAAATCAAAATTATGCAATAACTAAGAAAAGCATGATAACTAGGCTGGTTGTCTAGAAAAATTTATTATTTTATGATATAAGTAGTGGAGATGCATGTATGTTTGCTATGCTCCAATAATTTAATGTGCAGAAAAGCATAAGTGGTAAAATTTTTGCCAATTAAGCTAATGTCAAATATTTAAAAGAGTTGTTATTTGGCACTTATCTGATAATAGGACTGTCAGCATCCTCGATGTTAGTGCAGGTAACGGGAAGAGTAGCTGCAAAAGTGCCTCCCCCCTAGCAGTTTCTAGACTTTTCAAGGAGCCGAAAGTGTCATAAAGGATTAGAACAATATTGTGTGTTAGAGACCAGATTAGCAATCACCCGAAAGGAAAGATTAATGAGAAATAAATAAACTCATCTAATTTATAATAATGAATTACTCGAGAGAAGCTGATAGTAAACATTAAAAAATGCTGTCGAATTATGTGGTTAACTGAACTGCCAATTAACAATTCGTATTAATGATAAACTACTTTACCGGGAAATTTGAGTTTCTTCCAATCTGAATGGGAGTTGTTATGTTCAGAAGGAATTACTGAGCTAGCAAACTTTCTACGAGCAGTTACAAGAAACTCTCAAGAAAATTAACAAAAGTTGGATAACATTAGGTGGTCACTTGAGTGTAACAATATACTCGTAAAATGAACCATTCGAAAATTTAAAGAACAGAAGAAGAAACCACACTAAATAGGAATAGGCATATGCTGCGAGACCTGATAACATATAACAGACTGCGAAAAATAAACACAATTTTTATAAACAAAGCCATACACAAGTACACTTGGTCACAAAGAGGGCACCAAAGGATACTAATAGATTACTTGTTAATACAGAAGAAAATTGTAAAAGTTAGTACAAGAGACCGGGGTGACCATTTCATGTTATGTTATGTTTAAATGCCATTTAACACAATAAAGATTTCTCAGCTCGGCTTCTTGAGATTGATGTATTATATCAGAACACTGAAGTGGTGATTGATTATGATTTTATTTTGTTAATGTAGTCAGTAGATAAACATTAATTATGAACTAAGTGATTAGGGCCCGTGATGAGCTGGCGGTGGTTCTGGCTTTCTCCGGCTCGGGGTTGGCAAGGGTTCGATTAAGGTGTGCGGCGTAAAAAGAGAAAACTAATAAAACCCGATGGGTTGCTTTGGCTTGTACGTGGCTGTAGCGGAGATATACTGCGATACGGCCTCCTGGAGGATGCGTAAGGCCGGGCTGAGGGCTTCAACCTGGATGGAGTAGTTGCGAAACTCGTAACCGCCAAGGGCGCTGCAGGTGCATAATGCGCAGCAAACAAGAAATTCGGCCTGGATTGGAGTAATGCGGAAACGAAATTCGGTTCGGCCTCCGGGTGCAGAGGTGGCTTCGAGGCGACTACAAGAGGTGCGACTGCCGAGGAAGCTGCAGGTATAGATTTGACCTGGACAGCGCTATTGCGGAGGCAAAGCTTGGTTCGGTCTCTCTATGAGGAAGAAGCTTTGGAGGTGTGTCCACAGAAGATGCTACTATGCTCTGGGCGATCTCATAGAGCTTGTCTCAATTTTGCCATTGATCTTCGGGCTATTTAAACTTACTGACGTATTTGCAAGGATCGATGTCGCAGTGTGATCAAGTTGCTACGTTTTGATAAATTTAGGTTGTGCCAACTATTGTAACCTACCTTAGAAGGCTCACACATCTCCGACTAGCTCAAACCTCGGTTACGATATGGGTATGATAAGTGTGGGATTTTTGTTTACTTAACTTTCGCATAAAGGTCTTAGTTCATTAAACAAGAAGTATTGGGCGCCAACAATTTTCTTTAAATTGTGAATTTTTTCTTTGATATATATATTTACATTCGATCTTATAATTCAAGGTTCATATTTCTGTTAAATGAGAGCTTAACATGATAAATGGTTAATTAGTATGGCAATTTCCACAGTTCACTTTATATAGAGATAACCAATTTCAGGTAAGATCAATCTAAAGAGCTCTTTATACCCTCTTAACCTATTTATAGTTTTAATTAATGTTGTTAATGGGTTTCACGTTAAACTCAATTCACATTTCCATAGTATAAGAAATTCCCATTATTTAATAGATGTCTGCTTTATAACATTGAACCCTTATAAATTGACGTTTATAAAATTATAATCTGGTGTGTTTCGCCTGGCTACTAAGAAGGTAATTAATTGTCTTATTACGTTATTATGAACTCTTTGACTGTTGATAATATGGCCTATGCCCTTATTTGGTAGTAACGTGACATATTTTATGTTATAAATTAACTGAACAGTATTTATATATATTCCTAAGTTTTAGGACTAACCTAGATATAAAACAAATAATCTATGGTGCCAGCAATTACTGCCTTGCCCATCGAGTTGAACTTTATGTAACTGGAACTACCCCCATCGCCAAACCAATAAAGTGGTTCTCTTTGGTGAGGTTCTTTATTAATAATTAAGATAATTCTAATATAGTCCTTCTTTCCCGGTTATGCCCTTCCATAAGGTTTCGCTACGACCCTGGAGGATTTTATTTCATCCTATCATGATGGCTCGTTGCTTTTAAAGAGCAAGAGCTAAACTAACGATACTTTCAATTAAGATTTGTATGAATTACCCTATTTCTTATCTACTAGTTAACTAATAACCGCTTTTCTAGTGAGAAACTGCCCAATGAATTAATCCTATTTGCCTGAAAAATCATTATTTCCTAATATAATCTGGAATTATACTAATTAAAACCTTACAAAGTTTATTCTTTTAAGTTAGGAATCTGTTCTTAGCTTGGATTTTTCTGCTGACGCCACGAAGCCTCAATCTGTTTTTTATTCAAAACGGGAAGTGGTTTCTCTTATTATCATTCTCAAAATATTTCCAATAGCCACCTAACTCAATTCAAAAAGGTCTATTTGATGAGTATGCAACCTGTATTTTTCTTAAGTGTTTTAAGTTGCTTACTATCACGTTTTTTTGATTATTCAAATGCATTCCTTTTTAACTAAACTCTGGACTGCTACAAGATGTACGTTTTTCCAGGAGCCAGGCAGAATTAGTTGATCTGTATCATGTTATAGCTGACTTAAATCACGCGTTTTAACACCAAACACGACTTTCTTGGTGTGCCAAGTAAAGTTTTTGTTAATTTAATCACCCCCATTTATCTTTGGATTAATTCGGCCGTCGGATATAATTTCTGACCTGACCGTACAGTCAAGGTAATACCTGTAATAGATAGTGTTTCTTAATTATTGTTATGATACCTTCGTTTTTAACTGTTGGGCGATTCTAGACAGCGCGGTGTTTCCCCAACGGTTAAATTTGCTTGTATTAAAATCGCTGGCAGGCTAAAACGTAGACACAGCAACCTTTGTTCTTAATGTGCGGACGGCTGAAATTGATTGCAATTCGATGGCAGGCTAGATCTAAATACGGCTTGAAAGGTTAACTTATTATTAAAGGCAATCCGACAATTATATCAAAAGAGAATGAATGAATACAGTAACGCAATGACAGTTTAAAGCCAAATAGAGCAGGAATTTAAGAACATAGAGCTTATTATAAAAGAACCAGCAGATAAAGTATTAGGAAAGAGGAAGCCGAAACGAAGTGCCAAACGATGGTGATTCGGCAATAAACAACTACAGCATAAAGCAAGAAAGGCACATAACTGCGCTATTTAAGAATATAATAGACAGAACTTATGTAAAGAAAATATGTAGCATAACAAAACAGAAGATAAGGATTTGCATATAAAGCCATAAAAGAACTGAATAAAGACGAAAGAGCTACAGCAGATATAAAGCTAATAGATCCTTATAAAAATGTTGTGTTGTATGTAAAGCCATTTAATACATGAAGGGCGATCACAATTTAGTTTAGACAGAGGAAACTATGGACTTTCACCTCCACAGTTTAGTATGTACTATAAATAATGTAATCAGCTGTTGTCATTTTGACTTAATTATCAGACATTTTTGTCTAAATGCTTTTATACAAGCTAAAATGTTGAACTACAATTGAAATTTTTAGTTTTCCAATGTACTTCGCAAACCAAAAGTGATATCAGAGTTCTGTTTTTTTTGTCTTGGAAATTTTCTGCTACGTCTTATAATAACGAAAATTCCTATGCCATCAAAAATAAAACGCCCTGTACTCGCTACAGATGATCTACTTATTGCAATCACAAATGCATTACGCTCGCCCGAAATCGGTTGCCAGTTAAAAATTATTGTATAAACGATTTTTAACATAAAACAACTCGCAGTTCTTTAAAACCTGAGCCCGGAGCGAGTTCGAGTTTCTCTCGAAGCCGTTTAATTTATAACATCGGTCCTACAGTGATACTAGAAATGCAACAATGGCTTTTTTACAATAAAACCGGGTACCTATGATAATAAATAGCCTGTACCCATTACACACCGTATGGGGTAACCAACTGTCGTGAATGTAATTTCCATACTTAGACCGTAGTAAACGTTTTATGTCTCCGACCTTTGTTCTAAGATCGTTGTTCCCGTCCATCCTATAAGATTACATTGTTATTATTATTGCATTCCTCCGCTTCGCCGGATTTGCTTGCTGCGAAAATCAGTGTACTGGATGTGGAAACGTCGTTAAGGATCGGGCTGGGGCTAGGCGATCTCCTATTACATATAAAATCGCGACTTATGTGCGGGATTGGGTGGCATAGCGTTGTTGCAATGAAATTGTGCAAATAAATATTGGCGATTTCGAATTTCAGCGTGTCCCACGACGGACATAACAACTTTGATAAGAAAATTATAATATGTAATTTTAAGATTTGTCAAAGACTAGATTAGCGAAAAAGAGCAGGATTTCAGAGAAAACAGATCCAATATTCGTATTAAGGCAATTCGGTATAGCTGAACAATAGAACAGGGCGAAATTTTCAACATTTTGAGTTTAAAAACTTTCCTTGCCAGGAAAGCTTCATGTAAAGCCCTACAGATTTGTTTGTAAAGGGACTAGTGCCCGATTACATATCTCTATCGTTGTTTTTAAAGTTTCTGTTAACCATGATGAAGAAGGATTTGTAAATTTAGAAAAGATAATCGAAGAATGAAGATAAAAAAAGGCAGTTAAATTTTCGCTAAGTAATATAATCTTACCATTTACATTATTTACGTTATAAATACTATACTTTCTTATTGATAAGTCGAATATATTAAGTGTTGTTGAAATGCTTAAAACTTCTATATGAATTTCTGCTTGGTTTAGGATGTTGATTAACTAAATGGATATACTAGCTATCTAGTTGTTTGCCACAAGCCTCTTCTTGCTTATTTTCACATAATTTTCTTTCCGTATTGGATTATGGGATGATGTATTTCGTCAGTAGCGACTTTGATATAGCTTCAGCCTACTATACTTTCTTTTGCAATACCGCGGACAAAGTTATGCATGACGTCGTCAATCAATTTTGAGTGTCCCTGCATTTTTTTCTCATGTGCACGAAATGTATTAAAAATGTATTGTGCGTTTAAAATAATTATTTACGATACAAGTGCGTAAAGCTAGTCTTTAGCAACGAGTGGGGCAGAGTTAAAAGGCAAGTGAGCGAGGGTTTTAAACCCAGCGAGTGACTAAAGATGATTTACGCATGTGTATCGTATAATATTTCATCTATGATAGAATCTAGAAAACACGATAAATATAAAAAATATTTTAAATGTAAATTAGAATTACTAGCCATAATTTTCTGTAGTTAAAAATTTAAACACGTTGCTACTGACGACGTGAACTAATGAAACCATGTCATTAAACAGTCGTTTTACAAACTAAAAACTGCCAACTATAAGTCAATTTTACACACTGTCATATTATGTATACAGTATATTATGTAACCAGCTTTATAAACGTCACTTTAGTCACAAGTTTTTTTAGGCATAAGCGAAGCCTAGCGCAGCGAGTGTTTAATAAGCGAGTGTCTAGACGAGTTTATATAATGCGTTACATACTATACTCTTTCTACGACCACAAATTGAGACAATACAGCATTATATTATTTTATTAAGATTTTTGAATATTATGATAGGTTGAATTATGCTTGACAAACGTCAAAGTCGAAAACTAACTTGATTTTAGTTTTGGCTGTGGCTAATAAAACAAATTCTCTCTGATCCTAACTTCACCTCATGACTAAAACGTCGTGACTAAGAGGCTCTTTAGTCACAGTTTATGAAGGCGTGATTAAAATGTCACTTAGCGAAGTGTATATTAGTATCTTATATGTCATTTTAGTTACAGAAGTAGAAAAAAACTTGGTTATGGTAGCTCTTGGAGATAAGCGAATATATCAGCTTTAATTTAATTTTTAATTCAAATACGTCATTTGTAATCTGTTACTGTCAAGAGGTAAAAGTTGTCTATTTAAGTTCCTTTAAATTGAGTAAAACGGCAAGGGACATGGTTTTTACGCAAGAGCAAGGGTGGTTGTGTGGGAAAATTATTTTCGTAATGGAAGAAAAGTAATAGTAATTTATTATACAAGACGATAAAGTTAAATTTTATCCACGAGTGAATCGTTTAACGTCGAGACGAAGTCGAGACGTTAATGACTCAAGAGTGGATAGAAATAACTTTATCGTCTTGTATAATACAATATTTTTTTCTATAGCAAGAACTTTAACAATTTCAAAATAAAATAAGGACAGTCAATCACATTTCAAAACGTCAGCAGCTAGATTGGGTTGCTGCGATAATACGAAGCTGTCATATTTAATTTAAACAAAAGTTAGAAAATTAAATTACTTTATCTACGACCACTACTAAAAGTAGGCCTTTTAGCGCTAGCTTGTTTCACTAAAAGTGACGTTTTATAGTTTACCGTGTTTAAAGAAATCAGCTGTTTACTTTTAGCACATGTGCTAAAAGTGAAGCGAGGTTCAAAACTACAATTTCGAACTGCAAGTGAAGTTGTAAAGCTATTCTAGTTGCTTCTTGCGTTACAGGTAAAGCGTTTTTGAAATAATTAAAGCGTTATGTAATGAATACAGTCATATGTGGAGTATCAATAATTACATTTCGTAACTCACCTTGACAGCACGGGCGTGGCCAAACAATCGCCAGCGGCGTAGGCTACTATTCATTATGACGCGGCGTCGCAGATGCGAACCTTTCTTAAATCGATATTTATGGATTAATAACGGTAAAATTAAGGTCGTAGATAAAATATTGTATGCAACGCGTGCTAAAAGTCGTTTATGCGCGAGACATGTTATGAAACTCAGCCTTGGGCTTCGTTTCATAATTTTCATGTTTCGCGCATAAAAGTCGACTTTTAGCACTTGTTGCATAAATAGCTATTATCTATCCTTGATGTTAAAGTTCTACTTTATCTACCCTTGCTGTTAAAGTAAAACTTGTTCTTTTGTTTTGGGTTGATAAAAGCACATTTTAACATGAGCTATAGAAAAAATTAAATTTATTTCATTCAAGACACCTTTAGGGAATTTGTAGAGGAGTTTCCTGCGGCCACAATACAGTAGAAGATATTCAACGATACTTTATTAATAATTGTCAAAACTTTCGTAAAACTGGAAGTGTAAATCGGAAGCTAGGCAATGGTAGGCCAATAATTCGCACTGAAGAAGTAATTGTTAATGTAAGACAAATAGCGCAAGAACAATCAAACGCATCTGTTCGTCATTTAAGACAGCAAATGAATATTTCAACTACAACATGGTACAGAATTTTGATAACCGGTTGCAATTTTGTCAGGAACTACAGCCAAACGATCCTTCGGTTAGGTTGGAATTCTGCAAATAGTTTGAAAATACTAGTAACTTTCGAAAATAATGACGATGCATTTAAAAAAACCTTCTTGGCTGACTAAGCATATTTAAATGGCTGTGTTAATTCACAAAACATGCTCTGAAAACTCCCATTTTTACGTTGAAAAACCACTTCACCTACAGAAAATTGGAGTTTGGGCAGTAGTTAGTATAATAATATATAGATCATATATTTTTTACGGTAATTACTTCGAGCAGAGCGAGCAATTTTGTCTCAAATATTTTAATAATTTAAATTTTATGTTCAATAAATGCACAAAGATATCGCAAAGAAATTTTAATACCGTTTCTTGAAAAGCGACGAATTACAAATTGTGTGTTTCCAGCAAAATGGGGCAAGACTTCACGCAACTGAAAACAATTAAAATTTTCTTGGAGAGTATTACGAAAACAGAATTGTTAGTTAAAAATGCCTACAGTAGACCCACTAGGTCCTGTAATCTCATTTCATGTGAATTTTTCGTGTCCCCATTCAAAAATTAATTCTTTTTAGCATTCAGTTGACAATATTTATAAACGGCGGTGGGTTACTGAGAAAATAGAAGAAATTAACAATAATCCAGTGATATTAAATAATGTGTTTAAATGTTTCCGACGAAGAGTTAGGTTAAGAGTTAATGAAGGTCAGCATATTTTACATTTAACTTAATATGCCGTCAAGATACCATTAACAATGTTTGAGTTTTATTTTCTTTTTCATTTAGTTTTAATAAATACTCCTTGAATAGAACATATATTAAAAAATAACTTCTTTCTCTTGTTATTTTTTATTTGCTTCCCGTAGTTTTAACCAATATGCAAAATGAAATTTGTTTTAAAAGTATTTTTTAAGTTACAATAAATTTTAATTTGGTCGTAGCTCGTTCAAAGCGAGATCTTTTGAAAACGCATTCAAGTTAATTTGAGTGGAATTGATTTAAATGTGATATATTTATTTCCATCCAAGGCGTACCCTAAACAAGTTTTGTTTTGAAAAGTATGATATAATTAATAGAATAATAGGTGTTTATAGTATAACATAAAAACGTTTCACATGTTATACTTGAAATTAGAAGAATCACAGAAATTTCTCTTAATTTATGTACTTCAGGAAGGGTAATATGTACCTGTAGTTCGTCTGATAATAGACCCAAATCAGTTTTGTAATGTTCAGCTAATGGTTAATAATCATCATAATTAAAAAAATCTGTACTTATAGGATTTAGTGAAGTTAAGCTCATCAAAACACTTTATTTTATTTTGGATCTATAATCTTGCTTATTGGCCCTCGCTAGCGGGCGTAAAATGACTTTTAAGCACCAACACTAACACATCAAAAATTCACAGCGCTACCACAACGATGACGTAGCAGTCTGTAGCCGAATACTGATTTCTTGAATTCTGTTCATTTTGACAACCAAAATAAAATAAAACATTGTACAGGACTATCCATTATCTTCGTTCGAAGCACAGAAGATAATATTTTGACTAAAACATGATACGAAAAAAGAACAGAATCCCGGAGGACAACCAGTTTACAGTATTATTCAGTTCTTAAAATTTTTCAATAAGGTATCCTTATCAAAGCCTGTGAAACTAATTGTTATCCTTCCAGCAACATCATGTTTGATAACTTCATTAATTCCATTTCAAAATTTTTTGCATTTTTTGTCGAAGAAACCCATTTGAAGAATAAAAAGAATTTAGACGAAATTTCCCTCGCAGTTGGAAGTTTTGAAACTAAATATTTTGAAAATATCAAATAAAAAAGGAATTTAATTTATTAACATGTTCACTCTGTATGTATGTGTTGGGTCGAAAATATACCTCTTTTTATCAAGAGCAAAAACCTGAGCTATGTGAAAAACATTACTTTATTCAACTAACAGTTCTTGAGTTATAGCAAAAATATTCAGAACTTTATTTTTTTAAGATGCTCACTCTGTATATATTTGATCGAAATGTTCTCAGTTGTATAACAGGTAAACATATAATTCGCATGAAAAATATCGTCTTCCCCCAACAAATAGTTTTTGAGCTATACCGCCAACAGACAGACAGATGGAATTTAGAAATCCTGTTTTTCGTCTTCCAGGGACCCTGAAACGTGAATATATGAAGAAATCTCGGAAAGTGATTTGTTCGCGATTACAATACAATTACCAGCAAATGGATGGTTATTTGGTATCTTATTATGTCTACAGTCCGTCTTAGGCTATCCGTGTCTTCTCTATAGCTTGGATTCTCTACTTACATAGGCAATTTGGGAAGAAATTACTTATTACTTAGAAATTGTAGTGTTTGTGTTTATGTGTGCTATATGGCGAAACAGTATTATATGAGGCTTGAAGTATATTCCATTCTTAACCTTCAATATTGCTCAGAGAGAAGAAAGATATGTTGTGTACAACGCCAACCACAATTGGTTACGATAAACGATTCAACTATGTTTCAGGCCATGGGAATATTCCGCATAATAACTCCACATGATCTAATTAATAAAGATACATAAATAGTAAGGTTTCCAACAATGCCAACTGTGGCAGAAATAGCAGGAGTTTCTGAGGTAATTCATGCTGTTTATCGGGTATTTCTACACCCTAAACAATAAAAATTAATAAAAATCGAACGTTACTTTGTTTATCAGCTGACGTTGACGTTGCCTCAACTCATATCAAATATTACTTGTATAGAATACTTACCGGTGTAGCTTTCATAAACGTTTTAATTTTATCGTTTCTTGACAATATCAAACTGACATGTAATTAAATTCATAGGAGACACGTACTAAAAAATCCATAAAGGGCTTTACTTAGAACTTCCCTCTCAAGTGGATGTTGTCACATGAAACAATTTTAAAAATCAAAGAAAAATAGAGTTAAAAATTGTACCACCCTTAAACGCAGGGGTTGACAAGGCCTCGGCTAGCGCTTTTAACTCTCGGTAGAATATGGCGTGGTGTAAGGATCAGGCTAAGAAATGCTTCGGGCTTGTACAATTGAACAGTAGATTAATAAAAGAATTGGGCGCCATGTCGTTATTCACAACAAATAAAACAAACTTAACTAGCAAAATAGATCAACACCAACCTTGTAAGTTTCGCTGCGGACCTCAATCTAAATGTAGTAAAGCGAACAACAACAAATACAAACAGTAACAGTAGAAAAATATTTAATATCAAAACAATTAAATCAGGGCTGGCGTCACCCAACATACACAGACAGGTATATCAGGACAAAACAAACAAAACAACATTTTAAAACTTCAATTCGAAGTGACATTTTGGAATTCGCTAAGTATAGTTTAAATAACCACTACAGGCTAACACCTGTGCAATCGCATTAATGATAATATAAAATACACGTTATTTCAGCAATTTTAAATTATTTGAGTACCCGCACTTAGTGGTAATAACAATTGAGCTAAAAAGGTTGATTAAACTTGCTCAGTTTGATTTGCTAAGATCTTAGTAAAATTGATATAAGTTGCGGCACAATACCTTTGACGATAAAAAAAATAGGTGCTGATAAGAGCCTGTACTTACAGTTTAAATAAAGATAAATTCCAGGAAAATTCCGATGCGTTGCATTCTTCTACGAAGACTCAATGTCAACTTGAGTGCATGATCCCAAGGTCGACTCTCGAAATACACTAGCATCCAAAAAGAAGGATATTCCTGGCTACGTACAAGCGCGAATTCGGGAAGCTGGAAACGTTAGCGCCGGGATGCTGAATTTAAACCTTTGCGAAGTTAGCCAATACAAGAGGTTTCTAGTTCAAACTAAACGAATTTCAGCCCAAACTAAACGGATTTCAGCCCAAACTAAACGGCCTAAATGTTTGAAAAATTAGAAAGTGAAATAAGCTCGCAAAAGCATTCTTACCGAACGGTGTTCTTGGCCTAATGTGGAGGACGCCTTGCAGCAATTTCGATGAGCCGAAGTGCAGATCAGTCCAACCTAAATAACCAAAATTAATACGCAAAGAATAGAATTAGAAGAAACGCCCTTACCAGCGCTGGAAGCGCTACCGCAAACAATGCTACAAGCGGCTTCGCTTGCTTGAAAAACAAGAACGCTTCGAAAAATCTATACTAAACCAGATATTGCACTGTTTTCACAGCCAACGTGGATCGAAGATGCGAAGACAAATTCAAAAGCGAAAATGTGCAGGTCTCTGAATGCGAGCGCCTGTCGCGAAAAGCTTGAATGCTTTTGCTACAAAATATAGCTGGTCCGACAATCGCTGTTAATTGCATTAACGCACTTTTAAAATAAAGTTGAAACGGGGCGTTATGCAATACCTTTTGGTTCGTAACAATACTGAAATAATAACAAGAATCACTGGTAATGCAAATTACATCAATTTTCAAATAAACAACATCACCGGCGATAAGATTCGAACTACAGCGACTGCGAATGCGAATTCCAATTCGGCCGTCTGATCCACGGACCCATCGAGGATCTCGCCTGGCTTTGCGATGCGCGGCTGTATTTAACACAACGGACTTGTTAAAGCTTTTTGACTTTTTACAACATTGCCCTGTATCTGTTGTGTCCCATTTTCGTTAAGTATAAAGTCTGACCTATGAACAAATTATTACTTTTATTTATTTCACAGTTAATGCAAAAATAAATAAAATTTTATTTTTAAGGTGCACATCCTGTATATATTTGTCCGAAATTTTCTCGATTTTATGCCAGGTAGACATACAATTTGCATGTAAAATATCGTCTTCCTCCAGTAAATAGTTTTTGAGTTATACCGCCAACAGGCAGACAGACAGACAGACATACAGACAGACGAAATTGAGAAAAAGTATTCTTCGTCATCTAGGTACTCTACAACGTGAATATCTAACGAAACCTCGGATGGCGATTTTTTCGCGAATACAATACTTCCTTCGTTTTTTAGGCCAAGGAAGTAAAAAGACAAATTTAGCATTGTACGCTATCATCCATTTTTGGATAAAAAATGGCCGCTGACATTTGCGTTGTCTCAACTCTTATCGGTATAAATGTAGTATAACGAAGATGCGCTTTATACGTTTTCGTTATATTGCATTTATAACCCGCCGCCTCATGGTGCCAAAATACCAAAAAATACTTGGCGCTCGTGCACGGTTTTCGAGTTAGAGAGCGCCAAAGGTGAAAATTAAAAATTTCCAAACTCTCATAACTCGGCAACCATTGACGCTACAAAAAAGTATCTGTAGCAAAAATGTTCTATTTATCAAGAGCTTTCTATTGATGTATATTAATTAGTAAATACATTTTTAATTTGTTCTAACTGGGAGATACATAGAGGGATTGCCTAGATAAAGTTCATAAACAAAATTTCATAAAGATACTCCCACAAGGTAATATGCATATATATTTCAAATCATTTGAATACAAAAAATCTTGAACGCACGGTTCAAAATTATTATGTTATTTGCAGTTTTTAGATTGTGTGTCATCTAAACATCCTACATTTCATGTCTCAACACCTTTTTCGTTGCGTCAATAGTTCTCCAGTTACTAGCGTTAAACACTTCAACTTTTTGAACTTTAGCACCTTGTAACTCACGAACGGCGTACCAGCGCCAAACATTTTTTATTTTGGAACACTCTCGATGTTTTATATCTACCTTGACTAACAGGAAAGTGCAAACCGCGTCTTTGTTATACTATTTTTCGTCATGATCGAATCTCAACATTATCTGCGCTTTTGTATTATCTTGCCTAAAAAAGATATTCTGAGAAAAAAACCTCTTTTTAGCGTGTATTTGATCTTATGTGATGCTGGAAAATGATCTATTCTGCTTGTAAGGTTATCGTATTCGCGTATTGGCCAATAAATTTATTATTATTGTTTTACCGATGCTTTATCGCACCTGCTCGCGTGGAAGCTTACATCGGCAATACCTACTTTGTTGGGTAAATATAATTATCCGTAGTTGCTCTAGTTGATCATTAGTTCCTATGTCAATACGTAATCTTTTATATCAAGATTACCTGAAATAGAAGACAACTCTTCGTGGTCTGCCTAGGCCTAGTAGAACCTTCCACTCAGTAATATAACCACTAATTTAAACTAAGATGTTTAATCCATTTTGGATATAATAATTAAGCTAAATAAGTTAGAATATTCTAAAGATTGACCGCTTAAGGGGCCTAAATTTTAAGTATGGTATTTGGAAATCCCGACTTGACGTTACGCATTAGCTAGAGTTAGACACAGATTTGCTACGGGTTACGGCCTTCGCAGCTGTGTCCGATGACATTTTATTTATCTTGATGTGTTTATAACAGCCTTCCAGATTGTATAAGGTTTAATCTCTTGTCTCCACAGCAGAAAAATCGATCTCTTCTTTTTGAGGAGATTTAGGACTTTTGACCCCACGGTTGTCAAAGTCGGATCGGGGCATTACAATAGGATTTTCCTAGTCGTAGGAATTAGTTGAAATCGTATCCACATATTTTGGCCCAAAACCTGAGACTCCCATCTCTGAACCACCTCCACAGTATTATATTATGTCGATTCTTCTAATTTAGCTCTGAAGTTTTGCATAACTTTGCCTGACAATTCTTCGTTAGGGTGTCTGACTTTTGATTTTGAATACATTGTATAAACTTATGTCCTCCCCCCACCCTTTCATAAATACACTGCTGTCATGCCTTAAAATTTAATGTAATAATCCCGAAGGATTGATTTACAAAAATTGTCTAACTTAGAAGAACCGGTTGTCGTAAGTCTTGATTTTACATCCCATTGGAGGGAAATCGGTCTCTCCTCTTTGAGCAGATTTAGGATTAAGACCCCGCGATTGCCACAAGCGGATTGGGGAATTACGGGTGCGCACATTTTTGGTCCTGTGAGTGAACTGCACAGCAGAACGGCGCCTCAGAAGCTTTTAAAAAATTGTGGAAGCACTTGAAGTTGTCCATTGCATCAAATAATATAAGCTGTCAGCTTAGCAGCAGTGCTGATAATAATAACTGTAGTGATCTACTTATAATGGAATTTATAAAAATGTGAATTTAGACAATTCCAATACTGTATTGCTGTATTGTTGTCCCTTTCCGCTTTTATGATAAAATCTGGAACGATGTTTATGTACGTATGTTCAAATAAACTTAAAATAACTGTATGCATCCATGATACAAAATAAAAAATACTTTTCCTGTTCCTATTTATATAGCTCACATGCTGTTCGCAGAATCGAACAATTTTACAATTAGAACCCCAAAAGGGAAAGCGGGCGAGCAAAAGAGCGTTTACCTTTCCCCTGCTACCGTATCAAAGGACGCGATACTCAAATAAGAAATCGGCGATCCGGTTAAAATGCGCGATTTTTAGGAAACACTTTAGTCCTGGAGCTTATTTTTAACATGAAATTGAATACGGAAAGACGCAGTTCATATTTTATTAAATAAAAAAATCAGATATATGTGTTCTGGAGATTGCGTGGGCGAAGAACTACTTAGCAGCTTTCAATTTATTGCGTTCAGGATTAAAAATGTTTACGAAAGAGGATTTTATGAAACGTGAGTAATAAATTTCTAATTAGTACACCTTGGATCAACCAGCACTTTTATATTCTTTGTTGTTGGATGGTCCTTTTTAAATTTTACGAATATCTAAATTACTATTTGGATCTAAACTTCCAAATATAATAGAGGTTAAAGGTTAAAAAAAAGATCAGAAAAATCCATCACCGAAAAACCTGAATAAGTTTCAGACAACTATAAAGCTCATCAGGTAAATCTAAATCCGACATCGAAATGCAAAGAGGTATACTCTAAGGCAGTGGTCGCCAACCTGTCGATCGCGAGCTACCGGTAGCTCGCGGGGGCAATTCTGGTAGCTCTCACAACGAAAATACAAAATCAGAGAAGCTTCCTCAAATTCCACAAAAAAATCTAATTGTCATAATATTAAACATAAACAGCGGCAACGTTGCGGCGAGCGATCTGCCGCTGACGCCATCAAGCTAGAATCGGCTAGAATCGGCTAGAACCGACCAGCCGGACCAGTGCGTTAGTGTTCGAGAACGATCTGGATTGCTTTGAACGGGATAAATACGCACGGCGCGGCGACATTGCGCTTAGTTTAAAACTGAACGCGTAACCAACGTCCAGCGGTTGGGTTAGTAGTGAACAACAAAAAATAATATTATGGCAAGCAGTTGTAAGAAGGTAAAGACATACCACTTTCATTCGGAATGGGAAGAACAATACTTTTTTACAGAAGTTAAAGATAAAAATGTGTGTTTGTTATGTAATACTTCGGTCTCCGTTGCTAAAAAAGGAAATATTGAGAGACATCATAAAACTGTACATTCTAATTTTGAAAAATCATTCCCACTACATTCTGCCGCCAGAAAGGAGAAACTGAAACAGTTAAAAAAGCAGTTAATTGGACAACAATCAATATTTTTAAGAACAATCGACAAAAATAAGGCTGCAACTGAAGCATCGTACCGTGTGTCCCAGATAATTGCACAAAAAAAGAAACCTTATGAAGACGGGGAAATGATAAAACAGGCGTTTTTAGAAGCTGCTGACTCGTTATTTGCCAACTTTAGAAACAAAGACGAGATAGTTTCAGCTATAAAATCTATGCAACTTTCTGCTAATACAGTGATGAGACGTGTAGAAGTAATGAGCAATGATATTTTTTTACAGTTAAGAACTGACTTAGATAACTGTGTTTATTTTTCACTTCAACTGGATGAATCAACAGATGTCGTTGACACTGTCCAGATGGCCGTGTTCGTCAGGATGGTTTTTAGTGATTTTACGATTAAAGAAGATCTTTTGAAGTTTATTCCACTGAAAGGACACACTACTGGACAGGAGTTGTTTTCTCATTTAAAAAATATTATTTCTTCCGAGAAAATTCCAATATCGAAAATGGTAGGCTTGACAACCGATGGCGCTCCAGCTATGGTGGGTTTTGATAAGGGTCTGGTGGCGTTATGTCGTAAAGATGAAACTTTTCCGCAATTTCTCTCTTACCACTGCATTATCCATCAGGAAGCATTATGTGGAAATTTCCTGAAACTAAACAACGTTATGAAACTGGTGGTAAAAATTGTGAACAAGATTAGAGCTCAAGCGTTACAAAGAAGATTATTCAAAACCTTGGCCGATGAAGTTGACTGTCAATACGGGGACCTACTCCTTCACTCTGAAGTCCGATGGTTAAGTAGAGGACGGGTGCTGAAACGTTTTAATGATGTCCTATCTGGCATAGTTCAATTTTTCAAAAAACGCGATGAACCGACTCCGGAACTAGAAAATTCAATCTGGCTTAGAGATTTTGGTTTTCTCGTGGACATTACCGAGAAATTAAACGAACTTAATTTGCAGCTTCAGGGGAGAGACAAAGAACTAGCAGAAATGATTTCTGATATAAAAGCATTTATCAAAAAGCTGGAGTTTTGGGAACAAAACCTAATTAACAGCGATGCCAAGCATTTTCCTATTCTTTCAGAAAAAATATCTCAAAATCCATTAGAACCCTATGACAGCAAATATCATGTAGAAATAGTTTCTACCCTGAAGAATAACTTCAAAAATCGTTTTAAGGATTTCAACGAAATGGCTTTAGTAGCGCAGTTTGTTGTTTCACCCTTTATGGAAATTGATATCCAACAGTTTGCAACTTGTGTTATGCAGAACTTTGGCGAAGACATCGCTGCAACAGAAATGGAAGTAATTGATTTTCAAAATGATTTAGCCTTAAAATCGTTAGTCTCAAGTACCAAATGTATCTGGCCTATTGTAAGTAAAGACAAATATTCAGTTCTATGCCGTGTTGCCTTGAAAGTGAAAGCATTATTCAGTTCAACCTATTTGTGTGAATCTTCTTTTTCCAATATGAAGTTTATTAAGAACAAATATCGCAATCGACTTACAGATGAACATTTGGATAATTGTATTCGAATGGCTGTATCAAATTGTACTGCAAACATTAAAAAAATTATCGATGAGTCTGAGTGTCAGCCTTCTCATTGAACGTGCTTTTTTATTTTTCAATGTTTATGTTCATGATAGTGCGTTACTTTTTTGTTGTTATTATTAACTATTTTTAAATCTTACGTGACATGCCGTTGTGGCTGGATAAAAGTTTGTGTTTATTTTTCAAACAACTTCGTTTGGTAGGTAGGAATGTAGTTATTATTAGTACCTATGTATTATGTATTACCAGTTAAATAAATAGTAAAATAAATACATATAATGATAAATTAACTGTGGATTATTTCATTTACGTTGCGTTACGTGGCTTCCGTGTGGGTAGCTCGCTGTTTATTCCAAAATTAACAAGTAGCTCAACACATTGAAGAGGTTGGCGACCACTGCTCTAAGGTAACATGTTCTGTAGTGCCATGAATGATCTCATGCGGGATATAGGCTAAGTAAACAAGATGAGGTTAGAGCCTAGTTGATTCAGAGTGAAAGTCACCCAGTTGTCCACAGCAGCAGATGATGAAGCTAGAAAGAGGGCTGTTTAATATTTGAAGTAGCTTCTCTTAAGAGGAGATGCTATATATTGCCACTGTTTGCTTTGTGATGTGAATTGTACTTGGAGATAAACTTCATATTCCAGGTAGTCTTTCTTCAAAGACAAATGCCTCAGCAGCGCACTTACGGTTCTTCTTTGAGGTAATAGTAGCGCACCCTATGAAAGCGTGGTTCTATTGGAGAGTCACATTTCTATAGTTTGGCGGGTGGACTATTACATGTTTATTCCGAGGCGCGCCGCTAGCGTTGCCTTGGTCCGTGAGGACGCCTTCGCAAGCATTCTACATTGACTGCAAGTTGTGTTTCGTTTGGTAGTCAAAAATCGAGAACTCATAGCCGAGAATAATTCCATTACACGTATATTTGGTAGGGCTGTGAATAGTAGAAGATTGTTTAGTCGATTCCAGAATGCATGCAGTATCTTAGACAAGTACTGTAAGTTTAATATTGGATTTCACGATAGGTTAACCACCTGCACGCCGCTGAGCATTTGAAGGTACGTTTTCTGAAAAAATATGACGGCTTAACGAATAAATGCTCGATTCTAATTTATTTTTCATTATGTAGATATTTTATTTTACCTTAGTTTACATACTTTCGTATTCTTTTGAATACGACATGTTCATATGTTATCGGAATTCCTGTCCACCATACCTGCTGGTTAAATCTGATTTGTATGCGCCATTAGAATATCGATTAATCATCTTGGAATGTCACTTCTGGTCGTATTCTGCGGGATATCCCAGACAGAAATGTTTCAAAAGTAACCTATGGACATCACACATAATTCGGGGAGAAATGCTACGAGCGCTCACACTAATGGTATGTCTGTCCCAAATGCAACTTCCACAAAGGTAGACAAGATTTACGACATCTTTTCTAAATTTGCATTGCAAATAATTAGTTTAAGCTAGTGTAAGGCAGATCATTAGTGTGAATGCTAGTTAATAGCAAGATAATCGCAACAAATGGTTCTCTTCACTGACTTATAACATGTGAGCAAACGAAAAAGTAATCAAGTAATATGTTAGTGGCACTGTAAGTCTACGTCAAATTCGAGGTTAGCAGGTTAGGTTTTGAGTCAGTTTTGACACAAACCTACCCAAAACCTAACCTACTAACATCAAATTTGACATAGACTTACAGTGCCACCAACATTTTATTCATAAAACAAATATTTCAAAGCCAAGCTTGATTTCATTTTCGTTTGCTCACATGTTATTTTTAGCGTATCTTCGTGTGGGGGTGCTAATCGTTATTTGTAACCGTGGCTCAGTTGCAGTCAACTCATTAGTATTACATATCCGGTTTACGTTTCAGCTGGTCCAAACTAAACTGTAAACATATTGTGTTTGTGTCTAATATACTAGTATTATATTATTTCTTGTATTATTCATTGTACAGCCAAATGCAGAACTCGTTTCCACAAAAGGTACGTTATTTCAGAGAAAACTAAAGCCAAGGTAAGTTCGTATTATATATTAATCGACACGATAAAGCTATCAGGTAGTTTACTATCATCTTAGACATGCTTAGGGTATTGTATTAGTTTTATCATATTAACAGATATAGACATATCAACAGAATTATTTTTGTTATTCTTATTTAGATCTACAAGTAGATTGATTTTAGGTATGAATTTTTTGTAGGATGGTATTGAAAGTTGCACATCAGAATATTCAATCACTCATTCCGAAACTGTTTGATATCAAATACCATTTACTAGATTCAGATTTTGATATTTTAACTTTATTTGAGAGTTGGTTAACGCAGGAGGTGAGTAGCGATTTCTTTAAAAATTTATGATTACCAACATGTTTGTGCAGACAGCGGTGCGCGTGGTGGTGGTATTTGCATATATTTGTTTTAAATTTAAAATTATCGAAACTCCTGATTCTATTGAACAACTTTGGATTAGTTTGAAGTTATTCAATACTACTTTAATTATTGGTGTAGTCTATAAACCGCCTCATGTTAATTATACATTTTTTTGTGACCATTTAGAGCAATCTCTTGCATTGTGTATGTCTGTCTCTGACAATATACTATGTCTTAGGGATGTAAATATCGATTTACTGACTTCTACGCACTTATTTTAAGAACATGATTGACTCTGTAAATGTCCAGCAAATTATTTCTGAACCCACCCGTTTGAACAAAAATTCAGCTACACTTTTGGATGTAATTTTAACCTCCAATTTTGAATGCGTTGTTGATTCAGAGGCTCGTAGATTACATTATCTGATTACGAATTGGTTTTCTGCCATTTGTCTATACATAAACCTGTTTCTCAGCCCATCTTCAGAACGTATCGTTGTTTTAAGAATTTTGACCAAGAACGCTATAATAGAGAACTAGCGTCCATTCCGTTTCAGAGATTGTTTCATATCGAGGTGGACAATAAATTAAATTATTTAAATTTTAACCTCCTTGTTGCAATAAATAAACATGCTCCTATAAAGAACTGCTAAACTTACTAAGAAGTATGTACCTTGGATTACGGATAATATTAAATTAATTATGTCTTTGAGTAATGAAGCTCATGCAAAATTTAAAAGAACCGAAAGACCATCACATTGGGATTATTATAAATTATTAAGTAATTTCACAACTCAAGCAATTATTAATGAGAAAAAGGCTTATTTTCAATATAAATTCAGTAATAGTAGTTCGAAAGCACAATGGAGTGAGTTGAGGTCGCTAAACTTAATAAAATAAAAAAAAATAATTACCTAGTAATCTTTTGGATCCAGTAGAAATAAATAACTTTTTCCTAGACGAAATTCCTAGCGTAAATGACAATAGTAATGAACTCATTACTTATTACAGTGGTCGGAGAATAAGTCAAAACATACCTGATTTTAACTTCAAGCCAGTAAATGTATCTACTGTTGTAAGGATTATTGAGCGCTTTAAGAGTAACTCTTTAGGATCCGATGATATTACCTTACAAATAATAAAATACAGTTGTCCACTTATCTTGCCTTACATTACACATATAATTAATCACTGCTTTTTTACAAACACGTTTTCTTCTTGTTGGAAGAATACTATTGTCATACCCATTCCAAAGGTTGCAAATCCTATTGACTGCAAAGACTTGCGCCCTATTAGTATTCTTCCAACTATGTCGAAGATCATGGAAAAGAGCATTGATATTCAGCTCAGAGAACATTTATTAAACTTCAACATCATTCTTTCATTTCAATCTGGTTTTCGTCCAGGTCATAGTTGCACCACTGCTCTATTGAATGTTATTGATGATATAATTGCAGCTAGAGACCGGGGTGATGTATCTGTTTTGATCTTACTTGATTTTAGTAAAGACTTCGATACTATTGATCATTCTGTACTCTTATCTATTCTTCAATACATTGGGCTTTCGAATAACTCTTTCATGTTGCTTTCTGACTACTTAAGCAATCGGGTGCAAAAGGTAAAGTTACCTAACGGGTATTCCGATTCTAGAGAGACTACCAGAAGAGTTCCGCAAAGTTCGATTCTGGAGCCACTTTTGTTTATTATTTACTCATCCACCTTTTCTGAATATGTTACAACCTGCAGTATGCATATGTATGCTGACGATACTCAAATGTATCACTCTTTTAAGATAAGAGACAGTAATCGTGCATTATTTGATATTAATCAAGATCTAATAAATATTGCCGAAATGTCTGAAAAGCATTCTCTGAAACTTAATCCTAAGAAGTCTGTCATTTTGTTATTTAGAAATAAAAAAATATTTAGAGTCACTAAAAGATAATGTTAACTTGACTGTGGGCAGAATTACTATCCCAATAGTTAATGACGCTCGCAATCTGGGTCTAATAATTGACAACAATTTTCGATTTACTTCTCAAATTACTAGTTATATCAAGAAAGCGTATATGAATCTTAAACTAATTTATCCTCACCGACAACATTTGTCCAACAAAATTAAAACTATCCTTTGTCAAAGTATTGTCCTTTCTCATTTTACCTATTGTGCTGAGATTTATGGTTCCTGTATAACTCAAGATTTAGCTAATCGAATTCAAAGAGTTCAAAATGCTTGCATGCGACTTATTTTTGGTATGCAGAAATACGATCATATATCGCATAAGCTCATTGAACTCGGTTGGCTCTCTATGGCGAATAGAAGAAAGTTATTAACTGCAACGCTGTATCACAAAATAATCACTGATAAAATTCTGATTTATTTATATAAAAGTATCTCGTATCGGGAAGATATTCACAATATTAATATAAGATTCAAGCACACTATCACGCCACCCTATCATAAAACAGCCTTTTATGAACGCAGTTTTCGATATCAAATATCAAAAATTTATAATGATCTTCCTGTTAATATCAAAACCTTTTCGGTAAATTTTGTTTAAAAAACATCTCTACCATTTTCTTCTGAACCAACAAAACTTAACAACCTAAATAATGAGCGTTGATTCACTAGGCGGGCATCTATAAGTATTTACTTTTCATTTATTTTTTTTTGTTCTGTTTAATACTGCGAGTGTCGCCGTGCTAATTGCAGAATATTAGGGTTAGTTTAGTTTTAGTTAAGTTAGTTGTAGGGATTTTGTTATCTTCGTCAAATCTATTTTTCAAGGTGCAGGTGGAAGATCAAGCAAAGCGCTTGCACTTAGCACCTTGTGGTTTCCCAAAATCCTATATTTATGTATTTATTTTTATTATTATTGAATTTATTTTTATGTTTATTTTTATTGTTATTGAATTTATTTCTATTGTTATTGAATTTATTTTTATTGTTATTGAATTTATTTTTATGTATATTGAATTATGTACATATCCTGTTGAGTTGTGGGAAATAAAGCCATTTATTATTATTATTATTACTATATTACATGTTCGTGTAGAAGTAAAGTCCGTGGTGGAAAATTGGATTTATCCTTTGTTATCACGAGACATCTTGAAGTAGAATCGAGAACAAACGCTTTCTGTCGTCAAACCCCCATGTCTCGACATATATCACAACAGAACAGGTCGACGAAGGCGAGAAATATCCCGACCTCCTGCCCTAGCATGGAGAATATAGCCGACACGCCGTAAAATTGAGTGTACTTATTGTTAGGGTTAACGGAGAATCAACACCAGCTTCATTATAGTACAGTCAAAATAGTGTAAAAATACTAATGACCTGGGAAAAATTGCAACACAAATTATTCTTTTTGTACGAGTATTATACTGTGAAAAGTGTGTATTTTAACATACTCAAAATCCCCATTAATCCCGGCCCAGGAAATCAGTCAAAATCCAAGATGGCGGCTGAATTTGCCGATTTTTGCCTTTTTTTCCCTATTTTGCTGTATTTATTGCCGTAAAAAAGATGGTGTGCACTTAAAATAGGTACTTATTATGTACTGAAGCATGCCATTTACATCATACTTTTGAATTACTTTCATACGTATCGTAATACAGTGTCCGCCGAAAAGTCGGCATAATATGGGAAAATTTTTTATTTTTGATTTTTCAAAAAAACTTTTGACGTCAATAATTTGTGCTTCTCTAAAAACCTATTTAGCCCCTATCATATATACCGAGTGATTTTTACTTATTGAGAAAATGGAGTTTTTCGAAATTATCGAAAACCAAAAATTGCTATTTTTCGGAAATTAAATAAGATTTCAATGAGATTTTTTTAGAGTGTGTTAATTTTAGCTAACTGAGCAATCTCAAAGCCAGAAAACACTTATTTTTTTTAACTTTAGCTAAAAATTCATTTTTCATTTTTTTAAATATTTTTCAAAATTTCACATACCAAGACTTGAAATTTCTTATGGGACGACATTAAAGATTTATAATTGGAAAAAATAATATAAAATGTTAATTACTTCTTTAGAATTTTTATTATTTAGCGAAAAGTAGTATGTTTGCAGAATTTTTACGTTTTTTATGCAAGGCGCTTTTTAGGAGAAATATTTTTCGATTATAATTAATCTATTTAAACGGCTTCAAGAAACTCTAATCTAGCCCTGTTAATGAATTACTATTAGCAAAATCCTTTAAATGTTCTTTTACAGTTGTCTAAATGAGGAGATTTTTTAGAACATGTAATTGGGCAAAGACAAATCTCTTTATTTCGACAACTGTAAAGGAACATTTACAGGATGTTTGTAACAATAATTTATTAACAGGGCTAGATTAGAGTTTAGGATCATTTCCTATGCTACTTGAGTCTCTTACAGAAGCCCTTCCCATTTTTGCAGCATTTGGGCACACGAATTACACAAAATCAGTTTACCTTCACTTACAGAACATGACTGAACTCAAAAACTCATCCTGAAGTCTATGCTGTTTTCGATAAAGGTGGTCATGTGATACGACGTACTAATAAAATATGGGCGGGATTGCCAGCAGATTTGGTAATTGAGCAGTGTTTAATGAGGTTACTCAAGACAAGTGACGGTCTCACCAGAGGTAGTGGTATGTCCGAAATACAAAAAATTACTTGGATGTTGTCAATGCCTGTGTATTCGGAATACAACAACTCAATGCAGAAGCTGACAAACGTTTCATACCATACTAGCGAACAACATAAAGATATGACTCCATCACGAAAGAAACGAGACAAAGAAGACTCAGATAAGATACTCCAGCTACTGCGATCCATTTCACCTTATTCAGACGATCCAACTTCGGTACTGGTGCCACAGCAACTGAACATGTAAATGTTGAAAAATTTAAAACCATTGGTATGAAGATTGTGGAGAAGATGAAGGGACAGGAGGTGTTTTCTTATAAAATTAAACGAAATGACAAGGCAAAAACGATTTCTTCTGTATCATTCATTAAGTTCAAGAAAGAGGAGGCAACTATTGACCCAGATCTGTTATTTCAAACATAGCAAATTCAGCTGCCACCTTGGATTTTGACTGATTTCCTGGTCTGAGGTTAATGGGGATTTTGAGTTGATGTAAATGGCAATTCAGTACATAATAAGTACCTATTTTGAGTGCACACTATCCTTTTTACGGCAATAAATGAAGCAAAATAGAAAAAAAAGGCAAAAAAGGGCAAATTCAGTCGCCATCTTGGACTTTGACTGATTTCCCGGGCCGGGATTTTGAGTATGTTAAAATACACACTTTTAACAGTATAATGCAAAAAGAATCATTTGTGTTGCAATTTTGCCCAGGTCAAAATTTATTTTGACTGTACTATTAGAAAATTTGAGATCATTCCTATAACAAGTTAATGTGCAAGCATTGATATTTCAAACGTCCAACACTAAATTATAAAGGGTTGCAACATGAAGTAGGTCAACTTTGTAAAACTTGCAAGTAAAATATTTTTTACGAAGCGTACTTTCACACATTCTAAAAAGGTCCATCGAAAACTAATAGTGCTATGAGATTCAAATTAGTGTCTGCAATTGTGCTTTAAGAGATTTTTACTATTCGTCATAGGACACTCTGTATTTCAAGCACCGTATCTTGGTGTCTGGTATAGTTAAGAGTGTCCTTTGAATTTTTTGAGTGTGCCACTGAACTTCCTATTAAAAATAACATTAACAGATCGTTGAATCATTTCATATGATACTTAATGAGGTACAATGGGTAGCGGAAATATCTACTACACTATTTTTTAATTGAATTTCAAAACAAAAGATGATAAGGAATTATCATGTCATGTTAAAGTTTATGAATACAATAGTAATTTCATGACTGACGATGTGAATGAAACAGTTTTTTTTTTATTTTTCCCTAGAATTAATGACAAACTTTGACAATGATTTGTAGTAGCACAAGTGTTTAGCTTTATCATAATTTGAAAAAACGCCTGTAAATAGTATATGGTCAACCCATCGACCAAAATGATGAATACAGTTGAGAACAAAGAAGAATGGACGAAATAGGCTGATAACAAGATAGTTATAGTAAATTTTCAATTAGTTTGTTTTTCCAAGTAGGTTTATTACAGTGCTTTTACTTGAATCTAATATTTCTGCCACAAGTGAATAAATTGTGTTGCTTGCAAATTTCTTTACAGAGACTTTTACAATACTAATTCACGCCACGATTTTCAAAATCAACCACAACGATCTTTCCCAATACTGCTAACGTTGCTTCAGTAGACGATAACATTGGGGCACCGTACATTTACAGGAAGAATTTTCCTGCAGATCGCTGCCTAAATTACTTAGTACAGCATGTTCTTTTAGTTTCAATCATCGAAATAGTTAATTTCAACAGACTGGTGCTCCGCTACACAATTTCGAAGTGGTTGAAATTTGTCTTCTGAAAATATTTTCTGTATGGTACATATAAGGTTAGGTTTGAATAAAATAGTTGAAGATAACGAAATTACAAAGGAAGAATACATTGAATTAGAAAAAGCTACAGACGTTGCCAAAATGTATCCAGATATGTTCAAGTATGCAGCGAAATATAATCTAAATCTATTACCAAAGGTACTGAACCCGGCATGAAAAAATAAAATTCGTCCAAAAGATTGGAAATTTGCACAAATTCTTCCAATATGCAAAAAATGCGATATTGCAACGACGTAATAACTATAAAATATAGATAGATATATTTACTAAGTGAAGCAAAGTTTGTAAACGATTATTCGAACGGAGATGCAGACAGGAAATAGCATTCCCAGTGGAGGAGGAATAATATGGATCACATCAGATTGAAATTCTACTCTCCGATAAATAACATTTTCCCGCTGCTGATCATGTAAGTGAGTGAAACAGCCTTAGTAACAAAACGTGTAAGTCGGTGATTATATTTATTTGTTGCTTTTTCTTGACAACGGAACTCAATATTATTATTAAGTTCCTAGGATAATAAAATTAGCAAATCAAGATGCAGATTATACGTTTTGTTTATAAATTGCAAGTGTTTATGCGACATGTGACACTCACAGGTATAACGACTCACGAAAACTAATCCTGGTGACAGGTGACAAACCAAACGATTTTTTCAAAAGTTTAGGAAAATTTCGATAAGCAGCGGGAAAAATATAATAAGATAACTCGGAATGTATCGCTTATTAACATTTTCGGTAAGCAACAAGCCGCGACTTCGTCTTGGCTTGTACTTGCCTACCTCAAATGTTAATAGGTCCTTACATTCCTTGTTACTTAAATAGCTATTAATGTAGTAAAGAATTATTTTTGATATTCGTTGACCTAGGAAACAACTATGGTAAGTTACCCTAGATTTAGAGCATACTATAAAGAGACTAATAAGAAGAATAAGTAGCTTCTATCAGGAATTGTGTATGTTTAAGAAGCTATAGATCCAGTGAGTTCAAGGCAATTATAGGAGACAAGAAAGAGTCTAAGTTGTCTTCTATTTATAATTGCCATTGATAAAGTAAGTATCTAAAGAATGCCATAAATATCTAACATGAGCTTTCCACATTGCAAATCGAAAGGAAAACCTTGTCAGATATACAAGATTTATTAAAAATGGCGCATAGTCTTCAGGTTGTTTCGGGTTATTTTTATAAAACCATGTTACTACAAAAGTACTGTATCTATTACACACGGTTTCATAAAAGTAGCCCGATATTTCTGAAACCTTACACGTGATTATATTTTTACATTTTGAACAACTTTCCGTAATGACATTTTTACGTATTTAGAGCAGAAATACAAAAGTGCTTTTTATCTACCGCTTGTGACGGCGTATAAAAACCAATTTAGTTTTTTAGTATTAAGATTTTCGACTCAGAATTAACCAAAGATTCACTCGGAAGATTATTCAGCATTTTTGAGATATTCTGTATAAAGATGCTTAACTACTGGCTGTCACAAAACCCCCAGAAAAGTTGATATTACATTACAGGAGAGGAAAATAGAAGAAGAGGTGAATTTTAAATATCTAGATGTTGTTATAAGCAGATCTGATAAAATATACAGCGAAATTAAACAAATGAGGGGATTCTTATACGAACAAGTCAACAAAGCCAATCTATCGACGTGAGATATCTTAGACCTATAGAAAATGTAATGAAAATATGCCACATTAAAATTTAAGAAATTAGATGATTGGAAATGCTACCATTAAAACAAAAATTAAAGTAAATCAACTATAGTGGAGGGTCTATCTAAACTGTGTGCTTAATAATAGACTACAAAAAAATGTATGGAGTATGAGCAGTATTGCGAAAAAGCTAAAGTAAGAGCTGAACCACCCTTAAACGAGAGATAGCATAGCCCTAGCTAGCTCTAATTCTCGGCAGAATATGGCGTGAATAAGGACCAGGTAGCGGTTCTTAAGGTTACACATAAACATAATAAAATTTATATAAATGGCCGCCAGTCGTTATACAAAACACAATCACAAATCTAGTTATCCAAACCTGCAGCAATTGTGCTCTCAGCGAGTGGTTTCTATGGGAGAATGCCGGATAAATATTCCACTGGAAGATAGAGGCCTAATTACCACTTGATGTACAAAAAGTAATTATCATAGAAGAGCTTACCCTAAGTTGGAGAGCGGGCCTTAACGAATTGCAAGCGATGCTTTTTGGAGTGTGCACAGCGTTTAGTCGCATAAAAAAATTGCAGTAAAAATGCATAGCCTAATTCGGGTAACAGGAGTATAAAATCCCTGTGATAGGTGTCGATCAATCTCGCACAGCCGCCTCAGCGTAAGGCGGTTATCCCAAAGAAAGCAACTCGAAATCCTAAATCTAGGTACGCTTTTATACAAGGTTGCACATTTTGGGAAAATAAAATTCCTTTACGTGACATTCTCAGGAAAGAGATGAGAACGTGGCTATTTGAATTAGAGATGCGGAATCAAAATCAAAAGAGCACTTTACAAAGAATTCCAAAGGAAAACGGGGCGTTACAGAGCTAGGAAGAAATTGTTTCATTGCTTAAAGATATTATAAAAATCAACGGATTAAACTGAAGCAGGCATTAAATACTATTAAAAATAGGAAACAATGGATCAAAACAGGACACACCTAGACACCAGCAGATAAACGAGCAGTTAATAAAGAGTAATATAATTATTCAATGTTGGTAGTATTCGTACAGATGTAAATTTCCAAATTTGCATTATTTCAAATTTCAATAAACTACATAAGTTCTGATCTTCTGTTGTTTCCCAAAGGTTGCAAAGTTGTTGTTCAATATCGGAATTGCAGACAAAATGGGGATATCTTTCTTGCGCGGAGTCAGGTACGTAGGATCTCCTACAAAAGTTAGTTCTATTTTCATATTTCTCACTTTGAAATTGAGTGGTGTAAGTTTGCCATCAGCATTCGCAATCACATTATATATTATAGATGAAGAAGTGTAGAAATTCTATAATTATAGTATTATAATACTTGCTCTGGTCAGGTCTATTTTAATTTTAATCAGTTTTGCATATACGTGACAGAATGGGTGGTGAATAGATTAACAGTTTATAGAGAATATGTATATTTGTGTTTATGTTACATGTTAAGTTTTAGAAATTAAATCAAGCACAACACGTTTAGTTTACATGTGTTAATAACTGATTACATTTTACCAAATCGTACAATCGTAAAACGACTATTTATTCATTTTAAGACAGAAACATCCAGATAATTAATAAAAACTGAATATTTTTTAGGATGGGTAGTGTAGATAGGAGACTAGAAAATAACCCGGAAAGTATATGCACCATCCTAGAAGGAAGGCTTATAGTGGTAGAAGGAGAAAGGCCGGAGGTCTATCTTATGACGGGTGCGTCAAGCTAATTAACAAAAATATAATGAATGTAGAAGAAACTCTAACGAATATATAGAAAAAAAAGTTTTCCTGATATGGATACGTAAAGAGAAAAAACTCAACAACAACGGTGAACGGATTATTGATTTTTGTATCAAGAATAATAGACTTGTCTGTCCGTCCGGGACGCTGTTTCAGCAGCCAAACCGTAAGATATAGAGAAAAAAGTTATTAAAGTTATATGTTTGGAATGGTCATGTCAGGTCAGGAACCGAATTTCAGTCTCTAACACTAATTATTATCTTAATTATCCTAATCCTAACTTTTTAGGTTAGATTCTAGGCAAATTTTATCAAGGCGAATGCGACTGGTAGTTTGCTACCAACAATGACGTCATATACGTACGTGTGGTGAATACGCGTTCTATTTGCAAAACGGTCTTTTTTGTTTTATTAAATGAGACATTTGTCTCACTGGACTGCTAGTCAGTTACTTATAAAAAATGTACGGTGTAATAATAAAATTCTATACGAATTAACATATGAAGCTGAAGAAAGACAACAGAAAGCTATGATTTACTACATAACATATACAAACTCTATGAGGTACGCAGTGCAAGATGTCAAGATAATAAGAGAAGCAAAATAACCAACAACAGGTTACTGATAGCAGAGACAAAATTAAAATCTGCCAAAAAAGATAATCCCAAAGCTTTCGAAAGAATTAAAAAGTAAAGTAATGCTCAAGGCGTTACATATGGCCTGAGATTCGGCGGGTCAGGACCGCTTTAATATCTCTTTCCGAAACCCAGTTGGCACACGTTAACGGCGTACTGGGTGATGTGATTAGTATCATGCCTCCCTACTTCAGCAGCCGTGGTTTCGGTACACACATTTTTAAGGAGACTGGGTGGGCAACCTGCCAGTTGCCAGATGTGGGGATTGAACCGCGTACTGTGGCACTGTTGCTGAGCTCCTTAACCTCTCGGCCACGCTGGCGGTAAAAAATTAGAATAAAGAGGCATATAAAAAAAGCGATAAGTCCCGAGTGGTGTAGCTTGAACAAGCGTCCACGTTCGATCAGCAGAGTTAAGCAACGCTGTCTCTGGTCAGAACTTGGATGGTAGTTCCACGGCTGCATCCCTCGGCGCCTCGTGGTACAGCTATCACGGAAAAAAGTTGGTCCCGGCGGTCATACAACATCATGACAGTCGTTAGTGGGGTTGGAAGTCCTCATAACTGCACAGCGACGCCTATAATTGGCCTAACGGCTGTTGGCTGAGTGCGAATTAAATTTAATTTAAATGCCTTTGAAGAACAACAAGATAGACAAGAAAGGGACGTAACCATAACATGGAGAAAATTAAATCCTGGAAACGGACTAGAAGGAAATACAACTATGAAAAAAACAAGCTCGCGGAATGTAAGAGTGATAACCAAATATATACCGTGTGTTTAAAAAAACTCATTCGCAGCATGCCATGATCAAATTGAAGTTTGCCATAACTTCATACTTCACCTACAGACTTAAATTTAAGTTAAGATATGACTAGATTATTTAGCTTTCCTTCCGTGGCTTGCCGTAAATGAGTTTTTTATTGGCACACGATAGTATAATACCAATTCATAAAATAAGGGAAAACGAAACTGCATAAACTATCAGGATATACGCCTTTCACCACTAGCTGCAAAGTGAACCAGAAACTTCAAAGAATCATTAATAGTATATAAAGAAAATTTTTCGGAATTGTGCAACTAAATGGAGAAATATCAAATACGTTCGTTATAGAAAAGGGCTTGAATTAAGGGTATAGCTTGAGCCCCCTTTTATTTATAATTTATTTATGGATGAAATAGTTAAAATAAAATGAAAGACAGCAATACGACCCTCCACAATAGGATATTCAGGCCTTCAACTTAATTTATGCACACGACATCGCAATAACATTTAAAATGAAAGTCAACGCCCGGAAAATCTTCATAGGAGAAAAGGGAATGAAGCTAAATGTAAATAAAAGCAAGATCTTATTAATGAACAAAAAAGAAGAAAATATAGAAATAAGAATAAATAGAGAGGGACAAGAAGTTGTAGACATGTACGAATACCTAGGAACCACTCTAATAAGAGAAGAAAAAATACGTAACAAGAGCATAAGAGTCGAATTGGAACCACTAGTCAGCGAAATTCAAAAGAACCAACTGTACTGGTACAAACATCTAGTTAGAATGAAAACCGAAAAATCCCTAGAATAATGCTAGACCTAGAAATAGAAGGAAGAACACCGAACGCAAGTCAAGAATCATGGGAAGATAATACCAATAAACTAACACAGACTAAGGGACCCAATGCTGTACCGGTACCAATTCAAATTGGTTAGATGAAGAATGACGAAGAATAACAGAAGAAATACTGTTAAAATATCTGGAATTAGATCCAAAAAAAAAAGGAAGAGAAGAGGAAAATTCGGAAAATATGCAACTAAGAAATCTTCCTGGTCATTAATAGAAAGAATAAGAGCTATTTAACATTAGAAAAATGTACTATGGTGGCGATAAGAAAAAAGTGAAGTTGATGATGGTTTCAAGCTTTTTGGGACGTCGTAAAAAATGTTTAAGCATCTTATAGAATCGGGCATAACAATTGCCTTAATGAAATATTCGAATAATGTGTACAGCTCTGGTTGTCATCTTTGTAAATATTACTCCATACTTTTTCTCTTTTCTTCGTCCAATTTTTACCTCCATAAGACCGAAGTAGTCAATTCCTGTAAATGAAAAACGTCTTTCAAACCCAGCTAGCCTAGATGGTGGTAGCTGACCCATTTGTGGAACTCGAGGTTTACATCTTTTGACTTGGCAATACATGCAGCTTTTCCAACAACTTCTTACTGCGCTTCTCATCTTCATAATCCAGAATTTTTGTCTTACTTCGTTCACCACCTGTTCTTGACCACCGTGTCCAGTTTTTATATGATAGTATTCTATCAATAACTTAGTAAATCTGTTATAAGGGTCCAATATTGTTGGATTTCTTTGTGAATATTCTAAATAGGTTGCTCGGCTGAGCCTTCCACTTAAACGAATCACTCCTGCTTCATTTAAAAATGGAGTTAGTGTGTACAGGCGGCCTGATTTAGATATGCTGCCATTTTTTTTAAGTTCGTAGGTCTCTTGCGGAAAACAGCTGTGTTGTAGGAATTTTACCCAAAGTTCTTCCGATTTCTGCAATTCTGGCACAGTAAGTTCAGTTTTTAATTTTTCCTCTTCTCTACAGTTTCTAATAAATCTGAGTAGCCAGGTCGTGCTCCTTATAAACCTTTGGTACTTAGAAAAGCGGTTAATATCTGGCAAAACTGGTTTGTGATCTCTAATTACCAACACAGTCTTCTTTATTTCAAGTTCCAAATAGTCCTCGTCTCTTGTACTGGATTATTCTTCTTTTGGCCATTTATCTTTCGGTTACCGTAGAAAAGATGGGCCAGAAAGCCAAATGCTTATAGTGGAATCTTCCCTTGTGCTTTTATCAGCTACATTTTTTTTTGGTAGGAATCCAACTCCAATTCGTAACATCCGTAAGTTCACAAATTTCTCCAACTCGATGTGCAACAAACGTTTTAAACCTTCTTGCGTCAGATCTTATCCAACATAAAACAGTTTTTGAGTCTGTACATAAATGTAAAGTCGTTATTGGCAATTCTAAATTATTTTTAACACTAGCAATTAATCTGCTGAGCATCACTGCTGCTTGCAATTCCAACCTTGGAATTGTTATTGGTTTAAGTGGCGCAACTCGAGCTTTTGCAGATACAAATGCTGTTTCGTATCCATTTTCTTTTGAAACAAATCTTAAATATATCACGGAACTAAAAGCGTGTGTACTTGCGTCACAGAAACCATGAAGTTCGATTTCTTCCGCTTCAAATAAAATTGTTCCGTAACATCTTGGTATCCGTATTCCCTATTTCCATTAACTTTCCCAGCCACGACTTCCGCTTCATTTCCATTTCGTTTGTAAGTTCGTTGTCCCATCCAATTCCAGTTCGCCATATATGTTGTAATAATATTTTTATTTTAATGATAAATAGAGAAATAAATCCAATTGGATCAAACACCGACATGGCTGTCTTTAACACGTCTCTTTTTGTAGGTGTTTCAATTCCTTTAATGAGGTTTTGTCTTATCTTATTTAAGTTGAGGTTAAAGGTGAACTCGTCAGTTTCCGTCAACCACCAAAGTCCCAAAACTCTTTCTACTGGTTGCCGAAAGAAAGAATTTAACTTTTTATCTTGAGCCGCTCTTAAATGCTGTGGTAGATGCATCAGTACAGCTTTCGAAGTACAAATCCAATTACAAATTTCAAATCCCCCTCTGCGGTGAACTTCTATAACATCTTGAATTTGTTTAATTGCTTTTTCGTCTGTATCTACACTATCTAAATAATCATCAAAGTAGTGTTTGTTGATAATCGCGTCTACAGCTTCTAGTACTTTCTCAGCATGTTCATCTGCATTTCTGTTTTTCACAAATTGAGCCATAGAAGGTGACGATGTGGCTCCAAACGTCATCGCTTTCATTTGGTAAACATCTGGAGGTCGTTCTCTGTCCATTCTCCTCTAAAGAAGACGTTGGGCATCACAATCTTCATCTCGAATTATTACTTGGTGAAACATTTCTTTAATATCCCCACAGAATGGAACCTTTCCTCGTCGAAACTTCCATAATACCCCAGTTAAACTTCTACTAGTGTACCTAATGTATCTTCTTTCACAACAGGCGATTTCTTAATTTTTTCTAATAATACTAAGATAATATACTCAGGACGTCCGAATCTTCTTTCCAAAGTAGTAATTGTTTTGTGTACATTTTCAGGCAATATTAACAAATGTTGAACTATTTCTTTAGCCTTCCCTATCAAGCATTTTTGTAGCCTATTCTGATTCTCTTCGTTAGGATATCCGCAAATACTAGTTGAATTGCGATATTGGGCAATAAAGTTTGGCCATTCTAATGGATCGCTGCTAAACGGAGGTAGATCCCCTGGAAGCGACTTTATTGTTATCAGTTGTGTTAATTCAGGAATATTTATAGTTTGCGAAGGTAAGTGTTCAACTGGTATTGGACTGACCTTGTCATTTTGACGTCTATTGTCTACATTGACTACTGGTAGGTTTCTGTTTTGCGAATCAGCTGCCTGTCTCGTTTCTAAATTCAACAGTGACTGTCTGTCACCTTGGAGTTATAATGGTGGCTGTCTGCCACATAGATTTTGTTCACTTACCCATTTCTTCACATCAGAACTTTTACTTATAACTGACTTGTGGTCGTTTTCCTCATTTTGCTTGTCAATATGAGCTAATTTTAATGCCAATTCTAAATCCAGTAGTTCTTGTTGTCGCTTCATATCTTGCTTTTGACGTTCCATCTATTGCTTTTGACGTTCAATGTTTTGTTTTTTCATAGCACATTCTAACTCTGCTTCACGTTTCCGTCGGCGGATATTCGCTCTCATTTTTGAAGCGTGAGAGCTTGGTGAGGGCACGTGAGATCGCACCGATGGTGTCTCCTCACTTAGCTGACAACTTACACTCGATTTCTGCTTCAACCTTTCGCTACGGCGTAGAGGGTCTGACATATTTCCAAGTGCTAATGATTCGGCTCGAAGGACCAATGTATCTTGTCGTCATTGTCTTTAGCAGAAAAAATATTTTCAGTCAATTAGGCAGCTTTTTTCAATTAGCTTTTATTAAACAACCTTTTCAAATTCAATATATTTTGTTTACATTCTACATTCCCTAATATTTATTTTTACCCTAGTTAGTAACGCTTGCTAGATATAGATATATAAAATTTTCTTTCTTTAACAACATACATAGCATCGTTTAATACCAGTGAGATCCTCATGCACATATTATCACCTTACAGACTATCAAAGGACGCTTCTAAAATAAAGGAGTGTGCACTCAAACATATAGTTTAAAGAAATATACACTATCTGGAATTACCTTGTGGATCTAAATGTGGAGGGCTGCATTCTTTTTGCGACTGCAAAAATGCAGAAAAAGTATTTCACAATTTTTTATAACTGAAAGTTGATTCATTTTATGCGAAATTATTTTTAAGAAATGCTACAGACATTGTTTAAACAAAGGGTACAGGAAATGCGCGGTATAAATTTCAGCGTCATGGTATTTTGAAAACTACTGCACATAAATACATACTGAAGAAATTTTTAGTGAAAGAATTATCTGGATTGATTTATTATTGTAAAAATACTAATTTGCACTGCTTTATATCTGGGTAATCAATGGTCGCCACGGTATAATTTTTCCCTTTATCCTAAAAGAATGTGCCACAAATATATCGTTGGTTAAGTTTGAGCTAATGATCGGAGGTTTCTCTTAATTTTAATGAAATCGAAAAAAACGTTATTTTAATTTTAAAATTCAAAGTTTTGTTTTAGCCATCTAGCTTGTTGAACAATTACAAAGTAAGTTACAATACTATAGAGTTTAAATTATTTAAAGTATATACAGTCAAGATCTACAAACTCTACAGAGTCATTTGCCAAAAGGAGTGTCATTTTCTTCTAGAAAGGCAGGTGAGTGGCGACATGACAACCCATTGCAGCGCTTACGCCTTGTGGAGAAATTCAAGCCCGCTATTGAGCATCCACAATATTTTCGACATCCTTATTTACAGCTGCAGGATACGAGGCGTAAAAGTTGATGCGATGCAAGAGGCAGTGAACTAGCAATATGTGCCGATGCATTCTTTTGTCCATTCCCTTTTACGTATTCTATCCTCCATTGTCATTCAGTTGCTAAAAAATAATTTCCTAGCGAAGTTTGAACATGAATGTAAAAATAAAACCATGATGATGAGACGCGTATGATATATTTGATGTGAGTTTCGTAAAAAATATCTTTATGCTGACTTAGGTGGTTAAAGTTTTGATACGGAAGTAGCGCGTTTCGTTCAATGGCTTTCAGTTTTTCCACCCTAGACAACTCAAAGCCATTGAAATGATAAAATCGTCACCTAAAACTGAGAGCCAAGCGAACATTTTTATTCAAGCATGAATTTTTCGAGAATTTTTTACAGTTTCTACACATTTTATAGGCTGGAAATATGCATTTTTGTGCAATAGTTTACACAAAAATAATAAATAATACATACCCTTTTATTTGCAGACGACCAGGCGCTGTTAGCAGAAAATGACGAAGATATTCGATACATGACAAGAAAACTGATTGAGGAGATTGAGAACTGAGGTTTAGAGATAAACACGCAAAAGACAGAATATATGATTGTCGGCAACGAAGGGACTGAAATAGAAACCAAAAAGGGCCACATACAACAGTTTTGGCCTGTGGGAACTGATATTAAGAAAGGTCAGTTTGCAACTTTGCGTAGAAGGGTAGAAAATGTCAAACAACGAAGAGGAAGGGCATGATAAAGACATGGAAAATTACTAGTTGATGACTCTCATTACAGGCCTAAAAAATCCATAAAAAATATTTGGAGGCACACTTAAATACATATAAGTAACATGTATGAACTTAAGGAAGATTACCGAGATAATAATCTTTTACAAAAAGACATTCCGAAGTTACCACTGTCAATGATACTTGCGATGAATGCAATAGTTACCAGTCAGTTGAAAAGAAATGACAAACAGGGGTATTTAGGATATTCAAGGGATATGTAATAATGGTTGATCTTGAAACATGTCTTTTCACAGCGGTATTAAAAAATGCATAGAGCTTTTATTCTTTGAAACTATGAACATATAACTATACCATTTACGACGCATATGAAAAAAGAATATAAAGTTTTTCCGCATCAAAAATTTTAAATCAAAGGTTCCTATTAAAAAGTCATACTAACTTCGAGGCTGATTCCGATCACTCAACAATAGAAATAAAATTTACAAAAGTTGTAAAGGGCGCTCGCAGGCGAATATTTTGAGCCCAGTATCTGTAAAGTGTTATTTTCGCCAATGATAAAGCCTGAGCTATGTACAAATTATTACTTTTATTTATTTCTCAGGTAAAGCAAAAATAAACAAAGTTTAATTTTTTAATGTGCTCACCCTGTATATATATTTCTCAGAAATTCTCTTGGTTTTATGCTAGGTAGATATATAATTTGCATACAAAATATGTTCTTCCTCAGACGGAATTGAGATAACCTGTTTTTCGTCATCTAGGAGCCCTGAAACGTGAAGATCTGAAGAAATCTCGGAAGTGATTTTTTCGCGATTACAATGCTGCTTCGTTTTTTAGACTAAACATACCAAGAAAGCTCTAAAAAAACTAATAGTCAATAACTCGGCAAAACAAAAAGAAAGAGGAGACAACCGCTACGAATTAAGGACATGTGATTTAGGGATGAACGAAGAAAAATGTTAAATTGATATAAGAAAAGTTAAATTCGTTGAATGCTGGAATGTAAGATCAATGTATTTGACAGAAACAAAGCAAACGAAATAATAATTAAAATGGATATAGGGCATTCAATAAACACAAAAACATTTTAATTTTTTTGAAGTTGGCATATGCATACAATCTTTGTACTAAAGATTCTGTATCTTGTTTTGCAAAGGTTTTCACACCTGCATAAAGGCAGGTTTGAATTTAAAAATGACAGTCAATGACAATCAATATTTCAGTGTCAAATTAGATATTTTTTTGGAAACTCTCTCCTGGACTTTTATAAAATGTAATCAAAACACCTATTATTAAACGCCACGTCAATAGTATCTAACACAGTATTTGCATAATGTTCTTAAAAGTAATCATTTACAACATTTATGACAGTTGCTAGATAAATGTCACACCATTAACCTATTTGTTTTAGTAACTTTTTGTAAGTACATTCCTAGACAAAGATGAATTCTAGAAGTACACTCATGAAATTTTAGAAATCAAAGGCCACTTTGTGTTTTTATGTTTACTGAACAGACTATAGGTGCAGAATAGAGATACTCGGATTAACTGGAACCAGGTGGCTTGGGATTAAGGAAGTGATGTTAGACTAAAAAAAAATATAGTCGTTACAAGTACAAGAGAATGCCACACATGAATACGGAGTTGCTCTCATGCTGAACTTAGAAGCAAAAAGGGCTCTCATAGAATGGGAAGCAGCGAAAGAAAGAATTATAACGGCAAGATTGAAAGCGCAGTTTTTAATCTATTAATAGTAAACGTATATGCATCAACAAATATGGAGGTATTAGGGGAGAAAATAAATTGTGATCAATTACAAAAGACATGACATTTTCCGAAACAAACACAAAAGGGATCTTATTATTGTAATGGGAGTTTTAAACACCAAGATAGGAAATGATAGCAACGGAAGAGAAGAGATAATGTAAACAGAAGGGGTAGGCACGATAATCGAGAATGGGGAGCTGTTTCTAGACTTCTGCTCAACCAATAACTTGATAGTAGGAGGGAGCATCTTCTAATATAAAGAAATACACAAAGTAACATGGACGACGCAGGGAGGAAAACCCCTAGAAATTCATATAGGACCAGATATAATACGAAATTGCTTATGGGTGACACAGAAATACAAAGAATGTATCAGAACAAGCTGAAATCTAATCCTGAAAATCACAATTTCAAGGAAATGTTAATAGAACAGTTTTGGGAGAAACAGGGGTCAGACAGGCGTATATACTGTCGCAGGACTATTCCATATTGTCATATATTGGGTGATGAGCAGACAACAGACAACAAGAGAGGGATAACGTGGAGATTCGGACAAAAATTAGAATTACCTTAGATGAAAAGAGTGGGTGCCAAAAAGATATCCAAATGAGAATTAACAGAGCAAGAATTGCATACAATTCATTACACAAAACATAGTCATCAATTGGTCAAGAATCATTAGAAAAAGTTATAAGAAGAGGAAGATGGAATTGGGTGGGGCATGCGTTACGTAAGCCTATCGCGGACATCACGCAAGCGTTGGAATATATCTTTAAAGACAAACGAAAGAAAGGCAGGCCGGCGTTATCATGGAGAAGAAATCTAATTAAAGAATACCCCGCAGTAAACATTACATGGAATGAAGTGAAAGCAACAGCCGGCAATAGCGAGGATTGGAAGGAGCTGGTAGAGTTGATATGTACCTCGGGAGAAAAACTCAACTACACAAGAAAAGAGACTACTAAACATGGAGAAAAGCAGCAGATAGTATAAGGCTGACAACCTTATATTATATACAAATTGTAACTGAAACGTCCATTGGACTGTCGAAACAGCTGAAAGTATCCAGTACCATATAAATGAAGACGAGGAAGATAAACAGATACTGTTAATTATATGCTTCTGTTATTTAATAAAACTTTGTTTAAATATACAAATTTAATATTAATCTTGTTATTGTCTACATACTCTACATGGTCGGATATGGCAAAAGTTGTCTACGTTGAAGTCATTGTCGACAATTACATTGTCTCATCATCGCCATGCCAATATAATCCGCTGTCGGATATAGGTCTTCTTTAGATGTTTCCAAATATCTCTACCTTGAGCAGTTGGAAACCAGTTTGTTGAAATAATTTTTAAATCGTTTGTACATCGTGTGGTTGGTCTCCCTTGACTTCGCTCGTCCGCTCTTGGCCTCTATTCAATAAGTTGTTTCGTCCACCTTCTATATCTCTGCCTCGCCACATGGCCAGCTCTTCGCCATTTCGATTTGGCTATTATTTCGATTACGTTCTCTACTTCCGTTTTTCTACGTATCTCTTCGTTCATTACTTTATTTTTCAGTGTTACCTCTAACATCAGTCTTTCTATTTTGCGTTGTGTCAAACTCAGGGCAAATTAAAAGAATGTAATGCTTATTACCAAAAATAAATGGCTTATTGCACTTTTCTTATTTTATTTATCTACAATAAATTAGGGCTTAGCTCCGGTGAACAAGAAACAAATCTTAACTCAGCATGTCGGTTCATAAAATTAAGTAGAAAACTTTGTATAACAAATAATTTCTTGTATGACAATTACTCTCAAATAGTACGGCAAATGCACAATTTCCATTTGACAAGTATAACCTCTAAATTTGACTGCCATAACAAAATGATCTGTGGTCGCCAAAACACCAAAATGGCAAGGAAGTATCAGGTAAATACGATTAATTCTGTAACGTAGCAACTGCTAACATCGTTTTGTTTCTAGTGTGACGTCAAACCCACGCGCGATAGATTTTTGTTCTGCATCCGGCAAAAACTAAAAATTCAGCATCACCTCGCACTTTCTAGAGACGCTATCTAATTTACTCGAAGCTGGACGAACCTGGGATTCTGGAATATGCCTCACAACCTCGTAGACAGTCTGAACTTTTGAAGAACCCCGCGAATTATGAGGCTGCTGTACTTTCCTATGACGCTCGGGATTACGCACTTGGGTAACGCTTATTGGTTGAAATTTCTACACCCACGGACTCCTGAAGGTCCTCTCTACACTTATCAGACACTATGTTGGCTGGGCGATGCTTGTTCGCACTTGGACTAATCTTGCTGCTAGCTAAACTGCTGAACTTTTAACACATGGCAAACTGTATCCAAAGATGCCCTGCACACTGGCGAATAACTTTACACACAACTGGTATTACAAAAAATGTTTTACTTATAATTTTATGCGATAAAAGGTGGAGCTCAATCTGCCCCCAACATGTAAAATTTTAGCTTCTTTTGTAATCTTAACAAACGACTGTCTTGTAACTTAGCTACTAAATTTTCAATTTTATAAAAGAAATTAGGATTGATAACATGTTTGACTTATGGAGTATAGTTTTGATGTCATGTCTTTGTCTAACTACTAAAATTGTTTTTTTCTTGGAATAAATGTCACTACACTTTGCTTTTAAATTACTTTGGTTTATAATACACTGATACCCTTGAGTTCCTTTAGCGCCTCACTAATTGTCTTTCTAGTGCAGTTATTATTTTGCTAGTACTGTTTCGTTTACCTTTCAGCTAATTTGCCGTTCGCTGGCTTATACACTTTTAATACATAACGCTCATATACCTTCTGTACTTAACAAATTATTCTGTATCATTTTATTCACATTATGTTTGACGTAATTAAGCTCAAATCCGTCAGTTACAAATTAAATTGCATTGATCCTTCCGAACATTTATCATATCTGAAACTCTGAACGTAACCCTTCTGAAACCTGCCTAATCTCATGACAACTTTTATCCCTCAAATCATTAATTACTGCTGCTTACATCTAGTGCACTTATTAATGTAAAGTACTTATGATCTTGCAATAAATAAAATATTTAATTCTGTGCTCATGTTGACCTTATTCATTTAGTTAATTAGGCAATCAGAATTTTGTGGGCAGTAGACCATTACACTATATCTTTGTCTTGCCATGATTTATACTTAGATCCACATTCTGTGTTGCGTTTTACGGTTCTTGTAATATTTAATTAGCTTCACCGAGATCGTCTGTAATCAACACTATGTCATCTGCATTGTTGAATTTGTCGTCGTCTATAGTTATGCCTTTGTCCTCCCAGTTTAAAATTTTAAAAGAGTGTTCTAAAACTGCCGTGAAAACTTGGATGACATAGAATCTCCTTGTCTCACTATGCGCTTGGCGTTTATCTTTTATGTAGTTTCCGCTTCTGTTTTATTTCTTATCTTATTTACGAAGTGGTCTCTAAATTGGTCTGTTTCTACTGGGTGCATCCATGTTTTAACAGTTTCTTTTTTAATCAATCTGCTACTTTCACTTTTTAGATTGATTTTGAGAGTAGCTCTTACCATGCGAGATATGTTTTCTGTTTGTGACAAAATAATCGATTTTATTATGCGTTTTGCCGTCGGGGCTTTCCCATCTTCATCTTCTTTGGGGTTTGTTATTGTAGAAGTTGTCCATTTGGAATAAATTATTTTCCAGTAAGAAACATAGTATGGTTCCTCCACGCTCATTTCTGCCGGCACTTCAAAAGTTTCAGAGTGCGACTTCAGATGGGTCCGATTTTAGCAGTAAAATCTCCACATAGGGCGGTATAATGTGTCTTATTTTCTTCCATTGCTGTGAAAATATCTTCGTAAAGTATATCTCGTACTTGGATGAGTTTTATAGTGTATCTGGTATTTAGTGGCAAAATCATGTAGGCTACTCTGGTAGGCATTGCTTGTATAGATACAATTTTGTTAGATTGATTTTTGTGGAGCAAAATTCTATTCCTCCTATTGATTGGTTATCGTGGTCTTTCTGATAGAGTTTGTGGCCCGATTTAAGTGTCACTAGGTTTTCGCCGCGTCTTATCACCTCGTTTATTCCGATCACATTCCATTTCATGTTTTCTAACTCTATTTCCATCTCTGTAAATTTTGATTCTGACAGAAAAGTATTTACGTTATAAGTTGCAACTTTTAATGATCCTGATTTTTAGATTTTGTAATCGACTTCTTGCTCCCCCCATATTCCTTGGAACACTGACAATTTTTTCGTCAGTGGAATTTTAAACTTCTCGCTTAACCCACCTGGGGATTTTGTTCGGAAATCGATATTTTCATTTTAAAGGGTGTTTTCCCATACTCTACCATGCTGGGCTGTGCAGGTGGTTGGTAAAGGGTAGGGGTATATGAAGGGTTGAGTAAGTTGTGGATGAGAATTACGAGTTAGAACATGATCTCCCTCGGTTTAGGAGGTGGTAGAGAAACATGGCTCGCGTGGTCAGGGGCACTTCCCTGAAATAGATCCATTTTCTATCGGGATCATAGAAGAGTGTCTACTCGCTACCCATTGTCTACTCTATGTATTCTACACTGTCCATACCTGCCCTTATATTTAAATGAAATTATTGGTAAAAACCGTGATGTATATGTTATCGTAAATACCCGAAATCAGTAAGAACCCGTTTTTACTAGTAAATACGCGAAGTATCTAAAAGCATCAGAAACAACGCGTTTTCACTAATAAGAACCCGTTCTTACTAAGGCAGTTAGGTAAATGCCGAATAAATGATTGTATTTGCTTTTTACTGCACTTTTCAGTTACAACTCGTTCTTACTAAACGCATATTAGTAGATATTCGAATTTTAAATAAAAATGTCAAATATATAAAAGAAATATTTTATTATTGATATCTTACGTATCATTATATAATGAGGCAGTTGCTTCTTTTGAAAATAAAAAAGGCGTAAACTTAGTTTCTAGTTACAGTTAGTTACTTACTTAGCTATCATTACAGAAATCACTATTGAGACAATTGCTTCAATGAAATTAAATAAATAAAATTAAAAAAGGAAATACTTAGTTATATAAGTATGTAGGTAAACACTGGTAGCATCTAAATATGTACCAGTTACAGTAACTTCGTACGTCGTATTCATAGTTACATTCACTTATTATTATTATATTATGATAAAACACACCCTCCAGCTAATGTCGGAGATAATGTAACTGTGCCAATTCCTGATGTGGATAAACCAAAAGGTTCGTTCCGAAACATAATTGTGGGGGTTTTGTTGAAAACCGACGACAATATGTAACAGTTGGGTACTAGAGAAGACATCATAAATCATTATATGCCAGATCAAAGTTTGACATCTGCAAACAGAAATTCATCGATATCGCCGAAGTAACACAAAATAAAGAAATTTAATTGCGTAAAGCGGCTTCGTATTCTATAACAGGTTCTACGCAAGGTTCTTAAAGTGCATGAACAATTCGTGCAAATGCAAAAAACAACATTCTGCGCAACTCAAAATGTCACAATAGTGGACCATGTAATAATAAGTGAGTGTAACTATGAATACGACGTACGAAGTTACTGTAACTGGTACCTACATATTAAGATACTACCAGTGTTTACCTACATACTTTTATAACTAAGTATTTCCTTTTAATTTAATTAATTTTATTTTCATTGAAGCAATTGTCTCAATAGTGATTTCTGTAATGATAGCTATGTAAATAACTAACTGTAACTATATTGCGTCTCAGGGTGACTAGACAGTACAGGGCCTTATGGCAAACAGCAACAAACAGCGATGCCATATGTCTCCACAAAAGTGTTCTGTAGAAAAGCGCTTAACTATAATCCCTCATTACCTGGTACGTTTTGTCAGTGGCATTCAAACAAGTTTATGAACAAAACAATAAAATTACGTACAGTAGGATCTCCGTTATCACAAACACATATTTCTTTTAATCGGAACTTGTCATAGTTTTTTAATGAATAAAATTAGGTTTTAACAAGCATAAAATTCGCCAAATTTAATGATTTGATAGCCGGTAAAATTAAATCAAATGAATATGTGTTTCACGGCAATCGAGTTTATACATTTAAAATAGAAATTGGGAAAGACAGTAACTGATTATAATTTTTAACTGTAAATTAAAAAAATTGTACAATCTGTGTGTCACTACTGGCTGTCACTATTGTTAACTTTACTATTAATGTCACTATCACTATCTGCATCATTTATATTTATAATAATTGGTTCTATAGCTTCTAACAAATTATCGACTTCCCACATTGTCCGTTCTGTTGCTATTACGTATTTACGTAGTTATTCCATTTTTCTGGCGTAACTCGCAAATATACTTCACTGATTAAATTTCCGCTTAATGTGCATTAAATTTATTTTTTAAAGATTAATAATAAATAATTTAAAAATATGGTGATAAATCGTCTAAATGTTATAATTTTAAAATAAGAAAATTATAAAGAATAAACTAATTAGGCAAAGGATGTTTAATTTAATTATGTATTTATAATATCTTGGGTGTCGATCTTTGATAACATTAAAAATTAATTTAAATGACATTTTGGAAGCTTTTGCTGCATTACAATTCAATAAATGCCAAAATTGAACAGTGTTTACCACAAGATTTGAATTAAATACCTACATTTTTACTTCACTCCACACCAATTCTATAGGATTCAGTTCCCAATGGTAGGGCGGGAGTCTCAAGATCTTCACATTCTGGCTTTTACAATTTTTTTTATTTTATACCCATCATCGTTTTGTTTGAAGGTATTGACTCTTCAAAAAATAAATCTTTAGACCGAAGCCATGCCTGAATTTCGGCTTTATTTGAAGTACTGTTCGGAATTTGCTCTAACTTTCTGCTGTGGTAAGACGCATTGTCCATAACAACAACAGTTTTTTCTGGTAGATTCGGAATCAACTGATGTTCGAACCACTTTCCGAAGTTGGGTCCATTCATTTCATCATGGTAATCTTGGGTATTTTTCTTAACCAAAAATTCAGCTCTGCTCCATCAATAAACCCGTTTTTGCATCCTGCATGTAACAGGACAAATCGTGGACACGAGCTGTAGGAGCTTTCAAACCTGTGGTCAATCTACGAATAAATGCATCTCGATGCGATTTAATCGATTTATCGACCCATTCTTTCGATACACTATGTCTGATATTTACCCACGATTTATCTAAATACACGATATTGTACCCAGCTTCACGATTATTACGAATTTCGCGTAAATAACGATGACGCCAAGAGATCATTCTTGCTTTTCAATTAAAATAGATTTTCTGCCACGCTTTTCATATACAAAGTCCATCGCACTCAGCATGCGATGCATTGTTGCGTGCAAAAAATTAGGTAAATTTGCATTGCCATTTACTGCAGCTAACACAGAATTTATTGTAGGCGGTATATTTTCCCGATAAAACTGGTGCACTATTCTGCGAATTTCACTCTTCATTTCTCCGTCGTATTTGTTTTCACGGGATGTAACAATTTTGCGCTTTTTGGGCCTTTCTCTTGGAGGAAGTAGTCCAGCTGGTGAAGTGTACTCTTGTCTCGATGTAAAGCTTCTTTTCGCCCACGCCACTCATTTCGGACACTTTTTGATTATATTGGATATCGAATCGTTAGTCTGATTTAAATGGTAACTGACAAGATTCATTAGTATTTGCTTTTCTGAAACTTGCAAAGATTGTCACGTTTCCATTTAACAATTTCTTCCACTGAGCGGTCAAAACAACAATAAATAACAATAAAAGCAATAACAATAGATAAAAGTATAGAACACTATGCAAAAATAATCGCAACTGGAAAATGTCAACATGCTCTGAGAACAGATGAACACTAAACATATTTTATACAAAAATTACCCTAATGGCTTATTAATTTATTTTGCATTAGAAAGCAGTTATGAATCACTCAAACTTTTGGAAGTACAAATTTGTTACCCTCATTATGGCTGTAATTAAGAATCAATTTGATGCATACATCAGACGTTAAACCAAAGATTTAATTTGTTTACAATGATATTGAATTCTCGCAAGTAAATAAGTAAATTCTGATGTGCAGTAAATTATTTCAGTTTTAAAAATAATAAGATATAGATGATTTTTGAGACTTTCACGGCCATTGTCATTAAGTAACAAACGACTTCCGGGGTTGAACCGTGTCATGATTGAGATCGAAGAACTCAACGTTTCGCCCACTTTCGTAAGGGGCTTCATCAGGAAGAAAAAAGCAAACGAGCACGGTAACTCAACTTGTTAACCACGCCAGAGGCGAAACTCTTTGCAGGGAAGGGACAGAAGAGCACGGTAACTCAACGTGTGAACCACTTCCTCATGAAGCCCCTTACGAAAGTGGGCGAAACGTTGAGTTCTTCGATCTCAGTCATGACACGGTTCAATCCCGGAAGTCGTTTGTTTCTTAATGATAAGATATAGGTATTAATTATTTGTAATACTCTATACAGGGCGATTTATAATAGGTGTAAAACACTTTACCATCTTGTTCGGGAAGTAATTTTAAGATAAAAATGTCATATGGGCATAGATCATATTCCATTTTTTTTAACTTATGTTTTAAAATTCTTCTTTAATAATCATTACTATTCAATAAAACTTAAAACTGTTGAGGTTCTGTAACTAATTGGAATATGACCTATAACCATATGGCATTTTTATCTTAAATTACTTCCTGAACAAGATGGCAAAGTTTTTTTACACCTATTATAATCACCCTGTATAAGTAATGGTTTCTGAATTACAAATTATACTTTCTCAAACTGATTAACCTGAACTATAAATGATGCTTTCTAAATTAAAATTTTACGTGAGAACTTATTGGGAACTTCTGGTTTTCGTTTATTTCAGTTAACTTATACCATCGCCCGTTGCTTAGAACTCGCAACGTCGAAGCAGAATTCCCATAAGGAAAGCATTCCCTATCCTCTCCACGCTGTCTTGACACCCTGAGACGCTCTATAAAAACTAAGTATACGCCTTTTTTTATTTTCAAATGAAGCAACTACCTCATATAATGATACGTAAGATATCAATAATAAAATATTTCTTTTATATATTTGACATTTTTATTTCAAATTCGGATGTTTACTGATATGCGTTTATAAAAACGGGTTTTAACTGAAAAGGCAGTAAAAATCCGATGTAATGGTTTATTCGGCATTTACCTAACTGCCTTAGTAAGAACGGGTTCTTATTAGTAAAAACGTGTTGTTTCTGATGCTGTTAGATACTTCTCGTATTTACTAGTAAAAACGGGTTCTTACTGATTTCGGGTATTTACAGTAACATATATACGTAATCGGACAAGTCGGCGCGGTCAACTAACCGCGGCCATCTCGACGTAGCCAAGTGGCGCGAGCCAACTTGGCGCAGGGACAACTGGCGAAGGACAACTCGGAGCGAACCACTCGGCGCGAGCCAACTCGGTGCGAGACAAGTGGGCACGAAATAATTTTGAACGCGTATATCGTAAACTTGAAATTTAAACTTTACAATGCAGCATTCTTTTTATCAGTTTTAGTATTGAAGGGTACCTTGATACCAATATGGTTTCATCTGAAAAAAATCTAGTGTGATACACGCACACAACTTCCTTTTACAGTGATCTTATAATGAGCCAAACATTTGATTTTTAATTTTTAATCATTTGTCCAAATTTAAAAGAAAATCTATAGAAATAGAGCGTTAGTTGAAGAGATAAATTTTCTCGAAAATTTTCAGCTGAATTAAAAAATGTAATAGTATACCGGATGTTCTATTTAAGATACGAGTTAATAAAAAACAAAAGAAACCCACTTTAGAGGTAATCAACTGAAAAATCACCTATCTCACATCAAAAATTAAAAAAATCGTTAGAGCCGTTTTTAAAAAACTCGAAAAAAAAACTGAAAAATCGCAAGAGTAAACACCATACTTCCGGTTATGCTATTTTCTTCATAAGCTTGCTGTTCCATCTAGATAGTACACAAAACTTATATATGAAGTTTCAACGCCATACCTGTTTTCGTTTTTGAGATATTCTGTTCATAGACACACAGACACACAGACAGACAGACACAGACGGTCAGACCAATGAACAAAAATATATTTTTTGGGTTCAGGGAAATCTAAAACGTGAAGATCTATTGAAAACTGAATTGCGAATGTGTGGGGGTGAATCCAATACTTCTTTTATTGTGAAAGGAAGTACAAATTAACTAGCGTCCAAAAACCATTTCGAAAAACTTTATTTAGTCATAAATCACATAGTTTAGTATTTTCCAGGCGATTAAAATTTTTCTAGCATTACAGGGGTCGATTAAATAAATCGATACAGCCATGGCACACTTAAATAAAAAAATAGAAATAAAATTGAAACAAAGTTGCACTGGTATCATTAAATTTAGAAAACTATGTAGAATCCAAAACTTCAAAAATGCATGGCATGTTTCGTTTGAAAATAAAAAGTTGGTATCATCTCCGCTGAAATCGGAAGTTAAACAAATTATATGTCAAAAAGTGGTTTTTGTTCAGTACAGGTGATGCACCAAGTTTCAAAAATTTATCAATAATAATAAATTTAAAAAAAGGGGCGTGTATACTATGATCCAGTTGCACCCGGTATACTCGAAAGAGTATAATTTCAAACTTTTCGGTGCATGCAGCGCCTATAAATCCCCGCCATTTTGAAATTAACTGCAGATAAACTCGCGCGTATCAATCCTTCAGATATCAGAGATCGAAGCAGTCGGCTACGAACTGTCCTCATGCGAGCACTGACGTCGCCCGCTCGAAAGCTTCAGATCACGTACGCTGTGGAGGGGCGCTTTCAGCCGTTCAGCGCTTTGTGCAGTGCGTCTCGCGCTTCCGTTCGAAAGCTCGCCTGAAGACAGCTGAAATCGCCACGAGCGCTGCGATCCGCGTCCGGCCCGCGCCTGCTCGATTTTCGCGGCTTTACCCCTGGTACGGAAATGCCACTCGCGAGCGCTGCACGTGCGAGTTTTCGGCATGCTGTGAGGGATAGTGTGTGAGATGGGCAGAAAGGACCGTGGGTCGTCCAAGCGTAGGGCCGCCACCACTGAAAAGGGCGCCGACATGGACCCGGAGCGCTCCACCGAAGTTTTGGCCGACGCGGCCGCTGAGAAAGTTGGTAAGTCGTCTGCGAAATGGCGCGCTCAAAAGTTACGTCAAGTTTTACTATGCGTGATCCGAACGCGACTAGAACGCGAGCTACCGTGATACCAGGATGTAAAGTTAAAGCTCAGGTCGTATTTTTATCGCCTATAGAAAATATTGCCTCAATAAAACTTCTATAACAAATTGAGAATTTGTAAAATAGTTTCCCAAATATTTATTTTTTGAAAAAGAATAGGGAATCGAATGTAGAAGAAAATAGTTTGTGAATTTTGAATAGGGTCGCCAAGTGCATATACTTTTGTACATTTTAGAAATGTTTTACGCACCATAGGATTTTAAAAATTTCTTTATATCGAAATATTTCCTTCCCTAATTATTGTAGAGTGAACTTGCACCTAAGTTATTTGTAGAGAAAAAAATCTGTCTGTATTAATGCCATCAATGGAAAATCTAAAATAAAAAAATTACAATTACAATTTTTACAAAAATCAGTGGTGCCTTGAAATTTTGACAAAGTTAAATGCTCACAATCACTAATAATCATAAGGACATTCAACACTTCAACGCACCACTGACTTCTCTAAACGCGGTAATTTTTTTTTTAAATTTTTGGATTTGCGCAATGTAAAATGACAAATGACGGCATAATGGATGCAGGTTTTTTTCTACAAAATAGTTATTTACATTACAAGTGTGGTAGGTTGCATTTTACAGCGCGAGGTTTTAATTTTTGAAGCACGACGCGAAGCGGAGGGTTTTTGAATGCGGAAAAACGTCTAGTTATTATATCGCACCAGGATGCGCAAAAACACTAACTGTAAAATAGTAGTTACGGTGGACGTCAACTGTGTATGAATGTTTTGTGTACATGTCAGGAGGCCAAAATAGTATAGTACGATTCGAGATCGATAAGTGCATCTTACCAGGCCGAGGAAAGTTAGACAAACGAGACCCGAAGGGTGGAGCTTTTAATTTTCGAGACCTGTTACAAGCACGTAACGGTTTAGTATCGTATAATATTGCAGTTCATACTGTCCGAAAAATTCCACTTTAGGCATTAATTTGAGTTCGGAAAGTGGAACATTACATCACAAGCCCGGAAGTGCTGCTAGGCAACTGCTGAATAATATGTTGGTGACACTGTAAGTCTATGTCAAATTCGAGGTTCTCAGGTTAGGTTTTCCGTCAATTTTGACACAGACTGAGACCAAACCTACTAAACTCAAATTTGACAGACTTACAGTGCCACCAACATATTCATACGTTTGAATTTCCACAGCCGCCCCTTATGGACTTTTTCAATGAACATGTTGTATAAAACAGTATGAAATAAAACATTGTACGATACACGGCCGTAATAGTATATTAAGTATTAAGAACGGCAAGGACTCCAATTATTGTCTGAGATCGGTAATTCCTTAACGTTCGTGATGCTTATGACGTTTTTTTGCACGATAGAAAATGTATTCTTCAAACATCGGTAAAATGTGACATTATACCACAGATTAATATGTTGGTGGCACTGTAAGTCTATGTCAAATTCGAGGTTAGCAGGTTAAGTTTTGCGTCAGTCTGTGTCAAAACTGACGCAAAACCTAACCAGGTAACCTCGAATTTTTATTTCCGTTCTAGAACGGTAAGCATAACTTACTGATTTGTCAACAAACGCTGTAACTAAGTAAAATCGTTCTATCGTACAAAAAATATTATTAAATTACGCGTTTAGAAATTCCAGACTCGGCTCGTTTCTCGTCTCGTCCGTAAACATCTAAACTCGTACTCTAATAAGTCATTTTTCGGCCTTATAACGTAAATAAATATTTCGCACAATGGAAGAGCAAGAATATTCTTCAAATTTTATTATGTAGTTTTTGCTTACCGCACTTTTGTTATAGATATTATTTACCGCAGGTGATTTTGTACTTACCGTACTTGAGACGTTATAGAATATACTTACCGCACCTTATTTTTCCAATTTCTATGGAAACCAGTTAAGTGTCGTAAGATCAACTTACTCGATCTGCCCACAACGCTAGTAAGTATAGGAAAAAACACGATCGTGCGAAATACTTATGTACAAGTTTGCTCTAAAATAATTACAGAAGCAAATATTTTCTTGGATAGAAATTAAAATTAAAAATTCCTATGATGCATAAAGCATTTCTACACTCTGTATATTTACTACAGTAATGAGTACAAGAATAATCACACAAAATATGGCAATCACAATTATATCTACAGGAGAATAATTTTGAATCATATATATTTAAAAAATAATATCAAGAAACTTCTTTCGCCTGAAGGTAGTTTTAAAATAACTATAATATTCGGAAACGTATCATGTAAATACTAAACCCGGGCAGAAACGCATCTGGAAGAAATTCCCTAGCAAAGCCAAAAGTAAGCTAGAAAATGATACGGTAAATTCGTCAAAATTACCGTTCTGGTTTACCACGTATAAATATACATTAAGTTTTCCATTAACATTATTGTTTTAAACCAAGTAACATAATTGTAAACCTGCAAAAATATGTCAAACCAAAGAGGACAATTTCAGTTGTCACAATAGCAATTAAGAAGAAAATGAGAAATAAACTGTTTTAAAGTAAAATAAAAATGTAATCCTCTTTACAACAATAATACACTGATATTAGAAGCTTGATTTTAATGATAATAATAATATTTATTTTTTTACATGGCTATACAAACGCTATGGAAGTAATTACAAAAAAAAGATTACACATTTCTGTAAATAGTATAGCTTTCGTAAATGTTATTTTTCATCATTAACGGTTTAACAAAACAATAAAGCAAATCTTAATTATCAGTTGTAAATGCGATTTTGTAGGCGGTTTGCCTAGATTATGAAGGGAAGTTTTTCCGGAAGCATTTCTTCCCGGGGAGGGGACATTTTTCTGGGAGCTATTTTTCCGTTCACGCCTATAAACATAGGTTCGGAAATTCGTGTTAAGAGTGCTGGAGCTCTAAGAGAGGATAGCAAAAAAAAAAGTTTTTATTTAACTGAAACGACCAACTAAGAGAAAATTTAATGACATTTGGTAAAACCTTTTACGGCCAATGTGTTGGTGTTGAAATAGAATTTTTATGCCATTCATAAGGGGTGGTTTTGGCTACGACTATTTTAATAATACAATAATATTTTGTCATAAAAAAGATACTCTTGTTGTAAATCGCTAGAATCAATAGTTGTCGAGAAAACGGAACCTAAAAATTGTGCTGCACTTCGCAAAAGCTACAAAGTTAGCTGATAATGAGTAATAATTATTTATTCATCAAAAACGACGATAAAGTTCAACGAATTTAGAATGCTGACAATTTGGGGCGAACCCGAAAGTGATATGAAGCCTCTGTTTGTATAAATGACTTGGTCACTGTATTTCGGTTGGATAATTCTCCTTCACAAGCTTTAATTACATTTATAAGAGCTTTTAAGCTCAAAATTTCTTATTTGTAACTCCGTTTAGTGATAATTCCTCAAGCTACTGTAGAAACTACTTGGCAACAGATTCTCAACTACTTGTCTTTAATGATAGCGCGGGTATTACGAATTTATTTTCTTAGAAACCTGCACTTGTAATAAGACTTAAATAATCAAAAAATGGGTACTAGTTTTTAAGGAATTCACAAAAATTACTAGATTAAGAAAGTGAGAGGATTTTAGTAAACCTAGGTCGTCTTAAACTTCTATTCTTAGAAAGTATAGTGGTTTATGGAGTAATCGTTTAGCTTTAGGACGATTAACCAGTTGTAAAGTTTTAATAATCAATTAAAATTACCCCCTTTTGTGGTAAATAACCTGCACATCTACACGCTCGCTGCGCACGAAATTGACACTTTTAGTCGAGCCATCAGGTCGAGAGGGGTGTCCCCTCTCATTCTTTAGTACAAAACAATTATAATTTTGTGTTGAAATGTTCTACCACAATTTCAACAAAATATTACTTTCTTTACTATTTTTTAAAAGTGGCATTTTCTTTATGAGTTTTTGTTGAAAAAGTGGTACTTTATTAGTAGCTTCAGCGTACTTATGCGAACGTTTTGTCCGTCCGTCCGTCCGTCTGTCTGTCTGTCTTGTCTGTCTGTCTGTCTGTCTGTCTGTCTGGATCGCCTGTAACTTTCGAACGGCTACAGATATCGAAATTTTGAAAGGGGGCAAAGTTGTTGCTAAGGTCCCGACCACCTTCATGCGCTATTTGGTTTTGGCGAAAGGTGGTGATTTTCCACTTTGCAAAATTTCCAAGCATTGTAGCACAGTGGCGGCTTGTCCACTTGGCGCCATCTACAGAAGTTCGGTGGTCACGTTTTGAACTACACATTCTGGGTGTACTATAATACTTAATGTTTTCGCAGTGCTGAAGCTACTCTTTAGACCTGTACTTGAGCAGTTTATTTACGATTTGTAGTTAAAAAATCTGTAAATGGCTTTATCTAGAACTTTCCTTATCGACATTATGACACTAAATAATTTTAAAAATTAAATTAAGTTAGGAGTAAAAATATCTTCACGTTTCTAATAAATTAAATACATTTTCAAACTAAAAAAATGTATTCCGCTGGGGTTTGAACCCGCCGCATCTGCAGAGCGATCGTAACCGCACCCCTACATAGAGATCGTATCTTCACCGATAAAGCCAACTACGCTACCAAGCCTCTTTCAAATAAGTCCGGCGCGCGCCTCTCTTAAACAGAACGCTGTTATTGTTGATGTGTTTTTACTCTTTTGTGACATTATCCTCTATCGGTTGAGTTTTATTTTCGGCAAATGTTAAGCCTGGCCTATGTGAAAGTTATTAACCCAAAAATAAACAAAATTTTATTTTTTAAGGTGCTCACCCTGTATATATTTGTATGGAATTGTACCGGTTTCATGCAAGGTAGATATATAATATGTATGCAAAATATCGTCTTCTTCCGAGAAATAGTTTTTGAGCTATACTGCCAACAGACAGACAGACAGACAGACAGATGGAATTAAGAAAACCTCTTTTTCGCCATCTAGGGATCTTGAAACGTGAAGATCTGAAGAAATCTCGGAAGGTAAGTCTTTCAGACGAGGGAAGTAAAAAGAAAAACTTTCATGATTACAATGCAAAAAAATGAGTTTTTATCATTAATTTCGATTAACGTAATTCTTTGATTGAGTCAGCGAAACTAATGTTCAACGGTACATCCTTATTGTATCCGATAATAAGTTAACTTTGAAGTATCTTATTTTCCATAATACACAGGGCGGCAAGAAAAATAGAAATAACCAGTAAAACATTTTTTTAGAGGAGGTAGCTGTGACTTCGTATTTCACACCTCCTTTTTTCTAAATAATTTTTAGAAATATAAATTTAGTGTGTTTTGAAAACTAAAGAAGGTTTATTCTTGAGCCATTATCATCTTTTCGAACCTCCCCCGTATACCAACGGAGCTATTTAACTTTTATCACGCGAATTTTTAGTTTCACAATATGCAGGGACTTTTATCAAGAATACATTTTTTTGATAAATGGATACTGAAAAGCATGTGCCCAAATTTATGGCAGACAGTGTATATGTACACAGAGTAATGCATGAAAAACGGTCAGAGCTGTAAGACCGTTAATTGTCATTCGATTTTTAAAATTCAAACACCAAATTAGATGGCCTAAAGCCCGCTATAATCTGACAGTACAAAAGATTTTCTAATTCGATATACCTCTGGAAAACGATAGTCAGTTTTTTCAAATAGTGACTATATATCTTTTATTTTGTCGAGCTCTATGCATTTTTTAATACACTGGTGTGAGAATATAATATTTTCCTTCATTCATACCGAAACAGAATATAATAGTTAAGAAATTTTTACACATGGCGCGGCGGTAGCATTAAATTACCCCCGAATGCAATCTAGTAAGCTGAGTACAGGGTGATGCTTAAAAACGTCAAATCCATAAAGTTCAACTGCGTTTATTTCCAACAAAATAGCATCTTGGCGCGTAATACGCATTTGATAAATGCGCAATTTTGTGGAAGAATGTTGTGCAGAGAGTGGTGTAATTGAATTATTTAGAGCTGCTGCCAATACAGTAAAAATAGCCATAATGATTTCCAATCTCTGATAGGAGAGGGACTGTAGAAAAAGGGGAAATTTTGATGAAGATTTCCATGATTTGGAGCATGGACTAATTTAAAAAGTTAAGTATGCTGGTACAACATTTGTTGATGCCGAAACAAGTTTTGCGGCCAAGAAATATGTCTTCAGTGACAAAAAGTTTTTATATGGATAATTTATATTTATATTTAATTATTTATTGTGTTAATAACAATAATTTAAAACAAATTTAAATACATATCTTACGATGCCTGTATCTTCATAAGAGCTGTTTTATTCGTAGGACTACTAGAATACGCTTTTGAAGTTTGAAGATACCTTAAAGATGCACCCTGCATATGCGTCATCTTTGCTATTTTACACACTACCTGCCACTATAACATCATCAGAAAGGTTGTTACGTGTCAAAAGCGCAATTAACATGAGAATTTATTTTGTGTGTAATTCATGGTCGTATAAAAGCTTCTTTATTGGAACACGGTTGTTGTGTACACGCAGCGTTAGTGATTGGGTTGTATCTGTTTTACCAGTAGACTGAGCAGCAGGATTATGTGAATTGTGCTCCAAGTTTAGCTCTCAGCTTCAGAGTTCGTGAATTATTATTTGTGGAAGCTTTGCTGGTATGTGGGTTCGAGCATTGAGCACTTTTTGCTACATTTCGTCCACGTTCTAGGACGGGTTATGACCACAGAATTTCTTGTTGTTGTAGCTGATCGCCTGTAATATACAGAATGAGTGCAATTTTTTTTATTTCAATAGTGATGGCGTAATTGCAAAGAGCTGACTCTTGTCAGGGGTTTTTAACGTCATCTACGGGGCGAAAGAAGTCACCTGCATGGTACCATTTTCCAACGATTCTCATAGCGAGAGAATTCCACTACAAACTTCATTCGGGGCTTTGGCGGTGTCTGAGATCTTTCAGCAACAGGAAAACCTAGTTCAAGTTTGGGCATCATATCCGGAGGGCTACTTAAATGATGTTTGCTGGCGTTGACTATCTGCAGCCGCAGCTATAAACTATTTGGGGTCATGTATTTCAGCTAAGTAGTGCAATCTAATAAGTTGTGTTTAATGATATTCGTACCACAAACCCGTAAATATAACTGTAACTGCAATTGCTATGGAATGGCACATTTTATTGGTTCTATATTGTTTGTGTAGTTGTATCGTACTAATCACGGCTATGATAACATTAAATTCGGGTGCCCTTTTGATTAGGTAACGTCTAATAAAGATTTCTAATATTTCTGTAGTGGTTATTATATGCAACTTTGTTTAATAAATCTCTTTCAGTGTCTGAGTTCATTACTACTACTTTCTGTATTTCAGATGTTGTGTTATTGTCTGCTGCGATTATTCTGAGAGTATACATTTTTGACCTATCTGAGTGTATTCCTTGTAATTGAAAATTCTGTTGGCGCTCATGTTATTTGGGAAATTGTATCATTTAAAGAACCGTCGCCATCTCTTCTGCAGCTAGCTGGAGAGCCCTCAAATATGCTTTCCTAGCTTTTGAAGCTGAAGATAATTAAATTCTATTTGAGAAGTTGAATAGTGTAACTGCGCTTGAAGCATGTGTCTTATTAAACATTGGAAATTCTAATCAGACGTTTGAGTTTCAAAAAAGTAACGACATGTCTTCTAGAATAAAATCTAGAAGACGACAGCTATTCAGGGTGTTTCTCAAGTTGACCGTGTGACTTCTGGAAATACATTGCAACGTAAAAGAAGTTTAAAATCCCTTCAATTCTTTTTCCTTAGATCCGCAGTTAAAAACAACGTTAATAATTCGAGAAAAAGTGTTGAGGGCGGCTAAACTTGTCGTAAAGCGGCATATTTTTAAACTGATTTTATAAAATACTGACAGAAGTTGTCAAACAAACTATATCGAAATATAGTACACATTTGGTATTACATTACTTATTGTACTACGTTTAACCCCCTCCCATAAATTAGACATTTAAATGGAATATTGCTATTGGAAAGCCGGCTGTACACAGCAGGCATATACACTTTGAATTTTGAGTATTTAATTTGTAACATTATTTGATTTGTAACATGTAAAACAGGGTTATGCAATCTAGACCCTGCCCGTTAATTTAAATTTTATATCCGTTCGTTAAGCGAACTATAGTATTTTAGTCACTATTTGCAGTCGTATACAATTAGAATTAAGAAGCATTCTAAAATATCTACTATGCTCATTAAGTTTATATTATGTTCCATGTCTGTGCTTGTTTTCAAAATGTTAGTTGCTGGTTCTTGTTTTATTAATAAGTGTATATTTAATGCGGCCCAAATTTTGGTCGCGCAGGGGTGGCAAATTGTTTAGTTACGCCACTGCATTTTGGCAAGTCTCAACGAATTTACGCTAGTTTCTCCCAAAAGACGCCTACACTTAATAATGGATGTATTTAGTAAATATATTAATATACAAAAACAGAACATAGCCTTCTATAAACAGGGTTACTTACTATTACTAAACGAAAATAATCCTTTTCTATAGATAGACAACTGAGCAGTACCACTCAGATTTAAGAGTAATACTAATAAAGAATTAAATATAACAAAAATAAACAAATATATGTCTCCTTAACCTTGCAAGTACCGTTTCAAACGTAGCTTAAATGAATAGAACCTTTTAATATCTCTAACTTCAGCTGGCAATGTATTAAACTCAGTTAAGCCTTGGTAGTATAAAGACACCATGACTGCAGTTAAATTAGTTTTCTTGACATACACGTTTGATCCATTCCTTTGATTACAATAATGAGCGTCGCTAGTATACATTAATGTATCAGTAAGGTACTTTGGCACTAACTTATTTAAGATGTTGTAGATGAATACGAGTACATTCTATTTTAATTTAGTTATAATTGGCAACCATTGAAGCACATTTAACATCACGCATACGGTGTATATATGTTACAACTTCCAACTGTCAATACACGACTTATTCATCAAATATAGCAACATTGAACAATATTGAAAATGTTTCAAAATTATGCAATTATAACTGTGATTCTTGCAAAACCAGACATTTTTTACTTTCCCATACCCATAGGTATAGGGAAGCCTTGGAATCATGAAAATTTTGGAAATCGAGATTTTCACAGAAATATCCGTTTTGGGCCTCTAGGAACCCAAAAAAGTGGTTTTTAAAAAATGTCTGTCTGTGTGTGGGTGGATTTTGATGCGCTTTGGAATGCGGGGGTGTATCGAAAATTCATCGACAAAATAAGCTTTTCAAAAAAATCCGAAACCGGAAGCGGAAGTTACGCATGTTTTTTTGGTATCACTGTTTTCGTGATTACAATTTTGAAAATTTTATCGCGGATAACGATAGAGGGTCATAAGACAAATCTGTTAGTTTTTTGCCGAACTCGCTAGGTTTAAAATGAAGGGTGCTATGATTTTTTGAAAATTTTGAGTTTAACGCCCTATTACTCAAAAACGGATGAATCGATTCAATTGATTTTTTTTTCTGAATAGTATATGAAGGCTAACATGAGGTGATATAAAAAGTGTTGTGAAAAATATTAAGGGGCCTAAATTACAAATTTTCAAAATTTTGGAAATTTTCTAAATATCATTTCTCAAAAACTGCTCACAGGAATTTGTTTAAACTTCATACACTGATAGACCCCGAAAACGGCTATCGATCTGTGTTTTAAAGAATCTCATGAACTATCTGTGGCGCCCTCTACGAAGCTTTGAAGTTTGAAAATTTAAACCCCTTTAATTAATAAACAAAACAAGATAGGTAGCTGGGGTTTTCACTGAATTGCTCAGTGCATAATGGAGCATATGAATATGCAAACAAATATTACACTCGTGGATATATGTAAGCGCACCGGCCCCCTCCCTCCTCTATTTTTGAAAAATAATTTTTTTATTCTAACGGTTGTTATATTTTTGCGTCAAAGAATCTTTTTCCGCGAAAATAAAAAAATCGATTTTTTATGCCCTAGAAAATATAATTTCCAGGTACTTAGAAAATTTCACCTCGGTGCTACAGCCGTTTTTGAGGAAAATAATACATAAACAAGCCGTGTCCACTTGGCGCCATCTACAGAAGCTCGGTGGTCACGTTTTGAACTACACATCTTATAACATAAAATCGTAGCTCTCTTTGTTTGCGTGTAACTATGTTTGTTCGCTATCTCCTCCGAAGATACTGGACCGATTAAGTTGTACGATGGCTTAAAAGTTTGCTCATTTTCAGACTTAGATCGTAGGCCGGTTTTTATTTACAAAAAAGTGCGAAACAGTTATAATTTAATTAACTTCTCTAGGCAGCAGTATAATTTAATTAACTTCTCTAGGCAGCAGAGCGGAGCGCCTAACGCTGTCTACTATTAGCTCGGGTGCGCGCATTATTCAAACAGGAGAGTGTGGTTCTGCGGTAAGCATGCTGGCCTATCACGCGGTAGCCCCGGGTTCGATCCCGTCGATGCATCTTTTTTTTAAATTTATATTAATGAATCTCTCTTAACTTTGCGAACCGAAACGGAGTTCGGGTGACTCACTAGTTCTTTTATATTTACCCGCAATTTACGTGAAAGTGTAAACGCTTATCACGGTGAAGACGTGAGTCATCGAGTTGAAATTTTGATATGTTGTAAAGACTGTTGAATAAAGACGATATGAACAGTTTCCAGTATGGGAAAGTCCAGGGAGGTAGTCACGTCCACTTTTTTTACTTTATCTTCGAATTTCCAGATGAAAAGCTATTGTATATAATGTATTATAGTATATAAATATTTTTTTCTCTGGAAATAAAAATATTATTATCATACTTTAAATGGGCTTTCAAAGATAAATTGCAATCTATCAAAAAACCAAGATATTTGATTTCTTCTAACATTTCAATTTTGTATTATTTAGTGCAATTTTGATACAGCTGACATCCATTTTCTTAAAATTTAAATTTGTACCAATAATAACGATAGCTGTTGTCTTATCAACATTAAATTTTAATTAATTTTCCTTCAAACGTAATTAGATATATTAGTAAGTACATTATTTATTTCAGATACTGCCGAATTTAAATCACACCTGTAGCTAATCAAGTATCGTCAACGAATAAACTAATAAATTTACATTTACATTTTATAATATCGTTTAAATAAATGATAAATAATAACGAGCCCAATATAGTCCCTTGAGTTACACCAAACGGAATATTTAGTTCAGAAACTGAATTATTAATTTTAGTATCTTTTTTCCTATCCTTTAAATATCATTAAAACGTCTTTAATTATCTAATTAGTAATATTCAATTAATTGATTAATTAAAAACCTTTAAAAACAAAAAAAAACGGCTACTATATAGTCCTGAGCAACCTCACCTTTCCAGGTGTAAAACACAAGTTCGCGTGAATGCTTGCTTCTAATTTAAATAGTTTAAAATAGGTCGATCTAGTGACAAGTTAGACTCAATAAAAATGATCTAGCAACTCTACTACAACATTCTAACTTCAGATTCCGAGAAATTAAAGATTAAGCAGTTTTAAGTTTAGGTTAGATGTAAAATAACTGAAAATTGTTAATGTGGCTTTAAGAAAGCTTCTGAAATTTCTAAAAATTATTGGAAATTAGATCCGTAAACCCGGAATATATATTTCTAACATGTCAGTAAGTAGCAGGTTTTACGAAAATGGACGGCACCCTGCAAAAAATTGAAAGTTATTTATTTATTTATGTATTTCGCACTCAGCCAACAGCCGTTAGGCCAATTATAGGCGTCGCTGTACATTTATGGTGACTTCCAATCCCACTAACGACTGTCATGATGTTATTAGGACCAACTATTTTCGTGGCAGCCGTACCACGAGGTGCCGGGAGAAGCAGCCGTGGAACTCCCATCCAAGTTCTGACCAGAAAGAGCGTTGCTTAACTCTACTGATCGAAAGTGGACGCTTGTTCAAGCTACACCACCCGGGACCTCTTAGGATCGGATATGATGAGAAATCGTTTACTGTGGACAAAAATATCAGCAACAGTATTGACGAGTGTAGTAATATATGTAAAGTTTTCTAAATTATTTATGAAGTTATTTTAATTTGAAACATTTTAGGTTTGATTTTCGGAGGAAAAATGATTGCCATACGAGTATTACTATCTTAGACAAAGTTTTATTGGAAATAAAAATGTGGTATGGTAGAAAGTATAACTAGGGTGTAACTATAAATGTATACACAACGGTCGTTTTCTGACAAGCCAGAAAACGTAGCAGATTATTTAAAGAGAAAAAAATTAATGATGACTGGGCGGAGAATTCACTGGACATGAACCCAATAGAAACTGTGTGGCGTGTGTTAAAACATGGATTGTAAGAGACATGTAACAACACAGAATGCTTTCATAGAAAAATATTACAATAGATATGGTTGTGTAACAAGAGTTAAAATACAATTCAACATGTAATTAATAGCATGGCACGATGGAGCATGAGTCTTATAAAATATAAAGAGAGCTGCACAAAGTATAAAACCTTAAGCTGCAATTGATATTTATATCTTATTTTGTCTTTATATTTACGAGTGTTATTAAAAATTATACTGTAATTTATTAGTCGCTAATTACGTTACGAAAATTCGTATTATTTGACTCACAATTATCAAAACTCGCAAACGCTCGTTTTGGCAAACGTTACTACTCGTGAAACAACATGGCACTTTTCATAACTGATTAGGTAAATACCTATTAGTTAGATACATAAATTACAGAAAAATTAAAATAAATAGGACACTTTTAGCCATGTAAATTTTTCCAATCTCAAACAAAACGATATAAAAAGTCTCTAATGTTACAAGATATTGACTTCAAGTTCGCGTCTTAACTAAAGGTTAAGATGAAGATTGTTTTTGAAATGTTATAAGTCGTTAGACCACTAACCTATAAATTTACTCTGAGTTATTACAACTAGGTACTTATTTAAGGTGTCGGCATCGGTATACAGGGTGAGTTTCATTTTAACCATTGGGATCTGGGAAACCATTAGAAATAGAGATTCGGTTAAATGAGGAAAGAGTTGTCGTTTTAAAAGCTTATGCAAGATATGCTTTTGTTTTTTGAAAAAAGAACACAGTTTACTAGATATGTGCGAAAAACAGATTTAGTGATTTTTCTGTTCACTGTTCTCATTGACTCTTCATCACTGTTGTTTCCAATAGCTTTCCTCTGAAAAGGAGGCAATTGTTACGTTCTCTGTCTGACGAATATCGTGGGTGTATAGCAGATAGATGATTGTCCCGGACACGCTATGCTGTGGAACTCCTGCTTTGATTTATTTCATGGTCGAACATGTTTCCACTTGTTTGACCCTAAACACAAGAGTAATAATATGAATAAACTGCTCAAGTACAGGTCTAAAGAGTAGCTTCAGCACTGCGAAAACATTAAGTATTATAGTGCACCCAGAATGTGTAGTTCAAAACGTGACCACCGAACTTCTGTAGATGGCGCCAAGTGGACAAGCCGCCACTGTGCGACAATGCTTGGAAATTTTACAAAGTGGAAAATCGCCACCTTTCGCCAAAACCAAATAGCGCATGAAGGTGCTCGGGACCTTAGCAACAACTTTGCCCCCTTTCAAAATTTCGATATCTGTAGCCGTTCGAAAGTTACAGGCGATCCAGACAGACGGACGGACGGACGGACGGACGGACGGATGGACGGATGGACGGACGGACGGACGGACGGACGGACGGACAAAACGTTCGCATAAGTACGCTGAAGCTACTAATAACTTACTTAACTGCTTAAATAGTAGAGTGATACAGGCAACCTATTATACACCTGCTATTATATAACCACAACAAAATACTAATAGAAATCGTGTGGTACGTGTCAAATACAGAAAGTGGGGTTAAAACTAATCTTAATAACGCGGTCAATAGGTAAAAGTAGCGTCAATTATGGCTATTTAGAAAAACTAAAATCAGAATTTGACTGTAAATTTACTATAGCCTAATAGACTTCAAAATAAAGATAAAAATATTGCCAGAAGACAATTTATGTGATAATGCATATGTGACATTTTTATCTTGTTATTGTGTTAAGTGTTTACAAATGATCATTTTTTGATTCTTTCCAATACCACAATAACCCATAAAAATTATTGAAAAAGGAAATATTTAAAGCCAGTACTATTATTTAAAATAGGTAGCTACATAGCTATCTTAATTAAATCATAAAATTAATGTGAGACATCGAAGTTCACCGTTATTCTTTGGTTTTTCTTTTGCATTGTTGACTTCATACAGCATAGAAAAAGGAACGTCACTGAATGACCTAAATTAATACGTAATTCATATTAAAAAATGAAATTCTAAAGCTGTATAAAAAATATTTTGCTGTAATGTTGAACTGATTCTCTGTTAACTTTAAAAATAACAAAATACACAGGAACTGTAAAATTACTTTGTAGCAAATATTATGCTAACATTTTAGTGTGGGTCAAATAAGCCTTGAAAGGTTACACACTTTCTTAAATTTAATGTAGTCTCAATTTGTAGCTAATTATAAACCCTGTATATTTAAATTGAATACAGAAGATTTACTCATGTATCAAGTCATTGTCAACTTTAAACCAATCGTTTCCGTTGCTTAGCTCGGGGATTCTATATTTAGCTCTCAAATGTAGTGAGAGCTGGCATTTGAGCGCGCACTAGGCAGTGGCTATTGCACCACTTATGTACATTTATTTGACAGCTCATTCCCGATATTACACTGTGTGACTTATTTAAGCAAATCTGCGCGTGATATCTCGTATCGAATAGCTTTTCAAAGGTGTTTGTTATGTTCCGGCGTATTGCATATCCTGGTTTTCGAAGTTGCGCATTTGGTTGCCGTTATCGTAGACACGGTCGTTTAGTTACTTCCGCCCGACTGATCGGTTTTTGTTTTGGTCATCCAGTCACCGGGAAGAGTTAAGAACAAACCAGTTTACAATCGTCATGGACTCGTGTCAACTGGAACAATGCAATATCATACTGCTTCATAAAAAAGAGATAAGGCCGATATACGAAATTACATAACCATAAGCCTCTTAAAGACTTTAGTAAACTACAAGTATTTACAAGAATTATAGTCTCCAGATTGGAGAACAAAGTAGATTTAGATCAGCCAAAAGAACAAGCTGGCTTTCGCCTAGGCTCCGGATCAAAAGTCAAATCCTGAGGCAATAGTGAATGCACGCCAATTGAAGAAATCGTGAGACAAGGTGACACAATATCGCCTAAACTGTTCACTACGGTCCTAGAGTACACATTTAAAAACCTTGACTGGAAGAGACGACTAAACATTAAACCATCCCCGTTTTGCCTTGAGAATAAAAAAATAATCTTGCAAGAACTACTGGTGGCATGTGCCAACGTCGGATTGAAGATCAATTTCTCGAAAACTAATGACAAATTTGGCACCTAGTGGATGTATTAAGATTGATAACCCTGAAATACAGTTAGGAGAAAACTATACATATCTGGGCCAAACAATTAGAATCTCAGAAATATATTTAAGAGCGATCTTCCAATATGTCTGAAAATGAGGGTTTTCAATCAATGAGGCGGAAACATTACAATTACATCTGCGAGACCACTCAAAATCACACTAGGCAAGTTGGAAAGGTCAATGCTAGGGGTATCAGTACGATATCATATCAAAAACGAGAATCGACTTCGAATAAGAGAAGTGATAGATATTGAAAACATAGCCAGACTCAAATGGAACTGGGATGGCCAAATAGCCAGAATAGGTGATGGAAAAGTGAATAAAAAATTAATTCGAGGTATCCCACACCGCACGCCGATAAACGCGGCAGAGAAAGACGACTTACGCCCTGGACCGATGATCTAAAGACAGTAGTTAACAACTAGATTCAAGCGGGTCAAAATGGGGGAGGCCATATGCAGCAGTGGAAACAAAGAGCGGACGATGATTATGCCAAAAGCGAAGATAAGTTGTTAACCTGTTGTGAAGATCATTTTCGAGTTTGTTCAAAATCATCTTTATTTTCTCAACTAATAATCTTTAGTGACCAGTGAAAACAAAATTTGTGGAAACCGTAGCTATGTTTATGATTAAACTGTCAAAACAATTGGTTGTATGATGTTTTTTGCATAAAAATTGACGTTTCGAATAAAGTTTATTTCCTACTTCTTGTAGCCGTTTCTGTTAACATTTTCAAAATTAATTTTGCAAGAGAAGGTATGATTAAAATGTTTTACACTTTGGGATAGCTGATAAAAATTGTGTATTAGCTACAAGAATGTATCATGGACCTTACCCTGGCCTAAAACAGCCAAATGTTAAGTCATTTCAGAAATTATTCCTACGTTCGGTCCGATATAAGCAGATATTGGTGCTTTATTAAGTATTAAGTTAGCCGTACGTGTTATTTTATATAGTAGGCTGAACAACTCAAGTGCTAGGCGAATTTAAAAAGGATATCAAAGATTTTTTCTGGCTTTGTGGAAGTTGGATTTGGTGCAGACATGGCATCGCTCCTTGAGTTGTGTCTTATGACTTCTGGTTGAGATTAGCTCTGGAAAAGGGATATTTCGATTACTTAGCTCTGGTAAAGGGCACACCCACCTGTTTAACGGAAAATGTGACGTTTCATACGGTAAAAGCGTGGCGGCAGTTGACAGTCTGCTCCCGCTTATATTGCTCGATTTGATATCTAGCATATGCACGGTAATTCATCTCGGATGGCATGTTTAGATTCTTTATGATCGACTTTGTTCCGTTGTCGGATTTATTTCGTGAGGCCGTAAATTTGGGTTGCCGTAGGATCGGGTGCCGTCGAGTAGACACTTCCATGTTCAGTTAGGAAATTCTAGGGTAAGTTCGTCTCATTGTAGTGGTGCAACTCGACAAACTGGTCTTTTTTTAACAATTGAGAAAATTCCGAAATAAATTTGCGAAAGAACATCCGTTTCGACTACTAAAAATTGTAGGAGATTTTTGCGTCTTTCCACTGTGCGTCGGAATCTGGAATTTTAGTGATCGTAAATATCTCCTTTAGTTTTCCCCAATCCTTGGTTGTGTATGGAATATGGGAAAATCACATTTTGAGTAGCTTTAATAGGAGATATGGACGAATGGGTATCGATAATTCAATATCTTCTCGGAGATTACAGCAGTAAGACATTGTTACACTTAAAATCGAGACTTCACTTTCTGATTACTTGGAACTGCGGAGAAAGTCCCCTTGGATTCGTGTGTTGCATGCGTTGGTGTCGTCGGTTATAAAACCTGTGAGGGATCAAGGCCACATCAGTTGATTTGAACGACATTGGAGACAACAGGTAATCACTTTATTGCGATTCTTACTATGTTGAAATCGCTGGTTTAGGCCGGACCTATTGTTGCATTAATGTTTGATGTCTATTTTCTACGTAATTTGAATTTTTAATATTGTGTTTTAAACATGTAGCTACAATTACTATTTTACAGTGAGCGCAGCTTGAACACGTCGCGAATTTGCTATTGGAATTGCTTCCAAATCTTCTTCGTCTATCGACCACAAACAATAATTCCTGTTTGTCGTGCCTCATTATGTGGACGAAGAGAACCAGCTCTGGGCCCATCTCGCGGGTGGTCGTCCACGAATTCTTTTTCCTATCGGTCGTTCATTCATACAAATTCGAGCTAATCTGTCCTTGCCCATTCTCTCTTTCTCTTTTTCTTCTGTTTGACCACGTATATTGCACCTTTCTCTTATATAGTTGTTTGTTTGCCTGTCTCTTAGCTTTACATTCAGTATGGATCATAATACCCGCAATACTTCAATTTTTTCCTTTACTCGTTTTATTTCCGACAAAATTGCGGTGGAATTTGTTAGAATTGGTTGCACCATGGCTTTATATACGTTTACTTTTCCTTCCTTTTTCATATATTTATTCCGCTATACAGTGCCCTTCAGGCAGCCGCTACTTGTAGTGCTTTTATGTTTTGAGTTTGTAGTTCTTCAAGGGGATAACGGTGGCTTGCGATTTCGACGTATAAATACTTAAAGCGCATGATCTGTTTATTATATGGTTTTATTTTTGTATCTTGCATCGCCTTGGTTCCTTCGATATAACCACGTATTTCGTTTTCTGCGGCGATACCTGCACATTATGTTTTTAACTGTTATATTGAATTGGTGTGCCAGTATTTGAAGATCATCTACGTTGTTTGCGATTAAACAGTGTCGTCCGCGTAGTATATTACGTTAATGTTACTGGTCCTCATTTCATATCCTGGCTTAGGTCTGATAGCTTGTATTGTGGGATCCATCAGCAGATTGAACAGAAATGGACTAAGTGAATCTCCTTGTTGCACCCCTTCGTCAATAGATATGTTTTATGTTATACCTTCAGGGGTTTTATTCTTGTGGTGGTACTTGTATTAATTTTATTTATTACACTTATGATCTGTGTTGGTATATCCTTATCTCCCAGTACGTTAAGTATGTATTGTTTCTTAACACGATCGAACGCTTTTGTTAGAGCGACGAAGCAGAGGAAGGCAGGGTGGTTATATTCTCTTGATTTATCTATAATCTGTCGAATCATGAAGATTCCGTCCATTACACCTTTGTTTTTTCGCAAACCCTGCTGATCCTCTGATATTTTCATTTTTTCTTGCAACAAGTCGGAAATTACTGGCGTAAATAATTTCGCATTGGTATTGAGAAGCGTTATTTCTCTATAGTTGTCTAGCGTTTTTCTTCTAAAAATTTACTTCTAAATGTCATCAATTCAGTATGAGGAACTGCCTCTTTTGCATTCGATACCTACATGTATTAAAAGATAAAAATAATATATCTCACTTTAATTGTGCCACATTTATGTCTTGTTCTTACTTTAAGCTTACTAGCTTAACTGTGCGTCTGCATTTAATAGAGGCAACTTTTGAGATTTCATCTTGCAAGTTACGATACTCATAATATCCCAATTATATTTGCGAATTGTTGCTTAATTAAATTGGTGGAGCTTGTATTTAAATGTAATTAATTTAATATTAACCTCTGGAGAAGTTGGCTGGGCCGTTGAACGCACTGGGCAAGTAACCATTTTCGGGTATTCACACTTCGCTATCTGGCTTGTTTTTAAGAGTGTTATAATGATGTCATTGGTTTAGTTTGGTGCTACTGATTATTGGAAGCGTTTAGCGGCTAACATGATATCTAGACTACTAACAATTGATTAGTGCATTTTTTAAATACTTGAGTTTTTATTTGTTTCATTTGTTTCTTATTTCCTAATTTAATCTTGTTTGTTTTCACAGTTGATTTCAATTAAATTTACATATTATTTTCGGTATGGTTTCTGTGTAAAAATAAGATGTGATCGTTGTTAATTAAGGTTACAGCATTGATTTTTACAACTTTCCGTTGTACTATTGAGAGATTGCGGCTGATTTATGCCAGGCTCCCACCTGTACAATAATTAAAGCGCCGCGAAGGTTTAATTAAAACTAAAGAAAAACAATATCTACATTATTTCTGGGTTTGCGTAGGTTCCTCAAAAGGTTGCTCGCCGATTCACAAACAGCCACAAAATTAATTTTGGGCGTAATCGCTTTCTCCGTTCGAAACTAGGCGCTATTTACACAAACTGATTCTGTTGAAATCGGGCAGTCCTTATTTTAACCTCGTCAGTGCTGGGAGGATACATTTCTTAAATATTTTTTTGAATTTGAGATTCGCGAGTAAGCAGCTTATGGCAATCCTCCCATTTTCCTCCAATCAAGCTGCTCTTTAAAGCTCAACTAATTGCACCAAAAATGGTTGAAGATACATATGCCGCCGCTTTTTCATCTTCTTACAGCAATTTTTGTAAGCCCGAATCAAAGGAATGGGGAAGTGATGAGTTGCCCGACCATGTACTTGGTAACGCATTTTCATCAATTCAGTCATTGCACTGTCACCCGTAGTTATTGATGAAATATCTAGAAAATAGATTTAATATTCGCACATACAAAGGAATCACGTTTTTGTAATTGTGCTTTTAAGATAATTATTTCTTAGTAAACAACGACTTGCTGCGATTGAAGATCTGTGATTGCTTTTAGAAACTTTCAAAAGTGGTTTTTACAATAGTCATAATTGGAAACATAGACTTCTAGCGTTTGACATTATAGGAAAGGTTGGGAAAGGTCAAGGATCCTTGCATGAAATATTCAACAAAGCTAATTGGTTTTGAAATTAATAAAATTAATTGGTTGATATCTTCCTACTTTTAAAGGTTAGTGTTGTACACGCTTTAATGAATTTAGGTAAACTCACTACAGGCATTTACGAGTTATACTGAACGATTTCAACATTCTTCTAAATTAAAGCGATCAGCACTCAGATTTGCTATCGCACCTGCTTTAGTTCGTTTAATCATTTGTTCCGAATTACGATTTTATAATAATACGATTAAGTAATGGAAGCAATTGTGCTGATTTTACTAGATCGAACAAGATTCATTGTTCGCAACATGAATGACAACTGTTAGAATTATAAATTAATTAGTTGCGAAGTATTTACAGTGTGTTTTATTCTTGTAGTTCCTATCCGTTCCTGGTGTTCTCAGCTACCATAGAAACCTGCACTTTTCCGTATAATACAGGCTGCACTAGATAGAATCTGCGTTCGCTTCTCGAGATATAGCCTAGCTACTAGAGCTTTGTTATTCTACTTATGATTAACATTTCCTCCTCTTTTTACACATAATTTTCGCATTCGTGATCTAGTTTATCCATGACACTATTACGGTTCGTTTTTGAATATAGCCCCTATATTTACATATAGTAGCGACAACGATTGATGTTGCCGCTGGGGCAAAATCACGTTGGTATCCCTTAAGTCCCTAGCATATTTAAAAATCGCCTAGGAAGTTGCATAATTAAATTAAAATGTGACATTGACAGTTGTGGTGTTTTTATTCATTTTTCTCTTCGGGGGCTAATTTGAAGTCGAGGACGTGGAAATGCCAGGGTGTTGTGTCGATAAGTGTAAAAATAGTGGCAGAAAAGGATTTCAGGTATACAGATCTGTTATTTTTTCACTGTTTACACTGAAATTTACCGTTTAGTAACTTTTTGTATTTTTATGTTTGCATCAGGGTTTGCCCCATGATGTCGCTACTATTTGTAATAGAGGGGCTATATTTTTGAAGTAACAGTAGCGCGCTCTGTGAACGCGGTGTTCTAGTTGTCGGACAGTCACTCACTGTATTTCTGCAATTTGGCTGGTGGACTCTTAAATTTTACGCCCAATGTGAGTCGCTATCGTTACGTTGGCTCTTTTCCACAGTGACTGCAAAAAAAGCTGGGGTTACGTTTGGTAGTTGAAAATCGAAAACTGCTGCCACTTTGGGCCGACAATAGTTCTATTATACGTATATCTGGTACAGATTTGAATACCAGACGACGTCGTTTGGCTGATTATGGAATGTATGTATCCCAGGCAGCTTCTGCAACTTTAATCCTGGATTTGACCATGAGTATGGAGAGCGATAAATACACGATGGGCGTTCTATTTCACTTAATTTGCGTGTTTTCATATTCATGTGACTATCGCCGCTCGTATATTGTCAGGATTCCTGTCCGTCATATCTGCTGCTTAAATCGGATTTGGATGCGCCATTCGAATATCGATGACTTCAAGTAGCAGTCTTCAAGAGAATACCTAAACACCTACCCAATTATCAACTTTGCAAGATAATAACCTAAAATAATCATTGAATGTGATCTGAATAATGATAAATTTAGTATTGACTAGATTATGTGTATAAACGTATCATAATTCACATTCGATATTACGTTTCAGACAACTATATTTTGTTTGATTAATTATTTAATTTTAAGGTGTGTTACTTGCAATTTTGTATGTTGTTACGGTTCAAAATTCATTTTTAGCTATTCGCCTAATTATTTGCCCTAATCTCGGTTAAAATTAACTTTTCACCATGTCTTTCTTCAGGTATGATTTTCCCTGCATTATCTTTGAGCATTCAGATCGTCTGACAGTTTTATTGCAAGCTAAGTAAGCCATTCGGTCGATATTATGGGTCCAAATGCCCCTGCAGTGTAGGCTTCACCTCATGCATTTCGAGTTGCATTTACCCTCTCTCCCAAAATTTGATTTTTGGTTTATCAGTTTTTGGAAACCATCTTGACATTCCGCCATCCTGTGCTGCAAGAGCTAGGTGCTTCGAAATTTACGTTTTGATGACGTACCTTAATCAGGCTTTTTCGTTGGCATCCTAATTTGGAATTGTGCCGTTTTGTGTCGTGAACTCTATGGAAGTTCGGAATTGGGCTTTGTGAGTTGCATTTTTGGCGAATTCCAGCCCGAATATTGTTTGGGGATTCCGCTCTAGCAAGGCACATGTTTTCACTTTGGCGTTGAACAGCCGTAGAAACCTAAAACGGGTAGGTGAATAATTTGGACTTATTCGGTGTGTCTCCATGGCTATTTGCCTTTCAGCTTTTACTCGACGGTAGCGTGCCTGTCGAATTTTCCTCGTTGGGAGCAAGGCTACCGAGCTAATCCTACTGGGAACGCAGCTGTCGCCGTGTGGTCACGTAACCGCCAGCCTGGTGATGACTTTCGCTGACTGTGGCCCCCGTCAGCTACCTGGTGATCGTTTGGCCTCCTCGTAGTCCTTAGGCCCCCGCCCTGTTTTTAACATCTGCAGCGGAAGAGAAGTCCATTGCCAAAGGTCTGTCAGTTTAATATTTCCGTTTCGAACTGTCGGGCTACAGGTGCCCCCTTGGGCCGTTTGCGTGGCAACGCTGCAAGGTGCTCGATAGACTCGCGTTTGTTATATTGTGTGTTTTTAAAGCTATGAACTCACCTGCATGAATATGATTGATTTTGCCTTCAGCAAATCAGTTTTAGCGGTAGTTCTTCTGCACAGTAAATAGCCGATTAGGTCATTTAGGCGAAAGTGCCTCTGAATTCGGACTAGTTTTATCGGAATTGTGTTGTATCCGAACTCGGGCTAAATTTTATCGGAGTTATATTGTACCGCCGTGTGCGGAATAATGAGTAATGGAATTATATCCGCATTGTGAAGCCAAGTGCACGAAGGTTTATCCTTACAGATTTTAAGTGTTATTTATTACACCGTTGAATTAGGCTACCCTTTGTCGCCCAGCCTTGCAAGGAATTATTGTTAATGCTCGCACCTCGGCCGTTTTAATGCAGAGTACATTGCATTACCCGCGAAATCGCTTCGTAGTACCATCGCAAGATCTTGTCGGTTCGCGACGACGCTAGTCGGAATTGATCATTATTTAATTACGAGAGGAACCTTGCATACAGGGTGTTCAGTTAAATTCAACCTACCTACTAAATTTACCTTTCAATTTAATCATTACGCCGGAGCCACGATGTTTCCGAGCTCTTCTTAAATGCTTATTTAGTAATGCATTTGGTCAAATTTTGTATCAATCTTGTAATCTTTTTTAATACTGTTAATTAGCATTATATACATACTGTGTGAAATTTTATTAATTCTGGGCCCGCCCGCTAACTTCGCTTGATGCCCTTGTATAGGTAACTGGCTGTACTGTGGTGAGTTTAGCCTCAAGCCACCCTTGATATTTATTGAACTGTGATATGGTCTCCTTATTGAGATTTTGTGATATGATTCGGTAGCCTTATACTTTGTGTGTGTATTGTAATTGTCCATGTATTCTTTGTTTTCGAAAATTATACTACCTTGACCTATTTGTTTGCGTATATGATTGGTGCCTTGCCGTTACTTTTACCCTTTTCAGGTTTGGTTAGTAGCACCTTCCGTATTGTATCTCTTGGTTAGCAAAGTGCTGGGTTACTAGCTACTTGGCGCCCATATTTATTTTTCAGCTAAAGCTTATGAGTCTTTTGTTTTACCCACGACCAGTTCCGGCTGAGAAGCCGTTGGCCTTTGCTTTTTTCTTTTTTTTGTCGCCGTAAAGGTAACAATGTTTACTTGAAGATACTTCAATTGTTACAACCTTATCTGTTAGTTTTAATACTAGCATAATTGAAACTTCATTACTACTACATTATATTTCAACCGTTATATTGGCTGTTGAGTATGTCGAAAATGTACTTAACTTTAGCTTTTATTTGAGTGGTAATATATTAAATCAGATCGCCGTCTCTACTCTACAACGATTTAAAGCTAGTCATTTAAAGTTTTTCTTTTGGCAAAATTTCTGTTTTGGAAAAATTTAATAGTGGCCCTTATTTGAATTTGGTTCTTGATAAACAAGGGTCAGAACACCCTCAAGATTGTACGATAAAACGACTTGTTGCATCCGTCAAGGTCCTGTTACAGGTAAAAACTCGTCTACTGCTTCTAACAGAATTAAACGATTGCACTCGGCTAACTGCCGTGGAATGGGCGGGGTCTTGAATTGAAAATAAACGTGTTTGCTTGCAAAAGTAAAATCGGTAGAGACATACAAAAGGTGACAACACGGTACCAAATTGTGGTTAGCTCACCCAGATGGGGACGTACTCAAAATTTAGGTCCGTGAAGGAGTCGATTTTTATTCTACCTATTCCGCATATAAACGGCGTAAATATTATTACTCTTATTATACAAAGAAGTACTTGGCTGTATATTATCGGTACCAATCTGAAGGCAAAGGCTCGGCCCTCTGGTTCGGCTATGAATTCTAGTTGCAGCTTCGCTACAAAGACGGGAAAAAATCGGGTAAACCACGAATCGGAAGGATAGGCGCCGGCAGCCGCTTGACAAGCAGGAACGAATAAACTCCGAGAGAAATTGAGAAGAACAGCGACCAGGTTACGAAAAAGCGCTTCTGGATTTGAGTTGGTCCGACAATAAAATTCTTCGATACTTCAAATGGCACGTCATTAGAACTTCAAATAACTTAATGCCAAGGAAGCGGTTGATCCGGGAAAAGCCATAGGGTTGTCACGCGGGCCGTACAAAGACTTTCAAAAAAGCATATTGGTTTCAATACAATTTTACGATGATTTTCAAATCTTTATCACTCAGTTCGATGCTCATTAAAACTTCTACCATCTTCTTACGTTTAATTTTGTAAAGGCCCTCCTAGTAATCAATACGACAAGCATAGATGCCACAATTCATGTCCATATATTGTTAAAATAAGGCTTCTCGGGTACCAACCGCATTTCTAAAGCCAAACTGTGAAGATGAAATTTGTTTTTCACAGCGTGGATTATCCTGACAAACAATTTCAGGAAGCGGCTCATGCGAGACATGGTTGAACACTTAAATCCATTTCATACGATCCTCATAACAAAATTATGCTTGTATAGTATCAGGGCCAGGTTTTATTTTTTTATCGAAGTTCGCACTTCTACTAGGATGCTTGGTCTTATTTTACAACGTTCACAGTATGAGGTGGTTCTGGACGACTGTAAGAAAACAGGTTTTACTGACGCTGTCTTCATTGTCCACCAATTTATTGACTATTCTTGTTTTATACTTTCCGATAAACATCGAAGCTATTATGCTTCAATTGTAACTAGTTTTTTCTTATATTTTAAAAGGAATTCGTTAGTCATCCATAACTGATTTAAGTAATTCCTTTTTAATAGTTTTCACTAAAGTTTGGTGTCTCAATCTCTTCCTCAGCGTCAAAGACATCAGACAATGTTCGGAATTTATCCCATAGACGTGCCTCTACTTGATTTCTTGCCGATGATTCTTCCAATTTTTGCAGATAGTACTAGATGGTACTTTTCTTTTTCGCTTTTTTAATTTTGAAAACGTTATATAAAGAATTGTGATCTCATTGCCGACTTTTGAATGCGTTTTCACTGAAGTGTAGCTGTTTACAAGAATGTAATCAATCTGATTTATAATATGTTTTCATGCGAATCCCGAGACAATTTCCAAATATACAATCTTCTCACTGAAGAATGTACTCGCCACTGTAAATCCTTTTCGTTAGATTGTTTTGGTATTACAACTGTTCCCCTGTTGGAACACACGTTTGAATAATGTTCATTTGGGTAGGATTACTATTGATTAGGAGTATGTTACGGTCATTTGGACGGTAGCTGTCATTTTTTGCCTTATTTATTAACGTTAGCTTTAGCGATCTAACTCACCTTAGTTTCTCTTAAAAGCTACTGAATGGCTATGCGAATTTAAAAGGATAGGATTTCTCAAATTCTCCCCTTCACAAGTAGTTTGATGTTTTCCTGATTGTGTTAGGTCTTTCTGAAGAAGTTATTTCATCTAATTAGCTCTAATAATTTACATACTTAGTAGTACCTATTACGAAGTGTATATTTCGACATTTTGTTCAATTAATGCCGTTAGTGCCTTTATGGTACGGAGTGACACTACTTGACAGTTCGTTCCCGCTGATGCAGTCTTTGACGTATTTAGTCAAATCTGTGGGTGATATCTCGTATTGTCGTTGCTGATCAGAGGTGTTCTGCTGGGTTTTGGCGTATTCTCCATTTTACCCTGCGAGACTATGCGCTTTGTTGGCGTGATTTCTGGCACAATTCTTTAGTAACTTTTGATGGCGATCAGGGGTTCTCATGTCATTTCGGCCCACTGTGGTGGTAAAATCGCTGAAAGACCTCCTTATTGTACTTTTTTTCTTTTTGAATTAAATAACTTCCCGCCAAATTGTTAAATATCAAATCATTGACATTTTCGAGACCTCGCTTCTGGCGCTTTAGGGGGATTTGTGATTCGGTGATCGCTGTGCATTCGTTATTTTTCCCTATTTATATGGAGACGGTAGCAGTTTTTTTAGTTTTCGATAAATCTCTGGATGTTCAAACACCGAAACTTCCTACGCTAGAAAGCTTTTTCTAGTTCTTCTAGTATTTCCAGTTTTTCTAAACGTTTTAGAATTTGTAGAACAATCAAGTTAATGAAGCTTTTGTTTGTCTTTGATCATTTTACTGATAACCATTGAACGCTATTGTTGTGGGAATTCACAGCTTAATCTTCGGCTAATATTGAATGTTACTACTACTAGTGCTATTGCGTATTAGTGCGTTCAGCAGTTAAAAGTAACAGGATTCGCTCTGAAATTAGTGCAAAGCTTCTACACATTCGGAAATAGCTTTACATATTATAATCTCCACACCATATTGATGATGTTCATTGAATATTCAAGAGTAGTATATTCAAAGTGTATTAATAGTACACTTTCATCCTGCCCAAAGCATCTTAGTTATTTTCATGATCTTGATCTTTTCTTCCATTTTTACATGAGAAAAATGTATTACTGTTACTTCAAAAGTATGAAGTGATGGCGTAATTGATGTAACTTAACAGCTCTTTCTCAGTGAACAGGACAGAACAGAAAAGTTCAATCAAGCTTATAAAATTGCTCTTCTGTCAGTTAAATATTTTTTCATATTTTCTAGGGTCCGAGTTCCCCTATAAGCATAAAGCAAAATAATCGTCGTGCATATCAGAATTATCCTAGAAACCTTATCTGTTTTCATAAACTGTAAAACGAAGTAACAGATAATATTGGGACCCTTGACCTAGTGCATCTTTCTGTTAGCCAGCTCTTTCTCATTAATGTTTGTGTACCAGCGATCGATTACAGCATTACAGCATCCAACAATCGCCAGAAATTCAGATCACACGTAAACGGATAATTTAAATCCTCTCATTTCGGTTTATTGGCTGCACACGTTTTCTGAAATCAGCGTATTTTATTAACGTAAAATTTTTGTCAAAAAATCACGTTTGGCTGATTTTGTGTAAAAGTCAAATCCTATTGAAAATAGTTAATTTTACGATAAGTTTCTCATGGAATTAGGACCGGGGCAGCTTATTTCTAAGCAATCAATAAAATCAAATATTTTTAAAAATTAGACGCCGAACAATAGCACTTTAATAGCACCTATAACTCGTTTTTTAGTTTAAAGCTGCACAACTTGACAAGTCACAACTTTCACTTGAGACATTTACTGTATAACTTGGATTTAAATTCATCGGTGGAAACTCTATAGGTACACATACGGCTTCACCGCGACAAAAACACGAGCTTTCAGCTTATTGAAATTATGAGTCAGTTGGTAGTTACATTGATATTCTGGACGTAAATGAAAGTTCTCGTTTGATTAGCTTTGCTATAAGAATGAATTGTTACGAAAAAACTATGAATTTACAATTCTTACAAATTGAATCAAAGAAAGACAGAAAATTACAATAATAAGAATCCAAGCAAATAAGTGGATGTCGAGTATTAATTTGGTATTGCTTGTTTATCATTAAAAGTTTCTATTACTAATCATTTCATTTTATGAATATTAATGCAATGTTTGCCAATATTTTATTCAGTTTGTTGTAGAACAAACATGGATTTATTAAGATTTGGAGCGCTTATGTCAATATATCTAAAAGTAAAATTCCGCATGTTTTAGAGGAACTTCAAAAGGGATGAAGTAATACGCAATAAGGCTACGTTCCTTCTTGTTAGGACATTCAATCATTAGAGTTTACCTTAATATCTAATTAGATTGTTTTGTAGCACCAATTTTCTAACTGGCAAATCGTTAATTATCGTATGTTTCACTTTTATATCAGTAAAAGTAGGCTACACTAGTTAACGGGAATATTATTACAAGTATGTACATTAAGATAAACAATAATTGGTTTGTGTCACTGTTGAAGCTTGAAATAGTTATAGTTAGTTTACACTTAAAGTATGTTCTTGTTATTGGCCATCAAATTAAAGCCATTACGATGAAGCATTATTGTTATTGTGTCCTTACGAATGCCAGAAGCTACATCAGATGGAGAAACAGTTCTGGGGGAAAGAATTGCAGTTGCAAGGAATTTAATTTTGTAACTTTTTTCAATTCTTTCCTGATTCGACTTATAACAAAGCGAATTTTTTTTTCTCTTCTGCACTATACACTGTATTGTAGACAAAGTTTATGATATTTATGACGTTAAAATTATTAGATTTTTCTTTGAGGTTGTAGTTTGTAAATATGTTGAAGTTTTGAGAATTGAACAATTGCAATTTCCTTAATCAGAATAATTTTAGTAGTTCAATGTAAATCTACATTTTTGAGTATATTTTGGATAAAAAACCCAACAGCAAAAAGAACATAAGCTACAACAGCATTTCAAAAATGATCGTCCTCCCCGATCAATAGTAGAGGATGGGGTCAAAAATTATCCAGAATTTCTAAAAACGGAAAATCCCAACAGTTACAAAGAAGTAGCCTAATACATGGAGAAAAAATTTAAAACCAATTCCATTAAGGAATGAACTGTTATATATTTGCCGCGGTCATACCTACGAAGAAGGTTATGCAATCCTACAATCAGCAAATAATTTGAATGAAAACTAAAGAGCCTCTTAATGTAATACTAGCATTCAGCAATAATGAAGGCTCTAATTCTGAATGGTATTAACGACATTCTAGGAAATAAGGTTACATGAAGATATTTAGTAGTAGTAGCATTTTTTTTTGGGAGACTAGCGAGTCTAGCAAGTAGGCCTTCATAGGCCTTTTTTGCGAACCCCATGAACAAGGTCTAGGCGTGCAGAGTACCAGGTACTTTAGTCCTTCTTAGAATTTTGCCGAGACTAAGGAGTTCCAACCCTAGCAAGGGATCTTTTACCGTGCTACACATCGTAGTAACATGGGACCCACGGCTTTACATAACTTCCAAATGATGGAATTCTGTAGAGGTTTTTATCCGCATTATTAAAATTTTTAAAAACCTCAACGGGATCGGGGATCGAACTCTCGACCCTTAGATCAGTAGCCAGAATGTTTACCACTGAGCTATGGAGCCTGGCTACATGAAGATATACATCCGCTTCAGAAAAATAAACTTATCGCGTAATGCAAGACATGCCAAGGATGCGGGCATACACAAGGGTATTGGATCCGTTAACTTAGATGTGTAAAATGTACATGTGATAAGTGAATGTACAATTAGCTGTGTCGTTGTCCAATGAGGCGGGTTACCAATGTGGAGACTTGATTGCTCCCTGTGTTACCAAATGGTACATGCTATGAGCAACAACCACACTTTTATTTAAGAACAAAAGTGAAACAACATATACGAACATTGTAGCAGTGGTACGGTTTTATATATATAGAGTATGCGAATACAACACTTTACAAATACTAGTTACTGGAATATGTTAATGTTAGTGAACGAATTACAATTGCTCAAAGCAGGCGCCTTGGAAAAACAAGTTACAAAATAACTGACAAAAATGCGTAAGCGGCGGTTTAACAAACGAGTTGGAGTCTGTTGTAATAATTCTCAACCAAGTGAAGCAACTGAAAGCTGACTAAATCCTGACACCGCCTTATTTGCTTCAGCATATCACTCTTTTACCCAATTAAAACGTTTTATGATGTAACGGCTACCTAAGCAATCCCTCGAATACTCTAGATTACAATGAACTATTGGGCATCGGAATTTGGATTTTATTACCCTCTTCCTGTCCAGTTGTCTCAATTTTTATTTACACTTTTTGGCCTGCGGGTGGTCACTTTGCGATGCTAACCAGATCTAGCATTTGGCTATTTTGTTATTAAAAGGATCTCTGCAGCTGAGTGCTTTAGACTCGGACATTGCGTCTTGCAGATGTCGTAATTACGCCAGGTTTTTGAATGGTGTATTTTGTTAACCAGAGGAGTAGCATGTCACTTTCTGAAATTGCAAAATTGCAGAAGTAGTTTATTAAAACGTGATGTACGACCGAGGCACATAACTCAGTCTTTAACGTTAGACATTATGCTGCATATCTCGTCACGTTTTAACTCGGACACCTACTGATTAGCCCACACAACTGTTACACGAGATTTTACTTACGATTGGTATCTTTGTAAGTCTTTCGCCGTGCGATTTAAGATGGTGCACATGTTGGATCGTTTCGGTGTGCTCCGCTACACAGTAAACCCATAAATACACATCCAAAGTGTGTTCATTGTGACAAACGGGTTGGATACAATACCATCGATGTGGATTATAACCGATATGAACTTTATTCCGACTCTCTGATAATTGTGTTAAACACCACCGCATTAAACACCACCGAGATTTACTACAGAGTGAAACAAATTTGTAGAATTTTCCACCGAACTGAAACAGCACCGAGCCAAAACCACCGAACTGCTTGCATTGCAACATAACAAGTTGCCCAAGAGATGTGCGTAATAACTGAGAGATCTGGAGATTTATCTTGTAAATAGCGAAATCAAATTAAAAAGTTTTCAAGAAGTCGCGACGAAAGAGAAGATCAAACATTTTCAGTTTCAGTGGCGTGTACTATTGAAAACGCAGGAAATAGTACTTGTTTAACACTCTGCAATCGGTATTTCAGAATCTTTCAGCTAGAAATTAAGAAAGGTTAATGGGCGAACTCTTAGATATTAAGTCATTCTCTATTAGTTAAGGTTAAAGTTGCAGTAATATAAATTTAAAAGAATATATAAACCACCGGAAGAAATTGTATGAAAATTACATATAGATTGAAAATACTAATTGTATCCTTTTGATAATTACACAGATGCGCCCAATTGCCCAACCATTAACAATTCGCAAAGGAAGTGAACAAAGGCACCCACACCAATTCATTAATGATCGGTTATTTAATATTTCCATGTAATGGAACACTGCTTTGATTTGCAATTGTTATCGGCACCGAGTGGAGTATTATAATAAAGCGAATATACGTAATTTATATTTAAATGTCCTAACAAGAAATAAATTCGATTTTACAATTCCAGCACACTTATGGCGAGTTGTATGAGAACTGGTAGTAAAATAAGACATTCGCGCTGATCCATCTCTTTATGGTTTGTTTATTACGCAGCTTTGCATAATTTTATTGCTGGTTTTGAAGTGGCCGTCTTGAGCGTAGGGTTTCCCGCTTGCGTCCAAAAGGAGCGTTCGATATGCTGCAATAACTTAAAGAGAATTAAGATTTTTACAATGACGCCGACCCATAAATATTAATTCAATACATACTACTTTCATCGCGTTTTCTTAAATTTAGAGACGCATTATGTAGGTGTCAGCTAACAGAAAGGCGATAGTATGTATTAAATCACGGTAAAAATAGCAATTAATTGCCAGGCAGTTGAGAAAGCAATAATTTGTATACGAAAGAAATCGGTTGCTAAATTATTGTGCATCTTAAGTTCAAGAAAAGCTTGATAGTCTTTTTTCTTCGTTTTTATAAAATAATTGTTTTTTGTAATTTAATATTAATATTAAAACTTTGCT